>JAQISU010001235.1:30302814-31502814 GCA_029339505.1 Unio delphinus | reverse complement strand
CTCAATTTAAATTCCTGTCATAATGAATTTACATGTCTAGTTATGATTATTTACAATGTTTGGCAATGAGAAACTCTTCAACGGTCATAGAGACTGCTCTGGTGGTTTAGTAGTTAGAGCATCCACCTCGGATGTGGGAGGTCATGAATTTGAACCCCCAGTCGAGGCGTACCAAAGTCTTACAAAAATGGTACTAACAGCTGCCTCACCTGGCACTCCGCATTAAGTGGTTAGTGTTAGGACTGTTCAGCCTGGTTTCATAATAATGTGACTGGGTGGGACATCATACTACATGTCTGTGGCATGATGCCCCAGTGCTAGACATCACTGTAAACTGCCGCACTGCAGAGATCGTAGTGATATGATGAAAAATTGTTTAAGCTACATTAAAAATCCAAATCACACACATACAAATCAATAGTCATAGATGTTGTAAGAAGGATGCTTGAGTGCACACGTGTTAAATAATAAAACACAACTTGTTTGTTTTGTTTTGTTTGTTTTTGTAGGGTTTAACGCCATTTTTCAGCACACGATATGCTATACATGGCGGCCAGTATTATTGATAGAGGAAGAACCCAGGAAAACCCCCGGAAAGAACCACCGACCCATGAGAAGCTACTGGCAAGCTTTCTCACATAACTACATTAGCCAAATCTGAGACTCGAACCCACGCAGACAGAGGTGAGAAGGCTATGATCCGTGGCGGAGAGCGCTTTAGACCACTGGGCCACTTGGGACCCCTATCACAACTTGTACTTGCCAGAATTAATGAAATAACTTGTTCAGTATAGAGTGTTGAGGTAATATTGCATTCATTCTGTCCTCATTTCTTTAACCTTAAATTTGTTTTGTTGACTTGTTTTCTACATTTTCTACATTTATTCTGTTGAATGTTATGAAGAATATATAAACTACAAGGATGATTACCTATTTTTATTGGTTACCCTGTTTTATTGAAACTGCATTCACAGATGCACATTTGCAATTAGTTGGGCATCCGTGTGTATATTGATCCAATCTACTCTAACTGAATGTCAGTGTTCTAGTTTATTATACATCAGGAATGTGGTAAGTTTCTCAAATCTGTTGGACACAGAGTAATGTCCAACATAATTTTCTGTAAACTTAAGCAGGGGGATACTGGGTCGTGTACAGCACAAGTTTGGGGATATACACTGAGTCATGTGCAACAAATTTGCTGTTAGCTTGAGGATGGGCACTGAGTCATATACAACACAGTTGACCATAAACTTGGGGGTATACATTGAGTCATATACAACACAGTTGACCATAAACTTGGGGGTATACAGTGAGTCATATACAACACAGTTTACCATAAGCTTGTGTGGGCTTGACATGCAGGTCATGGCCAGTTTTATGTTCAAGTTGCCAGTAAACTGATGATTAAATTGAATATCATAGTTTCACATAGATTCCAATATATAGTGCTCAGGGATTTCTTGGATGCCAAAATCCTAGCAAATGTCTGCATAAGTTTGGATTCCTGAAAATTCAACATCTGAGTCCTCAGTATACAAGTATTTTTTATTAACAAAGGTCTCTTATATTTTATTTGGTTGTTTTTTTTTAACAAAGATAGTATCAGTTATGCAATGTGTAAACTATCAAACAAAGTTCAAGCAATTGTAAAATTAGTTGAAGGTGCACAAGCTAGATCTTGGTAGATAAGGAAATTAAGACACCTGTTAATCTGGTCAATTCCTCATTTTGATAAAAAAGCAAGAAATAGTGGAACACTGTCAGCCTTATTCATATGGAATAGGACAGTCCAATGGAATTAAAGCAAGAAGTAGTAGAACACTGTCAGCCTTATTCATATGTAATAGGACAGTCCAATGGAATAAAAGCAAGAAATAGTGGAACACTGTCAGCCTTATTCATATGGAATAGGACAGTCCAATGGAATAAAAGCAAGAAATAGTGGAACACTGTCAGCCTTATTCATATGGAATAGGACAGTCCAATGGAATTAAAGCAAGAAGTAGTAGAACACTGTCAGCCTTATTCATATGGAATAGGACAGTCCAATGGAATAAAAGCAAGAAATAGTGGAACACTGTCAGCCTTATTCATATGGAATAGGACAGTCCAATGGATTAAAAGCAAGAAATAGTGGAACACTGTCAGCCTTATTCATATGGAATAGGACAGTCCAATGGAATAAAAGCAAGAAATAGTGGAACACTGTCAGCCTTATTCATATGGAATAGGACAGTCCAATGGAATAAAAGCAAGAAATAGTGGAACACTGTCAGCCTTATTCATATGGAATAGGACAGTCCAATGGAATAAAAGCAAGAAATAGTGGAACACTGTCAGCCTTATTCATATGGAATAGGACAGTCCAATGGAATAAAAGCAAGAAATAGTGGAACACTGTCAGCCTTATTCATATGGAATAGGACAGTCAAATGGAATAAAAGCAAGAAATAGTGGAACATTATTAACTTTATTTATAAGGAATAGGACATTCCCATGGGCAAAAAATTGAGAAGCAGTGGAACATTATTAGCTTTATTCATATCATGGAATAAGACAGTCCCATGGGCAAAAAATTGAGAAGCAGTGGAACATTATTAGCTTTATTCATATCATGGAATAAGACAGTCCCATGGGCAAAAACTTAGAGAAGCAGTGGAACATTATTAGCTTTATTCATATCATGGAATAAGACAGTCCCATGGGCAAAAAATTGAGAAACAGTGGAACATTATTAGCTTTATTCATATCATGGAATAAGACAGTCCCATGGGCCAGAAATTAACAGTGGAACATTAATAGATTTATTTATATTGAGCAGGACACTCCCATGGGTCAAAAAACAAGAAAAGAATGGGATATTATTAGCTTTATTCATATCATGGAATAAGACAGTCCCATGGGCCAGAAATTAACAGTGGAACATTAATAGATTTATTTATATTGAGCAGGACACTCCCATGGGTCAAAAAACAAGAAAAGAATGGGATATTATTAGCTTTATTCATATGGTATCATCGCTGTGAAAAAATAAATGAAATGGCAATTCAAGGAACATGAGGTTTGGAAATTAAGGATTTTATCATAGCCAGCTGTTTAGAATTTTTTTAAAGTTTATTTAAAGATGAAATGGATGAAAGTGAGTGTCATATGGTCATTTGTTTCTGTTTTGAGTGTCTTTCATTCTCTGAAATGGAATTAAGTTCAATGCATTGAGAATTATTATTTTTAACATCACAAATAAGAACATTTACCTTTGTTATCAACAGCCCATATTTTTTTATTAATGTGTATTGTTAGGCCAAATAAGAAAAATATGTGTAGTTCTGGTTACATTGTACAAGCATTTAGGGTAGGCAGGTAGGTGGGCCATTTGTTGTTTCTTTGACTGGATTCATTTAAATTAAGCATATGCTAGAAAACATGTCATTTGCATCCTGAATTAAACTTTGATTGTTGATTTTTTTTGGTAAGGCTTGTTGGGCAACCAGAACCACACATATTTTGGTATTTGGCCTTGTTCTAAAGATTTCTAACCGAATGAATGTTAGCAATCTGATGACATATATATTGGTTATACAACATAGGGGAAAAAAATTACCATTATTAGGACTAATAGTTGTCAGCTGGGACTTCAGGTTTTTTCCAAGGAAGGGGTACTTGGAATGTGTTTGCCTTGTGTAGTGTTTTAGAATAGTACCGATATCGTGTGTGTATTTTAGAATAGTACTGATAATGTGTGTGTCTTGTGTTGTGTTTTAGAATAGTACTGATAACGTGTGTGCCTTGTTTAGTGTTTTAGAATAGTACTGATAATGTGTGTGCCTTGTGTAGTGTTTTAGAATAGTACTGATAATGTCTGTGCCTTGTGTAGTGTTTTAGAGTAGTACTGATATCAACGTGTGCCTTGTGTAATGTTTTAGAGTAGTACTGATATCAGTGTGTGTGCCAGTAATGTTTTAGAGTAGTACTGATATCAACGTGTGCCTTGTGTAATATTTTAGAGTAGTACTGATATCAGTGTGTGTGCCTTGTGTAGTGTTTTAGAATAGTACTGATAACGTGTGTCTTGTGTAGTGTTTTATAATAGTACTGATATCAATGTGTGTGCCTTGTGTAGTGTTTTAGAATAGTACTGATATCAATGTGTGTGCCTTGTGTAGTGTTTTAGAATAGTACTGATATCAATAGTTGTCATATTCATTGCCTTTTCTATGATTTTCAGATTTTGAAGAAGACAAAGCATGTGATTCTAAATGGCTCATTTAATTTATCTGAAGTTTTTCAAGCAGGTAAAACATGAAATATTTAATAACTTTAAAAGTTTTTCAGTTTTTTGTGTGCTTTAATTTTCATTTTCTGTTTAACTGACCTGTGCATTTTCACACAAACCTACCCAAAACAAAATAACATCCTTTTGTCATATAGTTTTGTAAATTTGTCATTTTAATGGTAATAGATTGCACATGTTATATTATAGTGTCTTCATGTATATCATGATTGGTATGGAAGATGACAATATTTCTTAAACAAATCATTGGATTCATTATACTGTAGTGTCATTTTTTTTTGTTGGGCTCAATTTTTGTGTTATGTTTAAAAAAAAGGCATTTACGTAGGTACTTAAATTTGTGTTTTTTCCTGTCAAAGTTTGCATATTTGTAGGTATTTAATTTCATGGTTTAACCTCTACAAATACCCAAAATAAAGAATGCAAAAAGAATAAAACTATGCTGACGCAAATGGCGATCACATTAGTGTGTAAAACAATACTACCAATTGTATGAGTACAAATCAAAGACCTGGCAAGTTATATACTTAACTGTGCTTTTGACCAAGTGAATAACATCATTTGAAGCCGATGCAGCCAACAACACTAAAACAATACTTTCATCTCTATGAGCATAAATAAAACACATGTCAAGATTAATCAGTTTCGCCATATTTTCATTTGAGTGATCAAAATCGAAGGAGCCTGATGCAACCAACAAAACCAGATCAATAAGTTATTAAAGTACACATAAATGATCTTTTACCACTGTCCATCAAGTTGTACCATAAGTACTTTCTGACTGTCACAGTGGCTTAAGAACTGTAAAATTCAACTTAGATCCCCCTTGGTTCCTGGACTTCCTAACCCATCAGAATATGCGAACCCGGCACATGCACTTGCAGCAGCAAGGAGGGTGAACAGACGGAAACTATTTCAGACAAAATCAGAGAATAAACCAAAACTATTTTAGACAAACCGAAACTATTTCAGTAGGAGGGTGAACAGAACGAAACTATTTCAGACAAAATCAGAGAACAGACCGAAACTATTTCAGACAAACCGAAACTATTTCAGTAAAATCCCAAAGGATTTCAACCAAAACTATTTCATAAACGAAACTATGTTATGCAGACAAAACCTAGAGAGAGAGATAGATGAATGGTTTAAGTTTCTCACAAAATAAGGCTGCAACAGATAGAGTAAATAGACCTTGACGGAGACAAATCAAAATTGTTATGGTTTCAACTGAATATTTTATCAAGTCCGATACGATATCTTGATCTAGGGTCATGCAAATTTATCGTTACAAATCCATGTGGGATGGACTGAGCATGACTAAAGAAATTTCTAAAGAGATTATAATCCATATCTCCACTGCACCAGGTCTGGTGAATATTTCATAGCGTATGTGTGTCAACTCCATTAAATACAGCCAGAATATTGCAGTTATCTCTGATCACTTTTGGTATTTGTGTATATCTCTGAGTGACATATCATATCAATATTTTTATGCCTACCTCTGGCTTCTGTCTTCGTGTATCGTGGGCCTATAACACAGTGGCACTGGAAGTGTTGCGAATTTTTCTTTATGCGTGCTAAATAGCTTCATCTGAAAGTGTATATCTATTTTTCTACTTGCCACTATCAAATCGTTTGGTCTCCACGCTTCCCAAAAATCATTTAATGAGGTTTCTGAAATTATTTCATGCGCTATTTCACACTGGATTTTATCCGGTTGTAATCTGATTAGTTTCTTAAACTCTTTTAATTCATTATCAAGAGATCTGTGATCAGTATTAATTTCTTCATAATGATCTACAAAATTCTTCAACCAATCATGCGGAGATAAACCTACAAATGGTGGTTGTTGACCATGATCGCCGCACATTATTACAGTTGTATTCACTAGCAATAGCCAATTAAGAAACATTTTTAATATATCTAATGACACTGTGCATATCTCATCCCGAAAAAAAATTTCAGGAATATATTTCTCACCAATTCGATCAGGAGTCCATGCGTCACCTTTCCATCAAAAGAAGCTATGATAAGTGCAAGCATTAATTCCTTGCTGTTTCATCTCTCTTGCAAGATTGTGTGTTGGTGTTAGCACAATCATGTTTGATTTCCCTCGAAATAATTTGATCACACGAGTCGTCTTTCCTGACACTCCACAGCCGTTTAAATAACTGTTTTTATATCTACATATTGGATTGGATATCAAAGGTGCATTACATTGTTCTGATATCTGATTATTTTTCAAGTAATTGTTTTTAATTGTAACATCTGCTGATTTAGAATAATCACGCAATATTTCCTTTTTAATTCTCCATGATTCCCAATTCTTGTCGGAATTTGTAAATTTAGCCACTGCGACTCTAACCACGGTGTCAGGAAATCTATTTATCATCGAAAGTAAATTGATAGAAGCATAATCCAGCATAGACGCCCTTAAATACGTATATTGGGGATTATCTCCATCGTTATAAGTAACAATTGTACCGAATTTTGTTCCATCGGACAAGAAAGCATCTTTACGATTGACATATGTACCTCTAGATGTTGCATCCACGATTATAAAATTGTATTCAGCATCATCTATAATTAATCGCAAAGAATGTCGCTTGTGGTCATATTTTCCACCCTGGGTGAATTTACCAATTATTCTTCTACTGAGATCTTTTGCGTGTTTATTTCTTACTTTAAAGATCTCTTTGGACCACATAACAATATATTCTTCTTCGAGCAAAGGGAATTTTTCTTTTTTTTCGCTGATTATACTATCAGCGCTATCTGGTTGTGGTAACCAAATCTCGGTTTGTTTTCGATTTGATATAATTGCTTCACTGAGAATCAGCGATATCAGTATTTTAGAATCAATCATAAACCGTAATAACACTATTGGCATCCAGTGTTTTTCAGATATGTGTTTACCAAACCAAACATAACAGCACGGATGAAGTCCTTTAGCGAATTCAAATGATACCACATGAGCGAATCCGGTTAGATCAAAGTCGGGTAGTGGCCCATTAATCGCAACATGGGTCATTTTGTGTGTAGGATGCCCAAATCATTTAAAATACTCAGAGCATTCTCCGTACCCAAGAAAACTCACTGGATAACACGCAACCATATCAACCGAAATAATACTTTCGGGGTCATATTTGGTATTCCATAATCCACCAGGGCCATATCCCACACAGCTTGCCTTGACATCTGAGAAAAATTCGGTTCTTGTTGGTTTCCATAGATTCTCTTTCTCGCGAAATGAGCTGCAACTGATGGGATTGTAAAACAGTTTGTTAGTAATTGTTCATCGTGTTCCGTTGAAAAATCACGAGCAAGTTTTCTCATCTTGTCGTGAAGAGCTTCAGTATGATATATTTCACTGTTAGGTCTTACAGATTGACCGAATTTACACTCTTCGTCTTCAAAACTCTGAAATAACCACACTGACACAGGATCATTTTTACTTAACTGATAAATAAAATCAAATAATTTTTCGGGAGGCTTCCTCTGGAGAACTCTTCGGGTAGATATTTTATGGTTCTTTCCCACGGAAATATTGTTACCGTGGAGGTCCACTCGTGTGCATTATTGTCAATAATTTTGATTGGAGATCCTCTTGATTTATATTTCGGTTCATATAATACCTCGCCTGTTACTGTCGCTACAGTTATTGGAAATTTTGGTATCCTTTCTAGTTTGGCTACATTTTGAATTGTAGCACCGCTCTCCCTAACTGCTAACCCCCATTCATTAATTTTTTTGTGTCTTAGATCAGTCAATTTGTTTCCACTCACAGTCACAGTTACTTTATCTTTCAGGATGGGTTCAAATTTGTCGCGTATAATCTAATTTCCCGTTTCTGAGCGGATAATGAATTTCACTCTAAAAAATATTTTTTTCTGGTCAAAATGCGAGATTATCACTGCTGCTCTTTTGTCGTTCATGGTAGCATCAATGCCACCATCAATTCGAAATGTTGACCAACAGTGAGATGCACCATCACACTTAAATTCGTTAAATGCATCATGGATTTTATCTATCATGCTTCTATCAGTTATTAGGCCCTCATTGGGTACATCTATGGATACTTTATCGAGATTGAATTTAGCATTTTTCCAGGCTTTTATTTTCAATAATCTCTCGAACTCCTCCATATTATAATTAAAACAAGTATTTAAATAAAGAATTTATATATAATGAATCACTGTAAGTGGCTTATGATAGGATCAGTAACTGTCTGTAACAAATCATGCAGAAATGAATTCTGCGGATATCATTCACAAAGTGTCTGACGAGGGAGTTTAGGTCCTTTACCCTGCATACAATGTGGGGTGGGTGTGAGAGGAAAATCGCAGTTGTGTCTGAATTGTGGTGGTAAGCGATTTAGGGAACTAAAGCACTATTATGATAAGAGAATTAAAAACTCTGACCCTGACCCTGACTCAGACAAAATCATAAGAACACCTCAAGACTACATTACTAGATTCCCAAGTAATAATTAAACCAAACAATTAATTAGACAAATAATATATTGTATATAAATGAGCCAAGAATTTCAACCACATCCTGTGATCATCGATTATGAAGCATCTCGTGATGGTGTTGTCAGACACCGCAGACTGAAAAAACCAGTAGGTGAGTACAATCATGGTTATCTTAGATTTACTGCTGGGAAAAAAAGGTATCTCAACCATTGGATAGTATATGAGTATTACAACGGATTGATCGAAGATGGTCTTGTAATTGACCACATTGATGGATGTCCAAAAAATAACAAATTGGAAAATCTACAAGCTATCACTCAGAGTGAAAATACCAAACGCGGCAGAACCGGTACTTCTAAAAAAGTTGAAAAAAGACCTATAAAATCACTCAATACAGAAACTAATGAAGAAAGAATATTTCAATCAATGAATGAAGCTGGAAAATATTTTGATATTTGTAGACCCTCGATGCAGAAAGTAGCAGAACGAATATATAAATCGGCTTTTTCGAAATGTTTTGAAAACAGAATTTGGTTTGAATATTTACAATAATTCCATTTTGTACTGTAACATCAAGGGGAATAACTCATGTAGGCTTGTGTATATAGTTTCTAAAAGAGATAACTCTTTTTGTTATTGTTACAGAAATACTTCAGTGATCTCATGGGAATAATTGCGTATTCGTTCTGTGAGAAAACGAATCAAATAAATAAGTATTTACAACAACAGTATTTTTTTTGGGGGGGGGGTACTTTTTTCAGGTATTTAGACTTGTTTAGATGCTCTCAATAATCACAATTAAGTACACGAAAGAGTAAAAATCACACACCACTGCTATTGATTTTCGTGTAATAGTCGATTTATATACAATGCTGCCTATTATAATATTGGGGCTTTAAGCCATTCAAAATTCAACTGTAAAATCACTCTCTGTCACACGGTGTGAATGTGTTTTTGCATTCAACCCGGGGTGATTTTGTTGGGGGTAGAGTGGTTTAGTTGAATGTAGATATAGCCTCTTATGTGTTGTATTGTCCTTTGTATATATGTAAATGTAATCCTTTTTAAATATTTGTAAATAGTTGTATATATCTATATCATATAATCCTTTGTAATATTTTATCTCATACACCTAAACCCAAACCAATAAAAGAAAATATTGAACTAGTAGCAAAATTTAAAAAGGGTGTTATTGAACAGCTCAGAGAAATTGAGGAATATAATTTACCCACTTCAACACTAGCCAGTTTGGCACATAAATATAAAATTTTAGATCCAAAATATGCTACCATTAAATGATGATACTTTTATTAAGTGGGTATATCACGTATATTACAACAAACAACAAGCCAGAAATGATGATCCCAATTTTGATAATTTTGTAAAAGAAATGCAAAAATTTGATAGGAAATATAGATCACAAACTCAACGGCAACCGCCACCTTATTCACCACCTGCGCAACTTAAAGAAAAAGATGATATAGCGGGTTTGAGGTTATTGGGGACTGATCAAGAAGAATATCAATGGGAGAATTGGGAAGATGATGCGCAAGGTGCAATTGGTTATAGTAGTGGGGAGGGTTTTTATCAGAGTAGAACCCGAAACTCCGTTTCAGGTAGTGATCTAGTTCATTGTCATAATAATATTCTCGGGGATATATCACGATTAGAAATTCTCGTAGCTGGGAAACAAGCTGGAAATAACTCACTGGAAATAATTAATGAGGCAGCTGATATCTGCAGACTATTTGAAGGTGGTGTCATGGATATTGGTGTATATTGAGAGTTTATTGATGTGCTTGTTGATGATTATCACAGCGATTGATTGTCATTGATGACTTTGTCAATCGATTAGATAAATAGCATTTCAATAAGATGATCATACACTACAACCACAATAAACCAACCATGACCTACATAGTAAATTCAAGATTGCCTGTTTATAGGGCATATTATGGAGATGGTCTCGGTATTGTCGTTGAAGGGTTATTTACAAGGATGGCTCCAAAAATAGCACCAATCACAAAACAGTTATCGTTGAAAGCTATTGATGTTATTCGTGATAAGGGTATTAGCGCTGTTGGTGATGTTGCCGGTAAAGCGTTTTCAGCGGCTAAAGAAAAACTAATCACACTTATTCGACGACAAAAGAAACCATTTCCAGTGAAACTACCATCGACGGAAATTATGCCTGCAAGTATTAGCAAAACAATAAACAACGCAGTGGATCAAAAAATAGCATCATGGATAAATGAGGGATATGACACTCAGGAAAATATTACTGCAAATAACATAGCGGGAAGTGGTTTGAAATCCCGAGCTAGATAGCGATTTAGATCAAGAAATATATCATAAAATGTTCAGATCGTCACCTGATATAGCATTTGATATGGATGCCCCAGTGCGCAAGGATGATTCTGTACTCAATATTATTCCTATAACGCAATACAACCAAATAGTCTATCAAGAGTCGAACTTCAGGTCCAAGATACCAGCAAATACTTTCTACCTGCCGAAGCATTTATCGAAGTAGTAGGAGAACTATTCCTGGTGCGCCATATGCAGATAACCCAAATGTACGAGTTGGTTTTGTCAATTATGGTATCATGGCGCTATTCGAGAGTGCTAGATATATGATTGATAACAGAGAAATTGAATCTGTAGAGCATGATGTTGATGTTGCCACAACAATAGTTGGTTTAGCAAGATACTCCGATGATTTTACAAGATCAGCAGGTCCATCTATGATGTTCTCTAAGGATGTTACTGATCACGCTGAACACATTCAGTATTCAAGGGTAAAGGCAGCACCAGCTGCTGCAGTTAATCCAGCACCAGCCGGATGTGTGGGACCAGGTGGTGATTTTGATGTCATATTCCTAATTACAACTTAGGGTTTGCAACACGCGTATCAATGTTGCAAGGACAGCTTAGACTATTTTCATGCGCGATTCCACTACCACATTTTTGGATTTTGTAGAAATGTTAGAAAAGTCATTTATGGAGCGAAACATACAGTGGTTCTCGTGCGAAAGAGTGATAATAATGATGCAATCTGGCGTGGTAATGGTGTTGATGCTGGTAGTATAAATATAACAAAACTCTCATTGTGGATGCCAGTAATGACTCCATCAATCACCGCAGAAGAAAAATTACTATCATTTATGGATCATGGAGGAAAATCATTGCTATCATGGCTAACGACAGCAACAGATACTATGGAGTCTTCTGTTAATGGTATATTTACATGGCATATGGCATCAAAACAAGGTGTTGCTGCGCCACGGCATATATTTATTGCGTTACAGGATAGTGCGCGAGTGGGTGATCAGGAACAGAGTCATATGATATTTGATGAACTCTGTGTTAATGAAGTCTCGCTGAGGATAAACGGCCAACAAGAACCATCCGAGGATATACTACTTAATTATGATCAAAACCAAATAGCAGGCGCGTATCATTGCCTGCTGTCATTTATGGGACGTGATAATAATGTAGATACTGGTCTGCAAATATCACAGTTGGATTTTAGAAAACTATATCCAATTTATTACTTTTCATTGGAACATTTTGACTTGACCAGACAGTCCGTCGTTGATATACATTCTTGAGCTCGTGTAACACGACCTCCTCCTGATATTCCAGGTCTACCCGTCATGCGCGGTAGGTACAGAGCAGTTGCTGTTATTCTCAGTGACAAATCAATACTAACTCGAAGGTGTTGGTGGATGAATGAGGGTAGTTGATACACCAGTAGAAAATATGTAAATACAGCTGTATGTAGACAATTAAAACAATCTTGTATTAAATAAAATGTCATATAGTCGTGTTAATGTCACTCTGACTCCTGGTCAGATTAAAAAATTGCAATCGGATTCAGCTAAATAATGTTGAACTACGATATCACTAAAACACAATCAGATGTCAGGTGGTCAAAACAAACTGTCACTGACAGCTCGTCAGATTAAACATTTCAAAGATGCTTTCAAAGATAAAAATGGTGTTCAGGTCACTCTCTCTGCATCTGTGATCAAAGACATGATAAAATCAGGTGGTATATTTCCACTTATCGCTGTGTTAACAGCGCTAATTGCGGCAGCCACCCCAGTGGTGGCGAAAGCTGCCACGTTAGGAGCCGTTGGGATAGCGGCAGGGATGGCACTAAAGAAAGCAACTAGAAAGGGATATAAAAAAGAGGGAAAAGGTCTAAGACTACCAGGAACTCCTCATAAATGGTACAGCGGAAACAGCCTGAGAATACCAGGGACAATTTAATAACAATATCACCGATGTCAAATTTTGATTTACTCGCTGCTGCTAAAACACTAGCGATAAAAAACTTTAGAGGTGTTTTTATGTGAGATCAATTACCACAACAACCATACAACACCGAAACCGGTATCATTAATCTTGATAACAGCACCGGACCTGGAACTCACTGTGTTGCATACTCGATTGATCAGCATGTAATTGTTTTTTTCGATTCATATGGGTTAGTGCCGCCTAGGGAATTTAGGCGTTATATACAACAATTAAACACCCCTCGTTGGTACTCCATGCTACCAACACACACAGAAAATGACTGACCCACCAATATGCGGCCTAGAAGTATTAAATATCCTCCACACTATTTCATCATCAACTAAACCACTCCATAAAACCGTACATGAATATACGAGCAGTTGCTTTTTAGAGAGATCTTAGAATATAATGATTGATATTTGGGGAAGATCTGTCTCTGGTCTGAAAAAACCCACCACGGAAATATCTGCAGCCAAAGATATTTAAAAAATAATCGAAGATGAAATATCCCAGATGCTAAACCTCGCAAGTGTTGATCCCAATGAAATAGTTGTATTTCAAGATCGTCAGGGAAGATTGAAAACGAGTAATGTTTCCCTTGATGATATTTTGACAAGACGACGTGACACAGCAGAAAATACTATCGCGTTGTTTTCCGATCAGGGTAGGCTTAAACCGGGCATCCTTATTTCAACTATTGTGGACTCACAACAAAAACTGGATGACCATATAACAAAATTTGAACAATTACAACAGAGTATAATTGATAATATCGAAACCCTGATAAATAATTTCTTTGGGTTTCCGCGTGTTCAGCCCACATTGATAATCGCAGATGTAAAACCCACTATGATAGAATTAGCAGCACTCCAATCTAGGTATGAAGATCATGTTGAGAAATTTTCAACTTTTCGTAAAAATCTCATTGAGAAATTCTTTTTTTTTGGGGGGGGGGAGGGGTCTCATTAGATAAACTTGACATACAATTTTCAGATATTAGAAAATCCATCGATGATATCAAAAAGACTCATGAGGCCATCAAAGATGATTTTCCTGTGATGATAACCCGATTAGATAAAATCAAAATTCCTCATGAGAAAAATGTAAACTCGGTATATACAATTCAACAAAGATCATTTGCGTGGACACCACAGACTAACATATTAAGTATCGTCGCGTCCGTCAAAGGTATTTACTGATTAACACTGGTGTCACTGACTCAATTTAATTTTTCATCGACGAGTTCAACCGGGGTCAACAATATGATATCAACAATCATTGACAAAGGAACAACTGAGCGATTCACAATAACATCCACCGATAATAATTTGGCTAGGACACCAATAACATGGTATGTGGAATTTGTAGCGGATGTAAGTAAACAACTTAATTGAAATCTGTTATTGTAAATAAACAACAATGACATCGATGTCAACGTCGCAGCAGTATCGCTATGATCAAGTCAGAGTTTGTTTGTTTGTTTGTTTGATTAGGATTTTTAACGTAGCTTTAACAATTTTTCAGTCATATCGCTACGATGTCTGCAGTGAGGCAGTTTATAGTGATGTCTAGCACTGAGACATCATGCCGCAGACATGTAGCATGATGTCTCACCCAGTCACATTATCCTGACACCAGGCCGACCAGTCCTAACACTAACCTCTTAAAGCGAGGCAGCTGTAAGTACCATTTTTGTAAGTCTTTGGTATGACTCGGCCGGGGATCGAACCGACGACCTCCCGCTTCCAGGGCGGACGCTCTAACCACTAGGCCACCGGAGCGGTATCAAGTCAGAGAATTTCAAACTAAACTCAAAACACTCACTTAAGAGTACCAAGTAAAAATAAAAAATATCGACGAAGAATTACCGCAGTTGATGTTACCATGTACTCGTCAGTATCAGGTGTAATTGCCAAAGCTGGTATAATACTATCTTCGGAAACAATGAATGCCCCGATAACTGTTCCAATTTGTGTATCCACGGCGACAACAATCGCAGGAGTAATAACAATAATAACAAAAAAAGTATCATCATGTAGCCAGCGTAAACTACAAGACTACATAATCAAATTTTATATGGTGTCAAACGCCTACTCACAATTATCCTCGATGATATCGTCCTCCCTTGATGACACATTAATATCAGATAGTGAATTTTTCTGCAATGGTACGTGTTTATGATTCCACGATGTCAAAATTAGAAAAACAACACGAACATAATGGCAACATTGCAAGAACTACTTCAACGAATAGTGGAAAATACAACCCCGGTGAAAACCACCATGATCTCAATAACCTCAACCAACCCTGAATTCAGTGTGAATTTCCCCACTGCGATTCCGGTGAAGGAGATAGCACCAGCAAAATTATGAATATACCACAGTTGGCCAAATATTAGATCACAACCATTTGGTGGTCAGCAACCAAATAATTCCCTGGTGATTGCAAGTAAAAATAAACAAGACGGGACTCCAGACTGGAATATAGTTTCCCTACCATCTGGGTCTTATCAAATCGAACAGATCAATAATGAATTACAACGCAGAATAAAATCTATTACAGGAAAAGAATAAAAAATTGCTGTAACAGTTCATGAACCAACACTATCATCCACGATTGAGATAAACTCATCCAGGTATGCCATAGACATCTATCAGAGTTCGATAAGAACTATACTGGGATGGCCTGAAATCCCTCCTCGGACATCTTATCAAATACCCGAACCTAAAAAATCTGATTATGTCACAGATGTACAATCATACCACGAAATTGCTCCATCATATCGAGATGAATTGTCTGATATAAAAAATGCAAAATTAACCGATAGATTTACATTTCTCAGTAGGAATACCATGCAATGGGATTTTGTTTTTGAGAAAAAAATTGATTCATTTATTTCCATTGCATTTACTATAAATAATATAATTGATTATTTTAGAACATTAATCAATTACGTAAAACACAACTAAAACGACTACGACAGTTTCCAAGAACATCTTTTTGATTTAGCGAGTTCACGCAGCGAGATCATAAAGCATATTAGGATATTAAATAAGCCTGTATCCAAAAAGGGAATATATCAACAAACAAATAGTTCAAGTAATAATTAATGACAAGAATGGAGATAAACAAAAATTTCTAACTGCATACAATATAACAGAAGCTGATTTACCCAATTTCAAGTTTCCTGGGTATAGCACAAATGAACTAAAAAAATCTATTAATGATCTTATCTCAGAAAACTTTTCTCTGATACTCACCAAATGGAAAAAAATAACACAACCACAAACAACCATCCTCAAACATAATAATGATCCAGATGGTGGTGGTAGGCATATTGCTCCTGCTAATGTGAATATATCCACGGTGATTGCAGTAAATTTAGTATGTGATGCCATTGATAGAAGTTATCAAATAAATCTCAAAAGATCAAATCAAGCCCAGCAAGGATACATTTTATATTCATTTGTACCAACGGCTCTTCCAGGATTTTTAATAATTGAGGAACCAACAAATCCGGTATATATGAGATGTCATAATAATAAATTAACAAGAATTAATTTTAAACTCACTGACCAATCCAATAATTTGATTGATTTACGAGGAGAGATTTTACAAATTAGTCTATATGCGAAATCCTAAAGGAATTTACCAAAACACCGAAATAGTTTGTCTCCGTAGAGGTGTATTTACTCTCTCCGTAGCAACCTTTTTTTTTTATGTGAAACCGAAACCATTCATTCTTCTCTCTCTAGGTTTTGTCTGCATAAAATAGTTTTGGTTTTGAAATAGTTTCGGTTTTAAAATAGTTTCGGTTGAAATCCTTTAGGATTTACTGAAATAGTTTCGGTTTGTCTGAAATAATTTCAGTTTATTCTCTGATTTTGTCTGAAATAGTTTGGGTTTATTCTCTGATTTTGTCTGAAATAATTTTGGTCTGTTCACCCTCCTTGCTGCTCAGTCAGCTTATGATGCCATAGAACCCCTGCTTCAGTAGAATGAAGGATCCACTTAAATAACATTAAATTTAATTTTTGCATAGTTATTTTTTATTATTTTTTATTTTTCATTTTTAGTATTGCTATTGTTTTGAATACATTATGCTTTTTTATATTTTCTCTCTATCTTTACTTACCTCACATATCGATTTAAGGCAGTGAGTGTAAAATTACATCTATCGGATACAGTACCTTATCAGACGTCTGCATTGAAACAATAAAAAATGATCTATAATTCTTGCTTCTTTTAAAAACTAAATCAAACATGTTAAAGCTAATATTTAATTACCAAATTACAGTATTGACCTTGATTTATCAAATACAAATAGCTGTGTTGATCTCTAGGAATGAAACACTGTAAGAAAATGGGGTGGGGTGGGAGTCATCATCCTAAGTGGCTAATGTTTCATCGGGGATTTAAATTCATGGTTCGTGGTAACAATGAAAACCATGAATATTGATCATATTATCTTTTGTAATGTTTGTCCACCCATTAGCGGTTTGGTTTTATTGTATTATCTCAATCTTTCTTCTTCTCATACCTTATCCAAACTTGCAGTTGGGTTGCCCTAAAGGAGACAAAGAACTCTGTTGATGCAATATCATGTGTTCTGCTTAAACATGCCTTCACCAGACTTTGCATTTAGATTGCCTTGTAGGACACAAAGGACTCATTTTGATTTATGGGTATTAATGTCAAAGTTCAGAGCTGCTGTGAAGAACCAAACCAAAATGGTTACCATGGAATATAACTTCTAAAAGTCTCTTAGATCTGACAGGGGAAAATATATATTTAAACATTATTATTATTGCATACTATATCTTTTCCCCGAATTTATCTTCAGTCAAAATATGTTAATTCTCTGCCACCAAGTTACAGAGGTCTAGAATAAATGCAACATGACCAAAATCTGATAACCTTAGTCCAGTTCTGACATAATACCATCCTTTTTTTATTTCATTGGACTCCATGAACACACATCTCTTGGCCACAAATTACTTCATTTATGTCATAAATTCAGGCAATTCTGCTGTTAGTTGTATCCTTTTTGTTATATTTATTACTGTGTCCCAAGTCCTTAAATATTTTCAGGCATCTGTAGCTTTTTATGTTTTTTGATGGTTAGAGTACACTGCCCACAATGATTGCGTCTATTGTTTCATCTTTCTGATAGTAATTAATGTCAGGGTAGGTAATTCATACCCAAATGTTGCACCAGCTTAATGTTTTATTTGTCATTTTCCTTTTCATTAATACACCTCCAGGTGTTAGTAACTGCTGGCATAATAGGCAGCATGGGACATCCCCACACACACATTTTAGCATTTATATCATATGTAAACATGGACAGGGCCCCTTTTGTTGTTTGTGGTCATAGGAGGTTTAGGACTTGGTGGTAAGTTGCCAGGTCTGTAGGGCTAGGAAGAAGTCCTGCAAATAAATTTAATAACTATGCAGAGTTTAGTGGCACATCAACACAAAACTAGCTACATGGTGCCTATTGAAAGGTAAGTTGTAAAAATTGAGTTGGCCCAGAAAAAAGTTGATAAGAAAAATTAACAAGTTTGTCAACGATTCAGATTGATAACTTTTTTGTATTGCGTAAGATCACTCTATATTGGTAGCATCGTTCTTGATGGCAGAAGTGTCCACAATGATAAGATGCTATGTAATGGTATTTAAAAGGTTTTTTCAGGTTAGTCATAATATTCTGTAGCACCCTTGTTAATGATAAATGGTTTGCAGAGTGATTATAATTTTATGCTGACTCAGATCTTTTTTCCCCTTTTGCAGCTGTGATAGGTATGAGTATGGCAGAAAACCATACAGTAAAAGCATCCTGTCTGTTCCTGGTGAGTAATTTTTCTTTTAAAAAGCAAAATTTAACTTTGGGGTTTATTTTCTCTATCTCAGATTACCACTTTTCACCAACATCTAAACTAAGCAGATTGCTTACTATAGGTTGTGAGAACTTTTACATAATCAGTGTATATAATAAATCAAATTTACACTTTTTATTTTGACAAAAAAAATTAAATTTAGCAAAAACTGTGCCACTCCTATTCAGTTTTAGTGACACAGCAACACTAATGAAGAAATATTAAGTTACTTGGTTTGATTAGTTTTATTTCAACAATGTTTGTACAATACATTTTAAAATGAACTGCCATAGAGCTTAACTGAGGTATTTATAATATTATCCCACCAGGTATGCACTTCAGCTATCTGATGATTATAATTATACTATGTAGTTTTGGATATTGACTCTTTGCCAATAAGCTGGGCAGATATCTGTGTAAAGAGTCAAACAAATATAGTTCCAAACACTTGGCCCCATTACCTAGTTTGTTGTATTGCGTTACTATGGTCAGTCAAATATATGGCTTAATTGTAATTTGAACTGAACAAAATTCTTCATAAAAATGAGAGATTATGTGCTGTTTGCAAAATGTTCAATTGCCCTTGTTTATTGGACTTCACTATATACTTGCCAGATCCTGAGTATCAGAGGTACATACTTTTTGTACATTGTCAAGCTCTTCAGTATTGGAAGTAAGAAAATATTGCATGTAGTTTGCAATCTCATATTGCACAAATGGGAGTGATCAGGTGTGAAACGCAATGGAATATGTGAAGTATGAATAATTGCTTGAAATGGACCTGGATAGTGTTTCGTACTTTTGTGTTCCAGGGTCAATTTCTAGTTCTCACATATATGAGCTTAAAAGATAGTGCCCATTTAAGGTTATTGATCTTCTGTGGGGTTTTATTTCCTCTATCACAGATTACCACTTTTCACCAACATCTTAACCAAGTAGATTGCTTACTATAAGTTGTGAGAACTATTTACGTGATCAGTGTAAAATAAATCAAATTTTCACTTTTTTTTTCTTTGAAAACAAATGGTTGGGACATGTAGAGGGTAGAGTTTTTAAACCATTTAAAGGTGCAGTAAACTCCATGTCTGCCAGTGCATCCAAAAAATTGGCATTTTTGCTCTTGTATTCAATTACAGTAGATCCTCAATCCAAACCTTATTTATCCAAATTTTTGGTCCATCAAAATTGACACCATTTCCATTACACATTTCTAACTATTTAATACCTTGTTTATAAACCAAACTTCCAATCATTTGAATTATTGTCATGCCTACATATCCGAACTATTCTGATGCCTCCATATTTGAATTATTCTCATGCCTCCATATTTTAACTATTCTCATGCCTCCATCTCCATATTTGAATTATTTTCATGCCTCCATATTAGAACAATTCTCTTGCCACTATATCTAAATTATTCTCATGCCTCCATATTAGAACTATTCTCATGCCATTTATAAGAAGTTAGATAATCATTTGCTACTGTATGTCAAACTGTCAGTTTTGTAGGAACTGTAAATTTTTACAGATTCATTCATAATTCATGCCAAATTTCAAGCAATCACACTGGCTCTGTAGTTCCCAGTTCATGATTTTGTTGGGACATTTATTTTTTTAATATTAGGCAGAGTTGCTGGCCCAGTCAACAGTGCCTGCAGTGCAGGAAATGGTGGTAGCAAATGGACAGATTCTGCTGGATAGAATAATAAGGGTAGGCTATTATCTCACCATTAAATGTCAAGACTTGGTTAGCACCTTTAAATGTCAAGACATGGTTATCACCATTAAATGGCAAGACATGGTTATCACTTAAATGGCAAGACTTGGTTATCACATTAAATGGCAAGACTTGGTTATCACTGTTAAACGGCAAGACTTTGTTATCATCATTAAATGGCAAGACATGTTTATCATCATTAAATGGCAAGACTTGGGAATCATCATTAAATGGCAAGACTTGGGAATCATCATTAAATATCAAGACTTGGTTATCACCATTAAATGGCAAGACTGGGTTATCACCATTAAACAGCAAGACTTGGTTATCACCATTAAATGCAAGACATGGTTATCATCATTAAATGGCAAGACTTGGTTATCACCATTAAATGTCAAGACTTGGTTATTACCATTAAATGGCAAGACATTGTTATCATCATTAAATGGCAAGACTTGGTTATCACCATTAAATATCAAGACTTGGTTATCACCATTAAATGGCAATATATGGTTATCACCATTATATGGCAAAACTTGGTTATCACCATTAAATGGCAATATATGGTTATCACCATTATATGGCAAGACTTGGGAATCACTATTAAGGTGCAGGACATGGCTATCACCCTTAAATGGCAAGACATGGTTGTCACCATTAAATTGCATGATTTTGGTAGCATCATTGAATAGTAAGACTTGGATATCATATTAAATGGGAAGAGGTATCACCATTAAATGGCAAGACTTGGGTATTACCATTAAATAGCAAGACATGCTTGTCACCATTACAATGTCAGGACTTGGGAATCACCATTATATGGTAAGACTTTGGAATCACTATTAAAGTGCAGGACTTGGCTTTCACCAAAAATTGCAAAACATGGTTGTCACCATTAAATTGCATGATTTTGGTAGCATCATTGAATGGTAAGACTTGGATATCATATTAAATGGGAAGACATGATTATCACTCAATGGCAAGATATGATTATCACCATTAAATGGCAAGGCTTTGGTATTACTATTAAATAACAAGACTTGGTTATCACTTTAGTTCTGACAGCTCTTATGATTTAACCATATGCCATACTTAAATGACTCTTAGATTACAGCCAGTGGATATTATCAAATAAACATGAAAATGCATTTGTTACAGTCAAATCTTTATATTTGGCTTGTGTATTTTGGTCTGCATCTGGGCTTTCATGATAGATTTAGTGGAGCTGGTTAGGGAATCAGACTAAGTTTACTGGAGTATCTCAGATGCTTTAATTTGCACATGGTTTTTTAGGCAGGCTGCCTGCATGTTGAAGCAGTTACTAATATCATTTTCTAGCTGTGTCATTCAGCAAATAAAAAATAAAAGGTAATGGAGAGGATCATAATCTCATAAAGTTCAAATAACACAGAATTTATGTATAAAAAAAAAGAAATTGTTGAAAACAAAAGTAGGAAAGGCAGCACATGCATTTATGATTGCATTTCTGAACTTTTCAAATGTACGCTATTCAAGTTGACAATATCAGCTTATGATGTTCATCAGACCTTATTTAAAAACTGGTCTTATGTAAATATATGAGCTGCTGTACTGAGAAGGTCCTGTCAGGGTTGGCAGGTCTTTCACATTTCCAGTGCAATATATGGCCCTCCATACTGAGAAGGTCCTGTTAGGGTTGGCAGGTCTTTCACTTTTCCAGTGCAGTATATGGCCCTCCTTACTGAGAAGGTCCTGTTAGAGTTGGCAGATCTATCACTTTTCCAGTGGCAATATATGGACCTCCTTACTGAACAGGTCATTATAGGGTTGGCAGGTCTTTTACTTTTCCAATGCAATATATATGGCCCTCCTTACTGAGGTCATGTTAGGGTTGGCAGATCTCTCACTTTTCCATGGGCAATATATGGCCCTCCTTGCTGAGAAGGTCATGTTAGGGTTGGCAGATCTGTCACTTTTCCAGGGGCAATATATGGACCTCCTTACTGAGAAGGTAATGTTAGAGTTGGCAGATCTGTCACTGAGCTCACGTTTGTTTCGGAAGGTCCCATGTTTCAGACACATCCATTTGCATCATTGTCAGGTACAATACTAAACTATGAGCCATCTTTCAGATGGGGATGTTAAATGGCAGTTTGTGCAGCAAGAATTCATCCTACACAGAACAGAGATCCTTCTCATGGTAGGTGCATGTTGCTGTCATGCATCCTGGAGTGTGCATAAGCAAACATGACCATAATACTGTCTATTTATGTGGCTGTAATTGGTAGGTGGATAGATAGACTATGCCAGAGTCATTCAGAATCTGGAATGTTTGCATTTGGGTGGACTATATTTGGGTAAATAATGCAAAGTGTTGCAATTTTGATCACCAGAGTTATTTAGTGCCACAGTTTCACTGCGGCCATAAGAATTATTTCACAAATATGTAGGGTATAGTTCCAGATATTGAAATTTGGGGCAGATACTTTTCTGCAGAGGTGGTGCACATCAGAGTTCCTTTTATTTATTAGGTTCTTTACCCATAGCATAGAAGCACTTGAGATTGCTGTTCTGCACTCAATTTACGCATCTGTTTTATTATTATAAGCAATGTTTTTTATGTGAATCTTAGATTTGTTGATGTTGTGATGAATTGTTGACAAATTACAAGTGGGATTAATGATCCCCTAATTTTTACACGAGATAATCTTAACATAGATGAAGATATACATGAAGAATTCTACACCAACATTAGTTTACCAATGCAAGCAAACAACTGTTGGCGTAGAAAGAGTGTGTTTGTCAGCTTATTATAGGACTAGTGACACTTGGAATTGCCTCATAAATTCTTTGTGAAGTTTTAACTGTTGATGTTAGACCAGTTTTTGATGTTGGCATGACAATCGACAGGTGGCTAAAATTATGGATTAGACTTTGGGAGCTACAAGTAGACATTTGTCAAATTAATGGGTCTGGATCTTTAGTTTTGGATGTTGTTTATTAGAAAAGGACAGTGAAAACAAAAAGAATAAATTAGATGGCTATGAAGTTCATAGTTTGCATATTCATGTACTGTTTATACTTCATTAAACTTAAAAGATGAATGGATAATCCATACAATAATCATGCATTTTTTCTTCATGTCAGAACATAGGAGGTGAGGCCCCACGAATGGTAACAGAGCATGTGGCAGATGTGTTGTTTGTTCTTAGCAAGCACCATATAGAGCATGTAAGGACATGGTTCCACGAAATCGTTGAAAAGGAAGGTTATCCCTCAGTGAGGGTCACCAAAACAGACAAGGAGAACTTTACAAAGGCCATTGTCAGGTCAGTAGGTCAAACATTGAAAATTCTCACACTCAAACTCTGACTAAATTCAAATTTCTGTTTGGCTAATGTCTAACAACTTTCCAATTAGAGGACATTATTTTTAGTTAAGCAGCAGAAGGGGCGAATCAAACAACATTTTTAGACAAGTTTTCATTGAAATCACGCTTAAAAACAATGAAACCAGTGACATCAGCCCCCCCAATGTGTATGTGAATCATGGATTAGGTCCAAAAAAAAAATATGAAAAAATCAATGAAATTAATGAAATCCTCCATCGATTTTTTGGGAAAAAGGGACTACAACGTCGTTGTCACTCACCCCTTCTGCTGCTATGAGTTAACCGAATATTTGATCCAGTCCGATACGATATCGTGTTCCAGACTTTGTCTGGGGGACATGTAAATCACTACGACGAAAATCATTTATGATTTCACAAATAGACTAATTTGTAAAACCTCCTCTTGTAAATCAATCAGATTATTAGACTGGTCAGTGAGTTTGAAATTAATTCTGGTTAATGAATTATTATGGCATCGCATATACACTGGATTCACCGGAGACTCAATTATTAAAAACCCTGGAGGAGCTGTTGGTGCAAATGAATACAAAATATATCCTTGCTGAGCTTGATTTGATCGTTCTAGATTAATTTGATAGCTTCCTTCGATCACATCACACACTAAATTGAGCGCAATCACCGATGAAATATTCACATTGAACGGAGCAATATGCCTGCCGCCACCATCTGGGTCATTATTGTGTTTGAGGATTTTTATTTCCGGTGATGATGTTTTTTTCCATGCATCATGAATTATTTTAAAACCAACATCGATGGCATCACTGAGAAGTTTTTTTAGTTCTGGTACGTTATATCCTGGTAGTTTGAATGTGGGGATATCCTTCACGGGAATTTTATATTGTTTTGCAAATTCTGTTCTCGTTATAGGATTACTGTCACCTAATACCACTTGAATGATTCGCAAATGAAATGTTTCCATATCGTCGATAATTTTGTTGCATGTTTCTACGCCGCTGATAAATTCATCTCGGGTGAGAGAGCCGGATTTAAGAGATATTAACAACAGCGAAAAATCATTATTCATTGCTGTGAAATTTTTAATGATTTCAGGTTCGTCAACAAAATTATGCCCCCCTATTCCCTCCCCTGGCTTCTTGATACCAAAAAAATCTATAGTAATCTCGTGATCTTCATAACTCTTTATTGGATTATCAGGTGCTATCACGTCGGTGACATAATCAGTTTTTTGTGGTTCTGGTAAATCAACGGGTTTTTCCCGGGGTGGGATTTCAGGCCATCCCAGTACGGTTCTAATAGAACTCTGATAGATATCTACGACGTATCCTTCTGTGCTTATTTCAATGGCAGATGATAGTGTCGGCACATGAACTGTTATAGCTATTTTTGACTCTACTCCAGTAATCGATTTTATTCTACGCGCGAATTCATCATTGATTTGTTCAATTTGATATGATCCGGTTGGTATGGAAACAACATTCCAGTCTGGGGTACCGTCGGGTTTATTCTTATTTGCAAATACCAGTGAATTATTGGGTTGTTGACCACCAAATGATTTTGACCTAATATTTGGCCAACTGTGGTATACTCGTAATTTTGCTAGTGCTATCTCCTTTACTGGGACCGGAGAGGGGAAATTCACACTGAATTCTGGATTCGTTGAGGTTATTGAGATCATGCTTGTTTGTACTGGGTTTGTGTTCTCCACTATTTGTTGAAGTAATTCCATCTGTGTTGTCATTGTTATTATACTCATGTTTTTGTACTTCTAATTTTGACATCGCAGAATCATATATATCTACCATCGCTGAAAACTCACTCTCTGATATAATTGTATCATCGAGCGATGACGATATCAATGAGGATAATTGCAAGTATGCAGTGGACACAACATGAAATTGAATTATGTAGTCTTGTAGTTTCCGTTGGCTGCATGAGGATATTTTTTTTGTGATTATTGAAATTATTCCAGCGATTGTTGTTGCCGCAGAAATGCAAATTGGAACAGCTATCGGGGCCATCATTGTCACTGAAGACAGTATAATACCAGCTCCGGTGATTACACCACTCACAGCGTACACAGTAACATCAATTGCGGTAATTCTCCTGCGGTATTTTTTAATTTTCATTGCATACTCCTCAGACAAGGTTTTGAGTCTAGTTTGATACTCTCTGACCTGATCATAGCGATATTGCGATGATGAAATCATTGTTATTTTAAATACGCTATCGTTTTCAATTACGATTTACTTAAATCCGCTACGAATTCCACATACCACGTTGTTGAGACCCTAACCAAATTTTTATCAGTAGATGTGATTGTAAACTTTTCAGTTGTATTCTTGTCGATGATCGTTGAAATCGTATTATTGACCCCGGATGAACTGGACGATGAAATATTAAATTGAGATAATGGTGTTACTAGTGTTAATCGATAAATACCCTTAACGGTTGCAGTGATATCTAATTTGTTGTTTGTAGGTGTCCACTCAAATGATCCGTGTTGGATCGTGTATACTAAGTTGTTGGTTTTCTCATGAGGAATTTTTGTTTTTTCAATTACTGTTATCATCCTCGAAAAATCACCTTTGACGTCTTCGATGAAAGTTTTCGTCTCATCGATGGATTTTTTAATATCAGGGAGTTTTAGTTCAATTTTATCGAATGTAGTTCCAATAAATTTATCAATGATATTTCTACGAAATGCGGTAAACTGTTTTATGTGTTCTTCGGTTTTAGATTGAAGTGTTGCTAGTTCTAACGCAGAATCGTTGAGAGTTTTAAATCGATCTGTAATCGTCGAAAAAAGTACACCTGGTTTGAGTTTACCCTGATCGGAAAATAACGCGATAGTATCCTCGATTGCGTTTCGTTGTTTAACTAAAATATCATCCAACGACACATCACTGGATTTCAATTTACCCTGTTTGTCTTGAAATACAACTATTTCATTAGGATCAACACTTGTTAAGTTCAACGTCTCAGCTATTTCATCTTTGATTAGTTTTTTTACATCCTCGACAGAATCAGGGAGTGCAGTGCCATCAGGTTTGGGTTTCAAAGATCTCCCCCAAATATCAATCATGTTATTGTAAAACTCTTTCTCTCTCTAAAAAGCGATTGCTGGTGTAGTCATTTACGACAATATGAGGTGGTTTTCTAGATGCTGAAATAGCGTCAAGGACATTTAATACTTCACTGCCGCATATTGGTGGGTCATTGATTTGTTGTGTTGGTAGCGTAGAATACCAAGTCTTCATTGGAAATTGTTTTATGTAACGCATAAACTCTTTTGGTGGGGCTAATCCATATGAATCAAAATAGACAATCCCACGTGGATCAATAGCGTATGCAACCCAGTGAGTTCCAGGTCCGGTGCTGTTATCGAGATTAATAATACCTGTTTCAGTTTTGTTTGGTTGATGTGGTAATTGATCTTTCATAAAAACACCTCTGAAATGTTTAATCGCTAGTTTTTTAGCAGCATCCATTAAATCAAAATTGGACATGGGAACCATAGGTTCGGAAATTGAAGATTTCTGAATTAATTAACCGTTCCTGGTAGTCTCAGGCCTGATCCGTGAACGGATCTCCCGCTGTACCATGAATACGGGGTCCCTGGTAGTCTTAGACCTTTTCCGCTGTACCACGAATACGGGGTTCCTGGTAGTCTTAGACCCAATCCTTGAACGGATCGTCTCTTTTTTTTATATCCTTGTCCAGCTGCCTTTTTCAACGCCATTCCTGCTGCAGTACCAACGGCTCCTAACGCCGCTGCTTTAGCCACCGCTGGGGCTGCTGCTGCAATCAATGCTGGTATTGCAGCTAACAATGGAAATATACCGCCTGTTTTCATCATATTTTTGATAGCATGGCTTTCATTGATAACTGTTTAGCTAACGGCATCACTTTTGGGGCCATTCTTGAAAAGAATCCTAAAATGGTATTGCCGAGGCCATCTCCATAGTATGCTTTATAAACTGGAAACCGTGAATTAACTACATAGACGAGGGTTGGTTTATCATGATTGTAATGGATGATCATTATTATAAAAACAATAGTGTTTTCAATTGTTATTTAATCACTATGATACCCATTTGCTAACTCGTCAATGAAATCTCGATATGTTTTGATATCCATGATACCGCCGGCAAATAACCGTCTACAGATATCAGCTGCTTCATTAATTATTTCTGGCGAGTTATTTCCAGCTCGGAATCCTCCTACAAGAACATCTAATCGTGATATATCATTGATAACACTATCAGGACAAGTGTTTCCAATCCTTGGATTTTGCAGTCCACTTCTGCTATAACCATTTGCTTCATCTAGTTTTTCTACATCCGTTTCTTGTAAATAATCATCATCATCATCATCATCAGGTGGTAGTTGTTGTTTTTTTTGTCTTCTTGTTTGTCTACGTGTTGGTGTTTGACGTTTTAGTTCTTGCCGTTCTTCTATTTCTCGTTGTCGTTCTTCTATTTGTTCTCTTTTATAATTACTAATTCCCCTTTGAAATTCCTTGTATCCTATCTCATCCTTATTCAAACGACCAATCCCTTTATTTAGTTTATACAAATTATCGAACCAATCATTACTTGATATTCTATCATTCTTATACTCGTCCTTTAAAAAATTTTTTTTTGAATTATAACTTTGAGCAGCAAAATTACCAAAGGCTTGATAATCCTTTGATTTCAATAAACTAGGTTTTTTTATTAATATTTTAGCATGATCAGTAAATTTATTCAACAGAGAAACAGTCGTTTTTTTCGGATCAGTTTTTTCAGTTTGTTCAGTTTTCGCTGCTATTTTTTCGAGTACAGAAATAAGACCCTCTTCCTTTCTTTTACCGTCAGGATCATCTCCCAGTATAGCACGCTCTACCCCCTTCGTTGCTGTGGTTACTGGTTTAAAAAACTCTTCAGACCCCAGAGCAAAATCAGTTTGTAAACTCTGTCGTTGTTGCAGTTTATTCCGTACAGAGTCACGAATTGGTACAAATCTCCTGATTGCATCCAGTCGTTCACGAGCCAATCGGGTTGTTAATGCTTCATTGACCATTATTTGAAATCGCAAACCATTTTTCAATTGCAAAACACTTGACATGTCGGATGATTTTTTAACACAGTCATGGAAGCGTTATTTCATCGTGAGACACCTTCTATCAATGATGGAGCAAGTGTCATAATTGTATATAAAATAAATAATACTGACAGTTGCTCCATTCTATTTTGACATGTCGGATGATTTTTGATACGGTCATGGAAGTGTTATTTCATCCTATAACAGCTTCTATCAATGATGAGGAAAGTGTGGAAATTGTATATAAAATAATTAATACCACAGTTTCCTCACTTTTCCATTGACCATCCATTAAAGGTCCATAGATTTTTTATTCACTGATTTTGACATTTTCAATCCAAAAATGCTAAAAAAATGAAAATCTCTTGAGGGTCGGAATGATAAAATGGTCGGGCAATCAATGGTCAGGCAATCAATGGTCGGTCAATCAAAATTGTTCATTTTCTTGAATTAATGCCCGTAGGTTTCTAATTTTAGAGTTGACTTCTTTTTTCAATTCGTATTCGTTACCTAATTCTTTTCGTATTCCTTCTACGATAGTATACAACGGGACGAACACACTGATGTCACTGGAAAATGAAAGAGAGTCTTTAATAGAATTCTGAATTTTTTTGATGAGTGCATACTTCTTGGGTAGCATATATTTGTTAGTGCTAACCCCGTATTCTATATCCTGAAAATCAGACACAATTTGATCAGGATTTAATCCATCTGATAGTTTGATATCCTGATTTTTCAATTTTGCTATTTCAACTATGATGCTATTCATGTTTTCAGAATTCATTATTCTATAAGAATGACATATCTCTAATTGGAAATTATGACGCATTAGACATAACTAAATTGAACTTTTTGCCCCGTCTTTTTTGAAATAGCCGTTTTGGTTATCCCCTCTGCAACGAATCGTACTGAAGTTCTACAAATATTGAAATACTTGCCGGCTTCATATAATGATTGAAATATTTTCTCTTCGTTAGTTGTTGTATTCAAAGATTTCACTGGTCTCGCTTTATTTGAACAAGCGCCCTTCCTTCCTCGTTTGATATTCTCACCTTGTGTGATAGCTTGCAGATTGGATAAAGAATTGTTCCTTGGATTAGAATCAATGTGATCAATAACGAAACCATCTTTGATCAATCCATTAAAACATTCAAATACGAAACGATGATTGCGAAATGTCTTCCTTCCAACATTAAACACCAAATACCCCATACCATTATCACACCCAATTGGGTTCTTCAGTCTACAGTTTCTGACAGTACCATCACTGGATGCTTCGTAATTTTTAATCACTGGGTGTAGTCTGAATTCTTGGGTCATTATATACTACACTATTGTCTAATTCAATGACTGGCCCATTTTGCAGTGATTCATTATATATAAAACTTTCATTTAGACACCTGTTTTATGTATAGCATGAAGGAGTTCAAGAGATTGACTTCGAAAAATGCTAAATTCAATGCTGATAGAGAGTTCAAGAGATTATTGAAAATCAATCCTAGATTTAATCTCGATAGACCCAGAAAACGTGTAGTAAACAGAAACAAACATCCAAGAGACGGAACCATGAAAGAGTTTAAGAGATTATTAAAAATCAATCCTAGATTTAATATCGATAGACCCAAAAAGCGTAACAAACGTCCAAGAGACGGAAACATGAAAGAGTTTAAGAGATTATTGAAAATCAATCCTAGATTTAATCGCGATAGACCCAAAAAAACGTAACAAACGTCCAAGAGACGGAAACATGAGATCATCATGGAAGGATGCTCAATTCAATCTTGATATAGTTTCTAATACACCCAAGAATAAAATTCTTGATAAACCCATCAGAGACTGTTTTAATGAATTCAAGCGTGATGGAGCATCTTATTGTTGGTCAACATTTCGAATTGATGGTGTTGTTGACGCTACCATGAATGATGAAAAAGCAGCAGTGATCATTTCACGTCTTGGGAAAGAAGGAAATATTTTTCGAATCAAATTCATTATCCGTGAGGATGGCAAATGGATTATTAGGGATAAATTTGAACCCATTCTCAGGGGCAAAAAAACTATCACCGTAAATCAGGATTCCAAACCGGGAATTTTGACTGGAATTGATAAACCCTACTACGAAAGATCTTATCCTGTCACAGCAGTTGTTTACGGGATCTATCCGCTCAATGAAAAACCTGATATTTCAAAACTAGCACCCATGAAATATTCGACAGGGCTCAATTGTGTAGCAGAACGAATAATAGAACACTTCACAAATGCGTCCCGGGGAAATAAACTAACTGATCTAAGACGAAAAAAAATAACCGAATGGGAGTTCACGGTAAAAGAGCATGGAGCAACAATTCAGGATATAACTAAATTAGAAAAATCATTAAGATTTCCAATATCGGTAAGGACAATCACCGGTGAAGTATTATACGAATCGAAATATAAATCACAGGGAGCCCCCATTGAAATTATTGATCATAACGCGCACGCGTGGTCATCTGCAGTAACAATATTCCCACGGGATAGAACCGTAAAATATCTATCCCAAACCGAGAAGTTTTTTTCAGAGCATAAATTATTTGATGCTATTTACCATTTGAGTAAAAACGATCCTGTGTCAGCGTGGCTATTTCATAGTAATTCAGACGAGGAATGCAGATTTGATCAGTTTGTAAGGCCTAACGGAGAATTATACCGTACTGAAGAACTGCAGAATCAAATGAAACAACTAGCTAGTGAGTTTTCTGAGGGGGAAATCGAAGATCAATTATTAGCAAACTGTTTCACAGTACCATCCATTGCAGCACATTTTGCTAGAAAGAAAAACGCGTGGAAACCAACACGAAGTGAGTTCTTATCAGATGTCAAATTGTCCTGTCTTGAATACAGCCATGGAGGATTATGGAACACAAAATACACCGCTGATACCGTTATTTCAGTTGATATGATTGCGTGTTATCCAGGAAGTTTTCTTGGGTATGGAGAATGCGAGAAATATTTCAAACGATTTGGACACCCCACACACGAAATGACCCGTGTTGCTATTAATGGGCCACTTCCTGATTTTGATTTAACCGGATTCGCTTGTGTAGTATCATTTGAAATGGCTGAAGGACTTCATCCGTGTAGTTATCTTTGGATTGGTAAACACATGTCTGAAAAACACTGGATGCCAATAGTGTTGTTACGGTATATGCTTGATTGTAAGATGTTAAAATCATTAATTGTCAGTGAAGCAATTATATCCTATCGGGCACAGAAATCAGTCTGGTTACCACAACCTGATCTAGAAAAAATAATTAGCGAAGAGCGAAAACTGTTTCCTGATTTTAATGAACAACAAATCATGGATTGGTCCAGACAGTTATTTGAAATCAGAAACAATGAAGCAAAAAATCTTGGACGAAGAATAATCGGTAAATTTACCCAAGGTGGCAAAGATGATAATACGAAATATTCTTCACGATTGATTATAGACAACGCTGAATACGATTTTGTAATGGCGGATTTAACGAATAAGGGCCTATATGTCAATCGTAAGGACGCATTTATGTCCGATGGAACCAAATTGGGTACAATTGTTACCTACAATGATGGATACCATCCGCAGTACACACATTTGAGAGCTTCTATGCTCGGTTATGCTTCTATCAATCTGTTTTCAATGATCAATAGATTTCCTACCACCGCAGTTAGAGTTGCTACTGATTCATTTTACATAAATAGCAAAATGGCTGATTTTAAGGCTACTGGCAACGAGAAATGGGGATCATGGAGAATTAAGAAAGAAATGATTCATGATTATATTCCATCAGCAGATGTTACCATTGAAAATAATTACTTAGAAAGCAATCAGTGTTCAGAATTTTCTAGTGCACCACCGATTTCTGATCCAATATGCCTGTATAAAACAGTTTATTTAAACGGCTGTGGTGGGTCAGGAAAAACAACCCGGGCAATTGAGTTATTTCGTGTTTCCAATCCAAACATGATTGTGCTAACACCAACTCATAGACTTGCAAGAGAAATGATACAGAGAGGGGTAAATGCTTGCACTTATCACAGCTTTTCCGATGGAAGGGAGATAAATGGACTCCTGAGCGCATGGGAGAGAAATTTATTCCTGAAATTATCATTTGGGATGAAATAGACACAGTGTCAGAAGACGTCTTAAAAATATTTCTTGAGTGGTTGTTATTGAAGAATACAAAAGTCGTCATGTGCGGTGATCACGGCCAACCACCACCATTTGTCGGTGCATCTCCCCATGAATGGCTAAAGGGTTTTGTAGACTATTATGAAGAAATTGATACCGATCATAGATCACTTGATAATGAATTAAAAGAATTGAAGAAACTAATTAGATTACAACCGGATAGAATCCAGTGTGAAATAACCCGTGAAATAATTTCGGAAACTCCCATGAATGAGTTTTGGGAAATGTGGAGACCAAATGATTTAATCATTGCAAGTAGAAAAATAGTCAGGGATACACTTCAGATGAAGTTATTTGAATTGCATAAACAAAAATTTGCAACACTTCCAGTGCCTCTTTGTTATAGGCCATCGGATACGCGAAAACAGAACATCGAAGTTGATATTCCAGGACAGAGTGAAAAGCAGATTCTCGTATTAAATGATATTGTGCTGGTTGATATCAATGTTGTTGAAGATGCATTGCGTGCTAATAAATCCCCATGGACGCTAGGATACGCAGCGACGATACATTCTTCACAGGGATTGACTATATCGGATACAATTGTTTGGATGGTAGATAATCGCATAGAATGGTCAAATTTAGTCTATCTTTCAGTATCCAGAGTACGAAAAATAAATCAACTTCGAAGAATTGTCCTGACAGAGTCAGGCGATGATGAAATCATTAGCGATGATAATGACACCACAATAGATGATATTATTGATAAAAAACTCTCCGGTTACAAACAACAGGACAAAAAAAAACAACGAGAATTTGATATTGATGCTGAATTAATAATCACTTTGAAGAAACAACAGAATAATCACTGCGCAAGTTGCAATTGTATAATGCATTGGCAGTATTCGGATAAAGACCCTCGCCAATTCACCGTAGACAGAAAAAATAACAATCTCGGTCATGTCAGAAATAATGTGATGTTGACTTGTCTTGAGTGCAATAGACGCAAGGGTGCTAGTTAAGCCCATGGGGTGGCAATTGAGTATCCTCGGGTATCACTTGTAATTGTTGTCTAGTAAAACCCCGTTGAGGCGCAGTTGAATCCAGTTTATAGATTGGAGGTCTACCCGTAGATCGTGTTATACTAGATATCTTATGCGTAGTGACGCTCCAAATAGGATCAGTAGCCCTTTTTCTATCCCCTTCAAGCTCTCCTGGTTCGTATAAGTACCTCACAATGACATTACTACCAAGAATTGGTTCTTTGAAATCTTTTTGTGGTTTTTCAGGTATCGACTTCTTTTTAATCGCGTTGATAGGTTTCATGTTGATGGTTCTAGTAATCTCGTTATTCAGTGCGGTAACTACACCTGGTAATCTCTTAACCCATTCACGGGATCTTTTTTCTTGGATGAATTCTTTTGCATATTGATATCCAAATAACCGCTCAGCAAGGGTTTTATTAAACCGTTCTACAATGGCCTGATCACGATGCAGTGCAGTATGCCCTCGTCTGATAGCGACATTGTGATATTTCATTGTAGATAACACTGCACCCTGAAATTCCTTGCCAGGATCAACTTGTAATAGATTTGGCCAGTGCAGAGGACTCCTTCGATAAATCCTTTCAAATGCATAAGCGACTTCAGTGGCCGATTTTGTTTTTAACGGTTCTGCTTCTTTGTATCGACTTGCAATATCAACTAAAGTTAACGCATATTTGTAACCACAATCATGTGGCAGAAATAATAGATCAGCCTGATAAACTTCATTGGGTCCGGTTACATCAAAATGCGAGAATTGAATTTGTTTAAGCGGTGGTAGATAAATTTGCCATAGTGCCTGTTTGGATAACCAATGAGCCGCAGTGGTTTTTTTCACTTTTGCGGCGCTAGCGAGTTTACTGATTGCAGCGTTACCCTTCCAGTATCCTCTTGGGGAATAGTAAATAGATTCCATGTTGCTATTAATTACCAGCACCTAACATCAATTTACTTTTCATTGCCGATTTTATCAAAAATGAAGCCAATTTTTCTTTGAAGGATTTATCAGTGATAGAATTCAACGCATGAATTAATTTCACATCTGCTAGATGCCTGTGTTGCAAATTGCTACTTTTATAAGCAACATCATGAAGGTGACAGGCCTTATCAATAGCGTTTATTGGTTCCTCACCGGGTCGGGGCTGATTTTGATCATTGAGTCTGATATCAAGTCTTGTTCCCGGTCCACAATAACTATACCCTGGAAGGTGTTTTTCTCCGGGGTATTTTGCCCATGGGGTTCCAGGGAGTTTTGCTAATTTGGCAGCGATATCACCTCCTCGTTTTTTTTTAAAGGTTCCTTGGGTTCCTTGGGTTTAGAAACAAATCTAAATTTCTTTGTACTACACTGTACGCATTTACCAGAAAGCGCTGATCGGTTATTTTTAGTTGTAATCGTCGTCAAGTCATCTGTGCCAGTACGCGCCTTACACTTCATGCAATATAGATCCATAATTTATGTATAGAGATATGAATATAATTGATTTTTCAGCGACTAAAACAAGAGAACCAGTGAAGCATCATGCAGCGCTACCAAACTCTATCCGCGCAATTATAATCGGGCCATCTGGATCCGGCAAGACGCAATTGTTGCTCAATTTAATAATGAGATGGATGAAGTGGGATAAGTTGTATTTAATTGCCCCTAGCGTAGACGACCAACGATGCTATGAAGTGCTAAAAGATTTTAATGAAAACGCTTCAGAGATTGCTGGCGAGGATTTTATTGAATTTATAACCGATATTGACGAGGCGCCATCCGTGAATGACCTCGATGGAAGTATCAACAATTTAGTTGTATACGACGATGTCATGTTAGATAATCAAAAAAATCCTGCTAGAATATTTTCCCGAGGCAGGCATAAAAACACTGATGTGATCTATGTCACTCAACGCTACACTCAGATTCCAAAAGTGATTAGAGATAACTGTAATATGCTTGCTGTATTCAACGGCGTTGATACACATACGCTACGAAATATTTGGCAGACATGGTGCTCCGATATGGACTTCAATCAATTTAGAAATTTCTTTAGTCATGCTCAGTCTACCCCACACGGATTTGTAACAATAAATTTACATGACCCTCGAACACGATATCGTATCGGACTGGATCAAATATTCGGTTAACCCATAGCAGCAGAAGGGGTGAGTGACAACGATGTTGTAGTCCCTTTTTCCCAAAAAATCGATGGGGGATTTCATTAATTTCATTGATTTTTTCATATTTTTTTTTGGGACCTAATCCATGATTCACATACACATTGGGGGGGGGGCTGATGTCACTGGTTTCATTGTTTTTAAGCGTGATTTCAATGAAAACTTGTCTAAAAATGTTGTCTGATTCGCCCCTTCTGCTGCTAGTTATGATTCTGAGTGCAAGAATTTTGTAATCTTGGGTTCTGATTTCCCTTTCACTTGTGCAAAACATTTCAGATGACAGTTTCACTAAATTTATTAAAGTCACTCCACAAGTTGAGACTTCTGCTCTTGACACTTTTCAGAAAATATTGATATGTTTATATTTGATAGTGATAGTAACAGGGAGGAAAAAAAATTGTCACTTATTGTTAATGGTTCAGTAATAATTAATTAACAATTATCAGCTTTCTAACAGCTGATGTCATTAAAAATATAAGCTATGATAAAAGGACAGTGATTGACTTTTGACACAGTTGAAATAAACATTCACTAACAGAAAATTCTAAAATCCTTATTGATATTTAAAAACCCCATTGATTATTTCTTTTTTTATTGCTGCAAGAATACACCATGTAATGCCAAATTATTAAATTAAACTCTTGCTTGTTTTGGAACAAAAAAGTCTTGTCTATTTTGGAACAAAAAAATTTGTTTTACTTTAAAGAATTAGTTAAATTATTGTAAACTTTTGGGAGCCATGCCATGATCATGTCATGCCCAAATATGTTATAAAGAAGCATACTATAGCAGGGTTTTACTGTATTGACATTTTTTGTGGTTTTTTTTGGTAATTAAAGATGCAAAGTTTTTGTGATTGGTACATCGCCACTCCTGAGCAAGTCTGAATAATTGTCAACATTTTCTTTTTCATTATTTCAGGGAACGTAGCAATAAGAGGAAGGTACGAGAGCTTGTGAAGGAGTTTACATTGTTATGTAGAGGACTTCTGGGCACAGAGTATGCTGCACAAATGGTAGCAATGATGTGAAATGTGTGTGTAACTGGGGGATATTTGAGAGATATGTTGAGTGTGTGTGCAAGTAACTTCAGCCCTTTTTGTCCATTTTGAGAATGTTGTGGATTTTGGTGCAGATATAAAGTTTTTGTAACATTATTATAAATAAATGCATGGTGTTATAATTAAAAAAAGAATGAGTAAACATGGGTGATGGATAGTGATATTTTTACTTTTTTGATAAACATGATTCAGGTTTTTAAAAAAATATATGAAATTCTTTTCTTTTGAAGCAAGATATCATAAAATCTGGAATATTCTGAAATTACATTGTTATTTTAACAAAAGTGTCAGCTTTTTTCTGAATTAAATTGCAAGAAAAAAATGAATGCCGAAAGATGAACTAAAAGAAAAAAAAACTCAGTTCATTAAACTGGTGATGCTTTGAGTTATCAATGTATGTCCATCTTATCTGTCCATTTGTCTCTCATTCCTATGTCATTTCTACTCAGTTATACTTCTTCCTTGATATCTAGAGAATGTTGAATCCATACATATATACCAGTGCATCAGCAAGGGAGAAACTTACTGAGGCGCCTCTGATAAATGATGAAAGGATTGGGTATTGACAGTGGGAACAGGGGTTGGGATGTTAACTGGTTGATTTTTTTATATACTTATTTGCATTTGGAAAAATTGACAATAAATAACTTTTTTTGGTAAAGTTTTCTTTTTGCTTGAATTATTTTTATTTTCAAGTTATATTTTTAATGCACTGGAAGTCAAGAATGCTGAAATCAGATTAAGTTGAAGTAAGTTTCTTTAATAAAATGAATAACAGCAAATATGGTTGTATTTAAAAAAAGCTTCATTTTATTCAAGATACTTGTCAGTGTTTTAACAGATTTCAGCATTCCTTGCTTCCATCACATTCCAGCTATCTGAAATGTAGTTCAATGGAACTTGAAAGCATATATGCTTGTGTGAGAATTTTAATTCATTAGAATAAAGAAATGAGAGGAAATAATGTCTGACTAAAGCAGTATAACTTATAGTTGTGGAAAAGCATCAATATAGTCAGTAAGCATCAGATATTGCTAAAAATTTAACTTTCTGTTCCAATATTAAGCAGCCTTGAAACACACAACACAGCGCCATTGTAAAGGCAGCAAGTCGATGATCCGAGAAACAAATATCCGTATAGGCATCTCCCATTGTATAACCACCTTTTTCCATCAAAATTTGACAGAGTTATTGTTCCTGTTTGACTTTCTGTTCTGCCATTGTTTATTGAATGAATGTTTATTTACCTTCACTTTATTTGCACAAAGTGGGCATGGTGAGGGTATGAGGGCATCCATGTTGTAGTATGTGTGTGTGTGTGTGGAGTGAGGGAGAGAGTGCGATTGCGTTCATGTTGTATGGACACATTTCTAGTCTATATATAAAGATTAGAACAAAATAAGGAATTGTGACCTAGTTTTGACACTAAAGAACAATTCTGTTGAGTAGAGAATTTTTTATGCTATTTTTGCATAGTAGTTAAAGTGCCATTTCATGGTTTATAAGCCCTTATATTAAAACAATATGAGAAATTGCATATTTATAACTTATTTTGATTTGAAATAGTCATTATCAGTCCTCAATGTCATTTATCATTACAGTGGAGCCTGTCTTGAAAGACCACCCCTTCTGCCAAAACATAATGGTCTCTCATGACAGGTGGTCTCATAACAGGTAATAACACTGTATTATCAATAAATATGTGCATGGAAAACCTGGTCTATCAAGACAGGTGGTCTCTCATAGCAAGGGTCTCTCAAGTCAGGTATTACTGTAGTTAAAATAGTCTTTTTTTAAATGATGTTAAGAAAAATGCATTCAGTGCATTTCGATGGCATATCTATATAGTATATTATGCAAGAATGAATGCTTTATATCAGAAATTTTGAATCTCATAACATTTATTTAGAACCTACGTTTTGTAACAGTGCACACTATCTAAATTTTTATTTTGTGATTTTTTTTTTAGTGTGCGCAAAGATCCATGCTTTATTTCTTTACCATCTGTACACAAGTGTTTCTATGATGGGTTGTAATTTTACTTTTACACAGTTTCATGATGAGCACTGTTGCACCTATTCACAACATAACTGGTTCAGAAACAGCTTCACCATTTCATATCCATAACTGGTCTATACTAAAACAGCTTCATCAGGTCACATAACTGGTCATAAAACAGCTTCATAGCAATAACTGGTCCATCCTAAAACAACTTCACCACGTAACATAACTGGTCCTGAAATAGCTTCACTACTTCACAGCCATAACTGGTCCATTCTGAAATCACACCATGCCCTTTTGCTTTGTTTAACGGCTTTTGACACTGAGTTAATATGATAGTCAGAGACTGAGAACTAAATTCAAATAAAGGTTGTGTGCCTTCTTAAATATGATAGCTATGGTTTTGCTGGAATTTTCTAAGTAATTGTCAGATATGTTGTTAGCTCTGTTTGTGAAAGATTATAACGAGCTATTGTATTAACCATTTCTCCATTGACTGTTGTCTGTCTGTAAGTACAGTTTTGCTATTGCTATTTCTCAGCAGCTACTTGGATTATTTTGAAATTATTAAACACAGATTCTTTCTGCAGTTGGCCCTAAATGATAATTGTGCCACTCTAATCTCCAGCATGGCCACCATGGTAGTTATCTTGAAAATGATTTTGTTGCCAATACTCCTGAATGGATGGCCATATCAACAGGTTTTTCAACAAAAAACATCATACATCTATTTGTATTTGATCCCACAGTATGGCCACCGTGGTAGTCATCTTGAAAATCCTGTTTTCATAATAACTCTTCTTTGATGGACAATCATATCAATATGGGGTTTTCACTAAAAGACTTCTTTGGGAGTCGACTTGGATCTAAATGAAAATGGTGCCAATCTGACAACAGAGGTCTCGCTAGGATTTTTAAACTAGGAGTCCAGGACTCCCTGTTTGGTAAAAATAGGAGTCCCACCAGTAAAAGTTGCAGTCCCATCTTTGACAATGTTGAACTTTGCAGATTAGAAGAACACTGGTTGCCATTGAGTTTAATTTCCACATTCTTTATAACACAGCCATATACAACTGTGTCAGCCTATTTGGCGTATCTGGTAATTCTGCATAACGATACATCATTTATGTAAACACTGGATCACGTGTTGGTTTGGTTGAAAATTCAATTATTGTCTCAAATGCCAGAAAGAGTACAAAGTAATGTATTTCATTTCCATAGCCTGATGCATAAACTTTACATCTTTTCAAAGCCATGCGCAGAATTAGGTCGCCGTATCTCGAATCATGGAAACATAAGAGTGATATCCATTTGTCCAAACTTTATATTATTTTGAATATAATATTCTGGTGACAACTCACAGGCACTTGATTCTGGGTAAATTGAATTGCCGCTTTTCAATTGGTAAGCATTGCAGATTTTTTCCCCCGTCAATTGAATTCGGTATGGGTTTTGCGCTAATATTGGTAACCTTAGATACCAAGAATAACCTGACAGCAATGTAACTCTTGATAGTCCTTCAGGGTGAGACTGAATTTTGTCAATCCAAGAAATAGTCGTATTCCAAATACTAAGCCAGCCATCACACACTTTCTTACACTTGGCTACTATTTCCATCCGAACTGTCAGTTCTAGAAACTTCTGCGTTCTTCTGAATCTCATTAAAACCTGTCAGTTTGCCAATTAACCTCAAACTACTTATCCAAATTTGCAAACGACGTTTTGTCCTGATGTGTTTTGATTTTGAGGTCGCAGGCACTATTTATTTGGCTATTGTCAGAAATGAACACAATAATAGAAGCTAAAGTGGTGTACTCTTATAATAACCACATGTACATCTCAGGATCTTTCTGTCTCAGAATTTAGTCATTGTAAATTTCAGCACATTTTCCCACCCAAGCTGCTAGTCAAAGTCTTTGAACTTGCCGCACAGCTATTGCTACATGTTCTTTTGATGTACTCGATAATTACAGCTGGCATAACTGGGGGTATTTTAACCACTGAATTATGTCACTCTAAATATCAGCGCAGCTAAAATGATAAAGTAATCAACATTGACTTTGTCTCCCAGCTATTTGCATGCGTATGGAGGACTCCTGCATGGAGTGGTTTCTGCGTTCCAGATCAAATATTTGCATTCAAATGTGCATAATTAAGCATTTCCGAGATCTCTGTGACAATCACTATGGCCACCATAGTGGCAATCAAAAGGGAAGGGCATGTTAAATGGAATGGGGGACTTTAGTTAGGGAAAGTAGAAAAGCAATAGCCTCAGAGCTAATAAGCAAAAGACAAAGATGAAGCCTTATATCCGCTGGTGAAATGGGCTGTTACACCCCAGCTGCTTTGCAAATTGAGAAAATTGGATATATTGTACAAGTCTTGTAGGTCCCTCCAACAAATAGCATGCAACAGATAGGGCATACAAATGTGTCATCTGTAGCTGATAATAACAATGACAGTAAATATACTTGCCTTCTTGAATCTTGAATTTCCTCAAAATGTGTTTTCCTAGTTATTTCTGCTAAGCAGAATTACATGGGTTCCAAACATGTATTCAGATTGTGAAATTGTACATCAGTTTAAAATACATTTTTCCATCACAAATGAAAAGCACTCCAAAATAAAATGAATTTTTTTTTCTCATAACAAACAATAATTAATCCTGCATCTTCTTGAATATTTAATGAAAACATTTTATATTCTTTTGACCTTATGATTCCAAACTTTCAATGAAAGAACAGAAGCATGTTTGTGTCAAGGCCAGTCCCTCCAGATATATGTATATCATAAGTGATTGACCCAGCTAAAAATAACTTCAGTCTATCACATTTCAACTTGTTTGTATGAATCCAACTAGTAAAATCTTTTATATCATGCATTTTTGAAGAAAACTTTGAGCTGCAAACATTTTCTTTTTTAATTTGGTTGTGTCTGGCCATCTATTAATACCTCCTTCCCTTCATTCATTTGAAGAAGCTTGTTCATTTAAAACCGCTCAGCATTGAGACAATACATTTTCCAAACATGAACCACATGATCTAGGCAAATTAATTTTTTGGTAGCATTTGACCAGAAAAGTTTTTCAGGCCATTACAGTCATTTTTCAATCTTTGTTACACATCTTATTAGACATTTTATTGCAATTCTTATTACAAGGAGCCATAGAATCCGACCATGTTATGAACCGAACCGTGTTATAAGCAACCATGTACAATACCAACACATTTTTGGATTTAATTTGGGGGGGGGGGGGTACATAAAGACTGGTGCGAAAATGCATGGCACAATTACCATTTTTGATCAATATATATTAAATGAGAAAAACATTTGCTGTGGTAACAGAAATTGCAGATATAATATATTACTTTGTTCAGAGAACCATGCATTGGTACATACACGTGTCTAATTTATATATACATGTATAATCTATTGCATGAAAAGAGTATCAACACCGTGTACTCACCAGTGAATCTTGTAACATACATTGAATCCATAATACAAATATTTCCATCAAAAATACCTACACACGGATGTAAAATATTCAATAATTTTGTCACAGATCATTATGTGACTGAATTCAAAGAAAAGAATATAACAAGAATTACGTAATGGGTGTACGCAATGAATGATAAAATAGCATGTCCGAAGATTAATGAACGGTGTCTGTATACATTTTATACCACTACATTTCTCATTTGTCGATAGTTATTATTTTTTGAAAAACTCTGTGATTTTTAGCTGCTTTATGCCAATGTCACATTTGCTCTTGGCAAAGTCAATTATAGTTCTCAGTTGCAGAATTCAAATTTACTAGTCAACAGATTGCATAAAACAACACTGCCAAGCCATGCGCACATGTTGGCGGCTTTTGTTTCTTTGTTGCTGTATTAATCGTTGCCCCCTGATTTGAACAAGTTTAGCTTGGCAGTTCACTTTGATGATAAACAATGTACTTAAATTAATTGATTTATACATTCTGGTGAGAATCTTTTATTAACCGCTGCATCGGCTGTTGCTTAGTTGTGTATGAAATTAAGAGAACATATATCAGAGATTATTAGAGCAACGATTGTATTTGGAATGCATTCAAGACAAACACAAAGTAGACACAATGGCTTCATTGCTCAGGGATCAGTAATAATAATATTGACACTTATGAGCTGTCATTTTTCAACAATAAACAAAGATCAAAGTTCTCAGTAGGCCCAGCATTTGGTTCATATTTCTGATGTTTATTTTGGCACAAAACTAGAAGAAATTTTATTTAATTTTTGAAATTTTAGGAGCCATACAATGATTATTTTATATTCAAATTTGTGTGATTTCCTCCCCAAAATGATAATACATTTTCTACACGTTCTTTTTCGCACTTTTTAGATGAGTATGAGAATGATAATTAAACTCTTGACATATTTTATTTTTCATACTTAAAAGATTTTTGTTTTTGGTTTTTGAGAAAAATACCTGTAATAAATTACCTGAAATTTTGGGAGCCATGCCACGATCGCGTTTTATCTGAATTCGTGTTATAATGGGGTGTGTTATAGTGGGGTCCCACTGTAGTTGGTTACAGTTACATTCCGTAGTGGTCCAGCATATTGCATTTAAATTCATGTGGCTTGACTGTCTGGATACTGGGATTGTGCATGACATTCAGTACAAATTCATGTGGCTTGACTGTCTGGATACTGGGCTGCATGACAATCGTTGAATACAGTATTTTGTTATTATCTATATGGATTCATGACAGCACCTTTTGGGACTTGGGAAGTCCATACATTGATGCATTTTTTTGTCGTTTCCTTTAATGATAACATGAACCATCAGCAAAGTTATTTTATTTATATATTGATTACATTTCTTGATCATTGGTTCAGTAATGTTCCATATTTGTCAAGTAATGTAAAAGTGTTATTCCAAAGTGCAGAAGTTTCAGGGATATTTTTGTTGTATTTTAGTACTTTGTTGGCATAAAGTGTCCATTTTGTTGGATAACATTTGCTGGACCTGACTTGGTTGAAACTATAGTCTGCTTGATCTGAAAGCTTTTCAGTACCATACAGTACATAATTTTTCTTTATTTTTTTAAATTTCTGAAATATTGCATTTAAACCATCAGTGAAAAAAATTAAAGCCTTAGAATTTCATGAGAACTTCAAAAGTATCAATATGACTACAGTTCATCCAGTCCTGACTGGTTTTCAGAGTTTCACTTAAAAATGCTTGACATTGTGTGATTCAGTGCCCTATTGATATATTCAAAAAACTTGAAAACGGTCTTCAGTATTTTGTAACATTGTGACAGTTAAATGAATATCTCTTTAAAAATATTTAGAATAAATCTTACAAATTTTGTTGTAGATAGGGATACAAAGATTAAGTAAATGATGGCCTTACTAAGTATATGATGGCACAAAATACTGAAAACAAACTGGGGGGATCTACAGATATATCCCCAAGATTTTGTATGGTACTGTATGTATGCTTTTATAAGTATGATCCAACAATGAAGAACATATATACTGATTAGGGTTAATATTGCTTGTTGGACTGATTTACTGCTAACATACATTTTAAATCTATATCTGCTAGTGCATTATGCAATCATGTTTGAACAAAATACATGTAGAATGTTTATAAAACGGTAATGAATATGTGCCAGTTCCAATTCAATATACATATGTGCTGTATTGTAAATTTTGCATAATGTTTTACGCTTATTGTGTAAAGTATCTAGGATTCACTGAAAATCTTGTGAGATTTACAAAAGTATTTAGGTGGACCAATAACATTTATCAGTGATTTTCACAAATTAATCATGAATCTCTGTAATAATCAACACATCATTAAATATCAAGAATGTCATAGATACATTTTGTGCAGCAGTTGACTGTTTGAATGAACAGATATGTTGTCAAAAAAGATTTATGGCTGCTTTTATGAATGAATTTCCAATATAATAATATATGTACCCTAAGGATCAAATATTACATTTTGCGTGTGTCAGTTGGCTGCTCTTTGTGGAATGAAACAATAAAGTATTTTTTGTGATAATTTGTCTTAGAATCATCATTTCATTAAAAATAAAATAGCTTACTAGGGTGTTTCATTATCAGATGGGGATTAGACATTCCACATCTCTGTCAAAGGTAAATGTTTCACATTTTTAAGGCTTTTTCCATCACTGAAAAGAATTTTTACCCAGGATTCTACAACACCACGTTATATACAGTTTTCAATGACTTGTGCCCCAGAGCTTCCAACAACCATTACTAACAAATTTATTTCATCTTCAGGCTGTGTAATAACTAGACTGTTGGGGGAAAAACAACAAAGTATGATAGCTCCAAAAGTCTATAAAAAAAAATTCATTAGACTGCCAAGGTGTACAGTTATGTAGGGCTAATGATATTTAGCTAATCCAAAATCTCGTTATTAAATGTAAATATTCATTGTAAATATTTGTTTGGTTGGAGTTTTTGTTTACATTTTATACTCAAGGTGTTGTATGACCACAATACCTAATATATTTCTTTCCAGTAATTACCATATTTACAGTTTAGTGTCCTTATAAATGCTGTTACAAGTTAACACTATTGGAGCACAAAAATGTTATAAATTGGGAACATCACAATGTTAGCCAGAGAGCACAACATTAGTCTATATAAAAACAGAGATTTTGGAGCTTGAAATTTACTACAGTAGAACATGTCTAGAAAGACCACACTAACAATGGTGTCTCAGTACAGGTTGACTCTCATAATGGGTCATAAAACTATATACCATAATAATTGTGTGCAGTGAGAATCTGGTCACAAGACAGGTGATCACTCGTAGCAATGGTCTTTCATGGCAGGTATTACTGTATTTAGAAGACACTTTTTTGCTGAGATGAGAAACCCATGCAGAGTATATATATTTGATGGAGTCTAAAATATGCCAGGATATATCACCAAGTTACTGCAACAGGGAATGGGACACATGGGTATTCAAGGAGTGGATGTAAAAGACTATACAATAATAATCTTTTATGGATCGATTTTAATGATAATATATGTATTCTAGAATACATGGTTCAGAAAAACTCAAATCATCTGGGGATAATTTTCTGAGTACCAGTACTCACAAAAAATACTTGCAAAAACACATATATGGGGTTGTGTGACAGCCAATATGGGCAACAATGCACTATGATCCCAGAAACGATTTGCACATAGCTGCACGCACTTATTAAAGACTTTGATGATTTATGCAACTCAGCTGTGGATTTCTGAGGCAATTCTTCTGAGATCAATTTTTTGATGCAACTTATCTTTGCAAACACATCCCTGAGTGTAATCTTGATGACTTTCGTCTTGAATGTCTTCTGAGATCAATTTTTTGATGCAACTTATCTTTGCAAACACATCCCTGAGTGTAATCTTGATGACTTTCGTCTTGAAAGAAACCAGAATTTTATTCGCCTTTTCTACACCAATCACCGTGGGGGTAGGTTGCACACTCAAGACTACATTAGTGTCAATGCACATGTATTATAGTTAGCCTTTATTCAATTGCAACTGGGTCTTCCTAAGAATTTGTTTATGTATTTGTCACAAAGCTGTCAAGCAGGTGCCTGGCACATTGCTTAACTTTCCAATGGTACATATGAGATTATCTCAATCAATGAAGAGATCAGGTAGAGGATTTCATTGGGGATTGGGAAAGACTAATTCAATATAAATGATGATGACCATATACTTAAGCCTTTGGTCTTTATTGAGTCTTCACAGCTCAGTGCTGACATTTCATAGCCGTCACTGAGAACATTCCTTGGTTGGCTGGATGATATGAATGAAATTCCAGAGGACAAAGGAATCTTAAGTGCATGAACCAAATAATGCTGGGAATGCCTCAATGATTCAGGTTAATCTTGCATGTGATATTATCAGTGGTAGTTCTGAAAGAGGAGCCTCCCATGGTTACACATTTTCCGGGTTCTCCCCGAAATTTCATCCAAATACTTTGTTCTTGATTACTGTGAGTTTCTTGCACACACCACAGACTCCGTGGTAACCAATGTTCAGGACTGTTTACATGGCAACAAAGCACTCAACATACTCTTGCAGCTCCAAAATAACACGAACCTTGTATTTCAAATTGTGGATAGTGGAAATAAGATGATATTTGACAATTTAACAGAGTTTGAAATGTCTGGAATTGAGGAATTTCACTGAGTCAATGAACTGCAGCTGACCCAGCCTAAACGTTCTGTAGTTTTCCATGTTGTTGTGGATTACGTATATTAGTGCCTTTGCTGCTGTTGCGAATCTTATAAACAGGTGATCATTATACCCAAGCAGGTTGTGAAGCACCACTGGGATATTTTGTTTTTTTTGAGTAAACTCACAATTGAAAACTGCATGTTCTGTTTGCGGCTCGTCTAAATATGACAGTAATCGCCTATACTGATATTAGGACCAAGGAGACCATCACAATTCCAGCACTGAGTGGCAGTGGAAATCTCGTGTATGTCATCATTGGTTATAATGTCTGCAGGCGAGGAGAGCTGTTGTTGAATCCATTCCGTAGTGATTAGTGACCTCCAGCGATTTAAGAAACAACAAACCACAACCTGGCCACAATAAGATATTGATGGCTTAGTCACTTCGTTGCATCTTACTAAAGTGTAGTAAATCTCGCATGAGATTTGTTCATCTGTTTGCATTGTACTTGTTAGAACTTTCGACCTACTGGAATGTTAAGACATTCCAAGTAAACGTGAATGACGTACGGAAATTTCACCTTCTGTTGCACTGGTGTAAGTTTAATAATGTTTTTGCCAAACTTTGGGATAATAATGCGTTGTAGTTTCTCCTTTGAATACGTTCCCCAATCACATTACTTTAGGGATATTAGCCTGCTACCTCGCGAATCCAGCCCTACGAAAAGACGAAAATTCGTCTTTCCTGTCTATGTCATATAGACAAAGGGCAATAACTCTTGCCCCTTACCTCCCCTTGCTACCCGCTAGGTGTCGCTTCTTTAGTTTTTTAGCTTCGCTTGTTGTGTGTAAACACGTACAATTAGACCTCCAATGAATCCAAGCCATCTTAGTGTAAATTCTGACCATCCGAAGTTAAATTTGGAATTACTGTGTTGGATAATCATTCCTCTACAGGTCGTATACATTATTTTACAATATTTTCCAATTTGAGTGACTTTGTCACCTTTTCTAGACTTCGGACCAGGTTACAACGTGGTCAAAGCACGCTTATGGCGGTACTAGCATGTAATACATGTAGCACTCAATAATTTCGCTTATTCCGTATGTAACGTTTACGATATTAGCGACTAATAACGTGCTGCATTGATAATGTGTGCTTTATTTATCTTCTTTGACGTTTCAGTAGACTTCAAAAAAGTCTTTGAACGACCAATTTGCGACTTGAATGGCGGACTTCGTGTTGTAGTCACGAGTTCACGCAACACTTAATCATTTCGCTTCCTACGTTAGTTACGGTTATGGAATAGCGACTTAATAGCGTACTGAATTGTTAATTTGTGCTTTGTTTATCTTCTTTTCCGTTTCAGTAGACTTCGTCTCTGAACGACCAGTTACGACTATTAATGGCGGAATTTCGTGTTGTAGTCACGAGTTCACGCGACACTAAATCATTTCGCTTCCTCCGTTAGTTACGGTTATGGTAATAGCGACTTAATAGCGTGTTGAATTGCTAAATGTGCTTTGTTTATCATCTTTTTCGTTTCAGTAGACTTCGTCTTGAACGACCTATTGCAACACGCTCACGGCGATAACTAGTGTGGTCATTAAGAGTTAACATGGCACGGAATAATTTGACTACTCCGTTAATAACGGTTATAGTATTATCGAATTAATAATATGCTGAATTTTTTAATTTGTGCTTTGTTCTCTTCTTTTGTCGTTTCAGTAGCAAAGTCGACAACGAAGGCATGAATGGCAAAATGGGTGTTGGCAATGTGGAAATGGAGGAATTATGTTGACATGGTTTAGGCTGCCCAGTGGATGTAAATTTCACCGCAGGTCCGTGCATGGCTTTCGGGCCTGTAAGTCCCGGACACATGGAGTCTAGGCTGGATCAATTGGATCCATTTTATTATGCACTTTCGCCGGCCGTCCAGCCGACACCTTCAGTTCAGCCGGCACTTCAGCAGGCAACAACCGGCACTAGCCGTCCATCCGGCACCGTCCGTTCAGCCCAAATGGCACCGGACGGCCAGCCGACCTTCCAGCTTGCATCAACAGGCACCGGCCGTTCAGCCCAAATGGCACCGGACGGCCAGCCGACCTTCCAGCCTGCATCAACAGGCACCGGCCGTCCACCCGGCAACGACCGTTCAGCCCAAATGGCATCGGTCGACCAGCCGACCTTTCAGCCGGCATCAACCGGCACCGGCCGTCCATCCGGCAACGACCGTTCAGCCCAAATGGCACCGGTCGTGCAGCCGACCTTCCAGCCGGCATCAACCTGCACCGGCCGTCCATCCGGCAACGACCGTTCAGCACAAATGGCACCGGTCTTCCAGCCGGCATCAACCTGCACCGGCTGTACATCGGATTTACGGAGATTATAGTGATGTACCCGTCAGTCAATCTGTACTACTGGTTACATATCACTACCATGAGAGAGATGTTATAAATGTATCTCCGTCCAATCAGACCATTCGAGAGGCCGGTGCCGGTCATAGCCGGACCTTCGCCGACATTCCGGCCGACCATATACTAGACAAATCAGTCGGTATTGCCGGTGTACACCTCCCGTCACGTCAAATACGTGACGGTGTGATTTTAAAACAAGGGAGAATTAGTGACATTATCAGAGATGACGGAATTGAGTTATCTATGCCACTTGGTATGCGCTACCCAGATATGGTAGCTTTACCAGAACAGGACTTTCAGGCCGACCATTCGCCAGTTCAATCAGCCGTTAGTGCCGGCCGTCCATATGTTCACGGCTTCTCCACAAGGGAGATTTAGTGCAAGTGTCAATTATGACAGAATTGCGTCATCTAGGTCACCTGGTATGCTGTACAGATATGCAAGCTGTACCAGAACCAACATTCCCTCTGAGCGAATGGTAGATGGGCGCACAGTGCTGGCCGCACTACATAAGCATTATGCAATTATTATTACCTTCCAGCCGACACCAACCGGCACCGGGCGTCCATCCGGCAATGACCGTTCAGCCCATATGGCACCGGTCATCCAGCCGACCTTCCAGCCGGCACTAACCGGCACCGGGTGTCGATCCGGCAATGACCGTTCAACCCAAATGGCACCGGTCGTCCAGCCAAGCTTCCAGCCGACACTTGCCGGCACTGACAGTCCATCCGGCTACGGCCGTCCAGCCCAACAGGCACCGGTCGTCCAACCGTATGGAGATTTTAGTCTTATACCAGTCCGTCCGACTGTACCACTGTACCAGCACTTGGACTTTTATGATACCGCAATCCGCACAAATCGGATTGACGATGATTCTAGTGATGTTTCCGTCTGTCAATCCGTACTACCGGTTACATATCACTACCATGACACAGATGTTGGCGATGAATCTCTCGATCCAACCCGACCATTCGAGCGGTCGGTGCCGGTCATAGCCGGCCCGTCGCAGACATTCAGGCCAAACATATGCCAATCAATTCATTCGGCATTGCCGGCCGTCCATAGGCTAACAGCTCATCCACAAGGGAGAGTGAATGCCGTTATCAGAGATGACGGAATCGAGTCATCTATGCCACCTGGTATGCATTACCCCGATATGGATGCTTTACCAGAGCAAGATTATGCACATAGTGAGTGCGATGAATCGCAGGCAAATCAGCTGTATGCAGATCCAACTATGGAACGGACTGAGTTCAGCTTCAAAGCCGCAGTGGAGGAAATTTATAGGGTGTTGGCCCCTTCAGAATGCCCTCCACCTCCTGCTGCCATTACCGACTATAAGGTTAGAGCGTCGGTCGATCTGGATGAGGGGGAAGAGACTCTATCCTTCCGCCTCCTTCCCCAGTCGACAAAAAATTAAGGAAATTAATGACCGTCTGTCGACAAGTATAGGGGATCCAGGAAATGCTAAGGCGTTCTTTTCTGAAAGCCAAGTACCAGCGTCGTTTTCAGGTCGATGGTACAAAACTCACTCCGATGCGTTCAGTACTGAGGTCCTGGCTCGGGATAAAATATGGCAGCAGTCCATATGTCTGCGGCATTGTCTTATAAAGTGGACAAAAACTGTGTTCAATGCCACGTCCAAGCTGGTTCGAAATGTAGTCGCTACGTCTTCACTGTTAGACCTAGCCTCCCTAGCCATTTTCAGGATCGCTGAAAAATCTGGCAATGAACATGCTTGGGAATCGACGGCCCGGTTAGCTAGGGTTCTTAACAGGGCAGCTCACCATTCCATGGCCAATGCGCTGACTGCTTCTGCCAACCTAGACCTGATATGTCGTGACACATGTCTGAAGGGCACGTCGCTTAAACCCCATCATAAGCTGGCTAGATATGACCGACGCATATTTCACGTCCCTAGTGGTTAGAGCGTCCGCAGCGGAAGCGGCAGGTCGTGTGTTCGATCCCTGACCGAGTCATACCAAAAACTTACACAATGATAGGGACTTGGTTTATCAGTTCCATGTCATACCTTTTGGCCTAAATTTAAGCACTTGGGCTAGTACCAAGGTTATGGATTACGTCGTCACCCTGTTCCGCTCGACTTCATCTATTGCGTCGGCAGTATATTTGGACGACATCTTCCAGAAACATCTGTCAAGTTCTACTCTGCTCAAAGGCAGAAACGATCTTATATAACTTTACATCATATAGGCTTTCTCGTGAACTGGATAAAGTCTGATCTCTGTCCAATCCGGATTTTGGTCCATCTGGGTGTGGAGTTTCTCCCGATCTGAATCTGGTAAGGCTTCCTCGAGTTTGCGATCATCCAGATAATTGCACTCGTAGAGTCCGTTTCCGACAGGATGCGCATTTTAGCGAGAGAGTTGCAGATCCTCGGATTATTCAATGCGGCAACAGACTTGATCCCGCTCAGCCGTCTTTTTATGCGCCCTTTACAAAGGACGTTGCTAGCGTAATTGCGCCCTTTTCAAGTCCCTTCGATCCCAGAAAACAGTCATGCTCACGCCAGAGATACGATCATTCTTGAGTGAATGGCACAACCCCTGTAGGCTGTCCACAGGGATTACTCTGGAGATACCCCAAGCGGGGATAACGGTATGTTCCGCCACTAATACCTACGGTTGGAGTGCCCACCTGTTGCTGGACTTCGATACTGTCAGCGGCACGTAGGTGCCAGGGGCGAGCCCCTTTCAACATCAACCTTTCAGAAATAACGGCTGTCATCAATGCCTTTCATTTCGGGCAGGATCAACTCTTATTACAAACTGCCCTCATTATGTCAGACAACATTTTGGTGGTGCCTTGCCTCAAAACAAGGGGACACCAATCACCAGACCTGTGCATTCTGAACTGGCAGTTTCTACATTGGTTCGACAATCTCCACCTCAATGTACAATTCAGACACATTCTTGGCAGACTCAATGTCTTGGCTGACACTCTATCTAGTCATTCACACAGAATGGTCACTCCATCAGTCGGACTTTCTTCCAATTGACACACTTTGGGGACGTCCGATGATTGATCTTTTGCAACAAGATGGAATCGCAAGTTCTCCACCTTTCATCTCACAGGTTCCAGACCCAGAAGCTTGGGTCGTGGATGCTCGATCAATCACCTGGGAAGGGTTGTGGTCATTCTCCTACCCTCCCACGGTCTCGGTACTGAAATTAATCCAGAAGTTAAGGGGTCAGAACTGTCAGATGGTTCTGATTGCCCCTCTCAGATGGAGCAACTGGGTCTCCGATCTACTCAATCTAGGCGATAGATCTACCCAGGAAGATTACAGTCAGCACAAGTATTCACAAGCAACCGCGGCCAGGGGTGTTCCACCCCTGTCCGGACCGTCTTTATGTTCAAGCTTGGCTCTTGTCCAGACAGCCTTGCAAGACAAACAATTTAAATCTTTGATTGCGGAGAGAATCTCGAGAGCAAGAAGGCCCTCTACTCTGAAGGTTTACGAGGGCAAGTGGCATGTTTTCAGAGACTGGTACCATATCATTCACATTGTTCCTCTGAGTGTCACAATCCCTCAACTGGCCAACTTTTCTCTGGCTTTTCGAGGAGAAACAGCTGGCTCCAGTTATTCTCGATGCTACCGCTCCATGATATCAGACACATTCCGCCATTCTGGTACAGGTGCTATCAGCCATGACAAAGATTTGTCAGATCTTTTAGACATTTTAAAAATTCAATCGACTTATATCCCTCACCCTGTTTCCAAATGGAATCTGTCCGGGGTTTTAACATGACTCAATTCAGACAGTATTGAGTCTTTAACCCACGATTAGTTAAAGCTACTATCATACAAATTGGGTTTCTTGATAGTCTTAACTTCAGCATGCAGGGTGAGCGAGTTACATGTCCTTTCTAGTGACCCGAACTCTCTTCCGTTTCGATCAGAGGGTTTGATGGTCCTCTTTACGCAGCCAGGCTTCGTAGTCCAAAATAGATTACCATACATTGGCGATCAACGAGTCGTCATTAGCTCGCTTTCTTTATAGATAAGTCAGGATCAACAGCCATGTAAGATCCTGTTTGTGCACTCTAGCACCATTTCAATGCATAGAGGTGAGTCAGGTCACGTACAAGCACCTCTTTCTTCTGGTGATAGCTGGGATATGAGATATCACCATTCAAGCCCTTGCTTCATGGCTGTAGTGGGTTATACGCTCGGCGTACTCTGAGAATTCGCAAATCAGTCACCTTATAGAAGCTGTTGGCTGACATGCAGAGTCAACCTTCTACAGTTTTATCTTCAAGTTTGTACTCGCAGAGGCAAACATTGATTCTAGTAGGTCCGGTGTTGGGCAGCCCAGACGCCCACCAGACCCATGTGCAACAATCAGCACAGCCTATTAGCTTCGCTGGATTCGCCAGATAAATTTTCGTAGGTAAGAAGATTTCAATAACTATCTTCTTAACCGTATAAAGGGGTCACATATCATGTGACCCTGGGCTGTGTTGCTGATTGAAAATTAGGAGACCGGGTTATCATTCACATGGGGAATCCAACCATCATTCCCTAGAGGATACCCGAGGTGGAGGTCGGATGCTCCGCATTCCCTCCTCCTATTACTTATTCTCCTAAAGTAATGTGATTGGGGAACGTATTCAAAGGAGAAAGCAAATTTTGTAGTAAATTATGTTTCTCCGAGAATACTTACCCAATCACATTACTAAGAAACCCTCCCAACCACCCCGCCATGCGAGCATCCTTGTGTTTTATATACCGCTCAGCTTAAAAAAACTAAAGAAGCGACACCTAGCGGGTAGCAAGGGGAGGTAAGGGGCAAGAGTTATTGCCCTTTGTCTATATGACATAGAGAGGAAAGACGAATTTTCGTCTTTTGGTAGGGCTGGATTCGCGAGGTAGCAGGCTAATATCCGTAAAGTAATGTGATTGGGTAAGTATTCTCGGAGAAACATAATTTACTACAAAATTTGCTTTTTCACTGATTCCACCACGGTAAAAGTCATGGTCTGCGAGCAGCTGTTGTGTGCTAAATACCTCCATGTATCATCTACATGAGAATTTCCTTCCCTTCGTATTTACTGTGGTAATAATATTGGTGTAAAATCATTTATGCACACATAATGATACCACGACTCAAGACTGTGCAACAATAGCAAATAAATATGAAACTGCCTTAATTAATTTGTTTGTTTGTTTGTTTGATTAGGATTTTTAACGTAGCTTTAACAATTTTTCAGTCATATTGCAACGATGTCTGCATTGAGGAATGACCACAGGTGCTCGATGCGACCTTGATGTGAAAAAAAAAAAATAATAATCTAAAGAAAAAAAATCATACAGAGTGAGTAAAATAGAGAGGGTCCTATGTTTGAATGGGTCATGGGGGGGGGGGGGTAATCTAAGGTATTTTTCTCACTCTGATTTTTTCCTTTAGATTATTTTTTTTCTTCACATCAAGCTCACGTCGAGCACCTGTGGTGATGTCTAGCACTCCGGCTTCATGCCGCAGACATGAAGCATGATGTCCCACCCAGTCACATTATCCTGGCACCAGGCCACACTACTAACGAGGCAGCTGTTTGTACCATTTTTTGTAAGTCTTTGGTATGACTGCCGGGAATCGAACCCACGACCTCCCACTTCCGCGACGGATGCTCTAACTACTAGAGCCTTAATTAATATGTGTGTATCGATTGTTGAATAGGCTGCTGCCAACTATTACTACTCTATGGCCTTAAGAAAAAGCAACATTAAAGAGCCATAACCAAGTTTTGTAAAATTCAACCAATAATTATTTTCCCATAAATGCAAAGTGAAAATTAAAAAAAGAACTTACAGTATTGCTAATTAAATCTCAAGCAGTCCAAAAAGTTATATCTCCTAACTTAATGAATAAAAGTTATAATTAAATTCCAGTGGTGTTCGAAATGAGATCCAGTGCTGAATGTGTTGATGTGTCTGTATTGATTACCTGAAATGTGATGATGTGCTAACAGTCTTCCAATTAATTGAATAATATAATCAAAGATGCCTGTATGAATTCACTATAATTCCAAATTAAAGTTTCTGTCCAAGAAAATTATTAAAGACTTCGTAATTCCAGAGAATAATAATTAGAATAAATTAATCCCCCAAACAAAACTGAACGGGGCCTCCGAGTGGCCGACAGGCCTAAAGCGCTTTCCGTTACGAATCACTGCCAATTCACCTCTGCCTGCATGGGTTCAAGTATCAAATTCGTACAATGTGTGTATGTGAGAAAGCTTGCCAGTAGCTTCTCGGCGGTCGGTGCTTCTTTCTGGGGGTTTTCCTGGGTTCTTCCTCCACCAATAATACTGGCCGCCATGTATAGTCTATCGTGTGCTAAAAATGGCATTAAAGTATACCAAAATAACAACAACAATAAAACTGAACAAAACAATACAAACTGCTTCTGCTTCTGATGTTATCACAACAATGAGTAATTTCTCAAATAAACACAATTATAAACCACAGAGATACCATTGCGTATTGCATTATTCAACGCCCAATCAATAGGACCACCGGAAAAGCGCACAGAAATAGTTAATTTAATCAACGACCAGAATATCGACATCTTCTTCCTGGCAGAAACATGGCTAAAAACATAAGGCGATGAGCCCATGTTCGTGGATTTAACACCCATCGCTTACTCCATCAAATCGTTCCCCTGTCATTCTCGTAGAGGTGGAATTTCTGTCATCACAAAGAATTCCATGATAAAATATCAACACGACCTACAATTTCTGCCACACATCGTTTGAACTAGTCCAAACAACACTCACACCGAAACAAAGGTCAATCCATTTTTTTATGTCTCTAGCGCCCTCCTTCTAGTAGAAAAAAACAAGCTGACTGAATCTCTCTTTTTGGAGCAGTTTCCGAATTTTCTGAAGTATGGATATTCGAATGGTGGCAACCTAATTATTCTTGGAGATTTCAACTTTCACTTTGACTGTCATGGAAACTCATACACGTCAAAACTCCTAGATTCCATTCATGTTTTCAACCTTAAACAGTCAGTTAACCAACCCACCCATAACCTTGGTCACATTTTAGATTGGATTCTTCATAGAACCGCTAATATTCTGCAACCACCCTTGTATCCCACGAACTTGCATCAGATCACCTCTACGATACTACATTATATGCCATCTTCATGTATCAGTCCCTAACCCTCCACCTTTATTTGCTACTATATGATAAATAGAACTAGACTAATGCATTACATCCAAGAAAACCTAATAACTTGCTTACCTCCTACAGCAGAACAACTCGATAACTGCCTTCGTTCATTGCTTGAAAAACATGCCCCAGTCACCAAGTGGCATAGCAATACATTAGGGACCCGCTTCGCACTGCTAAAAGACATCGCCGTAAAGAAGAGAGACTTTGGCTTTCCACCAGACTCACTATTCATAAATAAATCTATGAAGCCGCTAAGTAGAACGTCATGGAGAGTGCCATGGGCAGAGAGCTATTCGAGATAACCTACAAACTAATGTCAAGGAACAAATGTACACCATTTCCAACTACCTTTTCTCCAGTAGACCTTTCGGACCCATTTGCGAATTTCTACTGTGACAAAGTATAAACCATTAGAGGTACGCTTGACAACACAATTTAAATTGACTCGTTGTCACCATACAGTTACGATACAGAATTTCAGCGACAACCATTAGGAGCATTTGAACCTGTCTCTATGGATTTAGTACGGAAAATCGTGATGAAGAATGCACCAATGTTATGTGAACTTGATACAATTCCAACATCACTGCTGCTTGAGTGCTTAGACCCAATATTGCCTTCACTAACTGATGATGTTAATATCACTCTGTCATTCGGGGAAATCCCATCATTTTTCAAAACTGCCATCGTAAAGCTTCTGCTGAAGAAACCAACACTTGACCATAACGATTTAAAGAACTACCGCCCAGTTTATAATCTCACGTTCATATAAAAAAAATCTTAGAAAAAGATGTTCTAACTCAATGTACATATCGCCCTTGCCACAATACTGAAACTACTCTTTTGAAAGTATTTAATGACATTCTCTTTGCTTTGGATAATAGAAAAATTACAGTCTTCGCCCTTCTTGTTTTGTATGGAGCATTTGACACAATAGACCATGATATATTAATTCATAGTGTCTAGCTTCTATATGGCATTCAGAACATAGCCTTACAGTGGTTGAAATTCTACTTAGTGAACTTACTTACAGTGCTTCAAGTCCTACGTAGTGAACAGGACACAAATTGTATCTGTAAATGTATAAACTCCGGCCCAGCTGATCTATGTTGTGGTGTTCAAGAGGGGTTTGTTATTGGACCTGTTCTCTTCGTTCTATATACTCAGCCGCTCTCAAGTTTTATAGATCATCACCCAGTGTCTCACCAATTGTACGCTGATGACACCCAAATATACAAGTCTAGCCACCTAACTAAAGTTGATGCTACCATCCAAGGAATTGAGAGGTGCATTTCTGATATGAAATCGTGGATGACATGTAACAAGCTGCAGAGGAATGATGATAAAACTGCGGCCATTATGATCACAATACAAAGACTTTCTCATTCACATGTTTTACCTCAAACAATAAATATCAGCAACACTAGCATTAAATTCACAGTCAATATGAAACCTATGTGTAACTCTAGACAGTACTCTCACATTGCACCATGTCATGAACATATGCAAGGCTGCATATCGTGAATTGAGACGCATCAGCTCCATTCGCAAATATCGTTCCGCTGATGCCACTAAAACACTTGTGTGTTCATTAGTACTTTCAAGACTGGAATAGTGTAACCTAATTATGTCTGGTTTGTCTCAATATCTACTCCAGAAACTTCAAAAGTTAAAAACACAGCTGCTCAGATCATTTTTAGAGGACCACGATCAGAGCACACCTCCCTACTGTTCTGTACCCTACACTGGCTATCATTTCGATCCAGAATCAAACACCAAATTTGTTCCATGTGCTACGTTTCGCTGACGGACCCAGTCCAACATAACTATCCGGCCTCACCTATGTGTATACACCAGCAGGATACTTACGCTCCTCTTCTGACAATCGTATACTCGTTGTTCCCACTATGAAAACGAAGTCATATGGACAACGTTCTTTTGCATACCAGGGCCCAGGAATGTGGAACGAATGCCCATTGAAATTAGACACTAAGATACAGTGATCCCTTTCAAGAGTACTCTTAAATCGCACCTTTTCTGACTGCAAGAACAAACTTGAAGACCTAATAATGTTTTATACCTTAAATAATTCAGCGTTTTTAATGTTTTCCGATTTCATGGATTTTGTTTTTTATTTTTCTGTAGTCATGTCATTATAGATTATGTAAACCTTTCAAGATAGGCGCTATACAAAGTCCTCATTATTATTATTATTATTATTATTATTATTACCTAGGTCGCAGTTACCATTTTCTGAAAATACCCTGTCATTTAATGGAATTTTCCATTCTAGAACATTCTGTGTTATAAACAAGACAAACTCTGTTACTAAAATTATAGGGAAGAATGTGGTAAACAGCAGGTACAACAAGCTTATTCGTGGAGAGTACCAATATTCTAGACATATACTCAAATAACGTTTACTTCTACTGATAATGATCATAATATTTAACCCACACTCAAAGACAAAATATTAGTGCTGTATTATTTGTTTATAAAATTAAAAGTTGCTCGTCAGGTATACAAAGAACATGATTTTGGACGAGGTCAAGTCCAAAATACAATTATGCTCAACATATAATCAGAAGAGGAAAAAAGACTATCAAACAATAACAATAAAATATACATCTCACCGGCCTTTATGTCAAACTAAACGCTGAGCTATACCAGGATTACGGCTCTTAAACTTACAGATGTCGGTAACTTCTACAGAAAATTCAGTATTTTGTAATTAAGTTCACCCAGTTATTGTTTGTATTTTTTAAGTTGGTTCGTATCATCATTTGCGGGTTACAATGAGAAGATAAGTTCGTTCATTCAGAACATCAGTTGTCACCATTCATTTTACATTGATCACTGTTCGGCTCGGAATACACGGTGACATTGGAATGTAACTCGAACTTTCGAGAGGCTTTACCTGAGAGATTTGTAATTGAATATCCATGCATCTGTGAACAGTCCCTTCTCATCTTGTATTGTGTGAATTTTTCCAACGTCCAGAGACTCTTTGCTAAAGCTTTATCGATTTAATTATTAATGAATCGTCGAGATGTCGAGTCAAGAGGACATCTAACGTTACGGAGACTGCCATTGCTATGCCACGGAAATGGGTCACAATTTCTTGGGGCACGCTGGGCAAATTATTCTGAACTACTATATGGAGCAAATTATCGAACATCCTAAATTAACTTTGAACGGAGGCAAAATCATGTCCATGCGCGGGGAACAGGTACAGCCTAATGATTTGATGAGTTACTTGACCATACCTTTGAGCCGAATGCCTAAAACGTTTGGAATAACGGAAATCGTTGAAGGCTATTTTCTCGCACCTCTTCAGTACTGATGCCTATCAACTCGCCTTTCTACCCCATTTGCATGATGCTCACTACGACGACCCCGAAAACATGCGCACCGAACAACGAGAAGTTATCTACGCTTGGTACCACTTTCAGGAAAACATGTTACAGAATTTTCGAACCGGCGTGGACATTTTACGGTGTTGCTGTGGAAAATTTCGAGAATTCTTCATGGGAACATTATGGGATTGAAGCCGGCACCATTGCCAAAGCGTGTTCCTTAGTGTACCTCCAACGATTCATGCCCAAAAATACTCTGGCTGTCAAGCCCTCAAACGATCAATTTTGTCAAACGTCAATACTTTGTCAAAGCCATACGCTGGCGTCAAGGAAGACAAATGGGTCCAACATGCCCGAAACGGAGGAGGCGAAAAGACCATTGAAAGGTATTCGGTGGATGGTTGGGACCACAAGATCGTGTACGAATTTAACGGGTTCTTATTTCTCGGATATCCTATCTGCTACCCTCGACGTGACAAAAAAATCAGTTGTTGCAACGTACCATGGAAGACATGTCCCAGGCCACTTATCAATGACGATTATAGTAATAACAGCAATGATACCAAGTGGTGGAAATGTGTAAACACGAGTATGATCACCGATTGAAAACCGATCCCGAGTTTAAATATATCATGTAAAGTTACAAGTTGGTAGACCCTATGAACCCATGGGACAAGCTTGTTCGGAAGACGGACGAATGCCACCTGTTTGCTGTACCACGTCGATGATGAGAAAGGAAAAGAAATCATATACGTGGGCGTGTGTTTGCTGTACAAATAGTGTCACTTTACCGTAAGGCGCCAGCAATTGTTGACGGAAAACTTCGACCTGGACAACATTCGGCAATAAGCCGAAATGGCTAAGATGCTTTTATTGTCAGAAATGGGCTCTCGTGGCTGCTTTGCAATTTCCTGCATTTTCCTTATTTGAGAAAATGGTTAAATTAATAGTACAAGTCATCGTTAGCTTGCTTTCGTTACTTTTGCTAATCGGCATTACATGGGTTCCAAACTTTTGATCCACAGGTCGAAATTGTAGTGCAACTGAGACTACATTTCCAACAGATATCACATTCCAAACGAGAATTTACTGCACTTTAAAACGTAATGAATGTGATATCCCTGAACAAGCAACATTTATTCCTGTGTCTTCTTGAGTGCTTCGTTTAATAGAATTTTTTATTATGATTCCAAGCTATCAATGACAGAATAAAAACACATGCCGCTTGCATGAAGGGCAGTCACTCCAGCCACATACGCATCGGAATCAACCCTTCTTTATCGTTGACTTCTTCTACCAAAATTCTACTGGGTTCCTCCGGAGAATACTCTCAGCTGAGAACGCCATTCCATCACAACTATATATTTATAATTTAATTGAATTGACAGAAAAACAAAAATGTTCCATTCTAGAATAACTGGAAAAGTTGTTTCAGGACAGTTTTTCACAGCATGACTACAAATGTGTTCGAGACGAGCTTAGTGTTAAAAGGAAATAACCTGAAAGAAAAAAATCATACAGAGTAACAAAATTTCCTCGGATGACGCCGATGATTCATTCTGACAAAGGACGCTGTCAATCATACTGTAAAAGAGAATGTTATTTCCAAAAACTTCTTTCCTCGCCTGACTCTCAATCTCCTTCTGAAATCCGTCTTTGAAGACACACGACCATAATCAATAACTTGTTTTACTTCTGGTATATTTTTAAAATTATATATTTATCAAGCTATCTTTGAGTTTTTTGCGTTGCACCAAACTTAAATTACGAAACGTACGACTTGCGCGAAATTTGCCTGTCGGGACAATCATACGCTCGTATGCAATGTGCTTTATTTACTGAAAGATATTGTGTTTGTAAAAGGAAGTTACTACTTACGATTAACTCGAGTCAGCAAATTTTTAAAAATAAAAAATTGTTCCATAGACGAATTATACATTTGTCATACATAATTTAACCTTTAAACATATTTTGGTCTACAGCCATCAAATGTAATAGCTGACTACAACATGTTTGACACCCCCACCACCACTTGAAAATATTTCTACCTGCACCCCTGGAAGTAATTCGTATTACTCGATAATTTTCGACTTGATATGACTATTTAGAACTTGAGAATTTCATTCACAATACTAAGGGCCAGATTGTGTGGATGCGGGGTTCCAGGATCCCCCCCCCCCTTTGCTGCCCTTTCTAGGAAAGTTAATGCGCTTTTGAAATTTTGAAACACCCCCACCCCTTAAAAACTTGACCCGATACGAGCCTGATAATTAGTTATCGACGTGAGCTTGATGTTGAAAGAAAGCAATAATCTAAAGGGGAAAAAAATCATACCGAGTTATAAGGTTTTTTTATACCTCAGATTACCTCCAAAAATCGCACGATTCGTAAGTTTCAGAGCCCATAACTTCAGTTTGGTGGAACGAGAAAATGTCAATGATGCCTTGATTACTAGAAAAATATCTCAGGAATAAAGCAAGATATAGATTATCGTCGAATGTAAGACGGAAATAGCAGAAGATTGATGGCCTGGTGTGGAACGAAGGTTTTGGACGTTACTTACATTCTCTTGAATAATATGATGAACTGTGTCATATATGTCAGGAGAGGTCATGGGGGTAATCTGAGGTGATTTTGTCGCTCTGTATGATATTTATCCCCTTCAGATTATTGCTTTTGTTTCAACATCAATTTGGGTCAAGCGCATGTTACCGGATATTTTGTCTCTTGTGTGTTCTTTTATTTTTCAACCTCATGTAAAAAAAAAAATTAAAAAGCACAATGATTATTAAATACATTTAAGAACATACGAGCTCATTTCTTCTGAGCTGTCATGCGATCAAAACGTCGTGCAGTTTAGCTTCGAAAATCTCGTTCTTATTTTCCAATAAAAATGCAGTAACCCATAATGACTGCAGACAATTGAAACCGAATGGTTTCTTTATTTTCTATATTTTGTTTTATATAACAAGTTAAGGAAGACCATTAATTAAAATGTGCAGGAACTATTTTCCTTGTTAAAACATTTTCCAATTTAATTCTGAATATGTTTGATAACACTTTGTTCTACTATTCCCCAGAAGATTGTTCCTCGGCCAAAAAATTTAAATTACACAAAATACAGCAAGTTTTTTTTAACCGAAGGAAGCTGCGTACGCAAGGCTAATAGAGAGTACAAACTGTTAACTCTAGTATCACGGTTCCAATTGTTTTCCAATAGACCTCAATGCTTAAGTTTGATGAAATAAATGTACTTTCTATCCTACCTTAGTATGCATGTCACACAGTCAAAGAGAGCCATGTTTCATTGTCAATAAAGGATATAACACGGTATTCTAATGCATTAAAGAGAGATAACTCTACTGGGACTAAACAGGGGCAAGAGTTCTCCAATCACAACGAACCCATTTCCAGTGATGTGAATCATAACACAGGAGTCTCACGTTTATCAATAAAGTACGGCGAAATGTCTGACAACATGTCAGACATTTCGCCGTACTTTATTGATAAAACGTCAGACTCCTGTGATCATACTTTTAAAAAGATTATAAAAAAATATAAAATATGATGTACATATGAATTTACATAATCTCGCATATTGCCAGCAGCTTAAACGTTTTTAAAGTCTGACAGAAATTACAACTCTTACATAATGCTCCAATCACAGCCAGTTTTGTTTATTTCTACACCTTAAGCTCAGCCCACCTGTGGTTGTACAATTAGTACCTTTACACCCTCCACATTACCTTGGTAACATGGTTTCGCACGATGCTTGTAGTTCGCAATCTCATAATTGAGCCTCTGCTTCAAATACATGCATGATGCGTGATTGACAGGAGAGGTCGCAGTGAGACGGTAGATGACCAGAGTATCGCCAAAATGTCATCCTTTACAAAAAAAAAAAAAAAAAAAAAAAAAAAAAAAAAAAAAAAAAACCGTGATGGCCGAATGTGAGGTCAGTCGACCCAGAAGAATACCTATATGATTTTTTTTTAAATCATCATTATTAGGTCTAAATTAAGGGGAGGGCTAGCCTTACCCACCCCAATCCTAATTAAATGTAAAAATATAATAAACAGATTTAAAAAATTCAATAGTACACCACAAACACCATGGGAAGCCCTATACATTTTTGGGTTTTGATTTGGAACGAGGAACAGACAAGACATATACACAAACAACAAATTAAGTATAAAAAAAATTAAAAGCACCCAAATATCTAAGGAACATTAAAGAGCTATTATATAAATATAGGGACCAAAATGAATTATGGGGAAATTAAACAAATAAGACATTTGACTGGATAGGAGAGAACGTTACAAAAAAAAAACAACACAAGGAATAAAGTAGAAACTGGTCTAAAACACCATCGGCAAAAATACAAAGTCTACTATTTAAATATATACATAACGATTGGTTGACAGGAGAAGTAGCTATACGAAGACATATGATACGAACACAAGTGAATTGATCGCTATGCAAGAAAAACCCCTTCACGAAATATCACGCCATGACACAATGCGACGGGACAAAGGAAAAGAGACTAAAACTGATAAATAAAAAAAATTAAAGTAGACAAATACGACAGACGACAAAAACTCTTCCTTGACAGAAAATTCGATAAAAATCTTATAAGACAAATAACGGAGTATATTATGAAGACAATGCTAGCTTGCGGGCAAGTAATTACCATAAAGACATAAGAATAACTATTCAAATTGAAATACTATAAACCTCTCTCTTTTCTTCTGACTGGCTCTAACAACAAATACGCCTTTAAGGGGGTACAATGAAACAGGGACCCTTAATGGAGGAAGTACATGATGATGACGCCACTGGCTACGTCACTAGGTGCTACGGAAAGTGTGTGTGTGTGTGTGGGGGGGGCATCTGTCTGGTGCCCATAAGAAATCAATCCTTTCATTCCATAACAGAATGATCGATTTTAAAAAAAACGGATCTTGGCAATTTTTTTTGTAACGTTCATGAACTGTGTCTAAACTGTAGCTGGATATTGTACTTTTGGAAATTATACATGTCCTTAGCACACCACTATCCATAATGACAACTCCCAGGTTCTAAAAAAGTGCGCTTGATTTTTTTTCTAAAGTACGCTAGTTTTAACGGTTATTAAAATAGGGAAAACGACTTTTTGTCAGACTAGACAATACTAACTTGTGAAAATGCAAATAATGAATTTCAAAATTTGTACAGTGTGAAAAAAGTATTGGCTCTTTTTATTTTATTTACAAGTTACCTCTGAACTTCAAGAAATAAAAATAACCAAGCGGAGATAACAGTTTTATTTTTCATGGTACACAGCTGAAGTAAGGACAATATGTATATTCTATGACCGAAATTAAACCCATCAATGATGATAATGTAGGTCTAATACAGTGCCTAATTTCTAGAAGCTCAGCGTGCTTTAGATTAAATAAATAACACATAAAAACATATACAACGCCAAGATCACACGTATAACCACCATGAAATTACACACACACACAAAAACATACTGACAATAATTAAAGAACTAGACATTATTAAGTCTTTAAATCTGTTCTTGGTGTCGAAATAGGTGAACTTTAGGAGCACTCTTGAATGAGATCACAGTGTTCTTGTGTTGAAGTGTCAAGATCAATACTCAAATCCTCCCGTGTATCTGGACCCTGATACGCGAAAGAACGTTCATCAAATCATACATGAAACCAAAAGTGAATAAATATTTTTTTTTATTTTATTGTTTAGTGGGTTTTGTGGTTTGTTTAAAATATCACCTTGCATCTACAAGTTATTTTTTAATAGGGAAACCTGCGATATTTTTTTCTTCTTCAAATCTACCCTATGCAAAAAAGAAATTGTAGAGCGCCACGTTAGTATTGCTAACTAATACTAATAATTATTATTGTTATCGTTAAACGATAGTGTATAGTGACGATTACCTCCAAGTGATTCAGAGTCGAAGTTATTAGAAACAGAAGCTCTCCTTCGGAATATAATAACACTACACTGAGAACAGAAGTGATCGGAATATGACTCGGTCATTTTCGTCAAGTCGTGAAATAGCGACTTTACGAAAAAGGCCGAAGATATTCTGATTATATTTAGAAGTTTTAACGGGATTGACTATGTGTTACACTAGTTGTTCCTATCTATGACATCTCGTCACAACGAGAAGATGCGATACCAGCCTTAGGGAAGTAACTTCCTGGTGAAAGAGTGGAAGACCAAGATTTAGTCATTAGTCTGTTACCTTTCGTCAAAGTTTGGAATGAAGTTAAAGTTCTTCTGATGTAAGTTGTGTTTATAGTTTACTTATGGTATTGTACACTATACGAATCGTTAAAGGCAACATTATTGGGTTAGCATTCCAATGCCTTTTTTTTCACTACGAAACACCTGTTCCTTGAGTCGATTAGCTGAGTGACCGATATAATAGAAAAGCGTTACTAGTGCAATTGAGAATGATTATGGGAATAGGAAGTTGGGGTGCGTTCAAAGCATGTTACAGTTATTACAGATTTAGGTCCATTACCCTTTCACGATTGTTTAATACTCGTTGTACTGCAGATCAGAAATTGATACGAAATGTATAAGAGTTCAAGTCAAGCTGGCATTTAAAATTTAAAATTTCAGTGTGGGACACAGGGGCTCGTTACAAAGCAAATTAAGAGTATCCGTCCATGAATCAGGGTCTAATATGGTATATTGTTACATGTTAGACCCTGATTCAAGAACGGATACTTCTAATTTGCTTTGTAACGAGCCCCTGTGCTGTGGGATACGTTGGCCAGGTTTAGCGGTCATTCACATCTCACCTCTGTCCGTCAGATTTCGAGTTTTAGCTCAGACAGTGTATGTAAGAAAGCTTGTCAGTAGCATCCTGTGGATGTTTTTTTTTCCCTGGGATCTATCATGATCTTCACCCACCCAACATAGTAGCTGTCATATATTGCCATTCATGTGATGAAAATGGCATTAAATTTACAAAACCAAATGATAAATTTCAGTCTTAAGTCCATATTCAGTCAAGCTGAGCCAGTTTGGCACTTATTAGCAGGCTATTGGTAATTATTTGTATTTATAGGTTTATAATAAATGTTTTAAAAAACACAACCAAAAGCCTATTTCACCGTGCCCAAATAAGGGATAGAGAAGCAATGGCCATTGTGGTTCCATGCATGTATTTTCTTGATGTAACTCTCACCTTAAAAGATATAGCTAGAGAACTTTTGTGTGATTGACTAATAGTTCTGTCATGGTTGAATGCATGAAAACTTTATTATATTATTGGTATTGGCAATTTAAAAAAAAACAGATTTATCTTTTGCCTTATCTGGACAGTCTCATTCACTGTAGTGAACGCCTCAGTCTTTACTGATATATGCTTCATTATTTTGACAGAATGTCAGGTCACCAAATCTGTAATGAAATCTTAATCTAGGCCAAAGGTACTCCTTATTGGCAGTAAAAGAAGAAACACTGTTAATCCCTGCCTCTTAGAACATTCTGTTCCAATTTTTTTATGCTGTGAGAGAGTTCATTAACTCAGAGGTATCATTAGGATTTTACAACTAGGAGTCCCAGCTTCAAAAGTTAAAGTCCACCCCCATAAGCATATTGGGCATACCTGAAGTGTCTGAATGTCCTGATGAGAAGAACCAGTAGTTGTCATTGAGTTTAATATTCAAAATTCTTTACACCACTGACATATAGCTCTTGTTTGTCCATTAGTCAGACTGAATTTCTGTCAGTTCAGGGAAAGGTCTCATTCCAGACACTAAGCCAGGCATCACACACTTTCTGTTTTAAACTATTATCTATAGCACCTTTAGCGCTCTTCTGAATCTCATTAGAATCTTCGTCAATTTGCCCTTTAACCCTCCTAATACCTATCCAAATTTGCAAACAGCATGTTGTTGTAAGGCTTGACATGTTTTGATTTTGAGGTCATATGCACTATTTATTATTCTACACGAGGTAATGAACAAGACAATGATAGCTAAAGTTGTTCACATGATGTACTCGTATATTTATAATAATAATGAGGATTTTGTATAGCACATAATCTGTAGAAGCTCTAAGCCTTTTACAGTATCTATAATTATATGAATACCAACAATTTTATTTAAAAAATTGCCACATGTTCATCTCTGGGTCTTTCTGCCTCAAAATTCAGTCATTGTAAATATCAGCACATTTTCCCACCACTCAGCAGCTAGTCAAAGTCTTTGAACTTGTTGCCCAGCTGTTGGGTCATGTTATTTTGACATAATCTTATAACAGCAACATATACATATGGGTCCATTGGGAATCTTAATTCCCCTGAATGCTGCCATTGTAAATATCAATGATAATTTGAACAACACATTTTCTCACTCAGCAGGTGGTTGAAGCAGGACTGGCAATCCTTTGAGTTTGCCACTCAGTTATTGCTTGTGTTTGTAGGACTAAGTGATTTTCTGTGTTCCAGAAATTTGTTTGCATGCAAATACATGTGATTAAGCATTTCTGAGACCTGATGACATACATCAACATAAAGGAGATATTTAATTTATTTAAAATCTATTAGTGCATTAGTGTTAATTTAATGCTTACTTTTATGTGAGGCTTCACTATTGCCACATATTGTATCTAAATAGATCCAGTTGACTGCCTATAAGTAGAATAAGAAGAAAAAATATATTAAAAAAGCACTGCATTTAGGGAGTGAAATTGTTAATAAAAATCAACGTATACCACAGTGTGAAAAAAAAGATGAAAGATTATCTGATAGCAGGATTAAGATGGATTAATATTCAAACAGGAATATATATTGTTTTAGTCCTACTATGCAGTTTCTTTCTTCAGGGTATGCAGTTGCTCCAAATTCTCCCTCCCCTGAATATAATGATTTGATGCTTAAAAATGAGCATGCAAAATTTACCCATTCTGTTTGCACTGGATGTATTGAAACTAGTGTGTCCACATGGATCTAAAAATGGAATCACCCCAAAAATGCAATTTAGTCATTAAAAAAAGAACATTGTCATTGTTCAGTTCTAAAGACTTTTGCATCGCTGCATGGTATTAAGCAGCAGTGACCTGCTACAGTAAATAGCCTTAGCATGTGTGAGAACATGTGTTTTAAAAAAAAATGTTCAACTTAAATCAAGCACATACATTAAGCAATTGTTTTATGATTGAGAGAAAATGAGGCTTTTTATGTTTTGTGACAGAAAATGAGGCTTTTTATGTTTTGTGACTGAAAATGAGGCTTTTTATGTTTTGTGACTGAAAATGGGGCTTTTTGTATTTTGTAACTAGGCTTTTTGTGACTGAAAATGAGTCTTTTTGTGTTTTTGACTGAAAATGAGGATATTACACATAAAAGTCTGCAGTATGTAAAAAGTTGTCTTGTATGGGGAAACAGCTTGCCATGCCACCATTGTAAAATGACATGAGAAAAAGTAAAAACTTGTAACATCATTCATATTAACAAGGTATTTACATTATATGCATTTTTGCGCTTGAGCATATGGTACACTTTCACTGATTATTTAGTTAGTAAAAGCATTTGCATAATGGTGGATATGTAGAAAATTTTGGAGAAATCAGTTAATTGATCTACATGAGTGTGTTTTACTTAAAGATCTTCATTAGTAAAAAAAATCTGTACCAGAAATGAAGGTCCTAAAAGGAATTAATTTAAATATTGAGTTGTAAACACTGCCATTGGAGCAAGGTTGCAAAATCTTTACATGTACATGCAGACAGCTTCGTTTAGTTAGATTGCATATAAATTTAACCATGCAAATGAACACCCATGTTTGTGTAAGTCATGTAGGAGTGTTTGTAGCATTTTTGAAATTAATATTTGGTTTAGATCATGGAAAAAGTTAGCCAAGGTTCATTGATATGGGGTGAAACAATACACTCCTGCCATTTATCGATATGATTTACAATACACCTGTCAACAATATGATACATTATCGATACACATATAAATTTTTTGTTCTTTTTCTCATCTCACTAGTAGGGTGGTGTTTTTTTATTGTGTTGATAGACTGGCAGTATAACTTGTATGCAGATTACCAAAAGGCATTGACTTATAAATTATTCATATGCCAGTCTCATCCCTGACACGATTAAAAAATGAAATGTCCAAACTACATGTTGGTGTCAGTAATTAATATTCAAACATTTAGGCCATTTCAGGCTACTCCATTTGATCAGTTGCAGGGCTAATCTTCGTTATAATGCCTTGTGTTTTGCTTTTAAAGCATTTTATTACCATATTTATGCATTATTGTGTTGTCTTAAAAACAGAAGAAATAGTGTTAAGTTCCTTGCACAAGGAAAATTTTATCTGGAATAAGTTTTATTATGGCAGCGGAGATATCTAACTAAATCCTGCCTAAAGTACCTCCTGAGAATACATTACAACTGTCATGGACACAGATACTTATTTCATTGAGTGTAAAGGAGATTATTATAAATGACCACTCCATTTCTACAATTAACAAAGTCTTTGACTTAATTTAACTCATGTGGTTTTAAGTCTCTAAGTCATAAAACAATGTTCAGAAAAACTAAAAAACTATAAACTAAAAATTTAAAATAATCACAAAAGTTTTATCAGTAGTCCAAAAGAACCAAGTGTTCCAAATGATTTCTAAGTCCTGAATGTGCTGATTTACCAATAACCTTGAATATGTTGAAGTTCAAAGTCCAAAAGAAGTCCCCACAGCTTTGAATGTGTTGAAGTGCCAACAATCTTGATGACTCCTAATGGCATTGTCCTAAACGTCTTTAAACAAATTCACAATAGTCCCAAAATGTTTTTTTTAAAAATGTATATGAATCCAAATTATTGATCCAAAGATTGCTTATCCTTCTCTGTCTATCTCACATTCTCTCTCTCTCTCTTTCTCTCTCTCTCTCTCTCTCTCTCTCTCTCTCTCTCTCTCTCTCTCTCTCTCTCTCTCTCTCTCTATACATATATATATATATATATATATATACACACACACACTCACACACACATATTCACATTCATACACTGCTCCAGTGGCCTAGTGGTTAGATCGTCCATTGTGGAAGTGGGAGATCGTTTGTTCGATCCCCGGCATCAGCTTACTTCCCAAAATGTTTTTTCTTTTTACATATATGATTCCAAATGAGGAATCCAAATGATTGCTAATCCTTCTCAGTCTGTTTGTCTCTCTCACATTCTGTGTGTCTGTCTGTCTCTCTCTCTCATATATATATATATATACAGTCAACTCCACTTAACTGCACACTCCGGATAACTGCACAGTCACATCGGTCCCATTTTTCCCCAATGCTTTTCAATGGGAACAAACTTCGGATAACTGCACTTTGCTTAAATGCACACTCCAGATAATAGCATGATAAATTTTTGCCCCTGGCATATTATTCGTTACAATTTTACTCTGGTTAACTGCACAATGTATAGTCATGATCAGTTATTGCCAGTCCACTGCTGTAGCGCTTGAAAGAAGCCGACAAATAAGCTGGTAAATGTGACTTTGTAAATGATTGAGATGTTAAGGACGCCTTAGGTGGTATTTACATGTATATCCGCGCCCACTAGAGAGCAATAGCGTGGGAAAAATCACAGTACATGTACAGCATGGGAAACATTGCTCTAAACCATTCGGGTTTGAATGATTTCAAACCAATAAATGGATGGTTGGAAAGATGGAAAACTTGCAACGGAATTCAATTTAAACAACAACACTGCAAAAAAAACAGGATACAGACAACATTGGAGCTGAACACTTTTTCTGTGGGAGATTACCCATCAATGTCTGACATCAGTTTTCAAATAACTAGCGATCTATATAATTTCTTGAAATTCGCTCTAATTCCTTGATCCATAGGTTGAATCAATGAAGTTGTGTTCGGAGAAAGGAAAACAAGCTTAACATTTAAGTACAAGTTGAAAGAGTGGATTTTAATCATATATATATATATATATATATATATATATATATATATATATATATATATATATATATATTATTATTATTATATATTGGTTAATCATTTCACTCCTTATAATTTATCCTCTTGGTTCAGCATCAACCTTTTGCATAAGTTGCTAGTTGAATTGGTATCTATTACTCTGCTCTATTGGATGCAGCGACGGAAAGAAATTTATTAAAACAGATCCCTTGTTACATTTATTCTGGTTGATTGTGAGGAATTATGGCCTCCCCACGAAGCAAAACATGTTACATGTACATTTCTCTTAGGAGCCCTGAGTGGCCTAGTGGTCTAAAGAGCTTTCCGTTATGGATCACTGTCATCTCACCTCAGTCTGCGTGTGTTCGAGTCTAGGATTTGGCTAGTGTAGTTATGTGAGAAAGCTGGCCAGTAGCTTCTCGTGGGTCAGTGGTTCTTTCCGGGGGTTCTCCTGGGTTCTTCCTCCACCAATAATACTGGCCGCTATGTATAGCCTATCGTGTGCTGAAAAATGGCGTTAAACTCTTAAACAACAATAACAATAATGTTTCTCTTAAATATTTAATACAACTTTAAATTCCGAGTCAGTGCCTGTTGAAATCATCATAATGAATATTTCACATGTGACATAATAAACTTATAATGGTCAGTTGATTCGGTTTGCTATGGGCATTGACCCGTTTATTTAAGAGGGATTCTCATTCAAAACACTGTCTCAGCTAGCTAAGTATGCCAGGGGTTGGTGTAGAATGAATGTTGCAGCTGGTATCTAGTTGATTTGATGACAATATGGACAAAAACATATCTGGAAACTTCATTTTATGCCTATAAAAAATCCTATCCATTAACAAAACCATTGAGTAATGTTTTATTTTAAAGAAACATGTTTCCTATTCATTTAAGATCTGGCACTCAGCATTAAGAGGACCACTCTAGTGGCCTAGTGGTTAGAGTGTTCATCTTGGATGCGGGAGGTTGTGGGTTTGATCCCCGGCATAGTCATACCAAAGACTTTTTAAAATGGTACATGTACTAACAGCTGCCTCGCTTGGCACTCAGCATTATAAGGTTTAGTGTTAGGACTGGTTGGCCAGGCGTCAGGATATTGTGACTGGATGGGATATGATGCTACATGTCTGTGTCACAATGCCTCAGTGCTTGACATCACTATAAACTGTCACACTGCAGACATTGTAGTGATATGACTGAAATTTTTTTAAAGCTGCATTAAAAATCTAAATCACACACAAATTAATGAAATGCACACAGTGCACGTGTCTAGAATTTTGTTGCATTGTACATACTTATATAAGTAAAAAACAAGATCACAACATTTAATAGGATGTTTCACTTAAATGAGTGGTCTAAAGTGCATACTTTTAATGAACTTGGACATCTCACCTCTTTGTGTTAGTTTGATTCTTGGATTTGGCTTATATCGGTATGGGTAAAAGCTTGTCTTTAGTTTCCTGTGGGTCGGTGATTCTTACCATGATGTTACCAGGTTCTTCCTCGACCAGTTGTACTGGCTGCTTTGTATAGACTATCGTATGCTGAAAAATGGTGCTAAACCCAAAACAATAACAACAATAGCTGGCATACAAACATGATCCTGTCACATTAAGAGGTTAAACGTGCATCAAATTAACAAGACACAAGTTTAGTGTGGTAAGCATTGTCAGTGGCTGGTATATAATATAAATAATAGTTTTCCAATTGTTTTGATTATAACAACTTGTTTTTTGTTATTATACATGATGTACACTTAAGAAATTTTGGTACCAGTTGCAGCCTTTGTCAAGATTATACTGTAATTCATCTAAAATTTGACTCAAAGCTTAATCCTGTTTTCTACTGTTGTTTAGAGAGTACATAAAAAGGTCTTTATATTTATATATATATAGTTTTGATCATTTTGAAGACTGGGGTTGGGCTGGATTGCGATTTGGTATTAGATGATGTGGTTATAAACATTGCTGTATTTTTAGTTATAGTGTACTTTAATGATTTGACATGTATTAACTGTTTGCTCATGTGTCCTTAATTCAGTCATTGGTATTGTTTGTACCAGTCAAACAGTGCAGTAGTTATGTGTCAATGTCATTCCCTTTTTTTACATCCTTTTATACATGTAGTTCACACTGATATTTGCTTCCTGATGACTGTTACTTCATGACGTAGTCCTGCATGTGTACATTTAATTTTTCTTTGTTATAAAGGACATTTAATTACATCAACATCCTTATGGAGTATGAAACATTTGGAGTTGTCTCTTTACTTCATTGATATTTAATTGACAGATTCTTATAATGCATATAATTGGTTCTTTAGTTTTATAAATCAGAGCAGTATATTTTGTTCAAGCCATTCAAGGGTGAAATATATTTTAACAAATTGAATATTTGTCCCTAAGGTTCTAGACAGGAATGTCATTGTTGCAGGTCAGCTGCTTTTTTCTTGCAAGTTTTATGGTATTTGTCCAGGGCTGGATAAGGTCAGATGTGTGTGTATGGAGGCATTTTCCGAAATTTCACAAGGGTGCTTTCTTTTCATGAAAGGACACCAAAGCAAAATTTTGTGTCTGTTTACTCAACGTTTGTGCAATACTCAATAGACATGCTCAAGAATTAAACGATGGTCAGATTTCAAGTGACTGGTGACTATATGTGTGTGTATGGATTTTTTTTTGCATGGGTGGGGTTGTAGGTCTTCCCCCTGTCCCTCCCGAATCTATCCTGTTGGTTTTACATTATTATTACCATTTATAATAATAATAATAAGAAGAAGAATGAGGACTTTGTATAGCGCCCAATCTTTAGAAGCTTTACAACATCTATAATGATATGACTACACTACAGAAAAACAAAAAACAAAAACCATGAAATTGGAAATCATAAAAAAACATACTGAAAACATATAAGATAAAAAAAACATTATTATGTCTCTAAGTTTGTTTCTGCAGTTGAAAAAGCGACCACTGTGTCTTTGTGTCTAATTTCAATGGGCAATTCGTTCCACATTGCTGGGCCCTGGTATGCAGAAGAATGTTGTCCATATGACTTTATTTTCATAGTGGTAACAATGAGTATACGATTGTCAGGAGAGGAGTGTAAGGGTCTTGCTGGTGTATACACATGGGTGAGGCCGGATAGAAATGTTGGACTGGAGTCTGTCAGTGAAACATAGCACAGAGAACAAATTTTGTGTTTGATTCTGTATCAAATGGATGGCCAGTGTAGGGTACAGAGCAGTGGTGAGTTGTGTTCTGATCGAGGTACTGTCAAGATGATCCGAGCAGCTGTGTTTTTGAAGTTTCTGGAGTAGATATTGCGATGAACCAGACAGAATTGAGTTACAATAGTCCAGTCTTGAAAGTACTAATGAACGCACAAATATTTTAGTGGCATCAACTGAAAGATATTTGCAAATAGAGTTTGGGACAAGCCTAGGCTCGAGCTCAAGGCTCGATAATTTTGTAGCATTTTCGAGGGCTCGAACCTCAAGGTCTAAGCTCGATGAGCTTCGATCTTATGCCTTGAAAATTTCTCCGCTTTTGATATTATCTGACTGGATAAACCAGTGCGGTAATTAATTGACTGTGTGAATGAGCGGCTTTACAGACACACCAGGCCTACGTTTCCCCATGTGTTGATTGACCAGTGGACGGTCGTTGCCTTGCAGCGGTCATCGCTTGGGGATCCTAAGGTAATAATTCTGACTATTATGATTGCGGCTGACGGGGAGAAGGGGTTTGTCAACTTCTGTACAAAATAGTGATCAACGGTATCGGATAAATCTGCATGCTCTTGTCTTTTTGAAATACTATTATATTAACAAGAATGATGTTTAAATAAATTATAGAGAAAACTATTTTTTGTACTACTCAAGTTCCAAAAGCTCGAAAAAATTTACGAGCTCGAGCTCGCACAAGCTTCACATTCTCAAGCTTTCCTATATTCTATTTGCGAATGGAACTGATATTACTGCCTGTATCATAATTGTTAAATTTAATTCCACTAATATATCTTCATGATTGCAAGAATTAATTTTCCATGCTAATTATTCCATCCAATTTCAATATTGGAATGCCAGAATTGAATAGAACATATCCCAAGTCTGACTTCTTTGTCACATTCAGCATACAGAATACAAACACCTTTGTCACATTCAGCATATAGAATACAAACACCTTTGTCACATTCAGCATATAGAATACAAACACCTTTGTCACATTCAGCATATAGAATACAAACTCCTTTTTTGTTTTTATTAGATGATGGGCATATGTGATGTTCTATTTCATTCCTCAAAAATTAGCATTTGTTTTTGTCTTGAATGTCATTTTGTCATGTTATGTACCTTTTAGTATCCATCAGAAGTTTTCTCCTCAGTCCTTGCTTTAGTTTATTGGTATGTTTGTTCCATTAGTATATTTGTGGAGGTTTTTCATGCTTTACTTAGCCGTGGCTCAATAGCAACGATGAGGGACTGAACCTTAGCTCCTATCAAGTAAGACAAAATACACAAGAGTGCCTAGGGATGAGCTGTAACTTGTCATGGTTGGTGCTTTGTTTGCTAAGATTAGTTGTCTTATTTGGATAAATCAGATCATTGTTGTCAGGTATTTTCTTTATGTTTGCAATTGGCATGGATGCTTATAATAATTGAACAATTGAAAATAAAACATTGAGGAAGCAAATGTTACATATATATAATTCGAATTCACTGGAATATTTGTACATACTAGTGTATAATTACAGAACAGCTGAATAACCAATGCTGTCACTTGTGCTTGCCACAAGCAGCTGCATAAAGGTTCTGGAGATTGGTGTACATGAAGGATCGGATACTCAGAATCCATTTTTATTTCACTTTGTCACAGTCACCCATTGTGAAGTTCCCCAAAAGTATTTACTGTGATTATTTAACTGTTATTGACCACATTCTTTCATTATTCTGCTATTTTTTATATAAAAAAAAGTATTGGGTTATTGTTGTTTGAATGTACATCAGATAGAAATATTTTATTTAAAAAATATATAATAAAAGCATACAGATTTGTAAATACTTTAAAATTATGCAAAACCATTGAACCATTTAATCCAAAATTCTCAGGGTTTTGCATATCCTGTAAGCAATGGTCTATGCTTTATTTTGGTGACACATACAGTGCATCTAGTAAATCTATATTTGTTAGACTCCAAGGCCATGATTTTATCTAATTTTAGTCCTGTTTATTCATGGTTGTAAATCATACAGATTATCTAAGTTAGGTTTTGCTGACATGACCTGGGTCTGTTTTAGTAATATTAAAAGCGTAAAATTAGGATCTATAAATGGATACTCACATACATGTTGACAGTTGCAAATAATAATCTTAATAATATGACTTAATGATGACTTTTGGTTCAGTGGTGGATGTGGCTTGGACTGTTCTAGAAATGTTTTTGTATCTGACTTTTCGTTGGGCCTGGTCACATGAATTGGCAATTTCAAGATAAATTGAGTAGTAAGAGCTGTCATGTTAGGTATGTTGTGAAATATAGTCATAATAGCAGGTGTATACAAGGGGAGAAATGAGCAATCAGATTAATTTCTATTTTGGAGTTTTATTTCTTTGTGTTTCTGTTGTCAGTCAACAAACGTGTTTTGTAATGTACCTAGTTATTAATCAAGAGGAAAAAAATTGTTTTGGGCTATTCAATGGAAAGAGAAAATGCTTATTATTTGGATTAGAATATTCTTCTGGAAATTATTTTGAATTATTCAAAGGAGTACTGGGCAATGCCATCATGATGTCACGATTCTTGATAGACCAGTATTTTTCAGGTTTTGAATAATAGTATGTGGAACTTTTCATGCCTTTGGACTTGTTTTGGATTCACTTCATAATTATTACGACTGTAACCTTAAAAGAAGTACCGGTAAAAGAAAAGAGTGAAAAGCAAGAAGCTTTTAAGAAATTCAACAGATAGTGAAGAACTTGTTGTAAAATAATCACAAATAATAATAGAAAGTTCCAAACAAATTTTTGTGATATTCTTAAATAAATAATCCATTGTAGGAAGTGTTGATATGCCTGTGGTGGTATATGTACCAATAGTCTTTTGTTGAATCACAATAATATAATTCCAAGAATATTGTTGGAAATTTCACTAAAAATTGCAATTTCTGTTTCCAAGAATGTTATTTTTGAGCACTTTGTATTACCAGAAATGAATGGATTGAATTCAATAATTGAATAAATAAATTACAGCCCAATACTGGACACAAAATGATTCTGCCATAAGATCTTATAACACAAATTAATAATATTTTTCAGTAAAAAGATTATATAGAACTCTCTGATTATTGCCTCAGAGAAAATTTCATTCTGCTTGGTTCCCGTTTTTTTACAAAATAAAATTCACGGTTATAATTGGAAGATATGTTTGTAAAATTATAATAAAGAACATGGAAAGCAATGTCCTTGACTCAGACCAAGATAAATGCTTACTTTTATTAATAATGATCCTAATATTAAACACCATGATCAGAGAGAATATTAGCTATTAATATGACCCTAACCCATACTCATAGAGAAAAAAATATGTTTACATAATTTATTTTTAAAAAAAAACAACAATTATTCAGGTCAGGTAGAAAAGGAACTTGATTTTGGACATGGTCTTATCCAAAAATATTAATTAATATTAATATAATGTAATAAATTTATCCTTATATAATGTAATACATTTATCCTTATATAATGAAATAAATTTATCCTTATATAATGTAATACATTTATCCTTATATAATGAAATAAATTTATCCTTATATAATGAAATAAATTTATCTTTATATAATGTAATACATTTATCCTTATATAATGAAATAAATTTATCTTTATATAATGTAATACATTTATCCTTTTATAATGAAATACATTTATCCTTTTATAATGTAATACATTTATCCTTATATAATGAAATAAATTTATCCTTATATAATGAAATAAATTTATCTTTATATAATGAAATACATTTATCCTTATATAATGAAATACATTTATCCTTATACATATAATGAAATACATTTATCCTTATATAATGAAATACATTTATCCTTATACATATAATGAAATACATTTATCATTATATAATGAAATACATTTATCCTTTTATAATGAAATACATTTATCATTATATGATGAAATACATTTATCCTTTTATAATGAAATACAATTATCCTTATACATATAATGAAATACATTTATCCTTTTATAATGAAATACAATTATCCTTATACATATAATGAAATACATTTATCATTATATAATGAAATACATTTATCCTTATATAATGAAATACATTTATCCTTATATAATGAAATACATTTATCCTTATATAATGAAATACATTTATCCTTTTATAATGAAATAAATTTATCCTTATATAATGAAATACATTTATCCTTTTATAATGAAATACATTTATCCTTATATAATGAAATACATTTATTCTTATACATATAATGAAATAATAAAAAAAACAAGCAAACAATGCAGATTAAATATACATAACACCTTCCCTCATAAAGATAAAGAAATACATAGGTAATACAGCTTTTAAAAAAAATTGTCAAAGGTACATGTGATAAAAATTTACATGAGATGAAATCTTATCAATGACACAAAGCATACATGAAACAATATAATATTTCTATATAAATAAAAGTGCATCTGCACTGTTTTTTCCCTTGACATGTCTGATGTCAGTATTGTGTTCCTGCAGCATCAAACTCAGACCTTAATAATCAGTGATTTTTGTTTTCATCTTGCCAATGAAAGTATGAGGTTGTAATCACTAAATACAGTAATTGGAGAAGTAGCTGAACTAATGTACAATTCTGACTGTGCAAAGCCCATATCAATGCCAAACATTTTATCATGATTGTGGAATAATTTATCTGGTGCTTTTGTAATTTCTAAGAAAACTAGCACACTGGATGATCTTCACAATTTTTTTGTCTTCTTGAATCTGTATAGCACCAACCACACCATTAATTGCATGAACAGGCCATCAAATGATTGACTTGAATTTGGAGCTGAAAGAAATGGTGTACTCTTAAGAATGGCCTTTAATTTATCAAAAGCTTCCTGGCATTTTACAGACCAAGGAAACTTTGTTTTCTTACTGAATTAGTCAGGATTCGGCATTTGTGGAGAATTGGAAGAAAGTTTAAAATAGTATCCAGCCATACCCAAAAATCACATCAGTTGCATTTTTTTACAGCTGCTAAAGACAGAGAAAGCCTTGACCTAGCATATGAAAGTTTAATTTGTCCATGTCCCACAGTATATCCTAAAAGTATAACAGGCATGGCAAAACTAACTTTTGGATAAATTGTCACATTTGCATCACTGAGTTAGTCAAGATTTTCAGAATTGTCTCATAGTGATCTTTCTAAATGTCATTGTAGATGATGACAATATTGATGTTAGCATCACAGTTATCTAGACCAGATGTAATTATATTATCAAATGTTGAAAAGTTGAAGGTGAACCTCATTACAAATGGCATCACTATGTTGATAAAATCCGTCTGCAGTCATGACTATAAAAATGCATTTGACCATTCCTTTCAAAAGGTCAACCTTGGTGACATATTTTGCATTTCATATTTTATCAATGCAGTCATGAATATAAAAATGCATTTGACCATTCCTTTCAAAAGGTCAACCTTGGTGACATATTTTGCATTTCCTATTTTATCAATGCAGTCTTGACTATAAAAATGCATTTGACCATTCCTTTCAAGACCATTCCTTTCCATTGTATGGGACAGGTACAACTAAACTGACTGCATGATCCACCTGGTCATCTCTTTCAACATGTTCCTTTAATATATTTATATCCCAGGAGTACTAATATTGTAATTTAACTCACACATTTGCTTTCTAACTTCAAAATGTCTAATCTGAAGAAACTTTTGAAGAAGGAGCAAAAGATACAGAACTCTTATCACTAGACTGAAATGTTCTGTCCATTGCAGTGCTATCATACCTTAATTTCATTTTTGACTTGAATTTGTGGATGCCTAAATTAGCCTAATTCATAAGTAACAAGCTGGAAAATTCCTGACATAAAAAATTTGACCCTTGATCAGATTTGACAGATTTGGGCAGGCCAAATTGAGTGAAAAACTTCATCAAAACTTTTACTATTGCTTTAGTTTTAATAATCCTCATAGGAATTGCCTGTCTATCCGTAGGGAGGAGGTTGTCATTGCAAGAATCAGAATCGGTCATACATACATTACCCACTCCCACATTCTAAAAGGTGAAGATCCACCAGAGTGCGTTTCTTGCAATGAACCATTCACTGTTGAGCACTTTATGACCGAGTGTTCCGACCTGCAACCTATGCGTGCTAAATACTATAATGTACATGACATGAAGGAACTTTTTGATTCTATATAAATCACTTGTATTTTAGATTTCCTAAAGGAAGTAAATCTCTATTTTAAACTATAACTTGTATGCCATCACCTAGAATATTTTTATCTAATGCAAATACCACCTCTTATTTACAACATCTTATCATCAACATATACCATTTACATCTCCCGTTGATTGGGAAGCTTCATATTTTCCTGTTACCAACATCTTACCATTTTATATTTAACTATTATGTTTTTTTTATATTGCTGGTCGATGTTAAACCGTTCTTATTTTTTAAACATCGAACCTATTGTATGGCGCTAAATAGCCTAAAAGTGCTGGTGTGCCGTTAAAATTCAAACAAACAAACAAGGAATTGCCTCTGGGAATATTGTTGACACACATGTTATGGTCAGCAAGTATTGGTTGCCTGACTTGGTTGTAGGTAAGGGACAGACACAGTCTGCCATTACTTTGGTAGATGATTTGTCAAATGCAGGAATAGGTTGCAGATGAGCCTTGTGTATCTTCTGATTTGGTTTTCCTACCATTTGACAAGTTTGACAAGATCTGCAGTATTTAAAGACACAACTTTTAATTTTTGGTCAATAGAAAGGATTCAAGATCTTGTGATAAGTCTTATTAATCCCTAAATGAGCAGCCAAAATAGTTTCATGGGTTAAACTTAGAATTTCCCATCTATATGACTTTGGTATTACTATTTGATAGTTCACTGACCACTTGTTACCAGCAGGTACGTCAGGACGTGTTCCTTTTCTCATAAGGACCCCATTTTGAACAAAATAAGAAACAGGTACTTATATGGCTTCAGTTTCACTAAAAGCCTTCTGAAACAAACAAGATATCACTGAATCTTTTTCTTCTTCAATGACAGGTGATTGTCATTTGTCACCCTGAATAAAGAAAATGATTAGTAAAAAGAGGGTCAATGATCAATATATTTTGATTCATTAAAAAAAGTAGTAAAAGTGACCTCATCAAAGGCCTGACAAATACATGTATCAGCTGAAGGAATACTTTCTTTACCAACATCCTTCTCTTTTTTCTCTCCATAGCTCTAGTAACTGCACAAGCTGGGTATAAATCAGGATTTATTATTCAATTGGATTGACTTTCTGATCCAAACAAGACTTGTCAGTTACAAATGGATTAACCACAAATTGTGTCATGATCTTGTTATAAGTCTAATTAATCCCTAAATGACCACTCATGGAGTATCGTGTGCCAGACTTAGTACTTCCTGTCTGTAAGGTTTTGGAACTACAGTTTGATAGTTCACTGACCACTCATCACCAGCAGGTACATTGTGAGGTCTCCATTTTCTCATAAGAATTCCATTTTTAATGAAATAACAGACAGGTACTTCAGAGGCTTCAGTTTTAGTTATGGCCCTTTGAAACAAAACAGGAGATGTCAGGATCAGTTTCCTGTTCAACAACAAGTGGTAGCCATTTATCACTGCTTAGAATAAAGAGAATGAGTTGTTAAAAGAGAATCACTGTGATCAATACCTTGAGAGATCTCCCATTTTCTGATTGATCCAAACTAGGAGTGAAAGTGACCTCATCAAAAGCCTGACCAGTACATGTGTCGGCTATACTTTCCTTATCAAAACTATTCTCAAGAGCTTTCTTTGCCATAGCTCTGGTAACTGCACAAGCTGGGAATAAATCAGGGAATTCTTTTTCAACTGGACCAAGTTTCTTATCGAAATAATGCTTGACAGTTACAAGTTGAATTAATGACAACCTTGTCTCCAACTTGGTCTTTGCCTAGTAATAAATGAATGCCCTCGATGGGTCCTGACACTATGTCTGATGACAACTTTACGGAGAGGAACAAAGCCGCAATCTATTCCCTGAAAAAGAACACTCTCATTAGATGAAGAGTTCGGGGCCCCGTGTGGCCGAGTGGTCTAAAGCGCTGTCTGTTATGGATCACTGCCATCTGACCTCTGTCTGCATGGGTTCGAGTCTAAGATTCGGCTAATGTAGTTATGTGAGCAAGCTTGCCAGTAGCTTCTTGTGGGTCGGTGGTTTTTTTCCCGGGGTTTTCTGGGTTCTTCCTCCACCATTTATACTGGCCGCCATGTATAACCTATATTGTGCTTAAAAATGGCATTAAACCATAAAAAATAAAAATAAATAAGATGAAGACTTATAAAAAAAAACGGTAAATAACCTGACAATAAAAGACTATGAAAAGCTCCCATGTCCCGTAAAATTTTAATAGGGGTGAGATAAGCTGAATCATTCAAGAGTGATATAGAACCCTTCGATATAAATGGTTCATAATTCTCCATATCAAAATCAGTCTGGGGTTTATTAGATCCAACAAATCTATTGATTTCAATACATGACCTTGACATCTTAAAAATAAGAGCATTTGGAACAAGTCTGTCTTGATTCAGATGCCTACTTTTCAATTTGTAGCAATCAGAAATAATGTGTCCTTTTTTTCTTGCAATAAGAAGAGATAAGGGTCTATTAGTTGTGCCAGTTCGAGTAGTTGATTGGGTTTTTGTATTAGCCTGAAATATTTTTCTGCCAAAAGACTGTTGAGTAGAAGTTTATTTACAAAAAGAACTTTATGGTAACAATGTCTGCCTCTTGGGTTTGATCCCTGGCAGAGTCGTACCAAAGACTTACAAAAATGGTACTAACAGCTTCTTTGCTAGGCACTCAGTGTTAAAAGAGGTTAGTGTTAGGACTAGTCTGCCTGGTATCAGGATAATGTGACTGGGTGAGGCATCATGATGCATGTATGTGGCATGATGCCCCAGTGCTAGACATCACTATAAACTGTCTCACTGCAGATATCATAGCGATATGACTGAAAATTTGTTAAGCTACATTAAAAATCCAAATTGCGCACACACACAAGCACACACACACTTTCTTTCTCTTTTTCTTCTGCTTGCAATTCTTTTTCTTTCATTGTTTCCTGAAATTTGAGCTTCTTTTAATAAATTCAAGTTTGAGTCTTTTGGAAAATCTGAGCTGGAAGATGTTACAGTTCCTTTTTGAAACACAATATTTAATACTCCTGTGTTCGAAATCTGAATCCAATTTTTATAAACTCTCATTGTCCAAGATTTTGTGAGCACATCAAATATTTCCAGAAATATGAGTTAATCCTTTAAAATCCAACATGAACTGAAGGAAAGTTAACTTGGAATCAAAAACAGGTTGCAGCAAAAAAAAATGACATCTACTGTAAAAGCCCCAAACAGACTATATTTCACTCAAACAATGATATATCATATTCTAATATGCAGTTTTGAAAATAATTCCCCAAATTGCAAACTCGACAAGGTGGAGGGGGAGAAGAATCATCTTTTATATCACGTAGTCCTAACATGACCCTGACAAGAACCATTAATTTTACTTTAAGACTAAAAGTTGTTTACTTTTTATTTCACTTGTCCCATCTTGACCTTGACATCAACAAATTATTTTAAAATTAAAATAAAACCTGTTTCTGTGGCTGTCACTAACCCTGAATCTAGGTCAGGATCTAGGTCAACATTACTTGTTTACCAAAGAATAATTCAGGTCAAGTGATTTTCTGAGAGAAAAAACATCGTCTCTAGTGAATAAATTTAAATTATAATCCAAAACTGAAAATTAACAATATAGCAGCAGATCTGGGTCAGCATTGTTTACCCATGGGTATTAGTGTTATACAACAGGAGATCTGGGTTAACATTGTTCACAGTTAGATAGTAATGTTATACCTTGTGTGATCTGTTATATTACAGGTTATAACAGTTAGTATATGTTATAAATAACAAATCTGGGTGGGGCTGCAAGTGGCCTAGTGGTCTAAAGCGCTTTCTGTTACGGATCACTGCCATCTCACCTCAGTCTGCGTGGGTTCGAGTCTAAGATTCGGCTAATGTAGTTATGTGAGAAAGCTTGCCAGTAGCTTCTCGTGGGTCGGTGGTTCTTTCCAGGGATTTTCCCGGGTTCTTCCTCCACCAGTAATACTGGCCGCCATGTGTAGCCTATCATGTGCTTAAAAATGGCATTAAACTATCTACTACTACTACAAATCTGGGTTAGTATTCTTCACAATTGGGCAGTACAGGTTATGCAACATCAGATCTGGGCTACAGTGTCATATTTGAGTAGTGCAGGTTATAAGCCAGATGGTTCAGCAGTGTTGCAGTTATGTCCTTCATGTGTGTGCAGGTAATATAAGTGCAGATAATAACCAAAACATGCTGCTTAGGCTGATAAAATTGTAATGAGTATAATATACATGTAGAGCATTACCTGACAAAGAGTACTTCCTGGTCAAGTCATATGGACAATTGCCAAGTAGTGTGTGGTGTTATTCATTAATTCCTGGAATAGCTCCTTAGTAGTTTGTACTAAGTAAGATTTTTGCCAGTATACCACATTTGTTTTGCCATAGATAAGTGTAAATCTGGATGCAGTTTCTTAAGGCATTTTTCTGAATACTTATTTAGGGATCATCTTTTCATGTGTATTGTGAACTATCTCAATAAACATGTAGACCTTAACTTAATTTGAGTTTAAAAAATGCTCTAAGCATTCATAATTAGACATGACAGATTAATTTTATTATTCTTAATTTCAAAATTGTACATGTATTGCTCAAAACAGTTTTCCCTTTATTTCTAGATCATGCAATATGTGAACATGTAAGTTCAATATACCACTCCGGTGGCCTAATGGTTAGAGCATCTGCCGCGGAAGCAGAATGGTCGTGGGTTTGACCCCCGGCCAAGTCATACCAAAGACTTACAAAAATGGTACTTACAGCTCCCTCGCTTGACGCTCAGCATTAAGAGGTTAGTGTTAGGACTGGTTGGCCTGGTGTCTGAATAATGTGATTGGGTGGGACATCATGCTACATGTCTGCAGCATGATGCCCCAGTGCTAGACATCACTATAAAGTGCCTCACTGCAGACATCGTAGCGATATGACTGAAAAAATTGTTAAAGCTACGTTAAAAATCCTAATAAAAAAATAAACAAAGACCAAAATACTTCAGGTTATGCATGTGTTGTAAATGCATTACATTCCACATTATTCATTTTTTTTTTTTTTAGGGTTTAACGCCATTTTTCAGCACAAAATAGGCTTTACATGGTGTCCAGTGTAAATGGTAGAGGAAGAACCCAGGAAAACCCAGAAATAACTTTTGACCCACAAGAAGCTACTGGCAAGCTTTCTCACATATCCACATTTGCCGAATCCGAGACTCGACCCTTCAGAAGTCTGTAACGGTGAGCGCTTTAGAGCACTTGGCCACTCAGGGCCTCACTTTATTCAGACAGTTTGAGCTAATCTAATGTAAAATATTTAAATAGCAGCTGTGACAAAACAAAAGTACAAAAGAGTGCCAATAACATAGTGAGATGACAAAAGATCACAAGACAAAGAGCTTTAAAAACAATATATTTTAGAAACTAGTCAATTATAGGAAACGTTTGAGAAGATATTATTTTCATTTATAATATGATGTCCATAATTTGACCAATATCACAAATATTACATTTGAAAAATAATGTTTTTTTTTGTGTTTATAATCAAATTTCCAAGATATGAGCATAGAAATAACATCTGTTTTAGATTTGGTTCATTAAAGGACCTTCCAAGGGTGAGTAGGGTATATGTTTATTTTCTATCAGTTACACTGGTTTAGAGGTAAGTTTTGTGTGTTAAAAAAAATACAGCAGCAAGGCTCTTTTCTACCATACATTAATTAGGTATTCTTTGTATTTAATTGTCTAAACACCAATTCAAGTGGGGGTTTTTCCCATCACCTTTATTTATTAATAATTGTTCTACTGACTCACATCACATTGTTATTGTAATGTGTGTTTGCAGTTGCCCCCTCAATAAAGATTTAACAATGGAATGTCTATAGGCAGGTTCTAATTGTTAGCTTTACAGGTCATAAACCAAACAAGTTTATGCATTGGTTTGCCCATCTGTTACATTTATTACTAATTCCTCTGAAATACTTAAAGGATTACTTTGAAAATTTACATACACATTGACATTCATCTTAGTGTGAAACAATACATCTGTGCCATGTATTGATACAATTCACAATACACAGCCTACAATACAATACATTATTGGTACACAAATGAATTTGATGTGCTATGCATCTTGAGTAGGTTCATCAGTGGTAGCTATATGTGTTGAAATATTATTCTTTTTCCAATAATACAAAAACAGACATATATATACATTTGCAGAAATACTTTCAAACAGATTACCAGTTAGTGGCCAGTGAGTTTCAAAGGGATTACCAGTTAGTGATCAGTGAGTTTCAAAGGGATTACCAGTTAGTGATCAGTGAGTTTTAAAGAGATTACCAGTTAGTGATCAGTGAGTTTCAAAGGGATTGCCAGTTAGTGGTCAGTGAGTTTCAAAGGGATTACCAGTTAGTGATCAGTGAGTTTCAAAGAGATTACCAGTTAGTGATCAGTGAGTTTCAAAGGGATTGCCAGTTAGTGATCAGTGAGTTTTATTCAGCTATTTTGGTCATTTAAGGCAGGTTACATTTGATCTGTGTGGTACGGACATGCATCTAGTTTTTTTTTATCTTTTTATTCTCATGTTCTTTACAGTAATCTGATTCATTTGTAAATCGTTGCATTTTATGTGATTACAGAGAGGAATATAATGCCAGCATATAGAGGGGAAAATACGTTAGCAATGACAAGTCATTTCCAGTAAATTCAGGAGTTGCAGAATGTAAGCATATTGTATTATCAAGAAAGGGAGACTACAATGGTTATAACTCTTCTGTGTAGAAATGCATGCATGAAGATGTTTATCAAGTCATACAACACCTCTTAAATCATTTAACGTAATGTATAGTTTCTAGTTTTTGCTGTTTATTTTGTCATGCCTGCCTTGGTAGAAGCTAGACAGTGATCACTTGGGTATCTATAAATAATTTCATATAAAAATATTCTTAATTTATTTTAGTCCCAACATTTTGCATTGTAAAAAAAAAATAATCTCAGAATGCATAATTGGAGAACTAAAATTAATTTTAAATTTGTATATTGGTGATTAGATGTCTGGTTAGTCCTAAATGAAAAAAATTGCCAAGTTGACATCCAACATGGGTTCTCTGACAGCTATCTTAAAAGTCTTGTTATTGTTAATTCTGCTGAATAGAAAGTCATATTGACACTGGTTTTCAAGAGAATTATATCATTTTGATGTATGGTTGTTAATAAAGGCAAAATAAATGGTGTCAAGTTGATATTCAAGATAGCCATCTCTTAAGTCATGTTAATGCTACTTAATGATTTATGGTCATATTAGCATGAGGGTTTTCACCAAAACACTAATTGTGATGAATAGTTTAAATGATAATGGTGCTGATCTGACATCCACTATGGCCACCAATGCCTGCCTTTTTTTTATTATGAGTCCACCTAAAACAGAAAGTCATAACAAAATCAAGTTTTCACCTTAGTGTCTAGTTGATTTTAACTCTTTACCTTCTGCGAATGCATATATGCTATGCAAAAAATAGTCTTATATCCCCAGAGACTAGTTTATAGTTCTCTAACAATATTCTATGTTCCTGTTGACTCGTACATGTATTTCTGGCCAAGGGATGAGAAGCCCCAGAGACATATATAAACATGTCATATTATTAAAGCGTTGCATTGGATGAAATTGCAAACAAACAGTCTTTTTAACAATATTTAGCTAAAGGTAAGAAATCAACGAGGCAGACACAGCTCTCGTTTTGTCATCTGATAAATTTCTTGTTTCAGAAATTTCTTTTCATATGTCACAAACTGGTTGAATAAAATTGGATATAAGAAAGCACCTTGAGACATATACAATATGTCCACTTTGTTGCCTGTGTTCAGCCAGTGCCTGGAACCAGCTGAAAAAGAATGTGTACATATAAAAGGAGGAAGTGTATTCTTCTTTCTCTCCCTATGCATCTTTAAAATTTCAGAGTGTATATACCGTAACTGGGACTGAGTGTCTCTCCCACAGTAAATGAAGAAACAGCACTTTTCCAGAGACAACTATGGTTAACACCCATGAAGAGGTAACAGTGTCTGGGGAGAAAATGCAGTCCCTTGAAAATAAAAGAAAGCAGCAGGAACATTACCAATAAAGATAGTTTGTCTTCTTAGAAAAGGGCAGTGGCAGCATTTATCATTGAGGGCTACAAGTTTGCTGGGATCAGATGTGTGCCCCACCACCAATTAGGTGAAGCATGATCCAAGGTACAAGCAAAGTTTTACCCCAGAAGTCTGATTGCACCCCATCCATTCAGTGGAGGGTCAACATTCTCAAGTTACCCAAGGTCAGTTGATGAGCAGCTTATGGCACTCCAGACGGTACTGGTTACAGGACACTGGGCGCCATTTATTGGGGCTAGTTATGGTTCATGATATCGGACACTGGGCGTAGATAATATTTGCCTAACCTAGGTACAGAGTCAGTGATCTGATTGAACCACCCTGTCTCCATATACCCCATTATCCTGCTACAGTGACAGATCCTGCAGTTATAGTGTGCAAGCGAAATGGATAGGAGATTGGATGAATGTCTCCTTCTCCATGTTCCCTCTTTATCTTCTGGGATGTGGTGTTTACCCTTTCAAGGGAGGGATCATCCTCTACTGCCTTTGATGACTTCTTTATGGCCCCCTGAAGACCACTACATGCTACTTGGGAGGAGACATCATGGAAGGAGTGGGTTAGTCACCCATACCCTAAGACAGAGCTCTCATTATCAGCTGTGAGCTGGTTGATTTACCTGGATACTTTTATTGTACACCTGGCTATTTTGAAAAACAAAACTGTATCCATATTGGGAGATGTCTCACAATCCCCTTGCCTCTTTGGCAACTTATCCTCCATGTTTGTATCTATTGGAAGGCCATGCAAAGAGGCCTTGGAGGAATGAGAAATATTCCTGTCCATCATTTATGGATAGTTTAGGCAGAATCACAGAATATCTTTGTCCCTGCTTCCCAGCCTTCCTCACAGAGGGATCATGCCAGGTTTAATACTCCTGTATGCCACAAAGGGTTTGGAACAGGATAATGATAAAGCCTTGTCTATCATAACAGACTCTCCGGTATTTGATGATAAAGTAGAGTGTTCAGCTTTCCCTCCTAGAATCTCCAAAGCTTTTCCTACCAATCATCTCAGGTGGTCAGACAAGAAGAGACATGGTCTTTTGTAAAGGTCATAAATTAAGTCTACTACCTTCATCCCCCTGATTTGTGCCATAGGCCTTGAGGCATTGGTGACACAAAGGTTCTATTTCTTCAAGAATAGAGATTCTGGAACAGTGCCTAGACCAGATCTGTTCCTGCTTCCTCATTCATCTCTTTGGAGAATGTGCACAGAGTTGTGGCAAAGAACATCAATTGGTGAGGCAAAATAAAGGGCGGTCAGATCTTAAAGCTTTTCAGAGATCCAAGCAAGGGGGTGAGGTGAATTACTAGGGATGCCTTGCCTCTCCTGCAGTGCATCACTCTTCATTACAAGTAGGTGCATGATTTTGGACCTTTCCATAATGGAGGTTTTACAGCTACAATTCAAAGAACTCCCTCTTTTCACAAGGACATGCATCTTCTTCATCAGTCACATATATGCAAACTAAAGGAAGAGGTACACAACATTCTTCAGATGGACATTGTAGAAAGGTTTCTAAACATCAAATTGCTTGCCTTTTACTCCCAGATTTCTCTATGATTCACTTTAGATAGCAACCGATGGTGGTACAATCAACAAAAAAAATTCTAACTGGAGTTCCATTGCACTACTCTAAACCCCACTCTTATCTATTCACTGACATCTCAGATTCAGAGTTTGGCAGTCATCTAGAGCCAGATGAAATACTTCTCCAAGCCTTTTGCTCCCAGGAAGAAAGTCTCCTCTGTATCAACATTAGATATGAGAGCTGTTCTCTTTTCCCTCAGAGGGTGCTTAGATCAAATCAGGGGTCATTGTATGATGGTCTTCTCAGACGACACATTGGCAGTTGCATACCTCAGAAAATAAGGAGGTATTCATGTATTTTCTCTCTACATGGAAGTTTGGAACCTTCTCTGCTGGACAGAGTCAGAAGGAGTTACACTCCACTTTCATCACATTCACAGGAGAGCAAATATAGTGAACAGTTTGTTGAAGACAGGCAGGGTAGTTTTAACAATGGTCCTTGCATCAGTTGCAGAGTCCTTGTTCTGTGGAAGAAGGATGTCTGCAGTTCAGCAGGATTTACAACAGTTTGACCTTTTTGTCAGCCAGGTGTTCTTGCAACAATCTACCCTTAATATTACCATCCCTGATAAAAGATTACTTGTCTGAATTGCAGGGGATGATCAAGATAAACATCTGTGCTCAGTTTGGGAACTTGGGTTCTATTTGCCATCTTCAATAGAAAAAGAGAAGGGTAGGAAACCTGCTTTCCTTCCCTTATAGGACTCATCTGACATTTCAGCATCCACCATCCCTAGATGGATTTCACTCACTCTCATGCAAGCTGTTTGGTGCCTCATTGAGAGAGGCTTTTCATTTATGAGAATTAAAGTAAAACTATTGCTACTTCTTGAGTCTATCGGTCTTTCACCCTAGAAGGACATTTTGAGGGTAGCATTTTGACAATCACATACTACCTTCTCCTCCTTTTACCTTTAAACATTATCAAACCAGTTACAAGCAATTTTTTTTCTCTTGGTCCAATAGTTGTGGCACAAACAGTGACCCTATTGATTATTAACAACAGTGGTCAGTGCCACATAAGGTGAAATATTTTTATTCCAATGAAGGTCATCAACCTCCCTCCTTACAATTCAGCTAAATGACAGTGACATAATCTACTGCTGATACTAAAATATAAAGTTTTTGGGTGGTCTGTTCTCTTTCATCTGCCATCCATCTGTCCATTTGCACAAGTTATTATTCCTTACCTACTTGGAGGATTGCCATGAAACTTTACACACATTCATCCCATGGTCTAGTTTGCCCTAAATGAAAATATTGCTTGGACTTCTGATCTCTCACCCAGTCACATTATACTGACACCAGGCCAACCAGTCCTAACACTTCAACATGTAATGCTGAGCGCCAAGCAAGGCAGCTGTTGGTACCATTTTTATAAGTCTTTGGTATGACTCCGGGTTTTGAACCCAATACCTCCCGCATCTGAGGTGGATGCGCTAATCACTAGGTCACCGAAGCAGTCATTTTCTTTGGGAATGGGGAGGGGAGAGGGTTGGTGTCTTCAAGGGCTTTACAGAGGCGTATAGAGAATAGTATAGTGCTGTGTAAATTTTCCGCCAGTACCAATGAAGAATATATTTAAATCATGCAGAATTCGCAATTTCAGCATTTTACTCCTGAAAGTTTAATTTCAAATGGATCCTATATTTTTCCAAAATGAATCAAGGCCTTATTCTCAGTCACCGAAGACAAATCCCCAATATTTTTCTCATGATTGTATTTTGCATTCCACAACTGTTCAAAATGACCACTGAAACTGATAATAGACAAACCTGACCTAGAGGTTACCACATTAAAAGTTGCCTTCCTTCATTGGGTTCTTTCAAAGTCCATCACAGGTGATGAGTTTATAAATAATTCTGTATTAAGAAATGACCTTTTATCCAAGGTAATTGTTCTTCCTTACCAAATGTGGCTGTTTTGAAACTGTTTACTTCAGTGAACATGAACTGAAAGATTGCTTTGAATAAGGGAGATATATATTATATAGAGAGGAGCATGCATGTAGGAGGAAGTTTTAGTGTACCTTTATTCTGTTGCTGTTAGTACCTTTGTAACATTCATATTGATTACCTGATACACTCGGTATACACAAATATGTATATAGGTAAGATAAAGGAAGTACATATACTCCATCCATTATCGCTGCACTTGGAATCCATAAGGTATGCTTCTTTATTTTGAAACGATTTTATACTGAAGAAAATTATGCATATAATTTTATTCATGAAACAGGATCCATTAGACACAAAACATATTTCTGTTTAGCAAGCTGTCCCTGTTCACATTAGCAACCCTATCACTATTTTCTCCATTGTAAAAAAAAAAAGAAATACAGAAAATATCATATAAAATATGTTTTTTTTTTATTTTATAGATTTATTAAACAAATGACCTGCCTTCCCTCATATTAAAAACAGTGCAATAGGAATTATTTTTTTTTGCCCTGCTTATCATAAAGCATACAGTTACAGTGAAGTGCCTTGTCAGTGAGGGATTGTTGTACATGATATTGTTGTTTACCTTATTATGACAGTAATCAGTTTTTAAGGCATATTTATATGTAGATAGTAAAGAAAAAATATAAATAATACATGTACACAGGATGCCTCTATTTAATATACATATACTTAGAAACTGTACATTGAATAACAACCTTGAAACAGTGTTTCCTCTTAGTTCAGATGTGCTTGGCAACCCTTAATTGATTTTTTCCACCTTTTCCAAAACAACTAAATTTGTGTCTTTCTAAAAGCATCTCCAGTAAAGAAACATTACATAGTTTAACTTCAGCTCTAATCTTATACTATGAAACTTTGTACACAGTCTCCTGTAAGATATATCATTACAGGACTTTTACTAATTTCAATTTAAAAAAGTGGTACCAATACACTGAATGTATATACACAAATCATTGATTATATTTGTAAGCCTTACCTTTGTTTTTATTGTTAATATTTGACAATATTTAGAAAATTCCCATTTTTTTCTTCTTTACAAAATGGAAAAGGAAATGTTCCAACCACCATTTTTCAGTTTTTGAATATTCTATTCTGCAGTCAAGGAATATGATGCAGTTTTACCTGTAAGCTGTAATAACAAGTGTTGTAAAATTGTATGGACATGCTGCTTCTGATGAGATGTTAACCCATGGTGGGCTGGCATGTTATCTGTGTGAGTCATTTAGCTTCATGCAGAAAAATGAGGTTATTCTGTATGGACCAATAATTACGTCAAGAAGACTTTTAATGATGTTTTTGCATTTTATTTTCATGACTCTAGACAACCAGCAGCAAGTGTCAGAAAAAGTATGCTGTAACCATGGGATGTATCGACTCAAAATCCTCCCACCCTTTGTCACCCCCACCATCTGCAACCCAGGTCAATGGAAGTGTAGCACTGTCTAGTATAAACCTTCAAGTAGGTGATACATCAAGACCACTCCCGTCAACACCGCTGAAAAAGGGTTTGTACTTTTTCCCTTTTTCTTTTTTCATGCTTAGCTATGACAGTGTTTGAAAATTATCAATCTGCACATGAGTGTCCTTCCTAGTGTGTGTGAAAAATTACCCAAGACTAAATTGCTTTGATGCCCCTGAGTCACATGCAGAAATGCAAGTCGACCTATTAGACCTTGTGCAGTCTGCACAGACTGTCTCCATTAAAATTGTCTGCTGATACAGAACTGAAAATAGACTATTCTAGTTCTTAAATAAGCAAACTTTCCATGGATAATTAAGTAATTGTTAATAGATGCAATTTGATCAATAACTTGCTATTATTTTTTTTTAAAGAAGAAAATAAGTTAAAAAATCAAACTTTGCCTTACGTAAATGAAAACATTTCTTGGAAGTTAAGAAATTGATAAACAGTTGGTATATATGCATGAAGTAGTGGTAAATAAAGCATTTGATAGTCTTTCTGTCAACATTTTGCATGTCTGATAGAATATCATCTAGAATGTACAATTCAATTTTAACTGTTCACAATTTCTTTCAACAGAAAGGCTTTACTACAGAGCGTTATATGACTTTGATGCAATCAATGAGGATGATTTGTCTTTCAAAAAGGGAGATAAATTGGAAGTGGATGAGGAAGCAAGGTAGGTAGTGACTCAGTTATATAGATGTTGTTGCAGCAACTGTTTTTGACACCAGTTCTTTTGACAATGCCATTAGCTAATGTGGGAGTAGGAAATTATTGTAAATTACTGTGTTCATTTTTTATCATATGTCTTTAAATGAAAGTGATATATTCTGCATGTGTAAGTTTGTAGGTTACAGAAGAAATACATTATAATACAAGTATTACAAGGCATAGTGGATCAAGACAACGTGGTAAAAAACAAATTCCCTTCTTCCATAAAGGTCATTTCCTATTTCCAATTTGATTGCCAGTCTGATTGTTGCCTTGCTATATCTAGACCTGATTTTCCTTCTTTCTGTCTCCAACATATCTGCAATCTCCATGATGACTTTGTTATGTCTCAGTCATTATCTCCTTTGAGCCAAGGCAGCTGGATGTGATAACAAGGTGCTGGAGTATAACTCTTTCCTGACAGGGAACATGGGATTATCTGTCAGGTTCCATGTGTTAGATATACTAACCATTGAGGCAGATAATATACTGACCAAAGCAGGAACTGGATTTGCAGCGGTTTGTATTGCCAAAGTTTTATACATGTGAGGTTTTTCTTGGGTAGTTGCCATCTTGTCCACATTGCTTGGGTACCCATCTTCATCCTGACCTCTGTAGATTTCTTCCTAGTCGATGATACATTAGTCTGCTGGGCTTGGTTCCTTTCTTCCCTGTAATTTCCTTGATCGAAGCTCTTCTTGTCCTTTATTGATCTCAACAGTATTGTGATACTCCAGTCTGTTCTCTGGTTCATTCATGCCTGATGAACAATTTTCTTCTTCTATTCCAGCACCAGTTATTTTCTTGTCCATTAAATCCCTCAGAGTTACCAGGAGTCGCCTTGTATTCCTCAACAAATGATGTTAGGGCAGCTGCAGTTGCTTGACATGCTGTAAAGACCAGTTATGGTAAATAATGGAGGAACACCTAGCCATCTGCTCAGGTGTTTGTTGATGGCCTGTTCTTGTTTCATGATGAAAGGGATTTTATTTACCATAAGTGGCTGTCCGTGTCTTGGAAGAAACTCATTCATACCTTTAACCTTCCAGGGAGGCATGATTTTCTACAAACCCTCTTTCATATGTTGCATCAGTTGATGTCCTTCTTTCTTGATTGAAATGCTAGCATCAAACCACTTTCCTAAGCACTTGAATGAACTACTTGTATGTGTTATTGATTGGGTATTTTCTTGTATCCTCAGTTAAAACTGGTGTTTCATGCTTTCTTAGCAAACATTCATTCTGACCCATGTCACTGTATCATTGGGGATGCTAGAATCCATCATGCCTGACTATGTATGTATTTGTGTTGTAACAGTCTTGTCACACAGAAATCTCCTGTTGAAAGTGAGTCAGAATCCCAACAGGATTATCATTTAGCTGCTTTGATGACAAAATTCATTCTCATTACAAGCCTAACAAGACTTCATTCTTGATTTATAACTACTAGCATCTGACAGGATGAATGTGAATTTAGCTTTACAAATCTAACAAGAATTCATTCTTGGTCTATAACTACTAGCATCTGACAGGATGAAAATGAATTTAGCTCTACAAATCTAACAAGAATTCATTCTTGGTCTATAACTACTGGCATCTGTTAGGATGAATATGAATTTAGCTTTACAAACCTAACAAAAATTCATTCATGGTCTATAACTACTAGCATATGCCAGGAAGAATATGAATTTAGCTCTACAAACCAACCAAAAATTCATTCTTGGTCTGTAACTACTAGCATCTTTAAGGAGGGATATAAATTTAGCTCTACAATCCTAACAAGAATTCATTCTTGATCTATAACTACTAGCATCTGTAAGGATGAATATAAATTTAGCTCTTCAAACCTAACAAGAATTCATTCTTGGACTATAACTACTAGTATCGGTAAGGATGAATATGAATTGAGGTTTGATACTTTATCCTTGACATTTTTCTTTGAGATGACAGATGCAACTGTTGATGAAATCTATGATGCAGCTCTGCCGATGTGATCATTTCGATGTTCAGTTCCATGTTTTTGTACCCTCACAAATAGGGGCCCCGAGTGGCCGATTTGTTTCAAGCACTCTCCATTACAGATCACTGCCACCTCATCTCTGTCTGTGAGGGTTCGAGTCTCAGATTTGGCCAATGTGTATGTGAGAAAGCTTGCCAGTAGCTTATCGTGGGTCGTGGTTCTTTCTGGGGATTTTCCAGGGTTCTTCATCCATCATTAATACTGGCCGCCATGTATAGCCTATCGTGTGCTGAAAAATGGCGTTAAACCCTACAACAACTACAACCCTCACAAATAAATTCAATCAGAAATAGATTTTCTGTTTTTTGCTAAACAGCATCTAAATCACCCACTATGTCTTTTTTTTCTTCAGATTTGGCCTTTTCATTATCAAATTTTAATTGCTATTTATTGTGCCTTGCACAAGTCTTTTTTCTTTTTCTTTCCTTGTGATAGCCTGTCCAGCAAACACTCCACTAGTTTTGTCTGATGTTTTATCAGTTAAATAAGATGAAATCTGTGATAAAATAAAATAACATTATCAGTACTATAATATTAAGTCTGATGTTTTATCAGTAAAATCAGATGAAATCTGTGACAAAATGAAACAATCTTATCTGTGCTATAATATTAAGTATTTTGTGTATTATTGTACAGACAAAATTATTTAGTGTATTATAGTATGGATAAGGTTACTTCATATATTATAGTACGGATAAGGTTATTTCGTGTATTATAGTACAGACAAGGTTATTTCATGTATTATAGTACAGACAAGGTTACTTCGTGTATTATAGTACAGACAAGGTTATTTTGTGTATTATAGTACAGACAAGGTTATTTCATGTATTATAGTACAGACTAGGTTATTTTGTGTATTATTGTATGGATAAGGTTGTTTTGTGTATTATAGTACAGGCTAGGTTATTTTGTGTATTATAGTACAGGCTAGGCTATTTGGTGTATTATAGTACGGATAAGGTTATTTCGTGTATTATAGTACAAATAAGGTTATTTCGTGTATTATAGTACAGAGAAGGTTGTTTCGTGTATTATAGTACAGAGAAGGTTGTTTCGTGTATTATAGTACAGAGAAGGTTGTTTCGTGTATTATAGTACAGACAAGGTTATTTCGTGTATTATAGTACAGACAAGGTTATTTCGTGTATTATAGTACGGATAAGGTTACTTCATATATTATAGTACGGATAAGGTTATTTCGTGTATTATAGTACAGACAAGGTTATTTCATGTATTATAGTACAGACAAGGTTACTTCGTGTATTATAGTACAGACAAGGTTATTTTGTGTATTATAGTACAGACAAGGTTATTTTGTGTATTATAGTACAGACAAGGTTATTTTGTGTATTATTGTATGGATAAGGTTGTTTTGTGTATTATAGTACAGGCTAGGTTATTTTGTGTATTATAGTACAGACAAGGTTATTTGGTGTATTATAGTACGGATAAGGTTATTTCGTGTATTATAGTACAAATAAGGTTATTTCGTGTATTATAGTACAGAGAAGGTTGTTTCGTGTATTATAGTACAGAGAAGGTTGTTTCGTGTATTATAGTACAGAGAAGGTTGTTTCGTGTATTATAGTACAGACAAGGTTATTTCGTGTATTATAGTACAGACAAGGTTATTTCGTGTATTATAGTACGGATAAGGTTATTTCGTGTATTATAGTACAGACAAGGTTATTTCGTGTATCATAGTACAGACAAGGTTATTTCGTGTATTATAGTACAGACAAGGTTATTTCGTGTATTGAATGAATGAATAGTTGAATTATAGTGATGCCGGCCACGAGGGGTCATGTGATCACTGTTTTAAACCACCATATTTTTAATGGTGGTCGGTTTCCCATGGGGAAGGAATGGTGCCACATCCCCACGGGCATTTAATGCACATAGTGAGCTTTTTAATTGGCCGTCATGTCATGCCACTAAAAAGTGGTTAATGACATGAGTGAAAGGCCCTGGGTGAGTGGGAATAGACCCAACACACACTCAACCCTATCAACCAATCGGTGAGTTTGTTACAAAGAGGTGCAATTGCACCAAATAGTAAGAGAAAAATAGTCTTCTCATATTGCTATGTTGATGGGCTCTGGACAAGGAAAAGGAGGAAAAGGTCCTGGAGGTCGGCCAGCCGATGTCGTAGATGGATGTCGTTTACGCCCTGGAACGCCCTAGCCATACTTATTTCAAATTCAGTCCGGTTTTACTAATGGACAAAATAAAACCAATAATGTGTTAGCCACCTGTGCAATTGAGTCAAATTCTATTAGTTGTTAAAGTTTCCTAACACTTAACTTTGAATATTACTAGTACATAGTGTACATAATGTTAGTCCCTATCAATTTTTAAACTAAAATGTCTATGCAACATATAAAGTTGTGTCACTGTTAGGTTGGAATAGCTTGTAAATTTTGATGCGGTATTTCGAAAAAATCATATTGTGTTTTCAAAAGAGCTTGTTCAAAGAGGGCTCTCTAGCCAATTGAGAGCCCTATTAACAAATAAATGGCAGTGATAGAAAGCCCTTAAAAGGACTAGTACTCATCGTAGGAAAAGGTACCATGCTTTTCCTCAATCTTCACCAATTTGGCGGCGGTTCTTCCCTCCTCCCGTGTACTTCATGGAAAATAAATTCCGTGGCGGGAGGCGATGTAGTTTGCTGCATCGATTAAATGTTGTAGGGGTCGCACCTCGAAGGCCTCATAGTAGTGACGGGTGAGTATAGTAGTGGCGAAATGCCATTGCTGAAGTCTTGGTGGCGAAGTTTGCAGTGACCAGGAGCCTATGTAGGTTACTGCAGAAAAAACCCAGCTGCTTTTCTCTTATCCTTTAAGAGTTGGTTCAGTCCTAGTTCGCTGCATAACTTCCCCATTAATTCCTCCTTGTTTTTTTCTGGCATTCTCGCTGTTCTCACCAGCATCTCCCATTTTTCCTTTGGAATGGTGGTGGTGGTGGTGGTAGTTTCCTCAAACTTTTTGTCCAGGTTTACTGCCAAACCTGGCAGATGAGTGGGGTGGGGGTGGATGTCGTTATCACCCCCTTTTTCCCCTTCCCTTTGCCTTTCTTTGTTGGGTGGGGGTGGTAGTGGTGGTGATGTTTCTGGTACAGGTTCTATAATTGGTGACGTGACCACCTCTGCCGTCTCCCTTTCAAAGAAAATCACCTGTAGTTTTTGTGACAGTGCCACTATCTGGTCTTGAAGCCCTTTGTTAGAGCCCTCGTGTACAGCAGACTCCACTGTGGGAGTCTTGGGGCTCGGTGCTTCTTGAACTGCTGGTTTAGGGGTGGGTGTGCTGTGGCCCGGCTCGTTTCCCGCCACCGCCGTTGTCTGCCTCTATTACCTCTGTACTTAGGTTCCCCTCTGTAATCCTTTTGTTTATCTTCTTTATCCCAAATTAGAAGCAGGGAAGTTCTTTTTCCTGCTGCATTAAGGCTCCAGTTTGTTGCCTCAAGCAGCCCATGGCCAAATATTGCTTGGAGTGCTTGCTGTGGGATGATTTCCATCGCTAGCGTGGTCAGTAGTGCCATGTTGCTTCTTGCTTCGTTCGCTGCAGACTATTTCGTGTATTATAGTACAGACAAGGTTATTTCGTGTATTATAGTACGGATAAGGTTATTTGGTGTATTATAAGTACAGATAAGATTATTTCGTGTATTATAGTAAAGACAAGGTTATTTCGTGTATAATAGTACGGATAAGGTTATTTCATGTATCATAGTACAAGTGTTGTTCCGATTATCGATTATAATCGATCATCAGTTGGTTGAGCAAATCAATAAGATAATCGATTTTGAAACTCCATAATCGATTGTGTGCAAAGGGAGACTACTTTCATGTGTATGCAAAGCACAAAGGTTAGTAAAACTCCCAGCCACTAAAGTTGACCTGAAATTTATTATTCCCTTCACAACTACAAATAAAAAAACTTATGATTCATAATTAGGAATATATAGTTATTATTACATGGTCAAGTTGTTAAATTGTTGAGTTAATAAAATTTAAACACATTTTGTTGATTTGTTTCAGTTAAATTGCAACATCTTTTGTAGTATTTATAAACAATGACAAACAAGAAAATCATGTCCTTCTATACTTTAAATTATAGACACATCACATTTGAATGAAAGAATTTCGAGGGATTGTAGCAGTATTTCAGTTACATATGACTAATCAGCCATGAAAAGTTGCGTTCATTTAACAAAGTTATAGAAAAAAAGTAACACACAATGTAATATTATTGTCAATTAAAGAATACATGTCATTAAAAGAGATTACTCCTGTACATTTATAAACATATTGAACTCTTGATCACCGATATAACTAACAAAAATTTTAATTTGCTCTTAGTAACCGATTATAATCGATGATCAGCTGGTTAAGGGGAACTGATTATCGATTATGAATTTCTGACCGATTCCCATCACTACATAGTACAGACAAGGTTATTTCGTGTATTATAGTGCAGACAAGGTTATTTCATGTATTATAGTACGGATAAAGTTATTTCATATATTATAGTACAGACAAGGTTATTTTGTGTATTATAGTACGGATAAGGTTATTTTGTGTATTATAGTACAGACAAGGTTATTTCGTGTATTATAGTACAGATAAGGTTATTTGGTGTATTATAGTACGGATAAGGTTATTTTGTGTATTATAGTACAGACAAGGTTATTTGGTGTATTATAGTACAGATAAGGTTATTTCGTGTATTATAGTATGGATAAGGTTATTTCGTGTATTATAGTACGGATAAGGTTATTTTGTGTGATATAGTATGGATAAGGTTATTTCGTGTATTATAGTACAGACAAGGTTATTTGGTGTATTATAGTACAGATAAGGTTATTTGGTGTATTATAGTATGGATAAGGTTATTTCGTGTATTATAGTACAGATAAGGTTATTTTGTGTATTATAGTACAGACAAGGTTATTTTGTGTATTATAAGTACAGATAAGGTTATTTCGTGTATTATAGTACGGATAAGGTTATTTCGTGTATTATAGTACGGATAAGGTTATTTTGTGTATAATAGTACGGATAAGGTTATTTCGTGTATTATAGTACAGATAAGGTTATTTCGTGTATTATAGTACAGATAAGGTTATTTTGTGTATAATAGTACGGATAAGGTTATTTGGTGTATTATAGTACAGACAAGGTTATTTGGTGTATTATAGTACAGATAAGGTTATTTCGTGTATTATAGTATTGATAAGGTTATTTCGTGTATTATATAGTACAGATAAGGTTATTTTGTGTATTATAGTACAGACAAGGTTATTTCGTATATTATAGTACAGATAAGGTTATTTCGTGTATTATAGTACGGATAAGGTTATTTCATGTATTATAGTACGGATAAGGTTATTTTGTGTATAATAGTCAGAGGTCTCGCTAGGATTTTAAAATTAGTAGTCCAGGACTCCCTATTTGGTAAAATTAGGAGTCCCACCAACAAAAGTTGCAGTCCAATCCTTGACAATGTTAAACTTTGCAGCTTAGAAGAACTGTTGGTTGCAGTTGAGTTTAATTTCTACATTCTTTATAACACTGACATGTACAACAGTGTCAGGCTGCATGTATTCGGCATGTGTGGTAATTCTGCACAATGATACATCATTTCTCTAAACATTTGATCACGTGTTGGTTTGGTTGAAAATTCAACTTTTGGCTGAAATGCCAGAACGAGTCCAATGTAATGTATTTCATTTCCATAGCCTGATGCATAAACATTACATCTTTTCAAAGCCATGCGCAGAACTCAATTGCCATATCTCGAGTCATGGAAACAAAGGGGTGATATCCATTTGTCAAAACTTTATTTTGAATATAATATTCTGGTGACAATTGAATTCGTTATGGGTTTTGCACCAATATTGGTAACCTTAGATACTCAGAATAACCTGAGAGCGATGTAACTCTTGATAGTCCTTCAGGGTGAGGCAGAATTTTGACAATCCAAGGAATAGTTGTATTCCAAACACTAAGCCAGGCATCACTCACTTTCTTACACTTCACTACTATTTCCATCCAAACTGTCAGTTCTAGAAACTTAAGCAATCTTCTGAATCTCATTAAAACCTTTGTCAGTTTCTCATTTAGTCCCAAACTACTTATCCAAATTTGCAAACAATGTTTTGTCCTGATGTGTCTTGATTTGGAGGTCGCATGCACTATTTATTTGGCTAGTCAGAAATTAACACAATAATGGAAGCTAAAGTGTACTCTTATAATAACTACATGTACATCTCAGGATCTTTCTGTCTCTGAATTCAGTCATTGTAAATTTAACCACATTTTCCCACCCAAGTTGCTAGTCAAAGTCCTTTGAACTTGCCGCCCAGCTAGCCCAGCTATTGTGTCATGTTCTTTTGATGTACTCTTATAAATACAGCAGGCAGAACTGGCTGTATTTTAACCACTGAATTATGTCACTGTAAATATCAGCACAGCTAAAATGATAAAGTAATCAACACAAACTCTGTCTCCCAGCTATTTGCATGCGTATGGAGGACTCCTGCATGGAGTGATTTATGCGTCCCAGATCAAATATTTGCATTCAAATACGCGTAATTAAGCGTTTCCGAGACCTCTGATAGTACGGATAAGGTTATTTGGTGTATTATAGTACAGACAAGGTTATTTGGTGTATTATAGTACAGATAAGGTTATTTCGTGTATTATAGTATGGATAAGGTTATTTTTCGTGTATTATAGTACAGATAAGGTTATTTCTGTACTATAGTACAGACGAGATTATTTAGTGTACAGTCCTACCCATTTATATCGACATCGCTTATCTCGACAAGCCGCCTATGTCGACAAAAAAGGAAAGTCCCGATCTCATGGTATACTATTACTATCAAATTGTCATGCTTATATCAACGTCGAGATAAAAGAAAAACGTATATGTCGACAGAAGCCCTTGGTCCCAGCTTGAACAAATCCTTTGTTTTCAAAACGTTTATGTCGACAAACTGCCAATTAAGACCAATAATTTGTTCAACAATTAGTTGATCTTGCCGCCAGGCTTTTGATGTTGCGATCGGATAAGAAAAACATAGCACATTTTCTCACCACTCTGCAGCTAGTTAAGTCTTTGATCTTGCCGCCTAGCTTGTGGGTCATGTTTTTCAGATGTACTCTTACAATGACAACATGTACATCTGTCGGTCTTTCAGCCACTGAATTTTCTGATTGTAAATATCAGCACTGCTAAAAGGATCAATTGATGAACACTATTTCCCAATCAACAGGTGGTCGAAACAGGACTAGCAAGCCGTCCAGGAAATTGATGTGTACAGAGGACTCCTGTATACGTGATTTTCTGAATCCCATATATAAAAATTGTGTGAAAATGCAGATTATGCGTTTTCGAGACCTTTGAAAGTGATCAATGATTAAAACAAGTTTTTTTTTTTGCTGTGAAAGTTTCGTTTTTAACTTTATTTACATTTACGATGGCTACCGACAGCAGGGTAAAACGCAAATTAAATTTACAGTCTTTGGAAACTAAATATCTGGCTGTTAAGGAAGTTAAGGGATGAACATCTTGCAAAGAGGTCTGTGAAATTTTTTCACTTAAAAATAACACACGTACAGGAAGGATGAAAGCTGCCGAGTCTATAAAGAAAAACTAAGTTGAATTTAACTGCGCTCCCCAAAGGAAGAAGCAAGACTGCTACATTTGAAGACGTGGAGGAAGCATCAAAATGGTTCAATGAAGCATTATCGAAAAAACTTAGTGTGGAGAACTTCGCTGCAACAAGTGGTTGGTTCAGTCGCTTTAATGTTCGTCATAACATTGGATACAAAAGTATTTGCGGAGAATAAATGTACTGTTGACAGTTTTTCATTTCCCTGTGAATAGCCCCATCCCCTTGGTAGCCTCAATAAGATGGGTACAGACTGATCAAAATCGAGGCCAATTTAAGTACATGTACATGAAGCATGTAACTGACAACTTTTTAACCACGTGCTAATGCCGACATTGAATATCATAATGTTGTTCGTATCAGGATGTGATCAATGCAATATTTTAATTTGGATATTATTACACAAAGGTAACCAAAATATAATTTGTCAATATACAAGTGTATTTCACACTGATTCTGTCTTCATGAACTCAAAATTTCCTTTTTTTTCTTTCTCAAAGTGTAAATGCTATTCACTGATGACGGGTCTCCCTTTGCTGACGAATTTTAATTATTTTTTTTTTTCAGCCCCCCCCCTCCCAACTTATCTCGACATCCGCCTATGTCGACAGTATTTCCTTGAGCCCGATGTCGAGATAAACGGGTAGGACTGTATTATAGTACAGACAAGATTATTTAGTGTATTACAGCCCTACCCGTTTATATCGACATCGCTTATCTCGACAAGCCGCCTATGTTGACATAAAAGCAAAGTTCCGGTCCCATGGTCTACTATTACTATCAAATTGTCATGCTTATATCGATGTCGAGATAAAAGAAAAACGTATATGTCGACAGAAGCCCTTGGTCCCATCTTGAACAAATCCTTTGTTTTCAAAACATTTATGTCGACAAGCTGCCAATTAAGACCAATAATTTGTTCAACAATTAGTTGATCATGCCGCCAGGCTTTTGATGTCATGGTCGGATAAAAAGACATAGCAGCACATTATCTCACCACTCTGCAGCTAGGTAAGTCTTTGATCTTGCCGCCTAGCTTGTGGATCACGTTCTTCAGATGTACTCTTACAATGACAACATGTACATCTGTCTGTCTTTCAGCCACTGAATTTTCTGATTGTAAATATCAGCACAGCTAAAAGGATCAATTGATGAACACAATTTCCCAATCAACAGGTGGTCGAAACAGGACTAGCAAGCCATCCAGGAAATTGATGTGTACAGAGGACTCCTGTATACGTGATTTTCTGAATCCCATATATAAAAATTGTGTGAAAATGCAGATTATGCGTTTTCGAGACCTTTGAAAGTGATCAGTGATTAAAACAAGTTTTTTTTTTTGCTGTGAAAGTTTCGTTTTTAACTTTATTACATTTACGATGGCTACCGACAGCAGGGTAAAACGCAAATTAAATTTACAGTCTTTGGAAACTAAATATCTGGCTGTTAAGGAAGTTAAGGGATGAACATCTTGCAAAGAGGTCTGTGAAATTTTTTCACTTAAAAATAACACACGTACAGGAAGGATGAAAGCTGCCGAGTCTATAAAGAAAAACTAAGTTGAATTTAACTGCGCTCCCCAAAGGAAGAAGCAAGACTGCTACATTTGAAGACGTGGAGGAAGCATCAAAATGGTTCAATGAAGCATTATCGAAAAAACTTAGTGTGGAGAACTTCGCTGCAACAAGTGGTTGGTTCAGTCGCTTTAATGTTCGTCATAACATTGGATACAAAAGTATTTGCAGAGAATAAATGTACTGTTGACAGTTTTTCATTTCCCTGTGAATAGCCCCATCCCCTTGGTAGCCTCAATAAGATGGGTACAGACTGACCAAAATTGAGGCCAATTTAAGTATATGTACATGAAGCATGTAACTGACAACTTCCCAACCATGTACTAATGCCGACATTGAATATCGTAATGTCGTTCATATCAGGATGTGATCAATGCAATATTTTAATTTGGATTTTATTACACAAAGGTAACCAAAATGTAATTTGTCAATATACAACTGTATTTCACACTGATTCTGTCTTCATGAACTCAAAATTTCCTTTTTTTTTTTCTTTCTCAAAGTGTAAGTGCTTTTCACTGACGACAGGTCTCAATTTGCTGACGAATTTTTTTTCTTCAGCCCCCCTTTCCCCCCCCCCCCAAGACTTATCTTGACATCCGCCTATGTTGATAATATTTCCTCGGGCCCGAGGATGTCGAGATAAACGGGTAGGACTGTATTGTATGGATAAGGTTATTTCATGTATGATAGTACGGATAAGGTTATTTCATGTATAATAGTACGGATAAGGTTATTTTGTGTATTATAGTACAGACAAGGTTATTTTGTGTATTATAGTACGGATAAGGTTATTTTGTGTATAATAGTACGGATAAGGTTATTTTGTGTATTATAGTACGAATAAGGTTATTTCGTGTACTATAGTACGGATAAGGTTATTTTGTGTATTATAGTACAGACTAGGTTATTTTGTGTATTATAGTACGGATAAGGTTATTTTGTGTATTATAGTACAGACTAGGTTATTTTGTGTATTATAGTACGGATAAGGTTATTTTGTGTATTATAGTATGGATAAGGTTATTTTGTGAATAATAGTACAGATAAGGTTATTTTGTGTATTATAGTACGGATAAGGTTATTTTGTGTATTATAGTATGGATAAGGTTATTTTGTGTATTATAGTACGTATAAGGTTATTTGGTGTATTATAGTACAGACAAGGTTATTTCGTGTATTATAGTACGGATAAGGTTATTTCGTGTATTATAGTACAGATAAGGTTATTTGGTGTATTATAGTACAGACAATATTATTTAGTGTATTATTGTACGGATAAGGTTAATTTTGTGTTGTCAAAGATTTTGTTGTATATTACTGATTAAATGTCCGACTCCTTTGCTCTTACATATATCACAAAAAGCTTTTATTTGATCTTTGTTGACCTGGATTAAGAAACTCCTGCAGACAAGAATCTTTAAACTCTAGTTCTCTCTTTTAATTGTATTTATTTTAATTGTATTTCTTATCATAGTCAAGTTTAGTTAAAGCCTATTTGTTGACTTTTCATTCAACTTTTCACCATTTGGCTAAATCTTTATAAGAAATTGGTTCATCCAGATGCATTTCTGTGAGAATTCATCATAGTTGTGCATAATGGTTTAAAGGAGTCCAGCAGTTGGTTCAGAATGACAGATCCTTGGGAAGCCCTATCCTCCAGCCAATGAAATTCATTCTGACACACCATTAAAAGATTGCTTAAACTGGTATTGTCTGCTTCCATTGGTTCTATCCACAGAAGCCATGGCTGTTTTCATTCCTAATCGATAAATTTCAGCATGCACTACATAAATGTACCATTGACCGATATGGTACCCACTGGTACTAATATAAATGTTGCTTGTGTAAACATTGCTCAGACAAAAATGTGAACTACCGCCCTTTCAAGGTACAGGCTACAATCTACTTGTCCATAGACAGGTAACCTTGCAAAAGTTACATGTACTTGTACATACAAATTTCTGACTCAGACAATGGATTTCTGCACCCCTGGCTACTTTATTCAGCTGGTGCAGAATAAATGCCATATGCATTGGCCAGGTCATATCTGCTTGGTTGAACCAGTACTCAGTGAAGAGTGGGTGAGGGCACTTGCGTGTTAATTGCATCCTGTAATGTCTTGGGATTCCTTCCTTCTGTGCCAATTTATATATTATTAAGTAGCCATTTTCTGTCATGTAGAGCATCATTCATCGTACCAGTACCAAAAAAGATTTCTTCACTCAACAGATATTGTCCAGAACTGTGTGATGAGTTTTGGGTAAGGAGGCAATCTTCTGCTTGTTGCCAACATGTCAGGATGTTTTTTCCTTTCTCCAGACTATTTGGGGAGATGCCACAGAAACCTTGCTAGCAAAGGACATTTCTTGTATACCTTGTAGATTAAAGCAACTAGGTTCTGGCACAGAAATGGATATGGCTTTATGTACTATTTTATATTTGTTTTCTCAGGATTTCTAATACTTTCTCACTCGTTTCTGTCGATCGTATTCATGATAATGGTCTTTCTTGTCATTATCTAATTTCTGATGTTTTGTTGGTATTGTCACACCTTACAAATACTTCCATATCTTTCCAGTTGTCATTTCACAATTTAGTGAACATTTTTTATCAACAAAGCTCAAACAATATTTTTTTATATTCTGAATAATCCATGAGTTATTGAGTCAATCAGCATGACATTTTCCTAATGGCACTAGCCGCATGCCTTTATCGATTTATGCTGTTATTGAAATTAGTGCATTGGTCCGGATACCAGATGTGTATAATAACTCTTGACAATCATCACCCATATAAACTTGATGCATGGAAGAACACATGGCCATTTCTGCTGCTTTCATTCACTACACCTTGTCATGTGCAGGGTCTTGGCAGGTACTCAGTTAACACAGTGAAAAATAAATTAACTCTTAAAGCTTGTGTTATCACAAGTTTTATTAGATACATTCAACACTTGTGCACTTGTTAAATTATGAGAATTTGAAATTTTGACTGATCTAAAGGATGTGTGAGGTTTTTTGTGTGATCCATAGTCATATTTACCTATCTCATTTTAGTAGGTTAGCACTAATTTTGAGCCCAATAATTATTGTCAGTAAAGCAAGGTAGGTAATTATTGTCAGTTTGCCCAGACTTGTAATTATTGTTATCATACCTGGATAGGTAAAATTTGTTCTCAGTACCGAGAAAGGTAATTATTTTAAGTATGTCAAGGTATGTAATTACTGTGTCTGTTTACCAAGGTATGTTATCATGTTAGTTTACCAAGGTACATAACTAGTGTCAGGTTACAATTATTTTTAGCAGAACATGGCACATAAAAAACAAAATTAATAATTTTTTATTTAAAATATTTCTTTCAGTCAGAACTGTGATTGGTGGGTAGCAACACATACATTGACCAAGAGAACTGGCTATATCCCAAGTAATTATGTTGCCAAGGATGACAATTCTCCACAGGCCCAAGAGTAAGTATTTGTACCAGTCTGAAGAAAATATGGCAAGGCAGTGAATGAAGAGGATAAAAATATAAGACTTATGTTTTATGAGTGAAGAATCTTAAAGGCTTTTCCATTGCAAATTGATATCTGTACAAGGCAAAATGGATATTTCCAAATGAAAAAAAAATCCAATTACATCTTAAAATCCACAATACTATAATAATATTAGCTTCATGCTAAGATGTTATGTAAAAGTTCTCAAAATAACATTCTGGAAAGCCTTTTTGACAGTCTTGATACATCAGTCGACTAGTCATATTGGGTTCAACCTTTTACATTTGTTTCAGAGGCCAAATGAATCATTTGAAATAAGAAGCCACTAAAGCTTTCCCTACTTTTCCTCCAAGATAGTGTCCTTCATGAAGCTGAGTGGACATACTTACATATCCACCAAGATAGTGTCCTTCATGAAGCTGAGTGGACATACTTACATATCCACCAAGATAGTGTCCTTCATGAAGCTGAGTGGACATACTTACATATCCACCAAGATAGTGTCCTTCATGAAGCTGAGTGGACATGCTTGCATATCTACCAAGAGAGTGTCCTTCATGAAGCTGAGTGGACATGCTTGCATATCTACCAAGAGAATGTCCTTTAGGGAGCTGAGTGGTCATGCTTACATATCCACCAAGAGAATGTCCTTCAGGGAGCTGAGTGGAAATGCTTACATATCCACCAAGATAGTGTCCTTCATGAAGCTGAGTGGACATGCTTGCATATCTACCAAGATAGTGTCCTTCATGAAGCTGAGTGGACATGCTTACATATCCACCAAGAGAGTGTCCTTCATGAAGCTGAGTGGACATGCTTGCATATCTACCAAGAGAATGTCCTTTAGGGAGCTGAGTGGTCATGCTTACATATCCACCAAGAGAATGTCCTTCAGGGAGCTGAGTGGAAATGCTTACATATCCACCAAGAGAGTGTCCTTTAGGGAGCTGAGTGGACATGCCTACATATCCACCAAGAGAGTGTCCTTCAGGGAGCTGAGTGGACATGCTTACATATCTACCAAGAGAGTGTCCTTCAGGGAGCTGAGTGGACATGCTTACATATTCACCATGAAAATGTCCTTCAGGGAGCTGAGTGGACATGCCTACATATCCACCAAGAGAGTGTCCTTTAGGGAGCTGAGTGGACATGTTTACATATCTATCAAGTGAGTGTCCTTCAGGGAGCTGAGTGGACATGCTTACATATCCACCATGAGAATGTCCTTCAAGGAGTTGAGTGGACATGCCTACATATCCACCAAGAGAGTGTCCTTTAGGGAGCTGAGTGGACATGCCTACATATCCACCAAAGGAGTGTCCTTCATGGACCTGAGTGAACATGCTTACATATCCACCAAGAGAATGTCCTTCAGGGACCTGAGTGAACATGCTTACATATCCACCAAGAGAATGTCTTTCAGGGAGCTGAGTGGATATGCCTACATATCTACCTTGAATGTGTCCTTCAAGTAGCTGAGTGGACATGCTTACATATCCACCAAGAGAGTGTCCTTCAAGTAGCTGAGTGGACATGCTTACATATCCACTAAGAGAGTGTCCTTCAAGTAGCTGAGTGGACATGCTTACATATCTACCAAGAGAGTGTCCTTCAAGTAGCTGAGTGGACATGCTTACATATCTACCAAGAGAGTGTCCTTCAGGGAGCTGAGTTGCCATGCTTACATATCCACCAAGAGAGTGTCCTTCAAGTAGCTGAGTGGACATGCTTACATATCTACCAAGAGAGTGTCCTTCAGGGAGCTGATTGGACATGCCTACATATCCACCAAAAGATTATCCTTAAGGCACAGAATAGATTTGGGTACATATCTACCATGAGAATATCCTTCAAGGTGCGGAATAGACATGCCTTCATATTCTCCAAGAGAGTGTCCTTCAAGGAGTGGAGTGGAGTGGATATGACTTTCAAATCATATCTAGCTTGCACTCAAAACATTGTTGATTATCATACTTAAATAGCTGATACAGTATGAGGGGAATTCCTTATATAGCCATGTATTAACGTTAGACCTGTGGTAATATTACAATTTTAGTAAAAGACATTGAATATACTGAATTTTAACTGTAACAATGTTTACAATGATGAGCCAAGCTTTCTATTTAAGCAGGTGAAACAAGCAAGACAGAAATTTGAAGAATATCATGGCATTAATTTTGGATGTATAATGATATTATCTGTGAGTTTGAATGCATCAGCTGATGAACTTGATGTAACGGTTTTAAAACATTGTTGACATAGCCAATGCAGTGATTGCCACAAATTTTCAAATCACTGATTCAGGGCTGGCCAGTATTTTCTCTTTAATGTAAAGGATCTTCTTTAGGCAGTTTTGCCAGCTTTATTCACCATATTTTCTACAATAAGATAATTTACGAATTGTTTTCATCTGACTTGGATATGTGCTTTGCATGCACTATTCAGTACTAATCAATCTCAGTTTGTAATTACTTACAACTTGTGTTTGAAGGGCCACAAAATTAATAAGTTCCAGAAAACAGCCTTTCACAAAAAATTAGGTTGCTAAAATGACAGCTTTTGTATTTTATAAAAGATGGATGAGTAAGAGTTTATTCTGGGTGAGTCTAAACATTTTTGTACTTGCCTTACTGGGCAAGTGTCTTAGATTTTTTGCAACTTCTGCAAATCCATTAATTTAAATACTGATAAACATATTTTGCAGCATCCTACAATATTATACCCAAGATTTAAATGAAATTTTTCTAACTATTTCATTGAATAAAGAATTTTTTAAAAAATTATCTTGTATTAAAGCTGAAGAACAAAATTAATTTAAGCTTACAGTATTCATCGTCATTCTTGAACAACTCCATGTTCTAAGAGTAAATACTTATTTCTTGTTTTTGCTGCAGTTGGTGGAATAATTTAGACAGAAAAGAGGCTGATAAGCAACTATTATTGCCAGGCAACCCAACAGGTACCTTCCTGGTACGAGAAGCTGGAGGTAAGAACTTTAATATAAATACAAATGCCTTATTAATATAGTATGTTGATATGGAATGCTATAGCTTCACAAGCTGGTCTGCAATATGAGCCAATCTCACGAGACAGGTAGCATTGAGTATGATGTAATATTCTAACAAAGATAAAGCTGATTATGATTTTAGTAAATATTGAAAACAAGCAGCATTTATTCAAATACAGATAAATCAAATACTGAGTTACTTTTTACAGCATAAAAACTAATGAGTATTTGTCTCAATAACTTGAGAATTCATGTGAAACCCTAAAGATATTCCAACTTTTTGGACTATGGAATCAGAAAATGGCAACAATTAACCTGATACAGATGTCTGTTTCAAGATTTTCTGAAAATGCCATTAGATGATACAGATGTTCATTTCTAATACCAAATATACTAGCATCAAAGTTGAGTTCAGATGCAGACAACATAGTCCTCTATTAGCTGTTGCATCATACACCAGCAGATGAGGATCTGTGTTGTTTGTTTTACTTAACAAACTGCATAGACCTACATCTGCTGACACATTATGAGACAGCAAATCTTGGTATGTGCCATTTGATCTAACTTGTAGATTCTCTGGGTGTATGTGTGTGTGTATGTGCATCCTTGAGAGAGAGAAAGAGAAAGAAAGAGAGACACACACACACGTCTTCAAAATTGTTAGGTCCTTAAAAATTCTGTGCAACTCTATGGTTGTGACGACCATGAAGATGTCTTTCTTTGTACAACCACAAGAATTTATAGACATGAACTAAAAGTATACTTTATTTGTTATTCCCCTTAGATAGCCATAAGATTTTCTGACCTTTTTATATGTTTTGGCTTCTGGAATTGGTTTATTTTACATGAAGTTTCAATGAAAATAACAGTCTTGAACATGCACAAAAAACAAATTGATAAAGAGAAATTGAAATACTTGAAAATATGCATTTGTGATTACTAATTTATGATGTAAGTTGTTTAAAGATGCTATGCCAGGTTTAGTTTGACTCTGATGGCTGATGCAAAGTTTACAAAAATTTCTCAGACCAAAATATCAGAAAATAATTTTCCAAAAACAAAGTTTGAGGAGCACGACAGTATAGTGTTGTGTTATCGGTGGAACACTGACATTAAACTTTATGTTACACTGTCATTAAACATTTCTCATTGAAGTCATTAGATAAAAATCTGTTTTTAGATGGATATTTATGAAATGGGAAATTATATCCTTTAAATGACACCTAAGGTAAAGACACAAACAGATAAAGACACCTCTCTTTATGAATACCTTAAGGTAAAGGACACATTTATCAATGGACATATGATGGACATTTACTGTCTTAATGACACCTGAAAATAATGGACAGCTGCTCATAAATGACATTTATTAATTTTTCTGAATTTCACTTGGCACCAGCTTTCATATAATGGAATATTTGTTCAGTTTTTATTTTTTATTTGAATGACCTTTACAGATTATTATGTCTTGAATATATTATTCATTATTAGAAATTTTTTAATTTCAGACAAGGCATCCTTTGTGTTGTCTGTGAGAGACCATGATCAGAAACTCAATGATGCTTGTGTAAAGCATTACAGAATCCGGCGAATGGATGATGGTGGCTACTATATCAGTCCAAAGCGAACTTTCAGGAACATGTTGGACTTAATTCAACACTATCAAAGTAATATCCCATATATTCACTTTTAAAATGATTTTGTGTTGTAGCGTTTATCACACAGTATCCCAGTACAAAATCATTGTTAATCTGAATAGTCTCGAGGTATTTTGCCAAAACTCTCTTTCCATCAAACTCATATTAAAGTGTTTTCTTAACTTTACCATAAACCATATTCATTCTCACCCTTTATGGAACACACATATCACCTCTTGTTATACCATTAGATCATTTTAGAAGGAGAGCCCACCTCACAGGACCTCTTTTTGGTTCGAAAAAAAAATTCTGAATTTTAAAATGATTAGGTATGCAAGCTACTAGGTTTTGTTTACAAGCTTTTAATGCAAACTAATTTTACAAGTCCTGCTCTGTTAAAAGATAGTCATTATTTATTCATTTTGCTTATTTCCTTAATATTCATTTTATTTACTCCCATAACATTAAATTGAAAACTATTTGATTAAAATCCCAACCAGAATTACAGCAATAAAAATAGCAAATTATATGGCATAATGGATACAGAATTTTTTAAGAAATATGGCTTTGAACTTTCTTTCACAATTCTTTTTTAAAAAAATTGTGAAGAAATATGACCTTAAACTTTCACATTCCTTCAGAAGTTTTGAATAAATATGGCCTTGAATAATATTTCACAATCCTTAAAATTTTTTGAAAAAATGTCTTGGAACTCCCTTTCACAATCATTTAGATTTGTTTGGGGAATTATGGCCTTGAACTTTCACAGTTTTCAGAAATTGTGAAGAAATATGACCTTGAACTTCCATTCACAATAGTTAGTTTTATCAAGCCTACTTCAGTTTTTCTTGACAATAAAAGACAGTTTGAATCCTTACCAGGACTATTAGAGGTCAGTCTGATTAGCTTTATTAAATTTCCTATCTCATATTTCATCTGTGGAAGTTAATCAATATAGGATCACATCTAAACTTTAAGTGATTCATATTTTTACATGTTTCTTTTTTATGTATCTTACAAAAGAGACATAAATAATACAAATTCTGAAAACAAGTTTACGACCTACTGCTTCAGATTTATTGAGACTAGAATATGGCCTAAAAAAATTTTTTTTATGGTGACTTTAAAGTTTTCAAAAAAAAAATGTTTTAATTTATACTTAGAATGTACTACCTATGCTACTGATTAATGGAAGATTGATAATACTACATGTTATTTCTGTGTTCCCCTCAGTGATGCATAAAAACCTGTGTTCTTTTTCAATCATATAGTCCAGTTCTAAAATTTCATTTGGTAGCGATTCAAAAAATTTCTCTCACTGGCAACAGACTGGTTTAAGATCATTTATATTATTTATAAACACTAACAAATGCAGTAAAGCATGTAAACAGTTCAGATTAAATGGATCCAGGCTGATACAATTTATTAGCTGGGATACTGTACAAATCAGACTGGGTATGCTAAATAAAATTGCTTGAGCTTCACCAGAATGTACCATCACTTTACATTTACCATTTATTAGGGAATGAAGAAAATATTGTATCTAATAAAAATCCTACCACCATCATAAGTGAACCACAGATAATTAGGTCAAAACTCAGGAAGATTTTTTTCTTATCAGCCATGATTATCCATTCAGCATGAACTAGTTTTAAAGGTCCATTGTTACAGGTCATTGATGTTCTCCAGTGATGTCTTCCTTTTCATGCATGGTCTTTGACTTGTTTTTGCATATCGGTTCTTAGTTCTTATTTGTCGCGATTCTTTATTTCCAAGTTTAAGGGTTTAAGCTTATCCATCCACGAGGTATGCATAAGCCAGGGAATAATTCCATTGTCTTCAGTTTACTTGTCATCTTCAGACTTTATTGGTCTTGTGAGACATCAAATATTGCCACAATCTGCTGATTACAGGATCCAATTAAATTGAATTTTACAACTTATAAGCCACTGTATTAATGCCATGTCAAAACATACTGACTTTATGAACGATGATTTAAATAAAAGATGATTCACATGTGCTTCACAACTGCTTGGTTAAGTGATGTTGGCTGTCTTAGCTCCAAATGATGTGATGCACTAGAGAGAAGAAATTGTGTGTAATGCATTGAAATTGGCAGGTGTTTGATTTGTGCTCATATTGGTATTGTTTTAACCATTGTGATGACGATTTTTGATAATAGCACAATTTTGTTCTTTTGCAGTTTTTTGGGGGTGGGTGGGTGGGGGTGAATGAGGTTAATCCACACGATTAAATAGCTAGAAAATGAATAATTTGAGAAAGACAAATCTGAAAATTTAGGTTCACTTGAAATTGTATTTTGTTTACACTACCATGAATTTGACACTGGTGAAAATAAACAAACCACATTAAAAGCAATTTTGTGAAATGCAATTATATGATGTGCTTAGCTTTGAAGTTCGTTAACCAATCAGATATCAGAGTATTAGGCTCAGTGCAAGTTTTATCCTGCTACTGTCTGTACAATCTTTGTTCCTGAAATTATCATATTGTACCATTTCAAAACTGAGTGCAGAATAGTCATAAAATGTATCATCTTTAGCTTTAGGACAAAATGATCACAAAATCACCTTCAATGAACAGTATTAGCACTGAATTGCCAACAAATTTATCTTCTGTGCAGGTACAATGGATGGGTTATGCTGTCAGCTTCTTATTGCCTGTCCCAAGGTCCGACCCTTAGTGCAGTTCAGAGAGCTAGAAGTCAACAGGGAATCTGTCAAACTTCAGAAGAAACTTGGCAGTGGTTGCTTTGGAGATGTATATGCAGGTAGGACATTAATAGTATCACACTTTGGAACTGCACAATGAACCACTCTCGAAGCAAGCTCAGATAAACTAGAAACAGAGACTAGCTAATGTTTCTGTTTGTCAGTTTCCAGATTCTTGAAAAGTTTTTCCAGTTCCTTCTTCATATTCATAAATAAGGAAAACAGCAACTACCTTGCAAATCCAGCCCTCCAAGCCTATTAGCAACAAAATTGCTCAAAGCTGTTGGCCAACCATGGTGGAAGCAGTGTATCCACCAGGGGTGTAAAATTGAGGGTAAAAAAATCACCTTGATGTCAGAACTGGGTGTCAAATTAAAAATGTGGGGGTCAAAAATGTACTTACAAATTTTTGCAGCTTGAAATAGGATATTGCAACTTGCACAACATTCTCTCTCTCTCTCTCTCTCTCTCTCTCTCTCTCTCTCTCTCTCTCTCTCTCTCTCTCATACACACACACACTCTCATACGCTTTGAAATAAATGTGTAAAACAAAAGTTACGAAGCTATGGATTGGTTACATATCAGTGCCATCTCATACTTTCTATTGATTCATAGTAATGAGGTGGTCTTGCATCTAATTGCCTGAATATGTAAACACTCTTAGACCATAATACAGAATAGATGAGTGTAGGAAAGATTATTATTCATCATACTTTACAGATATAAGATCTATTGTATGGCCTTTATAGGTGATGAAAATTTGTAAGGAATTTTAGTCACCAGAAATTACAAAATATTACAGTAAACTAAATTATGGCTAAAAAAATTCTCCATCTGAATTATTTATTTTACATCCAAGGCACAGAGTTTGCATTAAGTGTTTAATGGGTTTGCTGTTAGTAAGATCTTGCCAATAAGTCCACTTAGAAGGATTATGGTTATGAGATCTTGCAATCATCGTGGTGCCCTTTCTTTTGTACAGGGCTGTAAAAAATAAATTAAATTTTCATACATGACTGGAATAAAGATTTACCAAAAAACTTTGCTAAACATGTAGTTTTATTCTTTTTAATCTATACAGAATTGTGATCAAATAAAATAAATTTTACTTGCCCAGAACATTAAGCTTGTCCTACAGTGCCAGATAGTTTTTTTTCCACCATTGGTTTTTCTGTGAAATGAGAAGGCATCCTGGACCCAGTTTCATACAATGTCTTATTAAGTCACAACTGACAAAAATTGAATGGTCACACTTACATTTCCTTAAGTCACAGCTGACAAAATTGAATCGTCAGACTTACATTTCACTAAGTCCAAAGTGACAAAATTGAATGGTCAGACATACATTACATTAAGTGATACTGCTGAATTCTTGATTAAAGTGAATAGGAATACAGCCTGAAGTAACCATTATGGGACACAATTTAATAATTTGGGAATATAAGCTAATTGCTTAATTTAGACATTCTGTAGGATTTGTTTTGACTAACACTGGGATTGGAGCCCATTTACAATGGGTTTGTTGTCAGTTTACACTGAAATTGAATCCCTCATGGATTTATATTGGAACTGATTAATTTAGAATTTTTAGCCATTTACATTTTGATTTTAACCTATTTGCATTTGAACTGAAGCACATGCACATTTGGGTTGGGTATTACAATTAGAGCTCATTTGCGTTGGGATACATGTTTTCAGCTACAAAGAAAAGGACTGCTTCAAAAAATTCTGATAATGTTCAGTGGCGGTTTGGCTTCAATATCAGTATTGATGTTTATTTCACAGGGAAGTGGAGGAACACTGTAGATGTGGCTGTAAAGACACTTAAACCTGGTCAGATGACAGCAGAGGACTTCTTACGAGAGGCTGAGCTCATGCACAAACTCAGGCACAGGAAGTTGGTGCAGCTTCTGGCTGTGTGCACTAAGTCAGAACCCATCTGGATAATCACAGAGCTAATGGTTCATGGAGCTCTTTTGGATTATCTCCGCAAAGATGAGGGAAAACTCGTAAAGTTCAAAGAGATCTGTGACATGGCTGCCCAGGTAGGAACAAATTTATTTGACTGAACATTTGATCATATTATTTAATATCTCAAAATTATGAAAGTCTTTGCAGTTACATAACTTCTTGACAAATTCATATGTCGTAAGCTACTTCATAAATAAACAGTTTCAGTAATATAATGTATCATGAAGATTTGTTTGAGAGCATTAGTGTAGTGAGATTCAAATATTTCACTCCATTAAATATTAGCCCATGATGATGATACAGTACATAGGAGAAAGCTGATATAATTTCTTAAGCAATTTTCATGTAAACATTTGTTTTCTTCAAATTATGATCTTGAAGCATTTATATATTTAATATTTTGCTCTTTTCCAGGTTTTGAATTCATTGTATTTTGTACCATAATTTTGGGACCAAATTTGACAGAGAGCGGATTATAAGTAATGCACATCTGCTCTCAAATATGCTTGCATTACTTAAATATAAAAGACTTGAATTTTTCTCAAAAACCACTGAATTTGGTCAAAATTAACAGAAAGCATATTAGCAGAAAGATCTTTTAAACTTTTACAAATGATGGCAGTCAGCCCTCAGACATTGCCAGCATTGCTATGAATAGAAAAAGTCACCATTACAAAATTATAAATGAAAACAAACCGAAAATTACTTTTTCTAATAGAAAAAAAACTAGGAATATAAGTTGTTGATCATCATGATATGAAGACTTTTAATGCTTGTACAAATAATACTGATCCACATTCAGATATGGCTACATTTCTGAAAATTAAAATAGCTCCTTTTCCAAATCTGGAATAGACTTTGGCCAAATTTGACACGAAACCAACTGGTGTGAAGACCTTTAAAAGTTTACACAAAGTGCCAATCCAAAATCAAATATGACTGCCACTGCACAAAGTAGACAACTATTTAAACTAGTTCTTCTCAAAAACTAAATTTGGAACAATTTGACAAAATAACATCCTGGCAAAGAGACTTTTCAAGTTTGTACAACTGATGCTGATTCATGACCAGATATGGCCACCATTACTTAACAAAGAAAAGCCTTTAGTTAGATCTTTAGATTTGTACAGGTGATGGCAATCTGACATTGAATATAGCCACTCGTACTAAAAATAGCAAAACCTGTGTCATCATAAAAACAACTCAAAAGAATTTGAAAAAATTTGACAGCTTTCTGGCATAGAGGGATTTCAAGTTTGTACATCTGATGCTCTGCCATCAAATATGGCGACCATTACTTTAAATAGAAAACCTTTTAAACAAATGCTCCACAGCAGCTGATTAGAATTTGACCCTTCTGACAGAAAGCATTCTGAGATGAAGACATTGCAGACTTTTACAAATGATCAATCATCAAATGTGGGCATTCTTGCAAAAAAATGGAAAAACTGTTGTGCCATTTCTTCTCAGACTGTTTCATTGCTCTTGACCAAAATTGGATAAGTTTATACAACTGATGTTAGTCTGCCTTTGGGTGTCAGGCACATATTAACCTTTCGAATTATCTCCAGTCAAGCCCCTTGTTTAAGATTAAATTGAAACCATACTGACACATTTTTGCCAACCAGCATAGTGTGTTGATTTTGTATTACACGTAACAAAAATGATGCATATCTTTCAGATAGCAGATGGTATGGCTTACCTGGAAACCGAAAACTTTGTTCATAGAGATTTGAGAGCTGCCAATATTCTGGTAGGAGATAACAATGACGTTAAGGTTGCAGATTTTGGCCTGGCAAGATTGATACAGGAAGAGATTTATGAAGCTCATGAAAGTAAGATGTGGTACACACTACCACACACATATGTACAGACCTACTTGTGTTATGGAGAAGAAATCAAAATATAAACAATTCAATTTATAGGATTCCCTGACCAATGACAGTGCATGCATCAATAAATTGCCTTGGTATCTGCCTCTTTACTGCATAGACATGGTGAGATTACTGAGGTCCATCATGTGCATTGGTTTGGTATAGGGAAATCCACTTAATGGTCAGAATATGCATTGGTTTGGGATAGGGAAATCCCCCTTGATGATCAGAATATACATAGGTTTGTGATAGGGAAATCCACTTAATGGTCAGAATATGCATTGGTTTGGGATAGGGAAATCCCCCTTGATGATCAGAATATACATAGGTTTGTGATAGGGAAATCCACTTAATGGTCAGAATATGCATTGGTTTGGGATAAGGAAATCCCCCTTGATGATCAGAATATACATAGGTTTGTGATAGGGAAATCCACTTAATGGTCAGAATATGCATTGGTTTGGGATAGGGAAATCCACTTAATGGTCAGAATATGCATTGGTTTGGGATAGGGAAATCCACTTAATGGTCAGAATATGCATTGGTTTGGGATAGGAAAATCACTTGATGGTCAGAATATACATTGGTTTGGGATAGGGAAATCCACTTGATGGTCAGAATATACATTGGTTTGGGATAGGGAAATCCACTTAATGGTCAGAATATGCATTGGTTTGGGATAGGGAAATCCCACTTGGTGGTCAGAATATGCATTGGTTTGGGATAGGGAAATCCCACTTGATGGTCAGAATATACATTGGTTTGGGATAGGGAAATCCACTTGATGGTCAGAATATACATTGGTTTGGGATAGGGAAATCCACTTAATGGTCAGAATATGCATTAGTTTGGGATAGGGAAATCCCACTTGGTGGTCAGAATATGCATTGGTTTGGGATAGGGAAATCCACTTGATGGTCAGAATATACATTGGTTTGGGATAGGGAAATCCACTTGATGGTCAGATCCACTTAATGGTCAGAATATGCATTGGTTTGGGATAGGGAAATCCACTTAATGGTCAGAATATGCATTGGTTTGGGATAGGGAAATCCACCAATTGGGGATCAGAATATGCATTGTTTTGGGATAGGGAAATCCACAATTTTATGGCATGTCTCATTCTTGCCCACAGACTCTTCTATAGATGGTATTGATATGTCTATCCGACATGAAATGAATGCAATAGTTTTTATTTTTAGATATGTTACTTAATGATAATGTACTAAGAGTAAGTAAATCCATTGCATATCCAGCCCTTGCAAGCTAAAAAGGTGTTAACCACATCATTTTTCTTCTTCTAGCAACACAACGCTACTACTGTCCTAACTATTGGTTCTTCCATGATGTTTCAGTTTTGTTCATTATGTTTACTGCTTTTACAGTCAAGAACATATTTAGCTCATTAGGAAATGGTCCGTTGTTGATGCCTTCTCTGGACATTTTGTCCTAAGAGCATCTAGAGGACTCCATCAAGTCTCTGAAGTGGTACCTAAAGTGAAATTAATCAATGAGAAGATTGAGATTTTATCCCGGATGCAGTGCATTATTTGATGCACATACAATAAAGTAATCCAAGACCAGATGGAAGTTTTTATATTTGGCTATTCTGGAGCATAGGATGGTTGCCACTGACAACCACTCCCAAACTGATATCATCCAAACAATGGGATGGAGGTCAAAAGTGATCTTCTTTAGCTTGTACCTCAGAAACATTTCATATCAAAGGACTGTTTGACCTAGCAGTGCAACAAGTCATTCAGTTGCATTGCAATGATGAAGGTAACTCTGCTGCTGGTGGTGGATTTGTTTTCTCCATCCAAGTTCATGTGTAACCGAGTGCAGGTATTAATTAGCTCATAACTCACTCAACTTGATGCTGGTTCATGTATGTTTGGAAACTAGGGATGTGGACAACTTTGGGGTAAGAGCATGTAATTTCCTCCTCCTGATACAGATTTTCCTAATATATTATGACTAGATAACATATTTGAAGAAGAAACCGGTGTCCTGGTAAAATATATTCATAATACAGGCACACCACCTGAAGCCTCCCCACAGCTACATTCCTGGAGTGTGCACATCCAATTCAGATAACTGACAATTGATGGATTTGGGAGACAATTCCAATATCAATGGGAAGACCATTCATATGACATAACTGGCAAGCAGAGAACCTTTAGAAGTTCTCTTGTTAAAACAATCATAATGATGTAGTTAACATATAGTTTGTGAGGCTTGGATTCACAAGGTAGTGGATGTATGTCTAACATTTTGTGCTCGTTAAGTATTAATAACAGAGGATTTTCTCATTAAATTGGTTTTTCTCTCATTTCTCACTAAGTAATAAGTGTTGGCTTAAAACATTGGTGTATTAAATACTTGAATATATAGAGTATTTTTCAAAAGATTTGTTAGAAAGAGTTTTAAACATTCAGTTTACAACAGGGATTACTGTTTATTAACCAGCAGAATTTGTCATTTCAATATCAGAGACACAAGAAACATTGCAGACATTATAGTGTGGATCTCAATATAGCATTTCCGTTATTCTTTCTTTTCCTTTGCTTTTTTCCTTTATAGTTTTACTTTTTTTGGAGGGATGTGGGGGGATTGATAAAGACTGCAAGTCTTATGTTAAAGTCACATCAAGGCCATAACTATAAGAAAGATTAGTAACTATCTTACTGGATTCTAGGTAGAACAAAAAGTTAAAATGTTTTACACTTTACAGTTACGAGTCTCTTCCATTTGTGTCCATGTGTTTTTTTTATTGTTTGAACTCATGAAATTAACCTATCTAATTAATGAGCTGTATTTATTAAGTTTCTTTCTCTGTACCTATCACTCACAGTTTTAGAAATAAATGCAGGGAAATTATAGCTTGATATATTTAGATTTCAATGAAACACATGGTTCTTTAGGGATGTGTTTAATTTTGAGATAAATTTTGTCCGCCTGTTCCATGTCATTTTCTTTTAGGTTCAGCATTTCATGACTAATTTACCAGCAAATTTGGAGAATCTCTTTACACAGAACACTGTTAAAAATTGGAATATTATTAGATAAACTTTTATGTTTCAGATACTAAATTCCCAATAAAATGGACAGCACCTGAGGCAGCTTTTGACAGGAAATTCAGTATAAAGTCAGATATCTGGTCGTTTGGAGTATTACTTTATGAACTTGTATCATTTGGAAGAGTGCCGTATCCAGGTAGAGTGACATAGCCTATGGCATGGAACCCTTTTATCAATGTTGCTTAGTTCATTCATTGCAAATATTAACATTCTTTAAATTTGAAGACCTTTATTCTAACTTTTTTTAATGTTTATTGGGATAGTAGAATTTGTATGTTTTTGGAAATTTTTTTATGGTTACAAGTAATGTTACAGAACATAAGAAGTAGTAGTAATAATTATCCATCTTTCTGCCTTTAACTTTATGTTATTAATCTTTTAAAATGAAAAAAAAGCACAATTGTAATGCCGCAATTCGAACATGTAACTTGCACAAACAAGTTATTTATGTTATTGATGTGATTTAACGATATACCAATTTTCATGTATTTTGTTGTTTGTTGCTACAGTTTTAAAAACAGTATCTGTCAGTTAAATGAAATGACCATTTCCCAATCAACATCTTTAAGTGCAGACAAAAATATATTTTCTGAAAAACTATAGAAATTGATTCCCACAAAAATAAATAAAATCACGGTATATGGACAGGTTACATGGATTTTTGCTTTAATCTTTTACGTGAAAATTTTTGGTACAAATGAAGACGTCTGGGAAAGATTTGTATCTACAATTATTAATTTAGAATCTTAAAATATTAAACTTGATGAAGGTTTTCCATTTGAATGTCTGAATAAAATTAACTTGGCTTTGTTATATTTTTTTTTTAATCATAGGCATGAGTGGTCATGAAGTACTCAGCAAGGTAGAGAAAGGCTACAGAATGCCAAAACCAGCTGGTGGCCCTGTACCAGTTCCTGATGCATACTATGACACAATGTTAAAGTGCTGGAATAGGGTCCCAGAATCCAGGCCAACCTTTGCTTATCTTCAGGACTTCTTTGACAATTTCTTCGTAGCTGCTGAAGGAGAATATCAGTAATGATAGGGAATATATACCAGGAATCATAACATTTCAACATCAATTAACATTTAGCGAATGCGGCATATTATGATTTGCTCATTCACAGTACATTTCATATAACTTTGCTGATTTTAAAGAGGCTACACTTTGTGCAAATTTAGTTCGGTTGCTGAATTTGCTTCCTTTTATGATTGCAAAATTGTGATTTATGGTACTGTGTCTTGTCATCAGCAAACAACAATTCAATCATTTTTTTGTGACTTGGCAACAAAAAACATCCCATCAATTTTTTTTGTGTCTTGATAACTGCAAGAACCAGTCACTTTTTTGTGCCTTTGCAACAGCAAACAACCAGTCAATCTGTATTATCTTTTTAATTTTCAAAAATCAATTTTAATAAATTGGGGAAATTTTTTAAATGTTGTTTAGCACTGAGTACATGTTGAAGTTGGGATGAGGTTGTAATAGAAACTAAAAGGTATCTATTTATTCATGCAAATTTAAATGTAAGATTTTTTATTGCAAATTAAACTTTTTCATAAAACGTTTCGGGATTTTGCAACTGTATTTCTTCACTTTCAATGAAGCAAAGGAACATCGTGATAGAGTACATACAGTAATAATGTATCGTGATACAGTACATACAGTAGTAATGTATGTATCGTGATACAGTAATACAGTAATAATGTATCATGATACAGTACATACAGTAATAATGTATGTATCATGATACAGTACATACAGTAATAATGTATGTATCGTGTACAGTACATACAGTAATAATGTATCGTGATACAGTACATACAGTAATAATGTATGTACTATCATGATATAGTAATTATGTATTTACCATCATCTGTGTGTAATGACCATGAACTCTTCCTATATCATTAAAGCTAAATAAATGAAACTTGGGTCACATAATGTCCTAATATCGTGTATCGTGATACAGTACATACAGTAATAATGTATGTACTATCATGATATAGTAATTATGTATTTACCATCATCTGTGTGTAATGACCATGAACTCTTCCTATATCATTAAAGCTAAATAAATGAAACTTGGGTCACATAATGTCCTAATGGGAGTAGACTCAGCCAGCAGAGGTCAACATATATCACACTGGTACCCCTGAGTCATGCCATGGGTTCTTTCCCAATGCCCAGATCATAATGTAGAAACTTGCAAGGCATGAGAAGACAAATTTATACATGAAACTGACACTCACCCCAGGGTCCAACTCCGCCCCAAAGATTTGGCCACTGGGTTGTACTTTTAATCTGTACTACTGACATTGTTCTTGGAATTAATGATACCCCCAATTGACTTTGCAATTGCATCTTAACATGAAAACTTTTCAGATCATGAAATAATAAATGCATATACCCAAGTGATGTTTACCCCAGGTGCAGTCCTTACCCCCATTTTCATACCTAATAGGTTCAAATGTAAAGGTAAAAATATGTTAGCACTTGTGTATATGTTTTTACAAACACATAACTCTAATTTGTATGTGATTTTCATAAAAATAACATTGTGACTAATTTCATCTTGTGTTTTTTTTAGCATAATTAAAAAATGTATCTTTTTTTAATTTCCTAATGAAGATAAAATATTTAAAAGCAACAGTGTCTTAACTGCTGGTTCACAATGAAAGAAATGAGTGTATTCCTAAATACCTACTGCAAGGTTGTTGCCATAAATACCTACTTCCTGGTTGGTACCCTAGACCCATGCTCAACATTTCAATCACGAAGTGAAAAGTCATCTCGGAAAAGGATATCATTACAGACAGTAGTTTCCTTACAAACCTATCACCAAAAGAGAAAGAAACAGATTTACATTAGTAATAACTTTTAAACAATGGATTCTGTTAGACAGTGATGTTCCATTCAGTGTGAATACTATATGCCATACACTGTGATCTCCTCACCACACCATTCCCAGCAATCATTGATGATTGTATTTGCATGTATCCACTAATGTATTTGATTATTTCTAATGGCTATTTTTGTCTTGCTGGAAAAGCATAAAAAAATATTTGTGTCACTTTTTCAACAGTATTTTTGTTTACATAAGAGGTCGTTGTTCATTGTTTGCATTCAGCTTATCTATCTGACAGTGTGATCTGAACAGTCTTGACACTTTGGAGTGTACTTGACTGTTCTTGTCTTCACAGTCAAAAAGGAGGTGACGGTGACCTTCATTTTACATTCCCATAACTATGTATTTTGAATATGTCTTCGCAGAGCAGTGATGATGAAGTATTATTGTTTTAGTAACAGTCTAAGCTTAATTTATAAATGCTACATCATTATAAAGAAAATTGTTTTATTTTTTATTTGTTGTATGAATATGTTTAAAAAGATGAAGCAGTGCTTGTATCAGAAACAAAATATTTACATTGTACATTTTTTGTTTGTGCAAAAAAATTGTACATAAATATCCTAACTGTATGTGAATTCACATGTTTTAATTTAGAAAATGCTGGGTTCGCATTTAATGGCACACGCATCATGTGAAGGATGACAAAACACAATTCTTAAAAGCAGCTGATTGTCTTTTTAATCAAGAAGTCCTTCAGAATTAAAAAAAAATCAATACAAGGGCATACTTTCCTAGCTGGAAAAAAAGGTTGGTGATTAATGTTATGCCTTTGTCTGTGTTCATTTCTTAGGTGTAGAACATCTCTTTTCTACTGTGTAGATGTCAAGATAATGGTATGGTACAGAGCTGAATTTGTATGCATAATTCTATATTGAAAGTTGTAAATACTGTATATTTGTAGAACATAAACAGAAAATTTGCATGTTTTGATTTTCATAGATAAAACAGTTGTATCCACATGCTTTATTTTATCAAAACTGTTTTAAAACAGAGAAGCAGAATGTTTCAGTTTGTGTCGGTTTTAGGTATTGCTATAGAAAGCGTCAGTATCCATTTTTCTTTAACCATTATTTATATCTGTTTGATTGTATGTACATTAAACTCAAAGTTATTGAGAAGAACTTGTGTTTTGTTTATAAGCCAGTTAATCAAGGTTCATTCTGTTTAAAAGTATTATGTTACATCCATATGATGACTTTAAACTCTAACAGATGGAAGTTTTGGGTGGGCAAAAGCCATTGGTTCAGGAAGCATTTCACGATGCTGCACAAGTGAAAAGCATATAGTATGGTTTCACTGATTTGAAGTATTCATTATGGAATATTGATGGTGTTGATTTAATGCCATTTTTCAACACATGATAGGCTATATACAGCAACCAGTATATCTGGTAGAGGAAGAACCTATCCAGTAGGGAATGTAATTGAACAGGTGTTTTGAGAATAAAAGATATGACTTTTGTATCATTCAAATTCTCAACATTTCTCCTAAAATTTAGATTTTACATTATCTTTCTTATCAGACATTGTTTACATTTATATTTTACATTTTCCTTCTTATCAGATAATATTTAAATTTAGATGTTACATTGTCTTTATTATCATGTAATATCAGTATTTGTGTCAGAGGTTGATGAAAAGTGAAATGGATGCAAAATCACCTTTTAATTTTAAAATTTTAAAACACTCAAATGATTTTAATCATGAAAAGAAAGAGTTGAGATATTTGGAAAACTGCAGACTTCTAGTAAAGACAAGATATGACTCCTATAAGATAAATGAATGATTTTATGATTTAATTTTAATACCTGATGGATGCTGAATGTTCTGTTAAAAATAGTTTTCAACAAAGCAATAATCTGATATTCAGAAATCTCATTTTCAGGAAGAAATTCTGAGATATTTTGTAAAACTGTGGTCAAAACGAAGATTGTGTCCCTATTTAGTATGCTATCAATCAATCATAATTTTCTTATAATTTTTTAGAATGGGATTTATATTTTCTCATTGTAAATAGTATTAAATTTCCAATCATTGAAGCATACAGTGTGCACGTCTGAAAAACTTTTTACACTTAAAGCACGATTTTCAAAGTTCAAATATATATATATATATATATATATATATATATATATATATATATATATATATATATATATATATATAATTGTTGGAGGATAAAAGAAAATTTGCACTTTTTCACAAAAGCTAAGGTACAGTTTTCATTTTAACATGAATGCAAATGTGTTGAGCTATTTGAAATGTTCAGCACCAAAATTTGTGGCAAATTTAGTGTATGTTGGTATCATTTTGATATCATGTGTTGTTTTAGAGTGTTGTAGAATGACTACAGTAATTTGTTTTTGAGAAAATGGATTGTGTTATGATCTCAAATGTCTATTTTAATGGGTATGACCGCACTTCAAATGTCAAAATCAATTTACAGTACACCTATCATTAACATCATGAAATTCTCAAATGTAAGACTGTAGTCTCTTAATTTAATGTTACTGAAATGAAAATTTCCATTTGAGGCCCTTACCACTTGGATTGATTTAGTGCAATATCAATACCAACAGTTATCCATTTTAACTTTACAAACATGTTGATCAGTTTTTTTATAGGAAGACTTCATGAATTGAAACTCTGCATGGAAGATATACCTGTGTTATATTTATAAATATTTAAAACTAAGAATTTTATAAATAAATTTAGATAGTGTATTGTTTTTAATTGAACATGTTTCCATTTTGTATATAATGGTACTTTTTTCCTAAAATAATATGTTAGCTCTTTATGGTTTAATTGAATGATTTTCAAAAGGTAGTTCAAAATTCGTGGGTTATTGTTCTCATAGCTACACACTTCTTGCCAGGAGCTAAATTTGTAAAAGTGTGCTTGATGTTTATATTTTCAAACTTACCTTCAGTTGGCACTGTTTAGCCACAGTGACTATTGTGCTAAAGTGTCGTACAGTATATATATATATATATATATATATATATATATATATATGCATACATACATACATACATACATACATACATACTTTTTTCAGCAGTAGTAATGACATACACACATACACACACACATTTTTTTCACTATTAGGAAAGGTGTTTTACATTCCATTGCATTGCATATATCAAGCTTCATTATTTTCTCCAACATGATGTTTTGGTTGGTTAATAATAGTATCTTCTAAACTTGGTACAGTTTAGTCCTTGTCTCAGAACAGAACCAACATGCACAACCATTGAATGAGAAAGCATTGATGAAGCACTAATAATTCTTCCTTATAAAATGCAGATCAGCATTTGATAATGAACATTTCCTTCAAACATTAACATCAATCTTGCCATTACCTGATTTCTTGATTTTTAGTTTGCAATAGAACAGCTAAAGTTTTTCCACCATTCAAATGGTTGATAAAAATACATTGCTTCAAACATGATGTAATAATGCATGTTAGTAAAGGTATAATTTTTTTTAGTTCACTGCTGTCAAAGTCCAAGACATTGCAGTTAACCCTACCATAATGGCTTCTAAAAACTCTATAATGATGCTGCTAACAACTTTTGTTACACAGTGTCAGATGTAATAATTGCATCATGACTCCAATCTTGTCTTAGACATCCCTTTTTCTATAACACTATTCAAAACATCAGTTAAGCTGACAAAAAGATAAAAAAAAAAATAAAGTTTCAGAGCCTATATATTACATATTATAAGTTAATGTTCATACCCATTAATTTTCTTAACACATGGGGCTATTTGAATGCCAACATTTATAAATTGGCAGGTAGTTAAATGGTTACTATATGTGTGCCATTTTGTTTCTTGCATCTGTAACTCCTAATTCACCTACCCCTCATTTTCTGACTTTTTCTCAATGCCCCAGTGTGATATGTGATGGATTCGTTAAGTTCTCAATCATATTCACCATCATGCAGTTTGGTATGTAACATACTTTACAGTTATGGATGCCCATGTGCCATGTTAACTATTTTGCTTGAAATAGCTCAATAGTACCTTGATCTTTGATACTTGCAAATTATTAACATAATCCAGGTGAATACATTTATCCTCTACTGTTTCTTTTTCTATTATGTCTCTGTTCGCATTATTCTTGTTGCCTGTGACGACCAGAAAATAGTAACAGTATCAGAACATATCAGCTTCCACTTCTTAATTGTGTGTAAATATGTACATGTTTTCATGTCTATTACAGATATCAATATAATCTTCGATCACTTGTGCAACAGAGATTAATTTGTTGTCATAGCTTTAATCACTAATTGTAAATGTACATGTCAAATATAACTAATTGTGGCAGTGATTGTCTGTACCATTTATATGTATGTACATTTTATATAGTTTTATTTGCTTATCTCTTGCATTAGAACAATATTTACTAAATAAATGGCATGATGTTCATATAATTTGCAAGACTTGTTGCTGGATATGACATGTTTATATAATTTGCAAGACTTGTTGCTGGATATGACATGTTTCTGCTGATTTATTCTTTTATAACACAAAGGATAATTTGCTTATACATGTATGAAAAGCATATGCATGCACATTCATGACCACACTTACAATACCAGGTATTTTAAGTGTGAATTGTAAGCACTTTTATTTGATTACACCTGGTGTAAAGTTTTCACCTCTAAAACATCATGTTGTGTAATCAAAACCAAAAATGAGAGAATTTTTGTTGTCATGCCATATATAAAAATCGGATTTCAAGATCAACCGCAACAACTGTTGGTTCACCAGGACCTACAAGGAAACATTTTTTATGAAGCCATAGCCCAGGTATCAAAATATGACAGTTTCTTTGCTTATGGAGAAATAACTCTTCTTTATGTTTATTATTTACAGACAAATATTTCTTTGTTGTAAATCCTACAATTTTGGCATATTTGAGGTCTCGGTAAGCAATTTAAATAATTTTTGAGAGATAATTTTTCTACCTATTTTAAAAAGTTTATTTTTAAAGCTCAACAAATTATAGATAGCTTATAAGTGGCCTTTTGTCAGTTGTCTGTCACCAGTCAACCTAAGTTTGTTATCACCACTTTGTGGATTGTCATGAAGCTTTATGAACACATTCATCCCAATATCTACTTGGCCCTATATAAAAATTATGTCACTTCAACATCCAGGGGTACTGTTGTTCCAGACTCGATTGTCATTTGAACACTGAGTTTTCATTAAAAGAATTCTTATGGTGGTCCTAATGAAAATAGTGCTAATCAGACATCCAATATGGCAACCATGGCAGCCATCTTGAAAATCTTATCACTACTCCTGATTTTCACCAGAAGACTTCTTATGGTGTCTAGTTGGCCTTAAAATGATGAGAATCTGACAACCACCATCTTAAATATTTTGCTATCACTGCTTCTCCTAAATTTATTTCATATCAAACTAGTAATTGTCATCAAAGGGCTTCTTATGATACCGAGATGGACCTAAATGAAAATCATTCTGATCTTATGTTCAGCAAGCCATTTATGATGGTCATATGTTGGCAAAGGGTTTTAACCAAACGACTGCCTCTTATTGCCAAAATGAAACTAGTGTAGATCTCACACCCAAGATGGCCACCACAACAGCAATTTTGAAAATGTTTGTTATTGTTACAGAATTTTAGAGATTGTTGGAAATCCGGTTTGGCCTATTGAGTGTTATTTCCTTCCAGGATAGTTTGTTTCTTCGCAAAAATCTTATCTCTTTGCAAAATTCATTAAAATATTATGCTTGCTAAAATGACATGATTTACAGCAAGCAGTTCATGGTATAAATAAAGTTTGACATTCCAAATTAGTATAAGCTACTATGGCTGTACATTCCATATAATTTTCAGTAATTGAATGTATTTAGATCAAATCAGAATCAGTACTCTTAGCATTCCAAATCAGCAAACATACCTTGTGATTATTTTTGGAGCATAAATACCTAACAAATTACAGAATGTTTTGCTGTATTTGTTTTTTTTAAAGTTATTGTTGTACTTGATTGGGAGGGTTGTAAATATTTTTCCACTTGATATATGTATTAATTACTATTTAATCAAATGTGCATCTCATAATTAACACATTCTTTATAAGGAAAAAGAAAATAAAGACATGTTGAAAGTGTTTGTTTGTCCTAATTTGGATTAAGTGTTCATCAGTTCACCTGTTGTCAGCACGTTGAATTGCTACTTCTCTTTAATGATTGCCATGACACATATTACACATATTCATTCCAAGGTCTAGTTGGTTCAGAACTAAAAATGGAACCCCGAGTGGCCGAGTGGTCTAAAGCACTGTCCGTTACAGATCACTGCCATCTCACCTCTGTTTGCATGGGTTCGAGTCAAAGATTTGGCAAACGTAGTTATGTGAAAAGCTTGCCAGTAGCTTCTTGTGGGTCGGTGGTTCTTTCCGGAAGTTTTCCGGGTTCTTCCTCCACCATTAATAATGGCCACCATATATAGCCTATATTGTACATCAAGTATAGCCAATGTGTTGGCCATTTTGAAAATCATTTTTATGTTACCTCTTTTGAACGGAAGGTTGCATGTTTTTATGAAGGCTAATTGGTTTTAAATGATAATGGTGTAGATCTGACATTTAACATGGCCAACATGGAAGCTATCTGGAAAATCTTGTTCACAGTAATCGACATAAGGTTGTAACATGTTTATCAAGGTGTTTGCGACGCCAAAGATTTGTAATCACAAAAATCTAGTTACCATAGAATGAAATTTAAGAAACATGTTTCTATCCATGTAAACATTATTATTGAATTTTGTTCTTTTAGTTCTGTCTGAAATTTTGCGATAAAACACTACATTATTGTACCCTGAAGACCTGAAGTTTCTGAATGCAACTTGGAGACAAACATTATTTCAAATTATCATCACATTTACAATTATTGCAACATTTATTGCAATCTCTTCCGTTATATGTCAGGGATACTTCCTATTTCATTAGTAAACTGCAATTCCAAATTATTGGACACCTTTTGTAATTACAACTTTCTCTACACAAGCATTCCACATACATGGCTTGCAAATGTTTTCATAGTAGAAGCTAAAGTAGACCAAAATTATTTCCCAAAAATAAGTATTATTTAAAATGGTGTTTCTTTAATGTAAACCTGAGCCAAATGTTTTGTCAGCCTTTTCCAAAGCCGAAATAATTTTCCTTCAGCAAAAAATGCCTATCCGACCCCAAAATATGAATAGTTGGTACATGAGGAGGTGGAACGTGTCGTACATGAATTGGAAAAGATTGACTTCATTTTTGGCTGGAGGGTGAACAGTAAATATGAAAATATCATTAATTCCTTGTTTTATAATTTAGTCAAAACCTGTACAAGTGGTGTATATGTATTAATGATTGGCTGTTTTACATGCTGATGTGCAAGTGCCTCATGTCTCACGTGCCATATTGTTTACAGGTGATAGTGGATATTGCTCATTAGGTATAACGGTACCAATTGCGCAAGTCCATGTGGGAGGAGCTTAAGGTGTAGGTCCATTACAATCAGAAATAAACCACAACACTAGCTATGATTGGTGGATTATGTAAGAGTTGTACTTTCTGTTAGACTTTAAAAAAAGTTTAGCCTCTTGGCAACATGTGAATTTATGCTAATTCCTAAATATATCAAATTTTGTATTTTTTATGATTATTTGAAAATGTAATACACATGACTGAAAATAGATATGTTGTGACTAGATAACTCGTACCCCTGTCTAGTTCCAGCAGAGTTATCTCTCTTAAATGCAATGGAGTACCTGGTTTTGTCATCATCTAATTGACAATCTAACATTGTTCTCTATAACAGTGTATGAGATGCACGCTAAATTAGGATAGAAAATATATTTATCTCTCCAAATATTAGCATTGAGGTCTATGGAAAAACAATTGGTACCGTGATACCATTATTGACTTATACTTATACTATAATGATAAAGTTCTCCCTACCCTCATATCTCTCTCTCTCTCTCTCTCTCTCTCTCTCTCTCTCACACACACACACATATTGTGTATATTAGTTTTCCAGTTTTACTAGTAGATGTATATAAACAAGTCTTTTAAAAAAAATTAAAACTGTTTGTTTATGCCATTTATAGTATTTTTAATACATTAAATACATATTTACCTTGAAACAGAAACATGTTCGCTTACATAAGGTTCATTTCCACTGTTTGTAAACATTCCTTCCTTGTTGACTATACCAAATAATGCCGATGATCTTACCATTTAATTGGCATCTGTACACGCTAAATCAGGTATGTCCAACATAAGGCATCACCTGTATTTTATCCGCTTAATCACATCATAGGGTGTAGATTTAATATCGCTTATTCGGACCTCACCCTATAGGAATTTACACATGCCTGCATAGAGGTTACCTATAAATAATATCTTACATGAGATAGCTATTTAATAGAATCGTTATATGTAAGTAAATTAGTACAATCAAGTCCACTGGTTCTTGATTTGATATAGGTTTTTATGTTAGTTGGTAGAGTACCTTTGCTTAATTTAAAAAGTTGTAGTATTTATGCTCGAGACTCCAACCAACGCATTCAATGGTTTAGAAGTCAGTGAAATCTAAATGCGAATATCAAAGACCACTCGATCACCCGGAGCCCCTACATTAAAGTAGTGAAATCAGAGTTGAATTACACTCGTTACGTTTAATATTCATTCATGATAACGTGTTGTTAATAAATGCGATTGATATGAAAGTGAATTATATCTGACTGTGGCATAAACGATTCGCTAATTCAAATGAGATAACGTATTGGGAGATGGCTATACCACATGCAAGAATGTCATATTTATTCACTTGTTCTGACTTGTATCTTGCTGTCGTAAGTAGTTTTCTTTCTATCTTTTTATCCCTTCTGTTTTACCTCTGCTTAGTCCATTTCTTCTTGTCGAGAATATTTCCTAATGAATATTCTTATTACATCAGATTTATGTTGATGAGTTTGTAAAGACGATTTGCTTTCCATTTTTTTAGGAAAGACAGTAACAACTTCTAACTGTCGATCACCCAAACGTCCAAGTTTTACTCTTTTAAGTTCGATTTATTTATTTATATATTTGCCATATTTCTTGCGTATGTATTTATCCAACAATTATTAAAGGTATTAGATCCTCGGTGCTTCCCCAGAATCCAGTGACAGCATAATCAACGCATTCCAGTTGAAAAAGCCATTTAAGATGGGATTAAACGCCATCTTGGTGTGTGACAGTTCGAACCATTCACACCTCAAGAATGTTCGATGGCAAATGGTAGATTTCCCTGTTTTCATTTTATCAGCTTTGTTTTGCTTTCATCCTGTGAGTAAATTTTCTCTCTGTTTCGAATAAGATTTTAAATTATTACCTTTTCTTTCTTTCTTTCTTTCTATCGCTTTCTTTATTATCATCGTCTTCTTCTTTCTCCTTTTCTTCGGTTTAAAATCTGCAGCTGAAAGTAATCTACGTGATACCTCTTTGTAACAAAGCATATTAACATGAAGAATTATCGCATTAAGTAACCAACATGCCAGGATTCTTTGTGCTATTTTGTACGATTTATCACATATTACACACATTTTATAATTTTAATGCACTGATTTGCAATAATGAATTGTAAATAAAGTTTTATGTGTCGTGCGCTTCTGAAATATATTTTGTATGGTTACTGTCTTCCAATCACAACTCTTTAAAGTCAAAACGTACAATGGATAATATTAATACAATCAAATATTATAGAAATAATTGTATTATTATTTTTTTTAATTTAAAACTCACCTAAAAGGTGGTACAGAAATTCTGCGTAAGACAGTTTAATGAAAGCCAAGAGAACTGATAGGTCTGTACCATCCGTCACGTTAATTCTGATTGGAGTGATTGACGACGACGGTTGACGTTGGCCAATCGCTACACAAATAAAAAGTGTAATGTTGGAGTCTACTTAAAAAATTAACAATTTTCGATGTTTCGATGAAAATATGAAAAATAATGTTCTATACATTCTTTTAAAAATGTCTGGAAGAGTTCCGGTGCTGCAGATAAGTCCTTTAGCTTATAATGTTCTGTGGCGAGGTATGCAGTGTTACTCGAATGTGTCTGTCTTCTGTACGTCACATATTCCGTTATAATTACATTTACGGACCTTGTGGATTGAAATGGAATTTCATATTAGGTTAATTTTTAATACGACATAGGTAATGTTCGAAATTTCCTTTTTTTTTTCTATCTCATCCATAATATTTGATTGCTTATTGCCCCTGTCTGACTTAGAAATTTGCCTAGTCGAAGTGAAATCTATTTTTGCTCAGTAACTTTTAAAGGATGAAAGCAAATAACAAAGGACCACAATTCGATAAGCAGTCGATGTGGGCCCCGGTCAGATTCATATAAAACACATACAGATGAAAGAGGGACTTATCTCCTCCTTAAGAATGTATTTAATCCAAGACTGCTGTCAGAAACGCCACAAATTAACAATTCATGTAAGAAAAAAAATCATTCCTAATTACGCAAAAGATATGCATAACGTTTGGACATTAGAAATAGCCAGATGTGGCTGTCAGTGAATATACGGGTTTTGTGTATATCTCGGCTCTAGGAAGCGTATATTATACACTATTTTATAATCAATTTGATAAAAGTATTCTTTATATTTACCCCATTATATATTTGTACCTATATATCACGAGAGAGAGAGAGAGAGAGAGAGAGAGAGAGAGAGAGAGAGAGAGAGAGAGAGAGATGATGATGATGATGATGGTGGTGGTGGTAGGGAGAACTTTATCATTAAAATACAAGTCAATAGTGAGCAATATCCACAATTATGAAATAACTCATATTAGATCAGTAATCATGTAAAGTGTTTTAAATTGACGCTTTTTTAGGTGCTTATTGTTTCTCTTGACTGTTTCCTTTTTTAAATCAAGAGTTTATCGTACCCCTCCAAATTATTGAGAGATCTGCTCGAATGACAATAAATCTCATCCGATTCAGTTGAGGGACAGCAATCTCTTTCGTGCAAAGCACGATGTTATGTCTTTTAAGTCACACAATGCTTTGCATTACAGGGATCAAGAAAGCAGGAGCAAAGTGATTTGTCAAATGAAAACGGACATTCCTCACTTTTGTTATGTCTGATATATCTACATCTTAGGTTTTGGCACCGTTATTCTTCGCGAGGAATTTCATGTACCATAACAGAAACAAACATTTTTTCACTGCGTTTTTCAGTGCTTGTGGTAGCGATAATCTTTTCGAGACGGAGTGCACAAGACATATAAACGCCCCCTACTCGTCTCTTAGACAGATGCTTTATAAGGATTAATCCAATGTCTGCTACAAATGAAAATAACTCTAAAATTGAATGTGGCTTTAAGGCTTTAAAGTTGCACCTATTCCTAGGTTACTCGAAAACGAATTTCCAAATTACTTTATATTCTTTGAGACACAGACAGTATGCGTCGAAATGGTGTAAAATCAGCTGATCAAACAACCAAGCACCATAAGACGGCTAATTTAAATATATCTAGGATAGTTTGGATGGTTTTTGTCATGACATTTACTATTGCATTGTTAATTACAAACAAATTTCATTAAATCTCCATAATTAAATACTATAATGTGCCACAATGTTCAAACCAGTCTCATTTCGAGAGTATGTATCAAATACAGCTGATTATTCATTAAAATAATATATTAAAGTAAACATGACATTCCCCTTATTGCTATAAATTAGTTTTGGATGGAACTATATGGTGTCATGGGGAAAGTTAACGAAAAAGAAGACGTCCATAGTTTTGACATGCATCTTGATTCACCAATTCCCAGTATTATACTATCCATTACCTCTAAATATACTATCCAATACCCCATATTTCCTATCCAGCACTCCATTTGAAATGTCCAACACTCACTCATTCACTGACCATACGCGGTAGGAGAGGAAAGAAGGTATATAGAAGATGGACTTTAAATCCCTATAAAATCCAATGTTTCTAATTTTACGGAAAAAAATGATAACTACGATTTTGTACAGCAATTATTTTTAGGTATGTGTGTGTGTGTGTGTGTGTGTGTGTGTGTTTGCTTATCTTTACATTAAACTTTAAATAGAATTTTTGAACCACACCATTGATTAAGAAAAAAACGAGAAAGCAAATAAAAAGTCGAAAGAATTTTTTTGAAATTTGTTTTCAACAGTCAACAGTCAACACTATTTTTAAATTTATCACATTGCCAAACTCAATCAGAAATTAGCGCGCAGCAAACGTTTATTGTAGTATAAGGTTGTGATATTTTCTGTTCAATTTTGAAAACCTAAAAAGTAAACTGTTTAATTACGCACACTGTCAAACTATGTCAGAATTTTGCATGACGCTTAGATTTTTAAAACACTTTTTTGTTCATGTTTGAAAACGATTGCCAAATTAAACAAAAACCAACTTCCTACAAAAGTCTTGCTGAAGATGCATTTTTGAATGACTCTCTGTATATCTCTGACTGTAAGATAGAAAGAAGAAAAGAACAAATACTTAAAGATAATCCCAAAAGTCAGTTTCTTGATAAAATGTGTTACTGCAACAGTAACCAGATTTTGTATAGCAATAGCTGTGAATTTCTTGTTAGCATTGCATTAAACTTTGCATATTATTTGTCGTGCCAGGTGAGAGAGAGAGAGAGAGAGAGAGAGAGAGAGAGAGAGAGAGAGAGAGAGAGAGAGATGATGATGATGATGATGATGATGATGGTGGTGGTGGTAGGGAGAACTTTATCATTAAAATACAAGTCAATAATGAGCAATATCCACAATTTTGAAATAACTCATATTAGATCAGTAATCATGTAAAGTGTTGTAAATTGACGCTTTTTTAGGTGCTTATTGTTTCTCTTGACTGTTTCCTTTTTTAAATCAAGAGTTTATCGTACCCCTCCAAATTATTGAGAGATTTGCTCGAATGACAATAAATCTCATCCGATTCAGTTGAGGGACAGCAATCTCTTTCGTGCAAAGCACGATGCTATGTCTTTTAAGTCACACAATTCTTTGCATTACAGGGATCAAGAAAGCAGGAGCAAAGTGATTTGTCAAATGAAAACGGACATTCCTCACTTTTGTTATGTCTGATATATCTACATCTTAGGTTTTGGCACCGTTATTCTTCGTGAGGAATTTCATGTACCATAACAGAAAAAAACATTTTTTCACTGCGTTTTTCAGTGCTTGTGGTGGCGATAATCTTTTCGAGACGGAGTGCACAAGACATATAAACGCCCCCTACTCGTCTCTTAGACAGATGCTTTATAAGGATTAATCCAATGTCTGCTACAAATGAAAATAACTCTAAAATTGAATGTGGCTTTAAGGCTTTAAAGTTGCACCTATTCCTAGGTTACTCGAAAACGAATTTCCAAATTACTTTATATTCTTTGAGACACAGACAGTATGCGTCGAAATGGTGTAAAATCAGCTGATCAAACAACCAAGCACCATAAGACGGCTAATTTAAATATATCTAGGATAGTTTGGATGGTTTTTGTCATGACATTTACTATTGCATTGTTAATTACAAACAAATTTCATTAAATCTCCATAATTAAATACTATAATGTGCCACAATGTTCAAACCAGTCTCATTTCGAGAGTATGTATCAAATACAGCTGATTATTCATTAAAATAATATATTAAAGTAAACATGACATTCCCCTTATTGCTATAAATTAGTTTTGGATGGAACTATATGGTGTCATGGGGAAAGTTAACGAAAAAGAAGACGTCCATAGTTTTGACATGCATCTTGATTCACCAATTCCCAGTATTATACTATCCATTACCTCTAAATATACTATCCAATACCCCATATTTCCTATCCAGCACTCCATTTGAAATGTCCAACACTCACTCATTCACTGACCATACGCGGTAGGAGAGGAAAGAAGGTATATAGAAGATGGACTTTAAATCCCTATAAAATCCAATGTTTCTAATTTTACGGAAAAAAATGATAACTACGATTTTGTACAGCAATTTTTTTAGGTGTGTGTGTGTGTGTGTGTATTTATCTTTACATTAAACGTTGGATAGAATATTTGAACCACACCATTGATTAAGAAAAAATAGAAAGCAAATAAAAAGTCGAAAGAATTTTTTTGAAATTTGTTTTCAACAGTCAACAGTCAACACTATTTTTAAATTTATCACATTGCCAAACTCAATCAGAAATTAGCGCGCAGCAAACGTTTATTGTAGTATAAGGTTGTGATATTTTCTGTTCAATTTTGAAAACCTAAAAAGTAAACTGTTTAATTACGCACACTGTCAAACTATGTCAGAATTTTGCATGACGCTTAGATTTTTAAAACACTTTTTGTTCATGTTTGAAAACGATTGCCAAATTAAACAAAAACCAACTTCCTACAAAAGTCTTGCTGAAGATGCATTTTCGAATGACTCTCTGTATATCTCTGACTGTAAGATAGAAAGAAGAAAAGAACAAATACTTAAAGATAATCCCAAAAGTCAGTTTCTTGATAAAATGTGTTACTGCAACAGTAACCAGATTTTGTATAGCAATAGCTGTGAATTTCTTGTTAGCATTGCATTAAACTTTGCATAATTTTTGTCGTGCCAGGTGAGAGAGAGAGAGAGAGAGAGAGAGAGAGAGAGAGAGAGAGAGAGAGAGAGAGAGAGAGAGAGAGAGAGAGAGAGAGAGAGAGAGTACAATTTTCTGTTCGAGTTTTAAAGCGTCCAAAACTAATTAGAAGCTGAGCATTGTACCTTGCGAAGCTCTGCTTCTAAAAAAGGAACAGTTTAGTGTGTTTGAGTTTTCATTCCATATTGGATAGTATTTTTTGATAATGATCACCACTTGAACGGGTAAAGCTTTTTAAATGAGAGCCTTTCAATTATTGGAAGATTGTTATCAGGGTTACAATTCCCAGCTAGGGTAGAATAATTTTCTACTTCTCTGTCAGGATATAAAGGTACACGTCTTAAAGACAGAATATCAAGTCTACGTGTCTCAAAGACATAATTTCATAAGTCAACACGTCTAAAGATATAATTCTTAAGGATACACGTCTCAAAGAAAGAATTGTATAAAGCTACACATTATAAACCAGAATTTCATGAGGTTACCTGTCTCAGACAGAAATTCTTAAGGCTACACGTCTTAAAGACATAATTTCATAAGGATACACGTCTCAAAGACATAACGTCATAAGGCAACACATCTCAAGGACAGAACTTCTACAAGCTACAGGTCTCAAAGACAGAATTGTCAAAAGGCTACGTGTCTCAAAGGCAGAATTTCATCAGCCTATATGTCATAAAGACATAATTTCATCAGACTCCGTGTCTCAAAGACAGAATTTTATAAGACTACACGTCTTAAAGAGACAATTTCATATGGATACAATCTTAAAGACAGAATTTCATGAGGCTACACGTCTTAAAGACAGAATTTCATAGTGCTTTACATCGTAGAGAAAAGGATTTCAAATGCTATACATCTCAAAAACATAATTTTGTTTCATACGGCTACCCGTCTCAAAAGTGAATTTGTTTTCATAAGGCTACCTGTCTTACAGACAGAAGTTCATAAGTCTACACGTCTTAGAAACAGAATTTCATAAGGCTACCTGTCTCACATACAGAATTTCATAAGGCTACCTGTCTCACAGACAGAATTTCATAAGGCTACACATCTTAAAGACTGACGTTTAAAAAGCTGCACATCATAAAGACAGAATTTCATCAGGCGAACCGTCTTCAAGACACAATTTCATAACTACGCATATTAAAGACAGAATTTCTTAAGGCTACACGTCTTAGTGACAAAAGTTCATAAGGTTACATGACTCAAAGACAGAATTTCATAAGGATAGATATCTAAGAAGACATATTTAATAAAGTTACTCGTCTTAAAGACAGAATGCCATAATACTACACACCGCAGAGACGGAAGTTCACAAGGCTACACATCTTAAAGACAGAATTTCATACGGCTACACGTCGTACAGACAGAATTTCATAAGGATACACGTCTTATAGATAGAATTTCATATGGCGTTCTGTCTTAAATATCTAATTTCATAAGGTTACGTGTCTTAAAATCAGAATTTCATCAGGCGAACCGTCTTAAAGACACATTTTCATAACTCTACACATATGAAAGACAGAATTTCATAAGGCTACACGTCCTAGTGACATAAGTTCATAAGGCTACACGTCTTAGAGACAAAAGTTCATAAGGTTACACGTCTTAGAGACAAAAATTCATAAGGTTACATGACTCAAAGACAGAATTTCATAAGGATAGATATTTAATAAGACATATTTAATAAGGTTACTCGTCTTAAAGACAGAATGTCATAATACTACACATCGCAGAGACGGAAGTTCACAAGGCTACACATCTTAAAGACAGAATTTCATACGGCTACACGTCTTATAGATAGAATTTCATGTGGCGTTCTGTCTTAAAGACCTAATTTCATAAGGTTACGTGTCTTAAAGACAGAAATTCATAAGTCTACACTCGTTGTGGACAGTTTCTAATATTGCACTGTTTATTGCTAGTGTGTTGAATAATATTAAGTACATATGTTGGCAGCTCTAGCATTACGGGTGGCACGTTTTCTCGGTGCTTCATCAACGCTCTGCTGCGGTTGCCATATGTGATCTTGATGCGCCAGAAATGACAGCCTTACGTACGAATCAACCGTGAGGCACTGGTCATATGCAGGATTTTCAAGGACACATTCAGAGAGTACTTGAAGTGCTTCTTTTGCTTTGCAACTGGGCGCTTTCCATCGCAGAGTTCACATTAGAGCAGTTGTTTTGGAATACCTTCCACGGGCATACTGGACAAATGTATCCTGTTCATCTTACTTGGACCCTCTGGAGCAACGTGAAGACAGTTGAGACTCCGGCCCTCCTGAGTACCTCGGTACCAATAATTTTGTCTTTTCACCTTATCCGCATACTCCTTGGAGACAGCTCATGTGGAAGTGAACAGGTTGTCAAGATGTCTGCTATTGACAGTCCACGTCTAGCTGGCATACAGGAGGTTGGTGAGCACTGCAGTACGGTACACTTTCAGCTTGGTGGAAAGATCGATTCTTCTGCGGTCTCATATATTTTCGTATAATCTCCCGAAAGCTGAGCTGGCTGTGGCAATTTTACTGTTGTCCTCAATGTCAATGTTGACTGCTCTTGAACGAATGAAATTGTCGACAGCCTTGTGTTTCTGACCCTTGACTTCAGTCTTTTTTTGGTGCCGATCGTGAAGCCGTAGTTGTCACGTGCCTCAGCAAATCGGTATGCTTGGTCTGCAGGTCTTCTTCTGATCTGGCATTGAAGACGCTGTGTTCGTGAAAAAGGAAGTCCCTGATGACTATTTCCTTCACGTTCGTGACTTCCTGCAGTCCGATATCTGACATGGATGCCCACATCACCATTTTGAAACGCATTGGTTTTCTGGGAGTAGACCTTACTCAAGATAGTGAATGAGGCGATTAAGCTGGACGCAAGAAGTATCTTGCCAGCGATTAACATGAGGGAAATTCCTTTGTGGTTGTCTCAGCACTGACGGTTGCCTTGTTGATTGTGCATATTTCTTGGAAAAGGTCTGTGAACATCTTCATCAGTACAGGTTCCCCGAGTTTTGTACACATTGGCACAATTAGCCTGTGGTCCGTCCAAGAATCAGCACCACACATGGTCTTTACCACTGTTACGTCCTTTGTGTCCTTCATCCTGGTGATAACCTAAGGAGAGAATCCAGTTCTTTATATAACTTATCTTTCCCATAACCTCTGTTGGTCCTTACTGGAATGTGGGCGCTAATCAACGTGGCACTCTTGTTTCCAGTGGAAGTTGAAAAGTCATTAGGCGATCATTGAAGCTCGTTGGAACGTCGGTTAGCTTACACACTAGAGCAAACATCACTGTGATTCCGACACTTTGCTCGTGGTTTTCTTCACTGCCACTGCAACTCCAGAAAAACGTATCGACGCCAACCACTTGTAACAGATATCTCTCGTCTGCTAATCTGTCGTATTTGTAGACTCATACTTTAATGTTTTAATATAGACTCATAAACGTATAATTGTATAAGCACAAACAGACGGATGAACACAGGAAACGATTGAACAAGCTTTTATTTTCGGTTGATATGATACAAAGTCGTTCGGTTCAAATCATGATATTTTTTGTGTATAGTTCCGTCATGTTAGCCTATTTATAAGTAATCATCAAGAAACAATTCAGTAAATACACATGCTTTGTTATCATTAAATTAACAGAAAACTTTTAAGTAAATGGTTCATTTTTACATGTATATCTGGCAAAGAAAGTTGGATTCAGTACTGAAGAGATAATCGTCCAATTTGCTTGGAAAGTAATTGAAGAATGCACAGTGTTCGTTGTCAATTGGATTGTTAGGTTCACCAGGGTACCAGAACGCAGAGAGGATCTTCTCTCCATTCAGCCAGAACCACGTTCCCTCTGATCCTATGTCTGTGGCTCCAACCCACACGTAAGAATTAAAGCAAAACCCTTCAGAAGAAAAAAAGAATTAAACATAAATTTTAACATAATCAAAATTTGTTTTTAATTATAGACGTTAAACACGGTTTCCCTCTAACCAGAAATTAAGCACTCTGATTGCTATCTATTTTGAACGTCGATATGTCGGATTTTGTATGTCTTGTTGTCATCCACGCTGAAAAGTGTTTTCATTAAAAAATATTACATTTCATTAATTTTCAACTTACGTTTTAAATTACATGAATAGAGACATATCATTATCTTTTCTGATTCTGGCATCAACGTAAAACCGCTTTTAGGTGGGTGGGAATGGAGGCAAGTCAGACTGGTATGGGTATTAGATGTATCACTTCACTGACAATGTTAAGCACACGGTTCTGCGGAACACATCTTCAGTTTATCAGACATAAAGTTTTCGAACTGTAACTCTTATATCATTTCTCTTTTTTTTTTGAGTCACTGATTCACGTGATTATATATATGGAACATTACATGAGTTGGTTTAACTATCACTCATGTTGTCTACTCATCTTGGATTTGCAGTGTTGTTAAGTCGTTGAACTAATGGCCGGAATGGTACGGGTTCGATTCCAACCACCAGACCAGCGCTGACAGTCTCTTTGTGCAAGTCCTTATACTGTACAACCTGGCACGATGATACTGTTGTGCCGTAAAGCCAATAATTAAACCAAACAAAATCGTATATATTCATCCGTGTGTTTGTCCACATTTACAAAGATTTCATATTCTTTTCATTCTACTTGTTTGTAATACTGACTAGAACAGTCCATTTTCCTTACTATCTAGCTTATTGAAAAGAAAGTCTGGTTATTATCATCGGTAATAACAAAAATCAACACGAGAGACTGAAAGTGTACCGTACCAGTGTTTGATCGAGCTATTTCATTAAAGAATTCAAAATTGCTGCTTTTGAGGCTGATCAAATCACCGCCTTCTTGTCGACAGACATCCCTGGCATCATACCATGATTTACATACTTTGTGTACCCTGTAGCAAAATTTGTCTGGTTGGTAGTACTCGTAACCAATGGGACAAGTACGGTTGCCTGGAGAAGAAATAAAAACCCAGATACTTTAAAAATTGTCAAAAGTTTAGTAGAGAATTGAACCATATTTGCATATAAATTATGGGATGTAGTATCGTGACACATTTAGTGATAGAAACACTACATGATTTTGGTAAACAGAATAATGAGCATATACACTCTTTGAATTATATTTGTAATGTATATACAGACACGAATTCAAAGGTCATGCGATAACACGATTGGTCTAGGACGTTGCGAAAGAAATTATCGCATACTTATTAAAACAATTTCAATGAGAGTATTGCTGTACAAGTCTTAAGCCTAGAAATACATGGTAAGGTGATCACCCACAAATAGAAAATTAAGCGATTGTTACTTTGGCAGCCATCTACTGTTTTGTTTCATCCTGTATTGACTTTATGATACATGTGCATTTCAGTTTAAAAGGAAAATGACTGCGTTATCAATACTAACTGAAACAAAACTTGGTTCCAATATATTGTACCTCATCATGTAGTTCTAGTACCAACATTCACTCTGATTTTAGCTCATTAATTGGAAGCGTTTTTAATAAGCAAGAATGATCCATACTTTTGATTTTGTAAGTGACCCATAAAATGGATACGTACAAGATTGTGAGCCATCGATGTCTGCAGACATTTTGTCGGCGATTTTATCAAGCTTTTCCTCGATTCTATTCTCCAAAGCTTCCAGTTGTTAAAGTTTTCCGTCAATTCTTCTTTCCATGTTTTGAATCCTCTTGAGCAATTCTTGGAGTTGTTCACCCACATTCTCCTCACTTCTGTTCTGTAAAATGGATACTTTTTCGATAGCATCTTCTAAGTCTTTTTTGATAATGCACTGGCGTCTCGAGCCACCTAATTGATATACAACATTGCGACACTCTGGCTCATCCTCTAATTTCAACGTATTTCCGTTGCCATTCTCGATACTGGAGCAAACACACGTGGTCCAAATCCCTGCTACACCGTATAAGATCACTAAAACTATACATAGGCATTGCATTTTGTATGCTTTGTAAGTTCTTAAAAAAAAACGTTTTTGGTGAAATGATGCGTTTCTTGTAAACTTTCCACTGATACTGTTGTTAACGTAAGCGGGTTACAAACAAAATCACTGTCCAGACTGAAGTCTTTACTAAAATAGTTGAAAATATTATTAATAGAATTAAGATATCTTGGTAGCATAGGATTTCAAAACCGTAGATAGGTAAAGCCATTGTGTCGACAGGAAAAATAGTGGTTTAACAATTGAATATGGAATAAGACAAAAGGTCACATTTTTGCAGATATATTCTTTATTAGTAAATGCCTAGAAGAAGTAAATTCAGAACAAGTGTTTCCTGTGAAAACAACAATTCTCTTGGTCGCATTGATTTGCCAGAAAGATAAAATTGTATCGTTATCTTTCATACAGGTATATGTTTGGAAGTAGGTGGGTAGAATACATGTTGTTTCTATACTGCACGTTTGACCAATATCCCTTCATCGTGTTTGTGTAAACCCGATTCAAAATATGTAAAATGTCAAGAATGTGTAAAAGTATATCCTTAAAAAGAATGAAGAAAAAAATATCACCCAACAAGATGATGCATAGTTTTTATATTTTGAATCATTTAACAGTTTATATTGTGCTTCGTCACCATGAGATATTTTTGAAAAGTTATCGGAAGTAGTTTTAAACGAAATTCGTCAGTAACATTAGTATAAAATCATAAGAGAAAACTGTGTTTTTTGAATAAAGAGTATCATAAAGGTCATTCAGAAAAGCCATTTATAAGCAAAACAATAAAATGTTTATTAATCCAATTAATAGAAAGTTAAAATTGATTGTAAAATCGTTGTATGCACATGTGTACCCATTTATCTGCAAACGGTCTTGTCAAATTGTGTCACAAGGATTAAATGACTCATACATACATGCATGCATGCATGCATACATACCTACCTACCTACCTACCTACAGACCTACCTACTTACCTACCTACCTACACACACACACACACACACACACACACACACACACACACACACACACACATACATACATACATACATACATACATACATACATACATACATACATACATACATACATCTGAGAATAAAAGTTATTTTTAATTTTTAATGTAATTGTCTTTAGTAGCAAGACCAGCTATTGCTATCTGTCCTATTTTATGACAAGGTGTGTGCATGTTAGAAAATAAGTCTCATTTATTATTAAAGAATGAAAATTAATCGTATCGAAAATAGTCCGTATTAGTTTTTAGACAAAACTATTAGTGTCTTGAAAAATTTAAAGTTGCTGTCTTTGAGTCCGATAAATTCCCACACTCCTTGCCGAGAGACATCTTTTACATCATACCTTAACTGGTAGAAGACTTTTATTCCTCTTGGTATTGCACATAACTGCGGGGAATATACGGCATTTTCTAAAACAAATAAGTATTAAGTTGCCAACAAATACAGCACTGTAGTAAGCCACGAACGACAAGCTGCTAGCTATGCCTGCATAAGCTGAGATTTCCTCTTTTTTCAAGAGTACACACCACCCCACCCCACCCCCACACACACACGTCATGAAGAAAACAACGTCAGTTTCTTACACATCAATGAAAGTTATGGGCAAATCATTTTTCCAATTTGTCACTACCTGACAATACCTATCTGTACGATGAGAATCATTACCAGATGGTCTTAGCAGAGGTTAAAAAACAGAGTATAGAAACCCATTCCCACTTTGATGAAGTTGTTGACAAAATTCCCACTAGAGAAGAAATCAGTAGTGCAATTAGTTCTCTCAATAAAAACAAGGCATGTGGTCATGACGGTATTGTTGCCGAGCATTTACTGTTTGCGGACACTCAAAGCAGTGTACAGTTACTTGAAACTGTCTTGAAAAAAGTGTACGAGGCCGAGGAGTACCCATGCCATTTTAAGCAAGGTTTAGTAATACCAATATTTAAAGGAGGGGGAAAAAGCAAATTAGATATGAATAATTACCGTGATATAACTATAGTTCCAGTGCTTCAGAAAATCCTAGAGCAAATTATATATAATAGACTACTTATATTTTCTAAGCACATTAATTTTCCAAATCCATTGCAACAAGGTTTTAGGAATAATTGTGGTAGTATCACTGCAGCGTTTAGTATCAAAGAATCTATATGCTACTATATGGATAAAGATACTCCTGTCTATGCAACATTTCTTGATAATGCTAAGGCATTCAATACAATCTGGCGCAATGGGTTATTTTACAAGCTGTATAAACTTGGCATAAAAGGTAAGACGTGGCGCATCATGAAAGACTCGCTTAAGGGGGTAACCAGTTCTGTTTTATCTGCGGGCAAATTGTCCAAATATTTTAATATTAAGCAGGGTGTAGGGCAGGGTCGTATCTTGTCCGCTTGGTTCTTTCTCGTTATGATAGACGATTTGATCACTGATTTAGATCACACTTTGCGAGGCCTAAAACTTGTCGATCTCCACCTGCCGTGTGTCTTATTAGCGGATGACACAACTGTAATGGCTAATTCGCATCATTCGATGCAGCATCCTCTTTACAAACAAAAGAAGAACTAGTATCCCTTCTTTTCTATTTGACAAGTCGCCAATTCCAGTAGTCAAAAGTAAGAAATATGCCGGCATACCTCTAAAGTACAAATTTAAACCTAATGACGCGATAAAAGAAGCATGCGATAAAGGTAAACACTTATTAAACTCTTTTTATTTTATTGGTATCAGAGACGGGGGAATGAACCCTCTAACAAGTATGAAAATCTGGAAAAGAATCATTCTACCCTCAGTCCTATATGGATGTGAATTATGGTCGAATATGACAAACACCAATATAGAAGAACTTGAGCTATGTCAGAGATATGCAGCGCGACGTATGCAAGCTTTCGATAAATATTCGCCCACAGAGGCAACGCGTAGTACCTTAGGACTCTGGTCAATGGAAGCATACATAGATAAGATGAAATTGTGCTTTTTCAACCGGCTGAGTAGGGGCGATTAGACTCTTATCTGGAAAAAGATTTTTATTTTGCGCTTATGTCAGTACTTGACCAACCCACTAACACAGACGGGGTTTATAGCAGATATTGACAAAATATTCAAGAAATATGGTATGGGAAGTGTTCTCTTAGACTATGCAGTAAGAGTACAAACCGAAGGTAAACTTGTTTGGAATCGGAATAGTATTGATAATATTCAGAACATCGAAGAATCTACCTGGAATACAGATATTGAACTAAGGAGCGATTTAATTCACTTCAGAAACATTCATTTGGACTTAAAACCAAGCAGTATATGGTTTCTTGGGCGTAAATTTCCATCTATGTTATGGCCTCTCTCTCTGAAATAGTGAAACTATATATCATGCCTGTTGGAAAAGTTATAATATGCAAACTCTGTGGAAAAGAGACTGATGACAGAGCGAAACATTTTATCTTAGGTTGTGAAATGCTACTTGAAGAACGAAACGTCTTCTTTGAGAGGGTAATTGACACTTTAGAGGTGAGAGACGGGGTTAATTTATTCAATCAAGAAGACGATATACTATTGGAGACACTTCTTGGAAGCAGAGTAGATTGCTTGTCGTCTATCGACGATGATGTATGGGATAAACTCATGTTGGTAACGGCAAAAAGCATAACCTCATTTTACAGTAAAATGCATGCCCTACTCTCAACCAACATGTCATAACATAACAGCAATAACAAGTAGTTACGATAAATAAATAAATTAATTAACTTAAAAAACAAGCAAAAACAAAAGGCCATCCTGTTGTTGTGAAATTCCGCAATTTTGTTGTACGACAGATCACGGAGATATAATGCTCTCTGGCTCATATAATATAAGAGTGTCACCTTTTGCTATCTTTTTTCATTTGAGAATGGTTTCATGTTGTTCCATATATATATATATATATATATATATATATATATATATATATATATATATATATATATATATATATATATATATATATATATATATATATATTATAGATGTGTGTATGTGTGTGTATATGTGTATGTGCATATATGTGTTTGTGTGTGTATATATATGTATGTGTATGTGTGTACATAATGCCGTCGCTTCCAGGAGCCTTCCCACAGGCAAGGCAGTCATTGGCTTTTCCGAAAATTTCCAGGGTGGGCTGTGTGTCTAGCTCCTCCATGACAGGCAGGTCAGGAATGGCATTCAGTGTCGTTGTTTTGGCTTGCATATACCTCGAGATAGTGTTCAAAAAAATCGCTGCAGTTGTTTCCCCTGGTCTGTGATGTCTTCACCTGTCTTGGACTTGTGGGGGGCGGTCTTTGAGATCGAGGGGCCTGTCGCCTTCTTGATGCCCTCGTACATTTCTCTTGCATCCCCGGTGTCGGCAGCTGTCTGTATACTGTTGCAAAGGTTAAGCCAATAGATGTTTGCACAGTGGCGGTCGGTCTTCTGGTCGTTGTTCCTTGCATTCCTGAGTGCTTGCAATGTTCTTGGGCTAGGTGTAGCCTTGTATGCCAGTAGGGTTTTCCTCTTTGCCTCAGTCAAGGACTCCATCTCCTCCCAGTTTTCCTCATACCAGTCGCCATTTTTCCGTTCCCTCTTCCCGTAAGCTATGATGACAAAGTTGTATACAGAGTAATGGAGATGGGCCCACTCGGAGTTAATGGTGTCATCAGGTGTCACTTTGGTGAGAGCTTCCTGCACTTTACTGATGAACTGTTGTGTTTCTCTGGGTTACTTGCATAGCAGGTGTTGATGCGAGGATGACCCTTCTTCTTGGCATGGTGCAGCTCTATTTGTAATATTCGCACCTTACTGACCACAAGGGAATGGTCCGTATATATATATCACACACACACGGACATAGGATGATGAAATGTTAAAGTAGTACTCAAACAGTCGGCTAATACTACTTTATAAAATAAATAATTGTAGCAACTTCAATATTAACAAAATGCGCAAGAGTAAAGACAGCAAATGTCGGTAAATCTCACAGTAAATGTTCTATAATATGTAATGGTACGTGGTATGCAAAGTCGTGGTAAGGTGGTCACGATGTACAAATTCGCACTTTATAGAGACATTTTTGTTTTAAGAAAACTAATTTCCTATGTTTTTCTTAGTGGTTATCCTGTTTATCTCAACAAAAGACATTGCAGTTCTTACGTGTTGCTCAAATAACGTTTAATTCTGTTTATTTTTGTGTATGATTGATTGGTATTATTTGTGTTTGCCTTGTCATACAGTTTGCTTCCATCAATTTTGAAATAATGTTACAATGATTTATTTAATATATTCAAGAATCAGAAAAGATACAACAAATATCTTAAAACTTATTATTTATTCATATCTTGACTTCACAGTCACTAGCAAAATTACTTTTGACATCGCTATTCTTTTGTTTGGCTCTTTTCAGGAATGTGTAAAGGGCATTATGAAACAATTTTGTAGTTTTACGCTGAAATAACTGATGTAGACGAGAAAAGTTGCATATCGTGCGGAATTATTGAACCTATATATCCTATACAAAATTATGTAAATCAAGGAAGAAAAAACGAGACATTTTCGAAGGCGTATTGTTTGAAACGTAAGTACCGACAACAATTAACTGAAATTGATATAGGGAGTTAACTTGTCAATACTGATTCATCGATAAGATAGGAGTTTCTAAAATCGGAAAATGTCTTTCAGATAAAAACACTTAAAGAAATCATTCTAGATGGATATTATTGTTTTTAGCCCAAATGTTCATATCCTCAACCAACAACTATTTATTCCTTTGTTTTATGTACAGTTTAGAGATATTGATGTTTGTTTGATTCTTTGCATTTGAATAGTGAGTTGGAGAATGGGAACGCATATTCTGGCGTGCAAATGCAAAAGCTATGGAATTATTATAAATACCGTACTAATGTACCGTAATAATGTTGCCCATTCGTCATCATTTGTTTTCATATTTGGAGAAAACAAATGCTTCTCCTCCAACTCTTTCATGAAAATCTCTGGAACTGTGGTCTCCGAATGTTATGAACAGACCTAGGATGCTGGTTCTTAACCTCCTAAGCCAGTAGTCTTCCAAATTTTATTGAACCTGGGAGCGGACAGCACTTCAATAATTTATGAAGAAAAAGAAAATGGGTCTACAAGTCAATACAATTTTATGAAAGAACCCTTGACTTATGGTCTTCAAAATGTTTGTAAAATAAATCTGGGCACATACCCTGAAAACTTTATTTAAAAATACTTAAGGGAAGCGATTTTTAAATTTTATATAAAAAAAAACACCAATAACATTAAAATTGTATAAAAAAAATCATAGGCCATCCACACCTCTTAATCAGAAACACATCATAAGATAGTAGTCCAGTACATATCCCGAATTTGTTATGTTCGAAGTCTCTAAATCCAAAAAACTTTGAAAAATTACAACCTTACTTCCCAAATCCAATCTCTGTAAATTGACCTATGAAGAACAAAACATTTACTCACAAGGAAGAAGTCGCATTTCTTTGGCATATCTTTTCCCCCATTCTCCGTTATCGAAATTGTGTGGCCCGTTTCCTGCTTAATATGTGTGGTATTTATTATTTATTATTACTACTACTACTACTACTACTACTACTACTACTACTACTACTACTACTAGATTTGCATGCACGTGATTCTTTTTAATACTTCATCATATTTCAGCAGTATGTTTTTCTTGGGGTGGGGGTGGGGGTTCCCATTCGCGGGAGTACTTTATCATTTTGTAATTTTTTTTTTTTTGAAACATTTTTATTTTTGCGAAGAGGAGAGCGTCACTAAAACTAACCGATCTCTCTCTCTCTCTCTCTCTCTCTCTCTCTCTCTCTCTCTCTCTCTCTCTCATTTACTGACCTCATTTTAGACAGATGTTGTTGGAGGACAAGTTATTGCGACGAAAGTCATTCGAGTTGCACCTGTTCCTAGTTTTGTCCAAACAGAATTTCCAAATTACATTGAAAAATTGACCACATAAATATTTTATTTATCTTTCCAGTCAAACAAACAAAGTGTGTATAAGCTGTGTAAAATCAGCTGATCAAACACTCAATCACTATAAGATGGCTAATTTAAATAAATATCTAGGATATTTAGGATAGCTTAGTGTATGACATTTACTTTTGTATTGTTCATACTATTTAATTAAACCTCCTTAATTAAATACTGTCACGTGTCACAGTTTAGCCAATAGTATGATGACCACACCAGTTTCATGTCGAAAGTATGTATCAAATACAGCTCACCAAGGTCAGCATCACTTCAAAGAGCGACATGGATTTTCTGTCAGAAATCATGTTAGAGGAAAAATCTTTATAAAGAAGCTCGGACACTGCAATCTGACCAACATGAGACTTGCCACTGATTTCGGGTTAATGTTGCTAAATATTTATCAAGGTACACCTTACTAGTTCAATTTATCCGTCTGTCAGACTATACCTTTTTGACATGTTCTTCTTTCACAACCACCATTATCACCCTCACCATTATGTCTTAGCTCTTGTAGTTTCTTGTCGTTTCCCTGATTCAACCAATTCGGTAATTAATAATAATAATAATAATAATAATAATAATAATAATAATACCATTATTATTATTATTATTATTATTATTATTATTATTATTATTATTATTATTATCCACAGGCTCTTGATTATATTGCCGCTGCTGTGTTGTTACCTGAGATCGTAACACTTCTCGGGATCCTTACCCTTTTCAGTCGTAGGTCTGGATTTTGTCTTCGGTTATGTAGACTGTCCCTTAAATTTGTGTGGTATAATTAATTCCTCGTGCCTTTTAGCTGCAACCCTATCTGCCAGCGATTTCCAGATCTTTCTAGGTTGTCAAATCAAGCATATCGCCAGTTGTTTCCTCTTTATTTTTGTTTTTATTTTTTTTGACCACATGGGACTTTTCTGACACTTCTATGCCAATGATGTAGATCGGGTCAACTAGTACAACGTCCAATTTTAGGTCGTTATTCTGGATAGTGAGAAATCACTTTTCTAAACCACAATTTTTGCTTTGGGATGGTACATTGTGGTAGTTATCTTAGTCCAATATTTCTTGGACAGCTGCCAAAGTAGAGCTATTTTTTTTAAAAAATTTAAAATACCGATTATTTTTCTCACCCGGGCAAACATTATGTACTCATTGTTCAGGTGATTGACTATCTAATCCCAACTTCAAAAAATTCTGAACAATGGTGACACGTCATTATCACCTTGTGGCTCATGAGTGTCTGGGCCTGTGCTAATTATTCCGCTTCCTTGTTATGCTTTCCAAATAGGCGCCACTTTTGTTTTTTTGTTCTGCGTCCAATATGAATTATTGATCCATATTACGTTCTCCTCTATTTTACTGTTATTTCTTGCACCTTCTCTGTTGGTAGCTCTTGTTTGGTTGCTTGATTTTCGAGGGCCCTCTTCTTGGACAAAGGCTATGAATTCTCCACCTCTTTCCCTAATTTAGAGTGTTGGGATCATTTTTCTTTGCTTCAAGATACTCTTGACACTTACCAAACCTCTACGACCTATCTGTCTTGGCAGGTAGAGTCTGTTAAAAGTATTTTTTTAATAGCCTCCTCACAGATGGGGTGTTGTTGTAGTGCATAGCACCATTTTTTTCAGCACAATTTGAACTATATCAGTATTAATGGTGGAGGAAGAACCCGGGAATACCCCAGAAAGAACCACCGACGCACGAGAAACTACTGGCAAGCTTACTCACACACCCACATTGGCCGAAACAGAGACTCGAACCCACGCAGAGGTAAGATGGCAGTGATCCGTAACGGTAAGTGAATGAGACCACTTTCCCCCCCCCCCCCCCCACATATGGGTACTAAGTATATGGTATTTCTATCCATATCTTCCGATTTCTTTTTTCTATTATTATTATTATTATTATTATTATTATTATTATTATTATTATTATTATTTGTAGTACTCAGTGTATATATACGAACGCCTCCATCAAATGTATCCGTCATGATAGGAGAGGATGCAATATTCGTGTGTGAAGTTGGGGAGCAGGAAAGAGGGCAGTATGTTGTTTGGGAAAAGGTAAACTATTTTTCTAACTATTTGAGATGATGACGATGATTATAAAGAAGTTATTATTATTATTATTATTATTATTATTATTATTATTATTATTATTATTATTATTATAACTTTGCTTCCGATATTAATTTCCTTCTTTACCAAAATAATGACGGTTAAGAATTACAGAAAATGACTAATAATTGTCTGTAAATTGTACCCTTTTGTGACTCCGATTTGACAACATGATTTCACTATTTTCTGATGGTGTGACAATTTGTACAAAAGTTTCATTTCAAATTATTTTCGTCGTTGTTCAGACCATTCCTCACACCGTCGTGAATTACAATGAGAAGCATGATCATTCACGTCTCTGATATTTCCATATAAATTTTAACCTTAATTGTGAACAATTTACTAGTCAATTACTAGCTGCCTAATATAAAGAATATCTAGACTTGAAGCCTGATTGTCTGGAGCCAAACATTACAAAACTGCAGAATCCAAAGTATATTTAAAGCTAGGCTGCACAATAGTGAATTACTCAATGTATATGATTTAAAATATGTTTTCTTGTTCTTTGACTTCAATTTTCATGACTATATATATATATATATATATATATATATATATATATATATATATATATATATATATATATATATATATATATATATATATGTGTGTGTGTGTGTGTGTGTGTGTGTGTGTGTGTGTGTGTGTGTGTGTGTGTAAGAACTCTCTCGAAAATCATTTCGTTCATATTAGGAAAAAATTAAATCCAGAGTTTAACATAACAAGAAACTGTCCTACCGTCTCATGTCTTATTGCAGTCCTCTTTTCTTTTATTTACATCATCACATATTTAATTTTATTTTTAAGCAATAAAACATTTCTTCCAAACATCTCTTTTTCCGCAGTGTGATTTTTTTATTCTCATGATATACGCTTATGAAGCTATGAAGCATACATATTTTTCTAAATTCCAAAAATGTTTATAATCTACGTGAGTAAAATGAGTTTGTTTTTAAAATGCGTTACAAAATAAAACAATAGAGCTGGACATCAGGTTCGATCTAATCAAATAAACTTCGTTTACTTTGACTCGGTATTTATTCGTTTATTTATTTGTTTTCAGATCAGCAAGGATTCTATAACTGAGATCGTAGCCTACAATAACCAGACAATAAACTTCACCAAGTATGAGGTGACGGGGACGTACAAGTTGTCCATCTCTCACACGAATCTGGAAGACGAAGCATTGTACGAGTGTCAAACAGACGGGAAAAAAGCAAACGCTACACTCAGTGTATCAGGTTAGTCAAAGAGTCTTGAAAAATAATTTTCTTTTAAAAAAAAACTAATTTTAATTTTTATCCCCGTTTTAACACTGTATGCTTTTTAGACGTTCATGTTAAACGTTATAGTAATGTACTATAGTCCGGAAGCGGCACAAAATCAAATTTATGTTCTGTGTTGTTATGTGATTTTTGTGATCACTTAGTTTTACATGTTTTGTAGCCTTCAATTTCAGAACAAAGTAAATCTTGCATTTAGGCCGAAACACCATATCGTTGTTCGTCCGTCAATTCGACGAGGACTTCTCTAGTCATCCAAAGGTTGGAGGGGCTGATTCTGTTCTGTGCGTGCGCAGATGGCTAATGAGACAAACCCTTGCACGGAATGTTTGTTTGGATAAGGGAAACGGGATGAGTAGGACTCTTGCCTCTTCAGCTCTTCAGCTGTTGTCGTTGGAGCATTTGTGCGCAGAGAAACGCCAAGTGACTGGTCGGTCGCTTACTGTTGTTGAATGCTTTCAATGCAGCTTTTATATTGTCTTTGAAGTGCTTCTTCTGTCCTTCATGGAATTGCTGTCATTGATGTACCTCTTAGAGTCTCTTAAGCAGCCGGCCAACGTAGCTGACACTGCATCAGGATGGTGTTGATGCAGGAGAGATCTGCTTGCGCGAGTACCTCAGTGTCTGGGACCTTGTCGTGCCACTTGATGTTGAGGACTTTCCTAAGACTTGTGGTGTGAGAGTGGTTCAGCTTCCTGGCGTGGAGTTGGTACACCGTCCACGTTTCACATGCGTAAAGTAGTGTGGGGAGCATAATTGCAGTGTAGACCTTTAGTTTGGTCTGGATTTTGATGCCTCTTCTATTCCAGACGTTGGCATACAATTTGCCGAAAGTTGCGGTGGTTCTGGCAACGCAAAGGTTCATCTCGTCGTCAATATTGACACTGTGACAGTTTATTGCCAAGGTAGGAGAAGCGGATCACTACGTTGAGTTTTATGCATTTGACTATGATGTTGGGCTCAACACAGGGATTTCCAGGGCCCGAATGAAGCAGGACTTGAGTCTTCTTGATACTGATGGTACGACCAAGGCTTGTACAGGAGCTGGAAAACTTGTCAACGCTGCATTGCAGGTCGTTTTATGAGGCAGCGTCGAGGGCAAATAATAAATCCCTGATGGTGTCTGACATAACCTTGGTTTTCTTGAAGCTCAGATGTCTCTCCATTTTCCTGGACACGTGCATGCATGCCATTGTGGAAATGCTGTAACATGAATATACAATTTCTTGGGCATCCGTACTCGGCCATTACTTTCCATAAGCCTTTCCTGTTGACAATATCAAAGGCATTTGTTAATTCGATGCAGATGGAGAAAAGGTCGGTATTTTGCTCTTGACCTTTCTCTTGTAACTGCCTCACAGCAAATGCTTTGTCGATGGTCCCACAATCTTTTTGGAATCCATACTGACTTTCTGGATCTAGTCCCTGGGCAGGGTGTGTAATGATGCGGTTCAGTAGGAGTCTAGCGAGTATCCTTCCTGCAAATGAGAGTAAGGATATACGCCGGTGGTTGTCGCAGGCCCAGCGGGTCACTCTTCGCGTATACAGGTTGATTATGGAAGCGTCTTTAAATTCATCTGGGATCGTCTCATGCTGACACATCAGAAGAAATAGTTGGTGGAGTCTTTCTGTCAGGGCTGTTCCCCCTTCCTTTTAGACTTCAGCTGAGATGGAGTCTTAACCATGCATTTTGTCACTGGAGAGCACACTATCGCTTTCAATGTCTCCGGCAAGGTTGGCGGGTCATCCAGTGCTTCGTTGATGGGTAATTGGTGGAGAGGACCGATGGCTTCACCACTAATGGATGAAGGGCGATTCAGGACGCTGTCAATGTGTTTAGCCCATCGTTGAAGAATCCTCCCATTTTTAGTAATTTGTGTGTTCCGGTCTTCGTAGGGAAATCTGGTGGATGTTCCAGAAGATGTAGCTGCATACACTTCTTTCAGGGCATTGTACAAGTCTTCATATCATGCTGGTTTGCATAGCACTGGATCGCATAAGCTTTGTTGCTCAGCCATTTTCTCGGATCAGACGACGCAGCTTCTGCCATACAGTGCTGCATATGTTGTTGTACGCATCTTTCTTAGAGGTGGAGTTGGGGTTTTTGAGATAGGTTTGAAGGAGGCGGTGTTTGTCATTCAGGAACAGCTTTATTTCGTCTCGTTCTCGTCAAACTAGTCTTGATGCTCTCTGGCTTAGGGTCCTAGGATTTCCGAAGCTGTGCTGTAAAGCAGCTCTCTGAATTACGTTCAGTCGTTCTCCACATTTGGATTGTCAAGAGGGCTGGATTTCTCAGACGTTCTTCCATGGCATCCACGAGAGACTGTTTGGCACTAGTCCAGTCGATTATGAGCCTTCTTTCCCTGTGGGCGTCTTTTGTGCTGAACACGAATGTTGAGCTTGGTGATGATGAGGCTGTGGTCTGTCCAGCAGTCAGCGCCGCACAAGGGTTTGGTCACACGCACATCCTGCCTGTCCTTCTTCCTGACAATGACGTAGTCGATGAGGTGCCAGTGCTCAGAGCGTGGGTGCATCCAGCACTCGATCCCAGGCAACGTGTTCACAGCCTTATCTTGTACTGAAAACGCTAAGAATGACGAGCTTATCTGCCTTCAGCCTACTGTGTGTAGGTTTGCGGTAACGGCTGCCATTGTACCCACACCTGCCGCTTCGTCGCTTGCCTGTCACCACATGACTTTAGTTGGTGACGAAATGGGATGGGTGGATGACAAGAACGACTTGCGTGGTGACTTTGTTTTAAGTGCGGGACATCACTCTCCCGCTGAAAACCACCTGGGTTCAGCAGCATAATAACATCGAGACGGCCGGAGACACAGTTGGGTACAGTGAATGACCAGGACGTCCTACGTGTCTCTTCATGCTCTTAGCGCTCCACGGTGCTTTGCTGGGAATTGCCTTTCTGTCCTTTGACCAGCTGGTGATTCTTTTGCGCAGGCTGCCGAATCCAGTCTTCACATGCTGGATAGACGAAGCCTAACTCACGGAGGATTTAAGGCCCGTTATCTACTTTTTCAAGATATTATTTCATGCTTAAATGGACATGACTAATTACTAATGCAGTGGGCGTGTCTCGTCCTGCATAAAAACAATCACCAATTCATACTAAAGTGTGAAATGATCTAATAATTACATATACATATAATGTCATTTCATCTAATCAGCCAATCTGATTATATTTCCATAATATCTTAAAAGCCGCGTTACAATGTAGGCCTAAGTATGTTCTTTTTTAATTTTCAACAAATCGCATGGAACCACGCGAGATATGTGGTTGAACGAGACTATGTATATATATATATATATATATATATATATATATATATATATATATATATATATATATATATATATATATATATATATATATATATGTATGTATGTATGTATGTATGTATGTATGTATGTATATTGCTTTTAATTAGTTACTGTGCATTATGTACTTAGCTTATTTATGTTCACCTGTCTGTATGACTAGTTCATAATCTCGTACACAGCAATACTATGTGAAAGCTGAAATCTATGTCAGTCTAACTCAACATTGACGTTATCCCTACACTCAGGATGTTTTCCACGATTACACATAGAACTTTAGGTTGCACTCGTAATTATGACTTCGGTCCTTCAAATTTCACAAGAAATCCTTGGACGCTCAACCAGAAAGCATCAAGACTGGTATTGATGAGAACTGCGACGAGATGAAGCAGTTGCTGGATGAGAAACAATGCCTCCTTCAAAACTACATCAACAGCCCCAAGTCCACCTCGAGGAAATATACGTACAACATACGCAGAACTTCAGCAGAAGATGAGTTAGATGCGAGACACATGGCTGAACAACAAAGCTGATGAGATCCAGTGCTATGCAGACCAGCTTGACATGAAGAGCTTCTAGAATGCCCTGTAAGAAGTGTATGGACCTACATCATCTGGAACATCTCTGCTTCTCAACGCAGACGGGAACGCACTAATTACTGTCAAAGGGAAGATTCTTTGACGATGGGCTGAACGCTTTGACAGTGTCTTGAATCGCCCATCATCCATAAGTCGTCTCCCCTAATTACCCATCAACGAATCACTGGATGACCCTCCAACCTTGATGGAGACACGGAAAGCGATAGTGTGCTCTCCAGTGGCAAAATACCCGGTTAAGACTCCATCCAGCTGAAGTTTACAAGGAAGAGGCACAGCCCTGATAGAAATGCTCCACCAATTAAGCGGTAAGTGAGCCGTCATGCCTGTGACAACTGCTGGGGTATATCCTTGCTCTCAATTGCAGGAAAGATACTCGCTAGAATCCAAACTGAACAGCCTCACTATGCACCTTGACCAGGAAATACTGCCATAAAGCCAATGTGGATTCCGAAAAGAACGTGGGACCATTGACAAGGTGTTTGTTGCGAGTCAGTTGCAACATAAATGTCAAGAGCAAACGCTGACCCTTTCTACATCTGCATCAAATTGACAAAGGCATTTAATGCTGTCAACAGAGGTTTGTGAAAGGTAATTGCTATGTATGGATGCCCAAGTAAATGTATATACCTGGTTCAGCATTTCCACAATTGCATGCATACACGAGTCCAGGAAAATGGAGAGACATCGGAGCCCCTCCCAGTAACCAATGGCGTCAAGCAGGGTTGTGTTCTGGCATCGACACTGTTCAGTCTATTGTTCTCCGTCATGCTGAGGAATGCTTTCAGAGACCGAGTGGTTGGAGTCGGCATCAGGTACGGTACAGATGGAAAACTATTCAATCCAATGAGGATTTAAGCGAAAACCATGGTCATGACATACACCATCTGGGATTTATTATTTGCTGATGATTGCGTCCTCAACGCTTGCTCAGTAGCCGACCTGCAATGCAGCGTCGACAAGTTCTCCAGCTCCTGCACAAGCTGTGGTCTCATCATCAGTACCAAGAAGACTGAAGTAATGCATCATACCGGTCCAGTAAAGCTCTATGTTGAGCCCAACATCATTGTGAATGGCCGAAAATCTCAACGCAGTGAACTGCTTCATCTACCTTGGCAGCACACTGACACAGAGCATCACTATTGACGACGAGATGAATTTTTGCATTGCCCGCGTCAGCGCATCTTCCGGCAGATTGTATGCCAACGTCTGGAATAGAAAACGCATCAACATCCAGACCAGTGAACCAACTCAACGTCAGGAAGCTGAACCCCGCTCACACTACAAGTCTCAGAAAAATTCCCAACATCAAGTGGCAGGACAAGGTTCCAGACACGGAGAGACTCGCCCAAGCAGGTCTCTCCAGCATCTACATCATCCTGATGCAGTGCCAGCTACACTGGGCGGGACATGTTGTACACATGCCAGATCACCGAATACCTAAGAGACTCTTCTATGGTGAGCTACAGCAATGACAGCGATCCCACGAAGGTCAGATGAAACGGTTTAAAGACAACCTGAAAGCTGCATTGAAAACATTCAACATAGACCATGATTCATGAGAGCAAACAGCAAACTATCGAGTCACTTAGCCTTCCTCTGTGCACAATGGCTCTAAGTTGTGCAATTCTAGCACGATAGCAGCTGCAGAGTTGAAGAGGCAAGCCAGAAAAGCACATGCCATCAACCCTCCCGGAGATGTCCTATCATCCCGTTTCCCTTATGCAAACAAACATTCCGTGCAAGGGTTGGCCTCATCAGCTACCTGCACACGCACAGAACAAAAACAGCCCCTCCAACCCTCAGATTACTAGAGAGGTCCTCATCGTATTGATGGACAAACATCACCACATTATCCTTTTGCTAGAGTGTTGCAGAGAGAATGTGTAGTTTGATTTTGAGAGAGAGAAAACAATCCTTCTAATTTCGTTTCTACAAAGTTTGATCAAGGCGCTTTCTGTTGGTGATAGCAATCAATGAAGCATTTAACCATATAATAATGTGGTTGTCTCACAGAGCCACGCGAGAGTCTGTTTGGACAAGCTCTTGCAACTAGCACATGTATTCATTCGAAATAATGTCTCCAATAACAGGACATTTTATCGGGTTAGTACCCCAAAAATAAAATCACGTAAGACTTCTAAAGTCTACTGACCTTGCGCTTTTTCAAACAGTACATATGTTGACCTCCTGTGTGGAGATACTATCAAGCAAACTTGCAATCGGAAAATGTTCCTCCTACAGATACATTGCAGACTTGTATATGTAACATCGCCCAATCCATCATAAACTACGGCTCCACCACTGAAATGCAAGATAAATCTTTTAAACTATGATAACTAACTGTAATCACACACACACACACACACACACACACACACACACACACACACACACACACTTTATACTGGCAGTGCTATAGTTTACATATGAAAATTATGAATGCATAAAGGTTATTTAAAAGTAAATATGTATCAAAATGAAATTGTTTAATATTGACACAGACTCATAAATACTAGAAATATTTACAGATGCTTATATGAAGATATGAAAAAGATTTCCAGCTGAATATACCAAAGATCATTTTCTAAAGAGTACAATAAACTTAAATGATGGCGGATTTAAAGAGGAGGCAGATAGTAAAAGCATTACAAAGCTTAAAAGTACAATTAGTAAAACGTATAGCCAAGAATTATTGTCCATTAAAAAAAAAGTTTCCTTGAGCCCATTTCTATTAAGAAGAATATTTAAGCCATTTTTAGATTAAATGTAAATTTTAAAATGGAAAACAAATTATAAAAAATAGTTTTTTTCCCCACAAAAAGTACTTTTTTTTAAAGAAACCCTATATTAAAATTAATTTAACTAAAACACCCTTAAGTTTTCATATCTGTAAAAATAACAATATAAAAAGTTTTCAAAATTTAAAAAAAATTTTTAAAAGATTTAGGGATAAGATTGTTAAATAATTGATTCTCTGAAAGGGTTCTTTCCTGGGTTGAATAACAAACATTTCTAGCATTGGCCTTTTACCTACTACATGTCTGGTTTTAAATTCTCGAACAGGAAGAGCAAAATGAAAGAAAATATAATTTAAAGGCCAAGCAAAGTCGGCATAATTTATATTATTCAATTACTTAAATTGTAACGTTTTAAAATATATCATAGAGTTTGGAATATTTTGCAGTCCCGATGGATAGCATGACAATTACATGGAATGCTCCGACTCCCTTGAACTACGACTCAGAAGTAGAATTAATTTGCAGATCCTATCACAGCCGACCTCCAGCAGAGCTCAGCTGGTACTGGGGCAATCATGATTTCACACGGGACGCGCACTACTGCTACAAGTCATATAACTCTGATGGTAATTTATTATTTCTTTATTTCGGAAAATATATTTTTTTTACAATTGTACAAGTACATCATCATCATCATCAAGAATCTCCAGATAACCCGGTTTTCGTTCTCAATTCAGTCTAATTAACACAAACAGTTCACATCATTGTTGTACTTAAGTAAATCTTCGGCAATTTAACTAATTTTTAGATACCATTGTCATCATAGTATTATCATTTAAAACCGAGATTTAAAAAAGAAAAGAAAGATAGTTCTTGGATTTTAAGAGGCAAGATAATTGATACTATTGAAGTTCGAGAGTTTTCTGTGGTAATTGACTCACTGCAAGTATTTCAGCAGCAGACGTTACGAAATCATCTTTCATTGCCACAATAACTTTCAACAATTAATGACCATATAGCCAAAAATCAATGATGAGAACCGGACCAATTCTGAAGTAACATCAATCTATAACAAAATCAGAGTTTGCCAAAATGTGCACTATATCAATCTCACCATCCTACGTCGCAAATACTCAGATTACCTTCGGCTTATCCTTAGTGTTGGATAAAATCACACTCACAATCAGACCAGAAGCCCGCCGAATCAGTAGTACTATTGTAGTGTCTTTTTGGTGAAACAATGGTTCTTGTAAAATCACAGGTATTAACTGGTTTCAAACTTGACGCCGTCATATTGAAATACACGACCTATTCTTTGCCTGAATTCAATAAAAATAATAATGTTTTTGCCCAAAAATATTATTGAGCACATTGTATTTACAATGAATACAAATTTGAACAAACAAATCTATCAAATGAAAAATGAACACAATAATAAGAATGATTCTGCTTGAAGATGTTAAGGCAAGGGTTAGTAAAAAAACAAATGTATTAGATAAACTCAAGTATCTACCCCTCTACTTGATCTAGGTCGAAATTACCATATTCTGAAACTTCACACTTCCTTACGTCATTTCATGGAAACCCCCATCAAAAGAGTTTCTAGTGTCAAAATCAAGACCGTGTATTTTAACTCAAATTAAGTTAAACATGTTTACATAAATAAGGACCTGGGTATTTAATCTACAAGCATGCAGAAATTTTATGTATGTACTGTGTTGATTACAAAGTAAATGTCCCTAGTTATGAAGACAGCAAACATGGTTATGGACAAGTAAAATGCAAAAGACATATATACATAACATATAGTCATTAAGAAAAGCTATAAAAAAATAAAACAAATTATATACACAGGGCAGGTTCGATTTACATACTAATTTCGAATATAATCAGCTAGATCAGAGTCATTCAAAGCAGTGGTCAAATTTCACATGAATCTGAAATCACCAATTTGCTTGAAAAGATTGCAGAAACATTCTAAATTGTTACAATTAAAAGTACCTGTTTTAGACAGTTATTCTGGAGTCTTGTTCATAACACTTAAAGACAATTTATGAAGCACAAAGTAATATCTGGACGTTTTTGTTTGTTTTAAATGTGTGCACAAGACTATTTTAAAACATCCCATTTAATTCTAAAATGTATCATACAAACTTGCTTCTGTTTTTATTGCAGATAGGGTTAAAACTTTTTACAAAATCATGGAGAGAATATAAGAAACTTATATGACCACAAAGAACAATATACCGGGACTACTCGTTTTAATCGACTTTGAAAAGTCATTTGACTCAGTTAAATGATCAGTTACTAAAAAAGTTACGAACTTTTCAATTTTGAAAAACCAATTGGATAAAACTTTTCTGTCGGAACAGCCGATCTTGTTTAGTTCTTAATGGTCAAATCTCCAATTGGTTTGGTATTGAAAGAGGGTGTAGACAGGGGGATCTTCTCTCCCGTACATTTTTATCTTGTGTGCTGAGATTGTAGTACATACGATGAGGACAAAAAAGATAATAGGGTAACAAATATAGGTAACATAACATATGGTCTTTCTATAATAGGGGAACAAATATAGGTAACATAACATATGGTCTTTCTATAATAGGGGAACAAATATAGGTAACATCACATATGGTCTTTCTCAATATGCTGATACTATGTCATTTACTCTTAATGGTTCAGATATATTTATGTATAGCCAATACTCAAACATTTCCATTACGTAAACATGTTTAAGTGAATCTGAGTTAAAAGATACATACGGTCTTCATTCTGACCCTAGAAACATTTTTAATGGAGGTTTCCATGAATACTAAAGATAATAAAAAAAACAAAAACAAAGGTGTTAGATTTTGAAAAAAGTACTGACTGTAATACTAAATATTGTCCAGAATATTAACTTAATAGGGAATGTAATGAATGTGTTGTCTTAGGTTGTTAACGTTTCAACTAAATTAGGAAAAATAATATCTCTTAACTACACATATAACATATGAGAAATTGAGAACCCGCTAATTCAGTTTCATAAAAGGTTTGAAACTCCATTTGGAAAGGAAATAGTTATAAAAAGTTTAGCTGTCTCCAGAATGAATATTATTGTATAGCCATTACCAAATCCATCTACATAGGTACTTAACAAAATAAATACTTTTAAACACCGTTTTAATGCAACGATTAAAAAAAATAACAGAATTAAACGAAAATATTGTTGTATTGGATTATCATGAGTAGAGATTAATTATGAATAATATGTTTAATATTTTTAATGCTTTGAAGCTTACATGGATTAGATAAATGTTTGATATTTGTAAAAGTCATTTATAATTTATAGCATCAAATTTTGAAAATTTCTTCTTATTTTTGGGTGGTGGTGAATTTCATTGAAAAAAGGATCTAAATCATATCTGCATACAGGATTTTAAGCAATTTTAAACTAATTAGATCTTGCAAAATGGTCAATGACGAACAATTTTAGAAATATACGTTTTAATCCTTACATTACAATGGATGGACATGTGTGTACTAGTATTATAAACCATGGTTTCTTAAAGGCATTAGATTTGTAAACTCTTTTGTCGATCGGGAATGGTTCCTTAATAATTTATATTATTTTTAAAGTTTTCTATTCACATTAGTTTCATAGATTTTCAAAAGGATGCTTACAACGGTAGTCATACAAAAGTAATTTCAGAGTCAATTATGATTCAGTTTACAACAGACTCAATAACAGTGTTGTGTATATTATTATTTAAAATATAAATGATGTCGAGGTATACAACATATGAAATATTTATTAGATATAATGAAATATCAACTTCTAGAAGAAAGTGGAATTTTGAACTTGGCAATCATGCGTTTTTTTTTTATATACAATATGAAACTAGAAAAGTTCCAAAGTTTGATGGTTGTAAAATAAACTATTACATATAATTTTGGATCTGAATGTATTTCTCAAAAGAACTCAAAAGAATTAACATTATTTCAAATGAGCTCTGTTCATTTTGTGTGCTGCACGCAGAGACCGTATCTCGTGTAGTCTGGGATTGTCGGCTAACAATTTTTTTTTTAATGGCACCATACAATGGAAAAGTGTAAATGTTTTCACGCAAATAATGTTTTTTTTTCTTCAAGGTCTTTGGTTTTTCTCTTATTGTTCAAATTATTATGTTTACAGAAAATACTTGCCTTCGCTTTCAAGACTGTTATTGTTGCATGAAAGTGAAAATATGTGTTTGATTCAGCTCCGTGTAAACGTTTAATGGACGGCCCAAACATGTTTTAAAATGGACATTTTAAGTCTTCAGTCTCTACGAATATAATGTGTAGCTATATTGCTTAAATGAACTTCAGATCGTTTTGTCGTGTTGTTGCTACGAGAAAACGACAAAATAACGCAACAATCGACTAAGTCCCAAAACGCAAAAATGGCGCAATAAAAAAGTACTGGACAGCAAAAGAACAATATAATTGATGGCATTGCACTGTCGCTTTATTTATGTCGCGTTGACTCTTTATCGTCTTGCTGAAATAACCATTGTCACTTTTTACTCGAGAGAAAATAAAGTATTTGTTGAATATTGCAAAACTTGGTTGTTGCTTTTCTGTTACTTAGTTTTAAGACCACGGAGTCCGGGGTCCCTGATGGCCGAGTGGTGTAAAGCGCTCACCATTACGGATCACTACCATCTCGCCTCTGTCTGCGTGGGTTCGAGTCTCGGGCTCAGCCAGTGTGGGTATGCGAGAAAGCTTGCCGGGTTCTTCCTCCATCATTAATACTGGCCGCCGTGTATAGCCAGCCCATCAAGTGTTAAAAAATGGCGTTAAACCCTATAACAACAACCACAGGGTCGTAACATACTGTATCTCCAGTAAACATATCTTGCTTCCATCAGAAAGGTTTTACTTTCATCTACTGGAATCAATGGCGGCACTGGACGAAATTCAACATGCATGAAAACTAGAAGGCGCAAACACGACAAAGCACAAACATGGTAATGCGATATACTTAGTGTCAATAAAAGCGAGAATGAACAAAGTTATTATGTGGCTTTGACACATTAATTGCACACCTTTTGCCTCGCTCTTTCTGTTTTCTATTTTTGCGTTGTTGCAGTTGTATGTCGATTTGTTCCTAATAGTCGCTAGATCGCGACAGTGCGGTAGAGTTCAAGCAGTCTAAATATTTAAGGCCACTGCTGTTATGGAAAAAAAAAACTTGTTCTCATTTAGGTCTGAAACATGTGTTGGTGGAAACACAAGTGAGAATGGGACTATATATAAATTTTCAAAATGGTCCATGGTTATATATTTACTGTCATCTGTTTTCACTAAAGAGAGTGAGACATTTTCCTGACTGTAAAAACCAATTTCGATGTTCATTCCTACTTTTGCAGGCTTTGGAGATTCTGTCAGTGTTTTGCGGGTTTCAATGAATCATCACAATTCAGAAATTCCTTTCCGATGTGTTGCCAGCCTGCCTGCGAATGATCGTGTCAAGACGGAATACACTTTTCTGCCTATCACAAGTATATGTAAGAAGCATTTTCCTTATATACATATTGTTTGCTAAAAATTTAGAGCATATTTTCAATTTAAATCAAATTTATTTGTACATATCGACTTAATAATTATTACCATTAAAATTCATTGAACCATTTGATCATCCTAAACAGATATCGAGCAAGATTGAATTGTTGAGTGAACTGGAGTCAACTCACTATGCAAGCAGACAAAGAACACTTAAGGGAATTATGGGCCATAACTCTTGCAAGGGATGGTGTCTAATACTAAAGTTGATATCGCATCAGTATAAAGCTGCATGCCAGCTTTTAGTGTGAAATCCAACTAACCTTAGTATTGTTCAACTGCGAAAACCATACACACCGTAGTCAAGTTGTCAAACAATCAGGGGGAATAACTCTTGTAAGCAAAACCTGCAAATGGTCTCGTAAATATATAATCAAATATATTTACTAATACCATGAATTCTTACAATCACATCATGTGACATAAAAATATAAATTATTAGTTCATAACTCCATAAAGATGGTACCACTTAATATGAGAATTTGTTTGTTAAAAGACTGGCAAGGTATAATTCTAATATTAACACAGAAATTTAACAGATGGACAAACCCACAAAATGTTAATTTAGTCCCACACACACAGAATGGTTAAAATATTACATATATGCACATTTCCAATTAATATTATTTTGTTATTTTGTTTGAAAAAGGTTTGATTTACACATTGGGTAATTAAGAACACGAGATGATGTTGGATGTAAGCCAAGTTGACCTAATATGGAACTCTCTTGGTATCAGTCACTGCAATATAATTCTTTTTACTGTACAAGTCCAGTCCCGACGTATAGCCCTATTACCTACACTCTTTAAAATTTGAATAACATCAATAAATAATCAAAACTAGAAGTTAAAATCTACCTCCCATTGATATCAATGTTATTTGTTTTGTCTTTTGCAGCTGAAGCCACGATGGAAAGAATTTCATCTCTACAATTTATTATATATAACATCATCTTCTTCGCTATCTTGGATATCCTCGCCTGACGTTCAAATTCTACATTATGAGCCATTAGTTTATGCTCATATATGTTTGCAGAAAGCCGGATCTTCTTTTTAAAAATACCCTCTATCGCCTAAATATATGACTATTAAGCACAGGATGGGTGTATAATGTACCATTCACTATGCTCTTGTTTAACTTTTGTGAACGATTTTGTTTGGAAGAATATCTGAATGATGCTGGCTTATAGACACAACATTGCAGACATCAATAAAAAAAAATATTTGGCTTAATTTAATTTTTGTTTCTTACACAAATGATACTCTAGTAAAATTGTGATCAGTCTTCTAGCAGAGTGTACAAGAAAAAAATAAAATTTTCCAATATTTGTATGTCTTTTGCTTGATTACAGTTGGATTTATAGTTTTTTTTGTTGGAGATGACTTTTACCCTGACCAAACTTTTGAAACAAAAAACCAGTAGACCCATAATTCACTCTGTGGAATCCCAAATTTAATGGGGTTAAACTTTCGTTGATTTGGATTACATTACTATTTTTGTGGAACGATATTTCTTGGATGTAGACTCAATAACATGTTTAACCATAGAAACAATTATATTCATGCAGGTTTCAATATCATGGATGTTTAATATCAGCTATTTAAAAAAAATCCCCAACGAAATGCTAAGATTCTAGAGTGTGTTTTAACTATTACTATTTCAGCGAGTTCCATTTTCTAGTGAGCGAAAATGAGTTTTAGAAATAAAATTAAATGCATTGTGTGTCATCTTGGTGCAACCGCTCCGGTGGCCTAGTGGTTAGAGCGTCCGCTGCAGAAGCGGGAGGTCATGGATTCGATTTCTGGCAGAGTCATACCAAATTTGGATTTTTATGGTAGCTTAACAGTTTTTAAGTCATATCGCTATGATGACTGCAGTGACAATTTATTGTGATGCCTAGAACTGGGGCATCATGCCCCACCCAGTCATATTATCTTGACACCAGGCCGACCAGACCTAACACTAACCAATTAATGCTGAGTGCCTTTTGAGGCAGCTGCTAGTAGCATTTTTGTAAGTCTTTGGTATGAATTGGCAGGGGATCGAACCCACAACCTCTCGCATCTGAGGCGGACAGTTTAACCACTAGGCCACCGGAGCAATCGGATTTTACGGATAAAAGGGAGAGTGTATATATGTATCTAAAAATGTGGTTACCTATTACTGTCATTAAAATTATTTTATATCTGTAATAAATACTATGTGTGTTTCATACATTAAAAAGTTTCATTGATAGTTGATTATTTAATTCAATTTATTGACTTTTATCATTCAGGTCTGAACATTCTGGGTACACGTTTTAAATATGATGCATGTTTCGTATCTTCTTTACAATCTGAAATACATACATAATGGACATATAGGGTAAATTATAATCTGTTGAATTCTGCTAAAAAAATACAAGGTCATAAAACCTTAACACACCTCACTTTGGGTGGAGCAAGAATGTGACAACTTGAATTTGTAACAGACACACACACCAAGTAATGAAATTGGTGTCAGAATAGGGATAACAAGATTCTTAAGATGGCTACTCATGGATAACAAGATTCTTAAGATGGCTACTCATGGATAACAAGATTCTTAAGATGGCTACTCACGGATAACAAGATTCTTAAGATGGCTACTCACAGATAACAAGATTCTTAAGATGGCTACTCACGGATAACAAGATTCTTAAGATGGCTACTCCCATGGCAATATTGGCTGTTATATCAGCACCATTTTTCTAAAACTCCAACTGTATGTCATACAATGTCTAAGGCTGAAAATTCTCCCCAAAACCCCCATCCATTCTGGATAAGAAGCATTACGATTTTCAAGAAGGCCACCACACTGATTGTTTGATCAGCATCATTTTTACTTGCAATGAATTAGTCTAAGATGTATGTTGGCTAAAATCCCAATTCTGCATAATTCTCCCTTCAAGAATGAGCAGTAACAAAGCGATTACCTACATGCTGGTGGTGAGGACACCATCCTTCTGGACCAAAGCCTCAGCATAAATGTACAAAAGTTTTAAGATAATCCTCCCAATAACTCGGGATTAGTAATCGTAACAAGTATTGGACAGATAACAGTTAACAGAAGACTATTACATAAGACTTCCGAGTCTTAATAGCAAACTATGACTAAAAAAAGACCAGGACTTACATATCAAGACCACAATCGATGCAATGCTGTAAAACGAGACTTTGACTCAATTCCTCCAAGGACTGAGCAAGCATATCACCAAATGAATTTTCACTGCTTCATAATTCATAAAAGATTGAAAAGAAAAGCCATCTAAGATTTTAGCAAATACACAGTAATGCAAATTTTTTAATTTATTTACCTTGATGTCAAGACTGAAAAGAAGCAAGCAAGCTTGCTGCCAAATGAACTGTCTCAGCTATAAGAATCCATTAAGTGGTTTAGGAAATATATGTAAATGAAAAAACTTAAAAACAAGCCATCATGCAAATTTCCTATTACTGTGACACTTACAATAAGAAACTATTGGTGTGCTACATGATATGTCTTTGCTATATTAATGATTCATATCAAGCATCCATCAAAGGGAATAGGAATACAGTCGGCTCCACTTAAATGCATATCGCTTAATTGCATAGATAGCTTAAGTGCATAGCGAAAGTATGGTCCTTTTTTCCTACATTAAAATGCATAATAATCAATTTTGGATAAATGGATATCAGATGTATTGACAGATACATAGAGTTGTAAAAATATTGTATTGGCAGTTGTACAGATACATAGAGTTGTAAAAATATTGTATTGGCAGTTGTACAGACACATGCAGAATTGTATAATATTGTGTTGACAGTTGTACAGACACATATAAGAGTTGTATAATACTGTATTAAAAGTTGTACAGACACATCCAGGAGTTACATAGTATTGTGTTGACAAATTACAGACACATGGCAGAGTTTTAAAATATTGTGTTGACAGTTGTACAGACTCAGAAGAGTTGTATAATATTTTATTGACTGTTGTACAGACACATGGCAGATCTGTAAAATATTGTGCTGACAGTTGTACAGACACATAGAAGAGATGTATAACAATACATTGACATTTGTACAGACACAGAAGAATTGTATAATATTTTATTGATAGTTGTAAGGCACATATAAGAGTTGCATAATATTGTTGACAGTTTTACAGACATAGAAGACATTGCATTGACATTTGTACAGACACAGAAGAGTTGTATAATATTGTAATGATAGTTGTACAGGCACATATTAGTGTTGCATAATATTGTGCTGACAGTTGTATAGACACATAAAAAAGTATAATATTGTGTTGACAGTTGTACAGCCACAGAAGAGTTGTATAATATTGTATTGACCATTGTACAGCCACATAGAAGAGTTTTATAATACGGTGTTGACAGTTGTACCGACATAGAAGAGTTGTATAATATGGTGTTGACAGTTGTACTGACATAGAAGAGTTGTATAATATGATGTTGACTGTTGTAGAGACATAAGATTTGTATAATATTGTATTGACCATTGTACAGCCACATAGAAGAGTTGTATAATATGGTGTTGACTGTTGTAGAGACATAGAAGAGTTGTATAATATTGTATTGACCACTGTACAGACACATATAAGAGTTTTATAATATTGTGTTGACAGTTGTACAGACACATAGCAAAGAGGTCCTTTAAGTGTTCTTCAAAGACATGTAGAAAGTAGAGTTGTACAACAAACAGCTGAGCATATCAGTCATTTCAAATCATCTCATATTGGAAAAGTTTTTTTTTTTTAAAAAAAAGTCAACATTTAATTAAAACAAATGCTTTTAAAGTTAACATAATCTGGAGTGGGGACTTCTTGGTACTGCTGACTGCTTTAGTGGAGGGACTATTTTTAATACCTGGTATTAACTGGCTGATCAACTGACTTCCAATGCAAATATAACTGTGTGAAAATTCTTTCTGTATATCAATTATAAAGCCAGTCTAATCTAATTCAAAACTTAGGTGCCCAGAATATTATTTTATCTCAACACTGAACAAAATAAAAGTTATACCAGAATTCTTTCTCATCTCTATGGCTTAGTGCTCATGTTCTGCTTTAAAAGGGATCATGGTACGATTAAATCTCATCTTAGGTTCTGTCCTTTTCTGGTCCAAATAAAGCTGAAATTCAACTACTCTCTTCTTCATGTGCTGAACATGTTTCACTTTCGTTTTCTTTTGGTCTTCCCCTATTTATATTTTGATATGACTCCCAAGGAAAAATCTACATTTTTGAAGAATTCATGTGTAAAATTTGTTTTGATAGTTGGAAAATTCATTCATGATTTGTGCTAATTATGAAAGAGTAGACTCTCCTGCATGGGGATGACAAAACATGTGACACTATTGCATGTAATACTGTCATATTTATTGTACTCAACCTTCCAAGCTGAATTCTCTTTGCATATAATAAGACACTGTCCTCAACAATGTTTGCACAATAGAGTGATTAACTAATTCATTTTAATCATCTGATCGTGATTTTTTTTAAAGTAATGAATTCTAAATATAAAGGAAAAAGAATACAACCACTGTTCACAGTTTATTGCTGTAACTTCCCCTTAATATACTTTTAATAACTCAACAATGCAAAATATTTAATGTTCTTATCTTGATATAAGGCATAATTACTTAAGTATAGTTCTATAGACATCACACTAGCCTTAGCCTCTTTACACACACTGCAACCAGCATTCAGTTTCTTAAACTTTCTGTACAGTTTTCAATGTGTTGCTTCTTTTCCTGTGTCCTCGGGTTGTGGCCGTGTTGTCAAGAATGCTGTCTTGTAAAACCATAATGGCCTCTCTCTGGGTACATCCAAACTCACACTACTCTTCCACCAGTCATGTATTGTGCCATGCTTGATGATACTGCATATTATTCCAAAGCCTATAGCCATTAAGCAACCCATCTGCATATTCTGAGCTGTGAGAAAAAAATGTAAAGAAAGACCATGAGGTTATCAGTCATCAAAGACCATGCTAACAAGTGTCCAGCTTTTGGTGACTGGTATCACCAAATTATCCTAAATCTAGACTTATCACATTTGATTGATAAAACTTAAGTCATTTAGATTGCTGTATATTTTAATTCAAGTTTATGTCCATAATCAAATACAAGCCAGAACTATGTTTTCAAAACTGTGTCTTTAGGTGGGTGAGTGAACTCCTAACTTTTTTTTTCTTAGAAAACCTGGGCTCTGGTCCACCATTGGAAAACTTTGATATTAAGCTTGTAATTAATTTATGTCTCTGTTCAAGTTTAGAAGGCAATAATTCACTTACTCTGTCTTTATAGCATTTAACATCCACCTTATGTGAAGCTGTGCCAGTCACCACACACTATGAAAATGATATCTGTGTTTGTTAACATTCAAGTCCAAATGTCAAGCAGTTCAAGTTAAAAAATGTAAGAGTTTCTTGAAACAATTGCTATAATGGAAAGAAAATCTAGTCAGTTGTCAACATATGCATGCAAAGTATGCCAACAAAATTCAGTTTTTTTTTTTTACCTCAAGTAGAGTTTGCATTATTATGTGGGATGTTGGCATGAGTTGACAAAGACAGCTTAAATTTTTGATAATAAGGTCAGTTAGGGCTAAAATGTTATCTCCATTATTACAAAAAATTGTACAGCCCAAGTTTTGCAACTGTTCTGATTCTAATGGGCATGTGGCACAATATAAATATAAACATATAATGCACAAGTCTGAGAGAAATCAGGACAGTTTAAATTGGTGGTGACAGTACAAGAAGACTGATCAGGTATAATTTATATTTTCATGCCAGGTAATAGATATTGCATAATATAACAAAGAACTGGGAAGGTGAGAAAACTGTCCCAATCAAAAAGTGCACAAGTTCGTTGACTGCCACCAGAAAAACTCTCTAATTGTAGTCCCTTAGCATACAGAAAAAGAACAAGAACAGTAATACTGGTGGCAATTATATTAAAATAAGAAGAAGAAAAAAAATGTAACTACTCCAAATATCAGCAATTTCAGGGTATGGCTTATAGAAAACTTGAAATATCTCAAAATGCCATCATGCAGATTCATAAATGGTAAACGTTCAAATGAAAAGCAGAAAAACTCCCATAACATAGATTATATGGCAAGAAGTGCAAAGGATGTTTAAACCTTTCCTATGCTAAAAGAAGACATCTGTAATGAAAAGGGGTACGGGTGAAAAACCAATCATATCTCAAAACTTGAGCCTGACAGGAAGTTATCAGATAGATTCTTCAACTGTATGTATATTTGATATATCATCACCATTTTCATTCAGGACAAACTTGAAATCATACAAGGTATTTCAGTAAAATCACCATGCTGGTGAGACCACACAATGAGAAGTAGGTAACTATTAACATGATGGCTGTTTGTGTTGGTGATATTGATGGCTGTTTGTGTTGGTCATATTGGATTTCCAAGCACAACCATTTTTATTTAAGACCAACCAGGCATAAAAGTCTTTCAGTGAAAATCCTACATCAACATAACCTTTCATTCAGGAGAAGTTACAATAAGATTTTTTAAGATGGCTGCTGTGATGGCCATATTGGATTCTGAGCAGCACCATTTTTATTTAGGACCAACTAGACCTTGGGATGAATGTGTGCAAAAAGTTTTATGTGAATCTTTTTACATAGTTTAGAAGGCGCAGTGATAACAAATGTGAATTAACCAGTTCTTACATCAATTTTAATAGAGGCGAGATTAGGATTTTTAACGTAGCTTTAAAGTTTTTTTCCAGTCATCTCAATGCGATGCCTGCAGTGAGGCAGTTTATACTGATTTCTAGCACTGGGGCATCATGCCGCAGACATGTAGCATTACGTCCCAACCAGTCACATTATTCTGACACCAGGCTGACCAGTCCTAACACTAACCTCATAATGCTGTGCACCTAGCAAGGCAGCTGTTAGCATCATTTTTGTAAGTCTTTGGTATGACTTTTATACAGCTAGGCATCTGGTTCAATAAAGTTCCAAAGAATATGTATTTGGGTGTGTTTACAAGTAACCACAAAAATACATTTCCAACCCCCATTTAGGTGAAAATTAAAAGAATCTCCAAGGGTTAATAAATTACAATTTCTTAATTTGCTTATATTTATAAAACACCTTAATGGATTTTGTTCATTAATTAGATAAATAATTATGAAGCTAAGACAACCCATTATGTGACATGTTTACTTTCCTCACTTTCACCTCGGAGTAAATATCACAACATTTTACAACAATGTTTTGATTGCTATCTTAACATGTTTTTTGAACTCTTGTTGTATACATATGTAAGTATGCATGACATGTATATATACATACACACACCAACAGCTCAAGTATTGCAGGGTCATGTTCAAATTTACAGTCAGCTTGCCAATAAAACTTGCCCAGCTTAAGAATTGTGCAGCTGTTTATATGATTAGTTATGCATCACCCTTTTGTCGCCCACTCCTCTTTTTCATTAGAAATAACTAACATGGACAACATTAAATATTAAAGTTGTCTGCAGCCTGTTTTAGATCTCAGGTCAGAAAATCTAAAAGCCAGACACAAACTTCAGTTCTGAAAATGGTAATTTTTGCCCCCACCCTAACCAAAACTGGGTCTTAAAAAACTGTGTTTTTCCTGCTGTGTTTTGTAATACAAGCCGAAAGTCTTGATCACTACATATCATTGTGGAACTATAGCTGTTTACTCTTCTGTAACACCCCCCACTTTTAATTATCATAAATGATGTTGATGGTACAGAACTTGGGAGTAGGCTACAATGTCATGGCATGTAAATTGGCAAGAAAAGTTACTGAGTCAACCAAAACTTTATAAAAACTTCTTAGAATATCAATTTGATTCCAAAATCAAAATTGTAAAGTATGTTTTGTAGGATGAATTGTCTTAGTTTCATAATGATTCATTCAAAGTTTGATGAATATCCATCCAGAGGGTTAGGAAATGTAAACAAATGAAGAAAAAAAAACTCCACCCAAAACATAAATGCAAATTTTCTAAAATTTGACCTTAATTACATGGTTAAATGGGCAAGTGAACCTGCTGCCAATGAATTTTCCTAGCTTCATAATAATTAAATCCAAGAATAAAGAAAATCTATCAAAGAGAAGCACAAGCAAATCCAAAAATAAATCTGAATGCAATGCAAACTGAGACACTGCCCTCAAGATAAATGGGACAGACAAACATGTTATAGAATGAACTCTCAAAGGTTCACATTGATTCAGACCAAATATAAAGAGATGTTGTTGTCTCTATTGGAAAAGTCATTGCAGCGCTTCATTAAATTGGGCTGAGCAAAATTAAGGTAAAATAAGGGTTATTTTTAAATATATAAACAATTTATTTTTATTTCTTTTTAAATGCTTGCACATTACAAACTTCTGGCAATAATTAAAAAGATATCAAAATAGATGTATAAAAAAGGAGACAGCTAGATAATAAACCTTGAAAAGTTAAACATAACTAATAATAAGAGATTAAATGATTTTATTTCTAAACATAAAATTATCAAACAGGTCACCAATGACATGCATCAAAACATTTTCAGTCATGCTGACTTTTGTGAGGACAAGAAAATCAGCCAGATAATTGACACATTTCACAGGACAAGAAAGTCAGCCAGATAATTGACACATTTCACAGGATAAGAAATCCAACCAGATAATTGACACATTTCACAGGGCAAGAAAGCCAGCCAGATAATTGACACATTTCATAGGAAAAGAAAGTCAGCCAGATAATTGACACATTTCAAAAGGACAAGAAAGTCAGCTAGATAATTGACACCTTTCATAGGACAAGAAAGCCAGCCAGATAATTGACCAAGATTATGATCAGAGAAGAGCCCACTCAGCATCTGCCTGTGGCTAGATGAGGACCAGAAAGAAGTCAGTGTTTAATACTGTATACTTATGTCACAATTAAGATGTAACCTTTAACAAGTTAAAATAGAAAAAAGCATTTTGAATTGAATATGACTTCTCTAAACATTTCTGACTTGCCCATGAACATTGCAAATCTGAGCTTGCTGAACTGAATTAAAGCTTGTATCTGGTGTCAGGCAAGTGGATTTTTCCAGCCTTGCTTACTACATGTTCAGTGATGGTCTTCAACTACAAAAGACAAAAAAAAAAATGACTTTTGTATGAGAACAAATAAATTCTGACCATTAGCAGGTAAGAAAACCTGTCATTGCTAACATTTTATTTCTGAATCCTGCCTTACTTATTTTAATGACATCATATATAACATTATAATGGAATGTGATAAAAGGTACGATTTTTAAAGAATTATTAGACCTTACTTTTGGCTCCAATGACTGCTCCAATCATGGCTCCACCGAAAGCATGGTTGAGTTCATCGCTCTTGTTGCCTCGAAGATGCGAAGCTATACATATTGTAGTACCATAGGCTGCTCCCATGGAAGCTGCAAGCAAAATGTAACTTATATAATTTTACATTTACATATAAAGAAACATTTTCTTGCTATTTTCAAGGTCTACTTTTTATGAGTCTTTACTCTTAAACTAAGTAACAGAAAATAGTGAAAGCAACAAGCTTTGTACAATTCAGCAAATAATTTTTTTCTCTGGAATACAAAGTGAAAATGAAAAAAAAAAAAATTATGGTAGTGCAAATTAAATCCCAAAATAATCCTAGAATTACAGATACCAGTCCTAACAATAAAGTTCTGAATAAACTTTAGTGGAAATCCAAATAAAGTTTAACACTGAAAGTGCTGATGTGCCTATATGACCTGAATTGTGTTGTTGTACCAACAGTATTATGTTGAGACACAGCAATATAATTCCATGTTTGAATTCACTATAAATCCCAGTGAAAGTCTCTGTCCAAGAATATTATTATTTTATGAGCACTCTGTATTTCCAGAGAAAATAAACAGTGAATTGACCTTATGCCAGATGACAGATTACTCTGCCTCCCAATCATGACATGACAGAGAAAATAAACAGTGAATTGACCTTATGCCAGATGACAGATTACTCTGCCTCCCAATCATGACATGACAGAGAAAATAAACAGTGAATTGACCTTATGCCAGATGACAGATTACTCTGCCTCCCAATCATATGACATGACAACTTGTTAACCTCAAACAAACATGCAGCATCTGACACGGAGATATGTTTCTGTCTGAGTTATATGTTTATTAAAAATAATTTGTAATATTCTAAAAAATGTAAAATTACAAAGTTACATAAATCATACTGCAGTAGATAATTTTTATATTTGTAGTTCAAATTCATATAGTAATAACCTAATTGTTTTATTTCAGTAAATAATAAAATTCAATTTCAAAGCTGCTTGAGATTTTTTTCATGAAAACTGAGTTTCACTGCAAAAAATGCCAAAATATTTAGAAAATAATCTTATCCTCATTTATTTATCTGGCTTATGTTAATGCTACTTTGGAAGTAAATTAATTAAAAATGAATAAAAAGATCCTAAATAATTACTATTAAGAAGTATAATGTTGTACATCATAATTTTAAGGTTCTACTGTGTTAGTCAGATGGAATTTTGATCATTGATGTCTGCTGATGTAAATATGTAAATGCATGCTTAATATATCGGATGATATTTTTCTGAAACCATTGTTTTGGTATTTCTTATTATTACATGTCTATATCCACACCCCAGCTTCAGTCCCATGAGAACGTAAAGAGTTACTCAAGTGTTTGAAAGACTGAGATGATAAATATTATTTCTGGGAAAATCAAACAATAAAATGTAAATTTTCAAACTTTAAAATAATACAGTTTGGGTTCAGTCCATCCTATTTCCATATTCAGCTGACCACAAAAAAGTCTTTATTAATCAAAGTTTTGTCTGTGTTTCAGGAAAGGAATAAATCTAATTCCTCCATTTAGATGATCTGAGTATCAACTGTCAGAATTATGAGGTTCCCACTGACTTCTTTCACCCATTTTGATGGTGAAATCAACAAATCATTAAAAAATTTGTAAATACTTATAATAATCAATTCCTTATTGCCACAAGCAGCTTGTTGGAGGAAAATGGGGCATGAAAGCAACGCATGGATATATCCAATTTACGTTCACTAATTGGTTAATTGATCATCATGATTGACAAGTGGCGATAGGTCAATTAAATACTCTGAAGAAATAAATTCCAGCCCAAATAAACTTCTTGGACACAACAATATTTTGCAGTTGCTTTATTGCATAGTTGGATTGTGCATGCATTTTTTGTCATAACAGTTCTAACTTATTTTTTAAACAATTTAAAATAACAATAAAATCACAGACAAATGAAGATGTTTATGCAGGGGTATGGATCCTACAACAGCCTGAGATGTGAGTACCTTAAAAGTTTCAAAAGTTTCTTTTAAATTATTACAGGAAGGGTGGGGGTATTCTTCTTCAAACAGAAAACAATCACATCTCATCTGTGAAGATACAAGTATAAACTTATATTACAATTTCTTTACTATTAAATTAATTTTATATCCAAAGTCTCAAGCAGGTTTTATACTATTTTGTAGCAGTATTAATAAATACAAACTGCTGGTTAGAAGTCGTGGTAGCAAGGATATTTCTATTCATTAAGTATATAGTTGCTACCAAAAGAATCTGATGTTTTGTCAGTAAAGTACCTTACAATAAATCACATCAATGTACTATAATTAATTATATGTATATTTTTAATACTGATAAGATGACTTCATGTTGTCACAGATTATGTTGTACTTTATTGATAAAAAGTCGGACACTGGTTTGATACTTCTACCAGGTACTCAAGGGAGAGAACTGACACACATTTGCAGTTAAAGATGAGACAGAACTTATATTATAATACAACCCTAAAACGAAGATAAGTACCACAATATTCTTGGCATATTCTATTTTTAGACACATAAATAAAACTTCTCCCAAATGAAACCCTCCATGATCCACAGATTTTGTGGATTTTTCATAAACAATTTATTTCAGCCATATTAAATTCTTACTAATAACGTATAGTTTAAAAGAAAAGCCAAATGGTTTAGTTTGTGCAGGTTATGAAGTAAAGTGTTCCTGCTATTCATGAAATTATCCAATCAAATTTAAAACAATGGGAGCCTCTTAAAGAGGGGTACCCTCTCTGTAAAAAAAGTGGTGGCACTCAGTCCACTGCAGCGCACTCTAGTTACCTTTTTATTGCTACTTTAGACACTCACCAACTGGAAAAGTCCACTTCACAAATTTACCCAGTGCCAGCATATTTGTCAATGGCGTGCCTCTGTAGAGAGTTAAGTCAATCACAGATGCATAAGCTCCTAAAATGTATAAACATATGAATAGCATCATAAAGTGACTCCTTTTTTGTTTCAAACACATAACATATATACATGTACTCACATATTAGTTGGATCCAAATGCAAATTTCACAAATTCAAATTTACTGTTGGATAATACTATGGCTGATCTGGGTCAATAGATGCTTCCCGATAGGGTCACTAGCAGACAATATTCTGCACATTTTACCTAGACGATAGACAACCTGGCAGTTTCTACTATATGTGATCATCAATTTTTTTTTTAAAACAAGAAACAATATATATATATATATATATATATATATATATATATATATATATATGTGTGTGTGTGCGTGTCAAACTTTTGGGGCCCCAGACCCTCGGTCACGGTCTCATGGGGGCCCCTGGGGGCCCATAAAAGTCGCGGGGCCCATAGGCAGTTGCCTACTCTGCCTAATGGGTAATCCGGGACTGGTTGAGATTTAATGAATTTCTTTCAACTACCTATCACCATATAAGGTCGATGGTAATTCTGAGTGCTGACCATAAATATGGCAGATGATGACATCATTTAGAACTATCTATACTGTTTGCAGTTTGTACTTTTGTGCAAATACAGACAGTAAATAAAGAAATTAAGAATTAGATGGCTAAATTTCATGTCTCATTTTAAATACATCTAAATTGTGCAGTTTCAAGCAATTACTTTCCATCATATATCCTCCAACTATTCTCTGTACATTTTAACATGCGCACACATGCAACCACACATGAACACAGATCCAGTAGTCACAATTCAAAATCTGACACATATATGAAGCATCTTCGTATTTAAAGTTTTGGTCTGAAAATATTTCAAAATGTGTGTGTGAATTGGATTTTTAACGTGGCTTCAATTTTTTTTTAAGGTCATATCGCTATGATGTCTACAGTGTGGAAGTTGAAAGTGGTGTCTAGCACTGGGGCATTGTGCTGCAGACATGTTCCACCCAGTGACACTAAGCAGAGGTCTTGCTAAGATTTTAAAACTAGGAGTCTAAGGCTCCTGTGGCTGCTTAGGTTCCAGAACAGTGGTCTGCTTTTACGGCAAATTTTGAGATATATTTGGAATTTTTTTAATGTAAAAGCATTGGAACCCAATAGAATAAATATCTGGATATATGTTTATGATACTAAGCAGCTCATGGAATAAAAAGTTAGTATTTTTGCAAAGCAATAAATTTTTTAAAAAGTTTTTTCCCCATCCATCAAGAGGAGGTAATAATCATGAAGACAATAGGTGTTAAGCTGCCAACAATTTTGAATATATCCATGTATATTTCATATTTCTTAGTAACCTCTATTTACCGTATGAAACCTCAATACCGGAGTCCTATCTAGTCATTTCTGCCATAGCTGCAATGACCGGCGCATAGGCCAAGTTATCGCACAAATATTTTGTGCATTTACCACAAACTGCATTAAGTGTGCAAAACTTGATTTAATTTCTTGAGGGTATTTCATATATATATATATATATATATATATATATATATATATATATGAGAGAGAGAGAGAGAGAGAGAGAGAGAGAGAGAGAGAGAGAGAGAGAGAGAGAGAGAGAGAGAGAGATTTCATTCCATAAGCAAAACAGTGTTTGTGTTTCTTCTCATGAAATGTATGTATTAAATTTATTCAAACGAACGGTGTCATGGCAAGATTACAGCTTCATGAATTTAGTCCGAGAAAGTTCTATTCAAAATGGTGGTCATAGGAAAAGGCCCACTAAGTTATTTCCCCCTTATTTACTGTACAAAAATTATTTGCCCCATTACAAATATTTTCATTTTTTTTATTCAGCATAGCTATATTCTGTTGAAATAATTTATACAAACATGAAACAGTTGTAATGAAAGCACAACAGTTGTGTTAGATTTCATGAAAATAAATATGGGGTCAGGAACAGGGTACACATTCATCAGCAGACTGATGAAACATGTGACTTGGTATAAACTGAAGCTATAAATATGTTTTCAGGCAATATCAAGAGTTATAGACTTTGTTCATTTTCATGAAATTAAGTGTGATCATGTTATTTTCTGAAAATTGACAAAAAATTATTTTGAGAATTGCCCCCCCCCCTCCTTTATTTAATGTCTCGAAATCATGCCCAAGCTGCATCACTGATACAGTTGAGACTTAATTTGTATCATTCCTGGATGCATCTCCATTGAAAAACAGCTTGATTTACTTGCAAACACTGGTATTGCAATGCCCATGTCCAATATCTATCTTCATTTTAGGACTACGCTCAGTTTGACCTGTTTGACATTTAATGATTTACTGTACGTCAAGACTAGCTATTTGATTAGTGACATTGTATGTGCAAATTTAAAGCAACATAAAATATTACGAACGTGTATACTACGCTGTTTCATATAAATAATTGATCTCTGGTGCGATATCCATGTCGCCAGTATCCGCTTCGTGAAACTGAAGTTTTCTAATAATAAGTTTATCGGAAAACGCAATCGACATATATTTACCGATAACAGCCCCTGTAGCTGTCAAACGCGCAGTTTTGTACAGACATTGTTCTCCATCATGCACTAGATATGGATTGTATATAAGGAGACTGTACAAGCTTGTTCGCTTGTCAAACTCTTCTAGTTTTTGTCGCTCTATCTCTCGCTGTGATGCCATTTTGTAAATCTGCTCTACATAGTGCAGTAAACGCTTATAAATTTACATTACTAAAATCTTATTGTGTAAGCGTCTAAAAAATTCAGTGTATCACGAATGACCTTGACGATCAACAATCGATCGTACTATCGCTCGGTCATTTCCGTCAAATTGAGATATTAACGGGATTTATCCTAGACTGTTTTCTTGGAGAACTCTAGCTAAAAATGTAGATAAATAATTTCACAATAGCAGCAGCGAGGGTGAATAGAAAAGACCTTTTTTTTTTACTGAAACGTCATTTGCTTTTTTTTTAAAAAAGTTCCTACGAAAAATGAAAAATACAAGGTCAATAACGCCAATCCGAAACCTCTAACTTACCGAGAGTTTCTCTAACTGGGTTACTTCATTTGTGTTACTTTATATTTTGTCGTTTTTTTCTTCTTCAAATTTTGTATATTTGTCCTGTTTACCCGCCAAACGTTTCATTGAGGTAGTGTTCACCCTTTCTGCTGCTGTAATCAGATCATTATTATATCAACAATATGACACCATCGAGTCTTACAAAGCTAGGTTAGCTCGGGAAAGATTAGAAGCAATTCAGAATTTTGTTCCATTACGTGATTTACTCAGACAAAATTATATAATGTCAGAAGTCTCACTTCGAATTTGCAGAAGGTGCAGAACAATTATTTAAACCAGTTACGAAGGTTAATAAACGGGTAGCAGAGGCTACCAAAGGTTTTCGTCCCACATTACAAAAAAGCGCTAGAGCGACTGGAAAAATAGCAGAAAGATTTAAGAAAACAAAACTACTTTTACAATATCTTTCAGCTGAAATAGCCGCCGCTTAGCCATTTGGCATTGTCAAGAAAGAAGTACTAGTAGGTATTGACCAAGCTCGTGCTGAAATAGGTGATATAAAAGTCCGTATAACAGAACCAGAACACGCAAGAATTACAGAACTAAATCAAACGATAAATTTATTGATTTCCTAGATAAAAAATACTTAAGAGGTAATACTATCTAAGGTTGCTGTGCGTAGTTATGATAGAAAACAAATATTTCTAAAACCTGCGTACGCTAATAATTATGTGAATCGTGAAACCTAGTACAAGTGGATTTTTAAAATATATTATAAAACAAATAAAGTCAAAAGTAATGATCTAAAATGTATTGCATTTACTGATGGATTATATAAATATACTGAACAATTACAATCACAACATGCGTTCCAAGCAATAAGTGAATAAGAAAGGGAAGATTTGGAATTTAAACAAATTAGACGAAAGAGGGAATCAATTTTACCAAGTATCAAGGAGAAGCATAAAAAAATAAAAAAAAATTAAAAAATACAAATTGAAGGAAGAAACAACTGGAAGTCGTATAAAAAAAATCAAGGATGTGTTCTAATTTCTTGTCCTAACAACGTCCTTTATGATGTTGAACGATTATAATAATTATTCAGAAATTATTAATGAAGCAGCCGATAATTCTCAACGATTATTTACTTGCGGTATTATGAATATCATCTTTTATCGTTCTCTAGTTGATGAAATTGACGATGACTATCACAGTGATTAAGTAGCAAGGAACAAAAAAGATGATCATACACAATGCTCAACGTGGACCGAGCATGGTCAGAGTGATACAATTCTCGATTACCAACTTATAAAGCAATCAACGGTGACAGACTCGGTGAAGTTTTTCAATTTTTTTTATTTTGTAGAATTGCCCCAAAAGCGATATCGATTGCAAAACAATTATGACGGAAAGCTATTGATTTTATTCGTGATAAAGCTTCTGGTGCTATTATTAATATTGCTGGTAAAGCGTTTTCGACAATTAAGGATAGAATTTGAACTTCCGGAAAGATGATCGCTATCGTTTAACCAGATTCAGGCAGCTGTCCAGTGTTTGTGCTGTTTTTCCTGATATATGTGCTTGCTGTTTATCTTTGTCTACATTATTGTGTTTCATCATACAATGGCTATTCAGTTCGTTTGTGTTTGTTCATCTCCTTGTTTTGGAAACGATGACAATTATAATTTTTCACAGGTGTCTTGCTTCACTACTATGACGTCTTTGTAATTGAATAAACCGCAAACACGTGATCGACAGTCAACCCGTCTATGGACCATCATTAATTGCTTTAAATGACTACTACGTGGCCATCCATACTACATTGTGCTCAAGACTAAACGAACTGGGACTACATTCATCATTAGTTAAATGTAAACGGAAGCGAGAAAAGAAACGTTGTTTCAAATCTGGCTGGCGTAAAACAGGAATAAGAATTTCAGTTATTTCCATTTCGCCCTTACAGGCTAAACGTTTTATAAATTCGGCCGTTAGTTTAGATAACCTGGTGCAAATCCATATTAAATTGACAACTTTATTGTCAACTATCCCAGTGTTACAACTTGCGTATTGCATTAGTCAGCGTCCAATCAGCAGGACCACCGGAAAAGCACACAGAAATGGTTAATTATATCAACTATCAGAATATCGAAGTCTTCTTCCTGACAGAAACATGGCTAAAAACATCAGAAGATGAGCACAAGTGAGCAGATCTAACACGCACCGGTTACACCATCATTAAGTCATTCCCTCACCACTCTCGCGCAGAAGGAATTGCCGTCATCACAAAGAATTCCATAAAAATATCTTCAACACAACACAATCTTCAATTTCTGCCACACGTCGTTTGAACTAGTCCAAACAACACTCACACCAGAACAATGGTCAGACCATTTTTTTCTGCCCTTACCGCCCTACTCCTAGTAGAAAAAACAAGCGGACTGAATCTCTCTTTTAGGAGCAGTTTCCGAATCTGTTGGGAGTATGGAAATTTGATAGTTGGCAACCTGATTATTCTTGGAAATTTCAACTTTCACTTTGACTATCCTGGAGACCCATGCACATCAAAACTTCTAGATTCCATTCACGTGTTCAACCTTAAACAGTCGGTTAACCAACCCGCCAATGCACATGGTCACATTTTAGACTGGATTCTTCATAGACATGATGGTAATATTCTACGATCTACCCTTGTATCCCACGAACTTGTATTAGATCACCTCTGTATTATATGCCATCTGCACGTATCAGTCCCTAACCATCCACCTATATTGACTACTAAGAAAAACATCTGTGTGTAAATATAACCTAACTAATACTTGACATCCAAACAAGCCTAACAACTTGTTTACCTCCTACAGCAGAATAATTCTATAACTGCCTGCGTTCATTGCTTGAAAAACATGCCCCAGCCTCCAAGTGCTGAGTATCAGTTCAAAAGTGTTCTTCGTGGTATAGCAGCGTTAGGGACCAGCTTTGCACTGATAAAAGAGTACTTTCAAGACTGGAATACTGTAACTCAATCCTGAGTGGTTCGCCTCAATATCTACTCCAAAAACTTATAAACGTTAAAAACACAGCTGCTTGGATCAACTTTAGAGTACCACGATCAGAGAACACCTCCCCTAGTCGCTGTATCCTACATTGGCTATCCATCATTCGATCCAGAATCAAACACAAAATTTGTTCTCTGTGCTACGTTTTACTGACGGAGTCTAGGCCAATATACATATCTGGCCTCACCCTTGTGTACACACCAGCAAGATACTTACGCTCATCTTCTTACAATCGTCTACTCATTATTCCCACTATGAAAATGAAGGCACATGGACAATGTTCTTTTAAATACGAGTGCCGAGCAAATTGGAATGAATTGCCAATTAAAATAAATGATACATAAAGACACAGTGGTTCCTTTGAAGAGTTCTCTAAAAACGTAACTTTTTCGACTGCAAGAACAAACGTAAAGACCGAATAATGTTTCCTACCTTAAATATTTGCAGCATTATCTTTTATGTTTTCTAATTTTATCAACTATTGCTGTCAATCTTGTATGTAATGTCGCCGATAGTAGCTATCAAGCAAATCTTGAAAAATCCACTCAGGACCAACATTGATATATTCAATATACATTTGCATCACAAGTACCTCCTTAATATTTGATCGTACAGGAACCCATTCATTCGTTTTATTTACGATGTCATAATCCGTTTTTATCAAGGATACATTTCAAACTTACTGACCAAATCGGATACCATCTTGATTTAAGACTTGAAGTTTTATCAATAAATCTTCACGTGATATCTTAACAAAGTGTACATGAAAATGCCCCCCCCCCCCCAACAATATTTATACTACCGTCAGTCGGGGCAGAACAATTTAATGTTGACATAATTATTGATGAATACGGCAACACACGAACAGTTAAATGAACTGCCGCGGGATCATGTTATTATGATTATATGTAATCAGATTCTGAATTATGCGCATTCGTAGTTTTCAGGTTGATGGGTATTCCAAATATCATTGAAAAGAAAATCACATAATAACAAATATAAATTTGTAACATAAATAATTTTTCTTCTAATATTTAGTTAAATTATTGCGTAAATATTACTAAAAACTAATGAAATTTAGTTAGATTTTATGATTTATTAAGGGTCAAACCTAAAGCAATTCTCTAATTGTTTTTCATGAGTTTTGACAAATTATCGTCTAACACAATCTGAAATGATGTTCTTTTAAATCCAATTTTTAAAATTGATTTTCAACTGATTTATAAGCAAAAGGTAGGAAAATATAAAATATCATTAAAAACAATTAGTGAATCGCTTGATAAATTGACACTTAAAAAATATGCACTGATTTTATACTTACAAATTTACTAATATATATATATATATATATATATATATATATATATATATATATATATATATATATATATATATATATATATATATATGTATATATATATATATATATGAGCAATTTTGAAATTAAGATTTTCAGAGAAAAATTAATTATTACAATAATGTTTTGTGATTTTTTTTTTAAATTCAAAAATCGCAAAAAAAAAACCATTGACAAATTCAAGACATTATATTTTGTTTAAATATATGTAATTTGATTCATGGATGCTACTTTCACTACTTTTTTTGGACAGCGTTTTCGTTTTTACTGTCTGAAATAATCTTTTTTAGTTGTCTTACACATATATTGATAGTCTTTTTTCTAGTTCATTGGACAATTTTCATGTAATTTTGTCGAAAATGAGACTAATTTACCTACGTCCGTATCTTTAACATTTGCCAAAGATATTAACGAAAGTTGTTGGATAGTCTTAATTAAGCTATACTCTGAAGGTAATGTATATCCACCTTTAGGACTTCTTCTGCTTTAAGGATTCAAAATCGCCAAGAATTAATCCAAGATTAAGTTAAATTTTTATAACATCATATTTTAATTTTTTGAATTGCAGAAATTATATATTTTCACAGTTCATTTATATATATATATATATATATATATATATATATATATATATATATATATATATATATATATATATATATATATATATATATATATATATATATATATTCTTTTTTCTTTCTTCTTCATCGCCAGTCTCTGAATTTACAGACTTACCAACCCTAGGAAATTTACGGTATTTACGTTTCGCCAAATTGGCATTTCTGACGTTGCGTGATAACACGTAAATTGATGAACGAGTTCTCTTGCGGACTGAATCAATGATTTAGACAAGACCGTCTTCGTTTACTCCACTATTACACTTAGATACAAACCTAATAATTTTCGTTCCATCAACACCAAACATTAGAGAACCAAACGTATTAACATTAAGTCGACAGTTCCTGGTGATACCATCACGAGATGCCTCGTAATTCTTGATGATTGGAAGCTTCACAAACTCAGTTTACTCCATTTTATTGTAATATCATTTGTTTAAATAATAATTTGTCTAAATGATTACTCTGAAAATCTAGTTCGATAATTGTCAGCACTTTTTATAAACTTGTCAATGTCGGCGTTAATTTTTTGTTTGTTTCAGCTCTCTGTATTTTTAAGCACCACATTGTACACATAACCATGTTTCTAATCTAACTCCATCACCATATTTAAACTTTCCCGACGTATACTTTGTAAATGATAGCCTGCAAATTCATTTACACAAGCTTTGTTACAAGGGGTTGTATAACCTATCATTAGCCACTTGCATATATTCTTTGTTTGAATCATTATAAAATAATTATGTCTTAATTAAGATATGGAGGAATTTAAGAGATTATCCGTGATGAAGCCTTCTAAATTCAAGTTTGATCAGAACAGAAGAACGCCTGATTTACAGACGCGAGGTTTGGTTGATCCGACGAATAATCTGATTAAAAATATTCGTGGCGCCAAGAAAGAATTTTGCGGCGATGGTGCATCTCATGTGTGTTCAACATTCAAAAGGTTTAATATCGACCAGCGATAAAATTATCTGGATCGTCGATGATCGTATCGAATGGTCAAATTTAATTCATCTCGCAGTCTCTAGAGTTAGAAGAGTATATCTGTTGCGAAGGATTATTGAAACTGCTGGCACCAATAACGATATTATTAGCGATTATATAGTAAAAAAAAAATCCAGTTATAAACAATACAGACAAAAAAAAATAAACAAGAGTTTGATCTTGAGGCCGAATTTATCACGACATTAAAACAACGACAGAATAATCATTGTGCAAGTTGTAACACAGCACATTTTGTCCAAATAATGATCCTAGACAAATATACCGCAGAATTAATAGTAGTCTTGGTTACTCGCGCGAATTGTAATGCTGACCGGTTTTGAGTGTAATCGAAGTCGAGGCGCTAGTTAAGTGAAGACGGTGTTAGTTGTGTATTTTCAGAAATTACTTTCGGGTTTGCTTATACTTGCAACGTCAACGGCAGTCAACGCATATTTGTATGTATATTGGCGTCTATCAATTTTAATAATATCGTGTGGTAAAAACAAAATATCCGCCTGATTAACTTCATTAGGAACAATGACATCAAATGTTCATACTAAATTTATTTAGGTGGTGGTATATAAATTTGCAATCTTTCTTGTATTAATAACCAATTTGCAGCAACAGACCGTGTAACATTTGCTGCATCTGAGAGTTTTCCAATCGTTGCTCTACCCTCCAATATCCTGTTGGGCTATAATAAATAGATTCCATTTTTTAATAATAATCGGTTAATTAATTACCAGACACTAATGCTAGTTTACCTTTCATCGCGGATATTACTAACCAATTAGCTAAAAATTATATGAAATATTAATTTTTAATGGATTTTAAATAGTGTATCAACTTCACATCTGCAATATGTCGTTGTAAATTTTTATTTTTCAATACTACATCATGAATGCGATATGCTTCGTCAATAGCATTTACTGGATACTCTCCAGTCTTTGGTGGATCTCGTTCGTCAGGTCGAATATCGAGTCGGGTTTCAAGACCACAATAATTACATACAGGAAGATGTTCTTTCACCTGGATATTTACCGCTTAAAGTTCTTGTAAAATTTTACGTTAATGTTGCAATATCAAACCCATCTTTATTTTGAATATTAGGTAAAAACGGAAGAAAAATATTCTATTACAAATTATACATTGTCCACCATATGCTATTTTTGCATATTTCTTGATTGTAACCGTGGCTAAATCAGTGGTTGGAGTTTTAACTCTACAACGTAAACAATATAAATTAATATATTTATAATATGGATATAATTGAATTTTAAGTAATACGAAAACAAGAACAAGTCCAACATCATCCAGCGCTATCAAGTTCTATCAGAATGATAATAACAGGTCCGTCGCAAAGTGAAAAGACACAATTATTACTTAATTTGACAAGGAGATGGCTCAAGTGGGATAAGTTATATTTATTGTCACCATCTATAGAGGATCCGAGATGCTACGATGTGCTTATAGATTTTAATTTGAACGCCAAATTGTTAAATGAGGAAGGCGATGATATTATTAATTTTAAAACCGATATTGACGAAGTTGTTTATGATGCTGGACAAACATTCAAATATGGCAAGAATATTTTCTCGAGGCAGACATACAAATACTAATATAATTTATGTTACTCAACGATATACACCATGCAATACCTAAAGTGATCAGAGATAACTGTAATATGTCAGTTGTATTTAATGGAGATGATACATATATTTTAAGCAGTATTCATCAAAAGTGGTGTTCAGGAGATATATATCTAATTAGGTTTAAAAACTTCTTTTCACGTGCGCAAGCTATGCCACATAGATTTATAACGATACATTTACATGATCTTAGGTCGCAATATCGTGTAGGTCTTGATAAAATATCGCGATATCGTGTAGGTCTTGATAAAAATATCGCGTAGGTCTTGATAAAAGTTTTGGTTCAGAAATAGCAGCTAGTCTGATATAATAATGATCTAATTACAGCAGTTGGTAAACAAAACAAAAAAGAATTGAAGGAAAAAACCCACAAAAGATAAAGTAACAAAATTAACGTAATTAGAGAAACTCTCGGTAAGTTTGAGGCTTCGGTCTGGCGTTATTAACCTTGTATTTTTGTTTCATTCTTCGAGAGAAGATATATATATATATATATATATATATATATATATATATATATATATATATATATATATATATATATAAAGCAATGACGTTTCAGCAAAATTGTCTGTTCACCCTCTCTGCTGCTACAATTGTCTCATGACCAATTCTTAACTTCAGGCTATCATGTGACCATAAAGTTCATAATTATTTAATAATTAAAAATATGGATATGTTTGTGATTCATAATTATTTAATAATTAAAAATATGGATTTGTTTGTGAATTCGGTATTTCGGGTTTGTATTGTTGAAATTGATGTGAAGCATGTAAATATTCCATTGCCATTTCGCAAGTATACAGTGAAATACCAATCAAAGCTAGAAAGAACAGCTATATCCAGTGCAGTAAACCATTTGCAACTTCGCGTTCAATAATACGACTATGTCGAGAGCTTCCATTCGGACTCCTTTAGCATTTACGAAAGAACTGGCTGAGATGTTACGAGCAGGACTAAAAATTACGAAAATTAATTTTAAACGAACTTCACATCATCGAAGACAACTTTTCGTGACTTTTTGCAATATCTGTTTGCAACTTTTCGCACTTTAGTCAAATCGAGATGTTATGAATAATCGAAATTCCCCCCCCCCCCCAACATCTCAGTTAAACCTATAGTAGTCAATCAATTAAATCATAGAAATAGCCAAGGTAATTACAACTGATTGGGTTTCATTTTTTTGTAAAGAAATTTCGGGCAAACAAAGAATAATTGTGTCTCGCAGAAATAGCAGATATAGCTCCGAATGAACGGTGAATATTGGTTCAAAGCAAGTACAAATCACAGGTGCTCAAGGCGAGCTTGATGTGCCCCCCCCCCCCCCCCCCATTAATCCGAAGGGGAAAAAATATCATAGTGACAAAATTACATTAGATTATCCCCATGATCCATTCTGACATATTTCTTTCTTCTTCAAAACATCATGGTAGAAATATAAAAAACAACTTGGATGGAATATATTTCGAATTGCATCAAACTCTTTAGTATATCATGTTTTTTTTTTTAATACATAGAATTATCACCTTGTAAAATGTTTTGCGATTGCACTGAGCATGACTAGGCTACTTGTTTGTTATGGGTGTAAGGCAGTTTTCAGCACATTATAGGCAAACAGCATATTTGGTGGAGGAAGAATCCCGGAAAACCCCGGAAATGACCTTTCCATGGGAGGCTACCTGCAATCTTGCTTACATACTTACGTTATCCGAGTTGACAGAGGTGATATGTTAGTGGTCTATAAAGGCGAACACCTAACGTGAAATATTATTTATCATTATTTATTCTATTTGTGGCTATTAGCATGTTGTTGTTTTTTTTTGTATAGTCTAGTTACGTTATATGAAATGAAATCACAATGAAAAGCATTGTAACAGATAATGTGTGTGTGTGTGTGTGGGGGAATGAATTTTTTTTTCAAAATCGGCAAAATCCAGAAAAATAATTTGATTATGCCAGCTAAAAGCTAGAGGGTTAATAAATCCAGTTGCTACTCCCAGCATTTTCAAACTTGCAGCTATTATAACCGGCTCACCTTAAGCAGTTGCCATGCTAACCTCCTCTATCCAAATAGATTTGTATTTTCCATTTATAGTTTTGTTTAACGTCTTGTATTAAAGCAAATTAATTTCATGGATCCTTTGCCACATAAATTAATGACATTGTAATAAAGTGGTAGGTTTGTATACAATTGTTGTGTGCTAGGATCTAGATTTAAAAATGTTTTCTCTTACAGCTTTGCTTTCTTGGCTGGCTTATACATTAGCATCAAAACATATGTATCCTCTTTTAAGTAAACTTTGAACTATTTTAACCTTATTTTTTTTTATAATACTGCAGAAAGTTGAAAGTAACATAATTTCAGTAGTACAAAAATTACAAAAGATATGATACAAAATAAATGGAGACCAATCCATGCTGTACACGTGAGGAAGAATTTTTTTTTAATAAAGGTGAAAAATACTGCCAAAACATATTGAAATGAGTACAGCAAAAATCTGAGAAAAGAAAACCAGAGAACAGAAAAAGTTATGCCTTGCCAAATAATGAACTAAATAGAAAGTAAAGGATCAAAACAAATACGAGTTCATATAAGTGATACACAATCTATTAGTTGAAAAGAATTTTCAGAACATAACACCATTTTATCTTTCTAAGCATACAATATTGAAAGTATGCTATTCTTCTGCAATAAAAACATTTTCAAAATAACTGTAGCTGAAGACATATTTCATATCAGATTGGCACCATTTTAATTTACAACCAAGCAGACATCATTAAAAGTCTTAATATGAAACAACCACTTAAATATACCCACTCATCCAGGGGATTGATGACAGCATATTTTTCAAGACAGTCATTGACACAGACATATATTTCATGCCCATTTGGCAGTCTTTATTTGGGACCAACTGGGTACACAAGAAGTCGATTGCTGAAAACACAATGCTTATGTAAACATAATTCAGGAGGAGGAGACATAATACTATTTCCAAGATCACCACCATGCTGGCTATATTTGACATCAGATCAGCACTAATTAAATTAGGACCATCAAGGCAGAAGTTTTGTGGTGAAAACATATTGATATTACTATCTGTTTTTGGAGAGGTAAAGAAAACAAATAACTCAAGATGGTTACAAATTTCATGTCATATACACCATTTCATCATTTTCATTTTTGACAATGTAGATGTTATAAGAAGTTTTTTAGTCTATATAATAGCTGATTGACGGATATGGATGACAGGGGCTTTAACTTGGATGAGTTAAGAAATATCAACATCCATAGGAGATTCCATTGTGGGAATAATCTGAGTGAGCGTGGTCTGGACAGCTCAAAATTGGACATAAAGTCGGAAAGATCCTTACTGTGTCCAGTACTTCTTGTCCACAATATTAAAACATTGTCTGAAATCATGATGTCTGAAAGTATCTGAAATCATAGACCGTTACACCTTTTTAGTTATGGGAGATAACATCTTGGCTTGAAAGATAAAGTTGGACATCTGAAGACCAGAGACAAGGTTGTGTTATGTCATTGACACCAGTTGTTGAAAAGTACTAAATTTTCCTTCGTATACCTTTAGACTAGAAGACTTCTATCCTTTCCCCAACTTATCTTCTTCAGACGTGAAGGAATTTCTTTGGACTTGGTTGGAACGGGGCGATCTAGGCTGCTTAAGCATTGCCACGACTTTCCTAGGTACATCTGTCACCATAGAGACCAGATCGTTGATCCAGGATTTGAAGGTTGGCAGGAACTATCTTGCATGTATGCTAAGTAAGGAAGTTATTACAATATTTCTCACTAACTTGGAAGTGGTACTTTACTTACTGATGCATATTATGACAAGCCAGCTAGCAAATGACTTATGGAAAATAAGGCTTTTGCATTACCAGAGGCAAGAATTTTAGAGACGATCAGTGATTATTGTTTATTGATAACCATCATCATCAATGCCTACACCCAGAGAAGTTCTGACCTTGTAGGATGGGATCACATTCAGGTGGAGACCGGATACAACATGTTTATTCTCTAGTTGCCATAAAGCTGAATTCCTTCCATTCCATTGTTGCATCCAGATGATTCAGGCATTTCCCTTTCATCCCTTCATCTTGCTGGGGACTCACATCTTGTACACCTTGGATCCATGGGTAAAGCATTCCATGTGGCAATGATGAGATTCTCTCCAGAGAATGCCATTAAAAGTGGTAGTATACCTTAATGGTAGTTGGGCATGGCTGGATTGGCATGGCCAGATAGCTCAATGAATAAAATGGGCTCACTATCATATGGTAATATAATGTTCGGTAGGGATAAGCAGTTTTACTGTGCACTATGTTTGACAGTAGCTACCATAACTAGTTGCTAGTTTTCCAGTCTGAGATAAATAAATTGTGACTATGTTCATATGGCTAGACCTGATGATATGGTAGTACAGCCAGTTGGCTAATTGTTCATGTAAAATGATAGTCTAGGTACAGTTTGCAGTAGGGCAATAGGACACATACAATTTTGAAGACAAAAGACTGACATCCGCATGATGTTAGACCTTGTCTCACGAAATATGCCATATTTTTCTTTCTAAATGAAGATAAACCTTTCAAAATTCCTGCAGTGACTGGAGAAAACCACAGCATATTTGAAGTCTATGACTCTCGTGTCTTGATTTTGCACACAGATATAGCCAGTACAAAAAGGAAATTTCATCATAAAGGAATCTTGGTCTAAGTAATATTCATCACTCAAGAACAAATTCGGGTCCCGAGTGGCCTAAAGCGCTCTCCAATATGGATCCATGCCATCTCACCTGTCTGCATGGGTTCGAGTCTCAGATTCAGCCAATGTGGGTATGCGAAAAAGCTTGCCAGTAGCTTCTCGTGGGTCGGTGGTTCTTTCATGGGCTTTTCCCAGGTTCTTCTTCCACCATTAATACTGGCGGCCATGTATAGCCTATTGTGTGCTGAAAAATGGTGTTAAACACTACAACAACAACAAGATGAAAAATTACTTTGTGTTCATGTGGATTATGTAAAGTCATTATCATACATATTGTATCGCTTTCAGTCAACAACAAAACAATATAGGAAACAAAAGACTACATACAAAGCATAAATGAATGCAATATGGACTAGAACGTTTCATCTTTTCAAATTTTATTTGCAATCGAGAAAAAATTAAACAGGTTAGGTCTACAGTACAAAGTCACACTTTGTACTGTAGACATAAATCAAATGCAAACTTTTAACAACATGTTTCAGTGCTGTTCCAAAACAAATATGGGATCCTTGGCAGGTGCTTTCTAAATTAATCACTCACAGATGCAACTGATTAATCACATGAACAGAGATATTCATGCTGAATATACTTTCTTACAAGTGAGGTCCAACTGCAAACAAAACAGACACTGATTTTGTATTGCCTAATGCGTCAGAAGATCAGGTTCTATGTTACTTGTTTAACTGACTTCACCTAACAAACTGCACATATATAATATCAATAAGTTTTCTGTACAAATAATGTTGTTCTTTGAATTTTTTCCACTTTTTCCAATAAGTTTTTTTTTTATTGTAAACATTACACACAATCAGGATGAAAAAATATCTATTAAATGTTCAATTTATAGGTGCAAACTGTTTAGGTGTCAAACAATTAGGTAGCAAATTAAACAAGCTGATGACAGCAAATGCAATTATGTAATGGATTATATATATATACACCGCTCCCTCGATAACTCGCGCCCTGATAACTCGCGAACCCGCTTATAACGCGGTGTCCGGCGTGGATCCCGTTTTTTTTAATAAAGAAAATATGTTTTAAAAATGAAGAAAATCGTGATCAGAACTGGTGAATGAAACCTTGATATATCGCCCGTTTTATCGTCGAAAATGACGGTTAGTGCCGGAAAAGTTAGAATCAACATCGTGAAATTTTCAGGTTTTAATAAGGAATCACATATCTTGTTAGATTTTATCGGAAAAAATATTTTCTCAGTTCACTGTAAAGAATAATAATGTATATGTATAGGGGAAATTAGTGTTTTAATCTTTTCAATGTGTTGCAGTGTAAGCAGTATAATCGTTGCATGTTCTCTTCTATTCAAACATGAAAAGAGTCAATTGACCGTCACATCGATGACCGCGAGCACATCTGTGAGAATCTAATTAACTGCCCGCTGCGTTTTGATCGACGACTTGGGGAAGTGTTTGTTGCATTGTAAAACTCAATTAAAATAGACCTGCTTTGTTTTATAAGGCGGTCTTTTGTATCAAATCAGGTAAAAGACGTAAAATACAAAAGTTCAAAAGAATGCAAATCCTACATGCATAAACTCTTGTGGTCAATATCGTGTCTCAACATCAATCAAATTAGTTGGACCAATCGAACATGGTTTCAAATAGTATGTACTTATTGTCATTAAAGTATATATTAATCAGTAATTTATCCTAATCATTTGTAAATGTGATCATGGAGAGCAAGGGAATCAAGCGAAAGGAGTACTCGGTGAATGAAAAGCTTACTGTCATAGAGAGGGTTCGTAATGGTGAATCAAGATCAAAAGTTTGTAGTGAACTTAAACTTGCCGAGTCGACACTCAGAGGTTGGCTCAAGGATGAGCAGAAATTAAGGGATTATTTGCATGAAGTTGATTCTGATGATGGATTTAAATGGAAACGGGCACGCACTGCAAACGACACAGACATAGATGATACTGTGTACACCTGGTTCACACAACAACGTGAACAAAGTGTTCAGATTTCGGGAACAATTCTCAAGGTCCAGGCAGAAAAAATGGCAAAAACTATGGATACTGAATCAGATTTCATGGCAAGCCATGGATGGCTTTGGAGATTCCAGCGCCGACATGGTATAAAACAAAAGTCTTTGTCGGGAGAGATACGCTCAGCAAATCAGGCGGCCGCATCTAGTTATCCCAACCAACTCCGAGAGATACTGACCCGTGATGGATATACAGACGACCAAGTTTATAATTGTGATGAGGCTGGTCTATGCTATCGGATGATTTAAATATTTATATATATATATATTTTTTTTTTACATGCCTGACGTTTAGACCCATTAAATTCATGGTTGGTAATAATTTATCTTTGTAATTTTTTTTGTTTTTTACATTTTACTCTATCTATCTAATCAATCTATCTATGTATCTATTTAGTGATAGCAGAATTTTATGTTTTAGATCAACACAAGTTTCGACGTTTTCGTTTTTCGATATGAATGTTATCTTTTTTGATAAAATAAATCTTGATTAATTTTGAACAAACAAAAAAACTAGAATGTATCCAAATCAACAAAAAAAGCAGTGACGTAATACACAATGTGTTTAGCGATACACGTGTTAAGAGTACTGATACCTCGTGGAATAATGTTTGTTTTTACGATCTTTTCAAGATATTTTATCCAGAAATTAAAGGTAATTTATAAAGAAAAACGAACAACACCTTTATAAAGAAATATTTATTCACAGTTATTTTCAGCACGATTATAAAACGAGTATTTAACAATGCACCTCCCCCCTTTCGCCTCTCTGTCGATCTCCCATCTATTTATTAGTTTTTTTTATAGGTCCCTCGGTAACTCGCGCCCTCGCTTATAGTGCGGTCGATGTTTTTGGACCCCGTTGTGCGCGAGTTATCGAGGGAGCGGTGTATATCTAAATTATATATATCTAAGATTGGATAAAGTTATTTAAAGTTGGAATAAACAATAACAAATAGTAGATTCATCAATTTTGTTTTATTTTAGTTAGAACTCAATGCCATCAGAATGTTCTGAATTTTCTTCCCTGGATACCAGGGATGTTTAATTTCTTTTCCTTGGATACCATGTATTATTAAATGGAATAGCCCTATGTATAGTTTTAATTATGAAATCTGAAACTTCATTACTGTACATACAGTAATTACACAGCTAATTACATTACACACAGAATTCAATACACAGGAAGTTGGAAACAGAATCAGAACTCTTAAATGCCACTGATCTGTACAGTGGCTCTGCGATTTCCTGCATCATGTTAACATATCAGCTTAACAATAATGCAACATACATAGACATTTCAAACCATCTTGTGAAATCAATGCCAACCAATATGTAATCATTTAGAAATTCCATGAAGTTGACAACATCAGGTCTCATCTATCTAGGCCAGGAAACTTGGATTCCACACTGTCTATTGGGTACCATCTGGAATCTTCCATAGCACTGAAGATTTCCTACAACAGACATGGAAAGCAATTAATTTAAATTAATTATTAATTATTTATTAAATATATAATGTACAGGCACTGATATAGAATGTTTACCACTAAATAATCATTACCTCAAATTTAATGGTCAATTAAGCAGGACTGGATGTATATAGGTTTAGCAAGTATGTGCCAATCTGAGAAACAAACAATACCGAACTCATTTTAGCAAAGCATAAAATAAGGGTCAAAGTGGTCTTTTATTTTATGGATATTGTAGTAACGAGATGCATTAAGTTATTAAATTTCTTGACTGGAACTAAAACAGCACCCAATAATTTCAAATTTTAGCACTAAATTGTAACAAAGTCATTGAAGCACGAAACATAAGTCATGGCTACCTCTTTTCACAAAAAGAATAAAGACCTGGTCAAAATGCATCCAATCACCAACTTTCATGATTCTAGGCAGGACAGTATGCGTATAACATGCCAAAATTGTTGTCTATTGATGACTGCCATAACCAGTAAAAGAGGAAATAAAGGTCAAGATGACCCTCTTTTGTGGTAAGGGTATGATGGTAGTAACAATGATATTGATCATTATCAATTTACCTTACCTCAGAAAAGAAAACCAAATGCAAAATTTAACTCAAGTCTGTCTAAAAAATGGCCAATAACGACCAACTATTGAAATGACAAGAGTGGTGCTCATGATGATGTATCCCTAAATTTCATGATAAGACAGCATGTATATAGCAAGCCAAGACCAATGTATTTATGACTAAAATGCAAATGTGTGATGTCTACATTCATCTAATATAATAACTAAGCAAGAATCACACAAAACATCAAACTGAATTAAAGTCAGTGATGAGAAATATGGGTCACAATGACAAAAAAGACATCCTTGCACGGATGCTTTGTCAAAATTTGGTCAAATCCTGTTCAGCTGTTCCTGGACAATATTTGTTTATAGCTTTTCTTTTTTTAGTAACAGTATTCATATCTGATTGCTTTTGTTTAATTTGGATTTTTAACGTAGCTTTTAAAAAAAATTCAGTCATATCGATATGATGTCTGCAGTGAGGCACTTTATAGTGATGTCAATCACTGGGGCATCATGCCATTAACATGTAGCATGATGTCCCACCCAGTTACATTATCCTGACACCAGGCCGACCAGTCCTAACACTAACCACTTAATGCTGAGCGTCAAATGAGGCAGCTGTTAGTACCATTTGTGTAAGCCTTTGGTATGACTCTGCCAAGGATCAAAACCCACGACCTCCCACTTCTGGGGCGGACGCTCTAAGCACTAGGCCACTGGAGCAGTATATCTGATTGCTGATCAGCATCATTTGAGCAACTTTGAAAGAGCTTCATGAAAGGATGCTTCCACTCAGAATTGGTAAAATAATGATTAGCAGTTCTTCAGAAGGTGTTTGAAGTGTTTTCTATTTTTAGTAACAGTGACCAGATTTAATAGCATAATCTAAAATACATATTAACAAGTTTCATACCAGAATGTGTTCAGTCAAATTTGGTAAAATTTTGTCGAGTCCATACTGAAAAAAGTTATTTAGACTTTAGTCTTTCAAGTAAGAGTGGCCATGTCTGATTGTGCACAATGATCATCTAAACTAATTTTAATGAGCTTAAACACAGGACCATAACACCAGGTCATTTTGCCTTACAAATAGTTAACCAGAAACCAGATGAAACATACCTCACTCTGTTCCATATATTCCTTGTTGTATTTATCGACATCAATCCCTAATTCTGGTTCTGAAAGAAATATTAGTTTATATGTCACTTTGTTCAGTATATCAAATTTTATTCCAAAAAAGTTTGTAACAAGGGAATAAGGCCATAAATCTTCATGTCATCTAGACCTCACAGGCTGTACAATTTTTTAATTGGGTTTGATAAAATATGGTTACTATTAAAAAATGTCAGAGAAAGAATGCATGTGTAATACAGTGTAGCCATATTGCATATGCAAGAAAAAAATTATGCAGACCTGCCAACCCTGATGAGTCTGTCTCAGTGAGGTAGCTGATTTTTTCCCTGTAAGACTGACCACTTTTCAGGATGGTGTAACAAAATATCAATAACTGCTACTGTAAAAGCCAGAAAACATAATTAACAGACGGATGCATCTGCGATAAACATTTTATTCAACTGAAAAGTTTGTAAAGTATGTGTGGACAAACTCTACTTTCAAACCCTATGCAGCTCAATGACTTGATGCTATCTCTCAACTTGACATTATTCTTGGAAATTCTTTTCCATTTCACAAGATGATGGTAATCATATCTCCCACCACGAGACATACTCAAATTGGCACACGATGTCAAATAAATTTAATTGTGTCCTTTCCAGCTTTTATTCACAAGAATCTGAATACTTCTTTGGATTCTTCTGTGTTGATTATTAACAATTTTCTAGAAGCTTATTTTCCCTTTCGTCTTAAACATGCATTGCTTTCTGGACGCCATTTAAACAAATTCTATAGTTAACAGTTTGATTATGCAGACACTTTGCATGAAAAAATTGGTGCAGTTTAAAGTGGCTATGGTGCTGCTGTAAAGTTAGTCTGGTTCCTTGACTAATTTCACTAATTCTGAGATGAAACCCAGACATAAAGTATAACATGTACGAACCGATTATTTGGATTTTTCGGCAATGACAATTTTCAATAGTTTTTGCTAGTATACTGCAAGTCATTATCTTAAGGGTAATTTTCGTAAGACTAACGGCAAAACTGTACGAGTTGGCAGGTCTGAGTTATGTACAGACAGTAAAAAGAAAGTGAAATTGGGAGCATTAACCCTTTAGCCACTACAGCTGTTTTGTAGTTTCACTACTGCTCTGTGCTATCATATCAGTTACTCAGACTACTGAGGCTGTTTGCTAGGCTGAATACTAGAGTATCATCAAGGCTGACTACAGAAATTGACAATAAAAACATGGTTACATTTATATTCATTATTTCAATAGTTTTTACTAGATTTAAGTGAAATAAAAAACAGCTTATCTTGTATAGTGTCTGTTATTCATATATTTTTACTTTATATATACCCCTATATCCCATCATATAAGAAATCCCAGTCACATAAACTGTTTTGAATTCCATAAAATAAATCCAATATTTTCCTATGTACATATAAAAACATGAATGAAATCCACTCTAATCAAAATGTTGCAATTGGTACCTCTCAAAACAGTAATTATCCACACATAAATGACGATGTTATCAAGTAAATTATAATATATGTATAGCAAAATTACCATGTTCTATGTCTTACATGTAGGACTAATGCCCACACGTGATGCTGATTTCATACCATTTCATGTCTTGCTTTTGGTCCCCTATTTTCTTAACAACATTGTTTGTTTCTTTCACAAGATTTTCTACCAGATATTCAGGAATTAATCTGAGTAAAAAATCTTTCATTCACTGGTCCAAGCTTGATTGTTGTCTGTTGAACCAACGTAAGAATCAAAAACATTGATTTCGAATACGGTGAGGTCGTCACTCCATTGTACAATTGAAACTACGTCCGCCTTGTCATCCGATTAAAAATCGTTTGTATCTGATGTTGAAATCAATATCTGATCCATTTTCTAATTATGATCCATTAAACTTTTCGATATCACTTGCACTGGACCCATTAAAATTGCTCATATCTGAATCGGAATCCATCTTTGTTCATCTCGAAAACACGTGTTTCGTAAACCGCGGAAAATTCATTTTAGTGCGTCTAAATTTAACCTCTCAGCATTCAAACTTGTATCAAAATGTCGAGTAAACAATCCTCTCATTGGTTATGATAATCAAAAATGTGTAAACTTTCGTACTTTCAACCAATCAACGTTTAGTTAACACGTACGTATTCTGCGCACATGAGCGTCGCTGGTACTTTGATTACTGCTGAACTTTACGCATCTGTGCGACATTGGCTTGTAAGCTAGGTTTTTCGGCACTGCAGATATGCGTCACGGGTATTCGAGAGCTATTTACAGTAGACGCTTAGGTGCGGCAGTCGTAGCGAAAGGGTTAACACATCAGAAAGTTAAAAAGTGAAAATGGTTGAAATAAGAAATGATTTGGATCACCTTTAGTATATTGTACTCAAAGCTGAAGGACACGTACACAAAATCTAAACTTAACTGTGAATAAAACCCAAAAGAAAATTATGGACATGGATAGTTTACAAGAGGCAAAGATTCTTTTGTTTTAAATGAGGTATACAAATTTGACCATCCTTATTAATATAGTAAATATAAACTACTTCAACTTATTTGAGATCTGATGCTTGACCGTATAAGATGGTTAAGTCTACCAGTAATGAACTATCCTCACTTTTCTCATGAAAGCAGAAGCATAATGATGGATGTTCTTAAGATCTGTACCATGATAAAAAGTCTATTTGCCCTGAAAGCAATGATTAACATTGCACATGTTAATAAAAAGAAAGGAACATAACTAAATTTAAAATCTCATGGAATACTGACTCTACCTTTGCTTTAGCCATTTCTAAGACAATCCTTAAATTTGGTAGGTGCAACCCATGGCCAATGACTTGGTCATATGGAGTTACATTTACATCATGTGGATACATTTGAAAATCGCTGTCCAGGGCATGCCCTGGAGAAAGTTGCACATTCCTGTCTTTAACCAAAATGTATTCAACTCACAAATCACAGAAAAAACATGGTCTTACCTTCTAAAGCATCTTCCTCGCCTACAGGATCATAATGGCCCTGAAATAAACAAAATTCCCAAAAGAAAAATGGCGATAAATTAAAGCAAGACAATTTTAATGTAAGAAAAATTTAGGTGACATATAGACTAAAATGCATGCATGACGCAAACTTAATCCATTGTCAGTCTGTGAAATTTCATTACTACTAGATCTGACAACCATATTATAATCAATGATTGCACAGGTCACATGTATGAAATTTTTGGTAGCATTATAAGCATTAATTATTGGCAGAAACACATACTAAAGTGAATTTGATAACAAAATGTTGGCCCTTTTTCTAGCTAAACTTTATTTTTTTAACTATTTAACTTTAAAGTTTTGGAATAAAACTTTTAATCAGCACTAATCAGCTTTTAAACCATGTCCAGTTATATAATGTTGGTTGAAACAAACACAATGAATGGGCATGAAAGGTATAAATTAATAAAAATAACATTTTGTTCTAAGATAAAGATGATAAGAACAATCAAAGTTCTTAACACTTGCTTCAAAAAGCTTTTATCATTGTCTACTCACAGAAGGTATATTATTTATAGATAAAAAAATAATCAGATTTCACAATACTTTTTTCTTTAAAATGTGAATCTTAAATCAGTGGAAATTAGAATACCTACCTGTTGTTGGTAGTGTGCATAATAGCTGTAATAGTTATGATAATCTGTTGGGTAGTAACCAGTGTCATAGTAATGCCCATAGCCTCCATAGTAACCGCTGTAGCTGGTAGCATCCAGGTGACTCCTGCATTACAATAAAATGTAGCTCTCTTATAGTAGGTACAATCAAAGTAAGTTTTCAAAACACATTCAAACATCAATTATCTAAAAATAAAATAAAGATCGAAAATTGTTTAGAATTTGGGAAGAAAACTGAAAATAATACAAGGTACAGTTTTGGTGTCATTAAGACAATTCAACAGCCTAAATGATTGAGAAGTCTTCACAACTGATTTCGGGTTGTTATAATTTTGGCTCCATTGACCGAGATTAAGTGTGAACATTGTATGGCTATCGTGTCATTTATTGATGACCAAGATAAAGTGTGAACAATGTGTGGCTATCAGGTCATCTATTCATGACTGAGACAAAGTGTGAATATTGTGTGGCTATCAGGTCATCTATTCATGACCAAGATAAAGTGTGAACAATGTGTGGCTATCAGGTCATCTATTCTTGACTGAGACAAAGTGTGAATATTGTGTGGCTATCAGGTCATCTATTCATGACCAAGATAAAGTGTGAACATTGTAGCTATCAGGTCATCTATTCATGATCAAGATAAAGTGTGAACATTGTAGTTATCAGGTCATCTATTCATGACCAAGATAAAGTGTGAACATTGTAGCTATCAGGTCATTTATTCATGACCAAGATAAAGTATGAACATTGTAGCTATCATGTCATCTATTCATGACCAAGATAGAGTGTGAACATTGTAGCTATCAGGTCATTTATTCATGACCAAGATAAAGTGTGAACATTGTAGCTATCAAGTCATCTATTCATGACCCAGATAAAGTGTGAACATTGTAGCTATCTGGTCATTTATTCATGACCAACATAGTGTGAACATTATGTGGCTATCTGTACACTAGTTTTCGTGCTATTAATGTTTAATTGATTTATGGATGTACACAAACATATTGGGAGATAGCTCAGAGAAAATAAATAAGCCTGCTTCTCCTATCCAAAAACGAATGACAAAATCAGGCAACCTTTACGGGTGAAGATGCAGAATTATCATTCAAAACTATGTTGCTCAGACACGATTTGAACAAAATTCCCTCCCTACCAAAATCACAGCGTCCACATTTATTTTGCTAATCATGCTTACCAGGCACAATGAATTCAATGATTCATTCCCATCCTGTGATACTAAAGTCAGGTATCATTGATAAATGTCGCATGTGCATGAATTCTATCACAGCTTGACTGCATAATAGGGTAAGTAACCAAATTATCAGACAATCAAAACACTTCAAATAAGACATATCAAGCATGATTAAACAGCATTGTTTTTAAAGACCTTGTTATATTTATTCGATCCAGATGTTCATAAGGCAAACCCCCTTTTGATTTAAATTTAAGTCAATGCAATTAAATTTAATGAAAAGCACTTCACCAACAAGTGTCTTTCTTTCATCAAATGAGTAAATGACAGCAATGATTTAATTTTAAAAAAGATTAGTAACTTTAATTTATGATGCTGCGTTTCAAAGAAGAGCATGTATGAAAGATTAAGTTAAATTTTTTTTACATGTGACTTGTTTTGTCTTTATATTTGACTAATTATTTGACTAATTAACTGCAGACAGATGCCAGTTACCTATGTGGAATTAAATTGATTTAGGACTCATGGCAAGTCAAGATTAATTTATAATTGTAAAAAATTTAAAGACTATAAATTGCACCAAATCCTAGAAATCGCTATTTGAGTACATCAGGGGCATGAAATCTTTCTTGGCGCGGTTGGGGGGGGGGGGGGAAGGGGAGGGGAGAATCAAAATGCTTATTGTTGTGGGACACAAGAACAAGAACAAAAGCAAAATCATTATCACCAATTATTCACATTGATTAAAATGAATATTTTCAAAAGGACTGCCTACATGATCATGGGCCACAAAGTGAAGGACTGGCCTGTGGGTTGGAGATACCAGCACCAACGGGATCTATTACCCCAAAAATTATCACACTATTGTTCATATATAGCAAAAGAACTACCAAGAAATTATGAAAACACTTTGTACTGGTCTGATCCACATTTCAAAAATTGCAAGTTTGTTCCTGATACATATGAAGGAAAATGTCTTGTAAAATATGGAAATGGAATTTATCTTGTGCATACCAGTTACATTGTGTCAAAATAACCAACAACCACAGCATATTTATCACTGAACCAATCATAATGTATATTAAATACATCCACTAATTCAAATATCTGCAAAAATCTACAAGTATTCATGTTGCTCCTGGCTAAGGTTGTTTACATGGCCCAAAGTTGCAAGAGAAAAGCCAAACTGAACTAGCATTTAAATTGGGAATGTTTGAAACCTGCCAACAGGATAAAACTCATTCAACCAAACAAAACATGTCCTTATTGAAGATTATGGTTCTTAAATAGAATCAGAATAAAAGGAATCAGTAAATTTACCTCTTTGGTGTGGCCAAACTAACTCTGACTGGGCGCCTGCCTATTCCTGTCATATGCTGCATTTCAATCAAAGCTTTCTGTTGCTCAGTCTCCTCTGAGAACCGAACAAATCCATATCCACGACTCCTCCCATCATTACCAAGAACAACTAAAAAAGAAAATCATACATACAAAACTACTGCCTTACTCCACATGTCGTAATTGTGAATTCTCTAGTCTGGAGTTACAAAGTCTGTATTTTTGCATAATAAAACAAATATCAAGGGAGAGGGGAAAAAACTAATATGCATAAAATACGTGATCTACCAATGCCTCTAATAATGACCCACCCCAAGAATTATTTGTAAAAGATGATAATATTGCAAGAAACATACAGTTCCTTTATTAATGAATATACATTACTGGGAGGTAATACATTTTGAATAAAACTGATTCTTTGATAATATTTACCAAATTAATATACTGCTGATGCAATTCATTGACTACTTTAAAAATACAGCCCTCCCAAACTTGTTTGAGCAAAAAAATACGTTAAAATGTCATCTTCGTACTAAGGTGGAAATAAAAAGTAGAACTGACACCACCATCCTTCCATCAATTAGAAAAACATGTAAAAAGATTATTCCACAGCAGGAGAATGTTGGTATATCCGATTGATAGGTATGGTAGTAATCATGCATGAACATGATTCATTTGTCTGGCAGACATATTTGAAGGCTCCTTATATCTACGTGTACAAGACGGACACCTTCAAAAGTATTTTAACATGTGTTAGGCATGTTTCAAGAATGATCAAAACATAAATAATAACAAAGGATGGATGATATGCAGAGATGCTGCCTTAAGTAGAACTCACCCCCTGCCACAAAACAAAGCAGGAGTGAGCAAGGGTTGTAAGTATCCTCTCACATGTTAAAAGGAAGGAATGAGAAAGAAAGGGTGGGTCAATCTTCATATAAGTTTCACATCACATGTTAAAAAGAAGGAATGAGAAAAAAAAAAAAAGGAAAGGAAATTGTCACATTATTTAGATGGTTTTGCATGATCTGCACACTCTTAAGCATGACAGCGTCTCTGGATATATGCCATTAAAAATTAAACAAATTTTCCAACGCAAAAAAATTACCTTTGGCTGATCGACATGTTGGATATCGTTTTGCAAATGCTGAGTAAAGTATGTAGTCATCAACATCATCCGTCAGTTCACCAATGAACAATGAAAACTCTGGGCTGTTCAAACGTAAACACAGTCAATCATTTAATGATAATAACAAGAAGACAAATTAACATTTGAAAAACTAATTTGAAAAAGATATAAATGTAATTCATTTCCTTCTGAAATCAGCAACAACCACTTCTGAATATAGAAGCATCTTACTATCATGTTCCTTTTAATAAAGAAGATAGGAGTCTCAGCAAATTAGTTTTTTTTTCTTCTTCTTAAGGTACTGAAAGTTACAACTTCTGCAGTTGAACACTTTATTGATTGATATACTAAAATTTGTATTCTGATATTCATATTTTATGAAACAAATTTGGGTACTTATTTATTTATTGCATTCAGATGATTTATTGTTATACCATGCGATCTTCTATGGAAGGAAATAAAGACAATGATGATACTATTGCTTTTTTGGTGTTTTTCACTTTTTCAAGTTGGTGTATATTTTACTAAGTATAATTGTAAGCAAATTAATGTTATTTCCAAACTAATGTACTATGCACATCATCATATAAACCAGAAAAAAAAAAAATATTCTTCATCGGATTATGTTATTAAATTAAACATTCGATAAATATATAATGTCTATGAGAATATATATTCTAGGTTGTGTGCCATAAACCATATCTTCCATCATAGTTGATTAAATTATTTCTTGAATGATTGGGTACATCAATACAGCATTTCTCTGACAAGCCTTGCGGGGGTGGGGTGGGGGAAGGCTATATTTTTAATTAAAGGTATCTTTAGCAACAAATATTTGACAAAATTTTGTAAACAAGGAGTAGGAGGTGGAATAATCATCATGCATGTGCTTAATATTGTATAAATATGTTGTTAATCAGTTTCAAAAGAAGAGGTTATTTTTCAGCCATAAATATACATTCACTTACCTTGTGGACTCTTTACCATGACTGGAACTATTCAGCTTGAATCGTTTGGGCTGAAAATAGTAGCAAAACATGTTCCGATGTATATACATTAAAGAAATGTGAAAAAAAACAACATATTTTATGAACTGTTTAAAATACAATAGGATAAGGACTGCACTTAATGTTTTATAGTTGAAGGAAGTGAATATATTATTGGTGATGATGAGACACCTACAATCCTTAATTTGACAAGATCAAATTCATTGATAAGATAAAAGTTTAAACTTTACTATTTTTATTGAAGATGATCTTATAGCATCACCATGACAATGACCTTGAACTGTATTAGAGACAATTTTGTTGTCAGTCTAGGTCATGTGACTGCCTCTGACTTATTCATATATACAATCATGGTCTCTCACAACAAATGAAATTATATAAGATTGGAATGATACATGTATGCACATGTCTGAATGTCTTACCATACGTTTCATGCTTCGGGACCATAGAATAATAAAGCATGATGTTAAAAATGAGTAACAGATCATTTTTGATAATGTCAAGAAAAGATTATGAAAGCTTTTTAAAATATAATTACAAAACTAATACACTCCATAATTCTAACATAAACTGACCATATCCTAATCTAAAATATTTCAAAATCATGGAGAATTCTAACCTTTAGTAATTTACTCTAGATAATTTATTTCCAGCTCCTTTACCAATTTTTAAATATGATGGGTCATGAAACAACTTCCAGTAGCTTTAGAAAACCAATCAACATCTTTGGAACCCACTGGAAAACTGACCTGAAGACAAAGTCTGAACATAAGAGACAGGAATAGATGGATGGACAAAGGTAACATGGTAACTCATGTTAAGGTAGAGATAACAAAGTCAAAAGTTACTGCCAAATTAAGAGTGTTACTTTTCATTTCTTACAGGTTGACTATTGGGAATAATCTTGCCATTCAGCCTTAACATGGCTCTGTGTGCTGTTTCTGCATCCGCAAAATCAACAAAACAATACCCTGCTGGAAGCCTGAAGAAGATGCAAAAAAGAAGTACATTAATCGTTGTCAAGGGCAGAGCTAGATGTAAACTTCAGAAAATGCATCAATAACCACACAGATCCCTTTCTAAACACTCTTTTGCCAATAATAGCCTCATATACTCCTTTTCAAAACAACTCTTGCAATGAGCAAGTAATCTCTTAGGTCTGGCGTCTTGCTATCGTAAATTATAAAATTAGTGCTTTTTTTTTTTTTACAGATATGCATAATATACTTGAGTAGCAATTATGTCCTCTACAGCTGATGATTTTCATGCCTCTTGTAAATCAGATCATTATGGAGAAACAGTTGTGAAAAGACGGCTAACCACACAATTAAAAAATCCCAACTAATGGTATATATTCATTTTTATGTCGAGTCCAAATGCATACAACATATTGATCTGCTTTTGGATAATACACTGGCATATCAGGGTCTATGTTGCTTGTTCAACTTAATTTCAAAGAACTGTTTATATATAGAAAATAATATAAGAGCTTTCTTTTAAAAGAGGATTGGTTTGCTATCACTGGCTTTGTTGTTACCACCTAGTCTGTAACTGAGAACTTTTTATGCTTTGACAGTGATCTTTAAGGATGTTGAAAAATCTAACAAAAGTCTTAATTACAGCTTGAAAATGCACTGAAATGAAAGTGTACATGGATAACTTACTTAATTTATCTAACGAATGCAATAGGCAGTAAAGACTCGCATTATTTTCTAGTGATAAATACATCATCATTCAATATTTATGATGAATGGAAAGAATCCACATCAAATTAATTACCCATGCACACATACATTTTCTAAAACCAACCATGGTGTTTGATATTCAAGGTTTTCATGATTTACATACAAATAACAAAATTTACAATGACTGAAGATTCCTGTTTGCAAGTTTATATTTTAAGGAAATATTAGATGTAAAATTTCTGGATTCAGAAAAACTAATAAATGTTTTGTTTATACTAAATGCTGGTGATATATCAGATAAACTTGAGCTGTGTATGCTAAATGAGGTATATTTGAAAAGTTTGGAATATATTTTTGCTGCCATGAACCTGTCAACAAATATAAGGCAAAAATGGACAAAAAAATGTTCTATACAATGATGTGCAGTACATAAGATATATGCAAACAAGATTTAAAATACGTAAATAACAATGGTATAAAAAAAAGAGTCGGACTTGGAAAAAGTTTGCAGATGCAAATATCTGCTTATCATACAATTGTAAAGTATTTTCATTATCTTAACGATGGCCATAAATAGAAGATTGACCATGGTCAGGAAGACTGTTATTTGTATAATCTTATTGATGGCCATGTTCTGGAAGACTGTTTTTTGCATCTTCTTAATGATGGCCATGAATGGAAGATGGCCCATGTTCTGGAAGACTTTTGTTTGTGTCTGGTGAGCAGAAAGTGGCTGTCATGAAAAGGACTCATGATGCTAAGCACATGGGTCTGTTTTTAATAGTCAAGAATTATCTGAAGCTCAAGAGGGTTTGTGCAAAATAGTGACCAGAAATATTTGAAGGAGATTATAGCAGGTGATGTAACAGATGTATGTTTCTGAACTCAACTCGCAATAAAATAATAATTTTTGAACTGGAGAAAACGTTGCTTGATGCATTCAGACTATAAAGAGTTTAATATTCATCAATTTTTTTTATGCAACAGGTACCTTTGATGGATTGTCCTTGTGTCATTGTAAATTTTACTTTGTTGTTGTTGTTGTATGGTTTAATGCCATTTTTTAGCATGTGATAGGCTATACATGGCGGCCAGTATTGATGGTGGACAAAGAACCCAGGAAAATCCCCGGAAAGAACCACTGACCCACAAGAAGCTAGTGGCAAGCTTTCTCGTATACCTACATTGGCCAAATCTGTGACTGGAACCCACGCAGTCAGAAGTGAGATTGCAGTAATATGTAACGGAGAGTGCTTCAGACCACTCAGGGCCTCTATTATACTTTGTAAACGTTTTGCAAAATGCCATGGAACATTACCTATTAAAACACCCATCTGTATTCCGGTATGTGAAGAATTTATTTACTCAAAGACAATGACCTGGCACATAAAACAAAAATCCACCATAATGATAGATGGAAAATGAAAAAGCACAGCATCCAAATTTTACCATATTGTTCATACAGCCTGTTATCAAAGATCCATTGATTGGATCACAAGCTGAAAAATGAGTCAGTTTAATTGCTAGTTTTGAGAGTATGAACAACACACAAAGTAAGTGAATACAAAATGGCATGTACTAATTGGACTATCAAACAATGAAGAACTTCAATGTACAGATGGGGAATATTCTGATGTACTGTTAAACAATGAAGAACTTCAATGTACAGATGGGGAATATTCTGATGTACTGTTAAACAATGAAGAACTTCAATGTACAGATGGGGAATATTCTGATGTACTGTTAAACAATGAAGAACTTCAATGTACAGATGGGGAATATTCTGATGTACTGTTAAACAATGAAGAACTTCAATGTACAGATGGGGAATATTCTCATGTACTGTTAAACAATGAAGAACTTCAATGTATAGTGCATCAATAACAGAACTTTCCAAATTCATCTTGCATTTGAATGTCCGTGACACACAGTGATGACACTAACTCTCCATGCAAATGCCACCTATCGTAGTTCAGGGTACATATTTCCTACTTGTTCCCCAATTTTTCTTCTACAACCAAATATTTTTTCATACTCATCATCATCAGGGCTTCTAGAAAAAGTTTAAATTTGGTTTAATATCTATTCACTCATTTTTTTGTGGAGTATCAAGTTTCATGGATTTTGTGGTTAAAGCCCAAATTTACAGACTCAATTCTGCAGTTCACAAATTCTTGCAGCATTAAAAATGTTAATTCATAAAAACTTCTGAAAAAACTTCTATCATTATTGTCAAGTACTTCCAAAGCTAAATTGGCATGTTTTGCAACAAGTTATTTTTTAAGTGGCATCCCTTGATATCTTGTGTAACTTGAAAATATCAAATTTGGTAACAAAATTAATTTCTTATCTATCTTCGATCAAAAATAAAAAAAATCCACTCATAAATGTTTGTGTTATCTTGCTCACATGACAGAACAGCTACTTGTACAAACTGCTGACCTTAAAATTAACAACCATGTGCAGACTGTCAATTTGTTTATTGAAATGCAACTAAATACAAAGTCTAATCAAAATTCACTTGAATACATATAAAGTGCAGTGTTCACAGGCTTAACAAAGTATGCAAAGTCAATCAATGATGCCTATCTTGACCAAAAGGTCTGATTTTCAAAAACCCTTCACAAACGTGACAATGTTGTAGGTCAAATCTGTATCGGTTTATTCAGAGACAATTAAATTATGCAATAAATGTTCTAGACTAGTGGAAACATCATGTCAATGTTACCATTCATGCAAGCGGAGTAGTTGCAAAATGTTTCAAAAATGCTACAAACTGATATGTTGGAAGTAAACTAAACACCATTTTCATTCAGAACCATTTACCTAATTTGAGTGTTTTTACAAAACCTTTTTTCAATATGGCCTTCCCTATAAGAAATAGCCATATATAAAAATTTGCAGAACAGCCATCAAGATATTGGTAGACATTTTGCAGCTGATCTTTAATCGGATACACACACACACACACACACACACACACATATATATATGAAAGAAATTGTTTTGACAGCAAACACATTACTGGTTGATGTGATGTGTTCAGGTTGGAGGGATGGTATTTTATTCATACTGACATGTGCCAGTATTATTCGTTTTGATATGGACTGTAATTTCATACAAATTATCTTAAGGAATATTACACAACTGAATGAAATGTGCGCGTTCAACCATTTCCTTATGTTATAAACTGTTTCTTTTGCTGGATTCTGAGACATGATATTATGATACTGCTACATTTATTTACGAATCCTGGTTGAAAACGAATTTCGGTTCATACAAGATTCTTTTAAGACCAGCTCTATACTGTAAGAAGTGTTTGAACTCCTTGCTGATACAACCATATCATCAAATTATTGTTATGACTCCATGGTGTGTGTGATTTGGACCTTTAACATAGCTTTAAATAAAAAATCAGTCATATCGCTAAGTTGTCTGCTGTGTGGCAGTTTATAGTGATGTTTAGCATTGGGGCATTTACATATAGCATGATGTTAAACCCAGTCACATTATCCTGACACCATTCCAACCAGTCCTAACACTAACCTCTTAATGCTGAGCACAAAATGAGGCCACTGTTAGTACCTTTTTTTGTAAGTCTTTGGTACGAATATATAGTCTTAAAGTATGTAACAGATAGAAGCAAAATAAAAAAATTTTAAAAAAAGTTAAGTAAAATCTACAATAATCCTATATTATGATCTATGACAAAACCAAAAGAATAGAATGTTGCAAATGATCCTGAATGTCCTCATATACCATAGTCCAGAATGTCTTTGAATCCATCCTCAATAATACCAAATAGCACTACAGTCCAAAAAGTCAAAATTCAATTTGTATTTCCAGTGAATAATTTTAATAAATATTTCATTTAAAAATAAGCAGAGATAATAATCAGTCTAAAATGTAAACCCCATGATAATACAATCATTTGTTAAGGAGGTGCAGTGTTAAGATTGACCATATGGAGACATCACTGTCTAAATCAGATACTTGTGGGAAAACATTTGCATTTTTAACCAAATAGTCACTGGCATGTATATGGATGTAAAGTTTTGTGATAATCTTAGATAAGTTGGAGTAGTAATGACAAATTTAAGCGAACAGTCAGACAGATGAATGACGAACAACACACTATCTCTTCTGCTGAGTGACCAGCAGGACTAATAAATTTAGGAATAACTTGCTGAGTGTAAAGCTTGCTTCTATCACAAATTTAAAGGTTGAGTGTTTTTTTCATGACATTCACTGGAAGAAAAAAAAAGTTGCTCTCTTGTTCCACTAATTTTAACCATGTGCTTCAAGTAAAACTTTTAAGCACGGACAAACCTAGCATGGTTGCTTTTCTCGACATATCTGTCAAAGAGAAAGTGTAAATAACACCTCTCTGATTGCCCATTGATGGCAGCCCATTCTTGTTACAAAGCCTGGTTCCATCATGCGGATCACAAAACCAACTAATCTGCACTGGAAATAGTTTGTAACAAAAATGGGTATGTAACTTGCCCACTTAATATAATGCTGCCAGGTCTATTCCAGCCAAAGTTGGCTATCATGTTTGACTGAAAATTTCTTGGCCAATATTCTTTCTGCCATGAAGCGTAAAAATATCACATATCATGAAGTGGTAGAAAGAAGTTTTCTATTTTCTTTCCTTCCTCAATGATATCTTTGTAGCTATAAAGTGTATGGTATTTTTTAGTCAACAATTAGAGAAAAATGTTCTGGTAATTGCTAAACAAGAGAGTTATGATCAAACTGAATGACTGTAGAACTTGGAGGAAAATATAATGAGAGAAATGTGAGAGTTCTGTCTATGGACAAGAACAGCTATAGCATGTTATTTAGTATTAAAATTAATCTAATTGTGAGGAGTTTGTTGTTTCAGTATTTCTTGCAAAGTTGTTGCAGGTTATTAAGCTTTTTCGATTCACTCTATCCTTTTATTTTAAAAAGTTTCCTGAAAGCAATCAGCTACTCATTAAGTAGAAGACTAATTTAATTTAAACCACAACAATTCCATGGTGTCAGATGAATTCTCTTTTTGTTAATTTTGAGCATGCATTATCACTGAGGACTGGTTTGCTGCTCCTTTTGTGGTCTGGATCTAACCAGTTTCTTGCCAGTCATGTAGGGTTTCTAATTTATCATACCGTCAAGCTTTCAACACCATTCACTATTTGGGTTGTTGCATGTATAGGTTTTGGATGCATTAAGAATGTTAACTTGGTATTGTCCTGTGGCCAGGTAATCTATGTTGGATTACATTTTGAATTCATGATGGGTTTCTTTTTATTTTATAACATTTCTTTTCAAGAAGTCTTACATATTTCAAAAATTATTCAAATGCAAAAATTATTTTTTAATTAGCAACGAGACCCCTAAAACCACAAACCCTCGTGACCCAATTTTTTTTCTTCAGTTATAAGAATATTTTTAGTTTACTAAGGTTTATGCAGATCTGATTAATAGTCTAAACTAAGCACTTATGTGATATGAGAGAGAGAGAGAGAGAGAGAGAGAGAGAGAGAGAGAGAGAGAGAGAGAGAGAGAGAGAGAGAGAGAGAGAGAGAGCAATTTTGAATGATTCAGCGTCTGTGCGAGTTATAGTGCACAAAATTGAGAGTAACATTATTTTTTTATTTTTATTTTAAACACAATCCATTTTAATTAAGAATTAATGAACAATATAAATTCCTAACAAAAATCATATCTTGTGAAAAGAATAAAATACAGTTGATCCACATATAGCCATCATCATAAGAAACATCAGAGGATTGTGATATGCTCTTTAATAACTTTAATGCAAGTCCATTGGAATTATGTATGACACTATGTACTGGCAGCCAAAATTTTAACTTTGAAATTCTGTGTGGATTTTATTACCAATAGATAGATTTTTATGAAACTAAAAGAACAAAAAAAAGATTATATGTCTACCTCATCTGGTTCAAAAGTTATGGGTAAAAATCTTCTTCATAAAATGGCGTGATTTTCTTCAAAATTGCCAAATAGCACAAATGGCCATATTGAGTAGTTGATATTATTGAAACTAACTGTAGTTTAGGTCTATAATTTTCCAGATCTCTTACATTCTATACAGAGACTTTGCTCAATTTTTTTGGAAACTCAATTCTCTGAAATAATGATGTAGCGGACCTCCAAAATTAATGATCTTCACCGACTTGGTCGACGGCAAATACAGCCGCAAATATTAAAAATTCAATATCTTGGCCATTTATTTATCAATTTTTAAAATTTAAAGTGTATTGTACTCAGATTGCTGTAAACTATCTAATGATTCTATATATTGAGGATTTAAAACACTTTTTATTTTTAACATCTCCCCACCCCCTGTGCAAAACATGCATGACGTCAACATACAACGAAAAAAAATGTAAAATCTGCACTGTGCAGAAGTGCACAAGCAAGAAAAATATTTTATTGAAATGAAAAAGGCATGTTATATAGCAAATTCAATAACAAAGTGTCATGTCTATGTGGAAAATCCCCCATCAGCTTTACATATCAAGATCTCAATATGATGCCACTTTAAGTTCAAATGCTGAAGAAAAGGTCTGACATTACGTCTCTCCAAATCATGGGTTGCACTGCGGTTAAGAAATAACAAAACATCTGATTCAGAAATAGATTCTAAATTTGCTCCAGCAGCAGCTCTCAGCACACGATGTATCTCCTTTTGCAAATTTGTATGCCTAAGATCATCTTGACACGAGGCCGAGCAAATCTTTTTAAAAAGTTCTTTAGTTTGATCGGAAGTGACAGGAAATTTACTTTATATCTGATGGAGCTGGATCAAAAACTTATGCTGATGACATCTTACTCTTGATGCTCAAGCCTCAAGGGCTATTTTTCTTCTTTTGCCCTTTTTAATCAACCATCTAGACATATGGTGGAAGTCCCCATTCTCTGTAAAAGTGCAAAACAGCACAGTTAATAATTTATAAGACCAGTGCAATATTTGGGAAACTTAATTTTCTCTTCCACAGTCTGAAACTTAAATATTGTTAAAATATTAATCAAAATTTAACTTTGTGAGCACATTTTGTTGTTTTGTTTGACCAAAAAATGTTTTTATATGTTAATAAATAACACCAAATGGAATTATGGACATTTTGGCCCACTTTAATGTACATTTCACCACACTTCAATGGACATTTCGCCCCACATCAATGAAAATATTGGACATTGATATAAATTCATCAGCATTACACCATTGTCTTCATTTTACTTTAGGCGCCTATCATTAAGATTTCATTGCATAGACCATAATCCTATATCTCTCTTTCTTATACATGTATTTCAATTACATTCAGCGTGCTGTCATATCAGACAATATTTTCCCCTATTTCTTCGTTTATGTAATAAGACTGATCAGAAAATTAATATATTGTTTAAAGTGATAATTTTCTATCCTAAAGCTTAGATTTTGATATACTTTTGATATACGTTGTTTTAATTATGACATTGCATTTGTTATTATGCCAAATGATCTGTACTAAATTGTAATTTTCTTTTCATAAAAGCTTCCATGACTTCCCCAAAAACCCTAGCTGCTGCTTAATTAACTTGATACCACATTTAGCAGATTATTTAACTATGAAGATGAAATCAGTTACATGGCTGTAATTAAGTCTAAATAACACGAGAGAGAGAGAGAGAGAGAGAGAGATAGAGAGAGAATATTATGGGGTATGAAATGAAATGTTCATTGATGCGGGGCGAAATGTCCATGTACCAGGTGAGGCGAAAAGTCCAGGTACCACCAAATGATATTGATTGGGAGGATGGCAATGTATTTTTTTTTAAATTAATACCAAAGAAGCAGACAGACATACAGAGATTAATTACTATTGGTGCATGATAATTCATTTCTCAGAGATACCAACTAAAATATGTTTATACACAAGTTAACACCAAATGACATTGATTGGGAGGATGGAAATGTGTTTTCTTTTTAATTTACAATGCAAAGAAACATGCAGACATACAGAGATTAATTACTATTGGTGTATGATAATTACTTTCCCAGAGATGCCAACTAAAAATAACAAGGAAACTTCGACCAAGAAATATTTAAATACATACAGAAGAGATAACATTGTAAGAGAAATACCAACTTCCGGTTTATAAACGTCCAATAAATGTGAGAAAATGAGCAAACAAACAAGTTCTACATAAAATATTTATGAACAGAATGATTAATTATTCACTCATTTTACCAATGCATCGAATTAATATAGGTAGTTTTTATTTATTAAAATTACATCATTCTCGAAACATCGGAATGCAAGATAGGTTAACACATGGCAATTGTAAACTTCCGGTCGCAGTATAAACACACATTTTATCGATGATTATCTTATTAAATACATTAAAATTAAAATAAAGAAATGCATAGAAATATTCATTAATCTATTGAAAAGCATGAAAAATAATACTTACCAATGTACTGTTGCAATTTCTCACAAACTCTGGATCACGTGTGAATGTGAACTCAGCAACGTAATTCGGAATCGCTTCACAGCGTGCGACTCGAAATATTTGAATGTGACCTTGCGGTTTACACGCTTGCGATTGGCTGGTTTTAATGCGATCTCGAAGCCATGCATATGATTAGATTCAGCGGAAATTGGGCTATACAGCGCATACATGTATCATATTTTTTTTTTAAAAATGACCGAGATATTTAGCCGGAAACATGAACCTATTTTTTGATTGCTTACCAAGAACATTTAATTTAAACATATACATTTCAAACTTATATGAAATTAAAGACCGTTCACTGCTCTACAATGTGGTGCTATTTTTAGGCCTTGACCCGGTGACTTCGGAGTTAAAATGGAATTTCCCTAGCGAATGCAAATCTCGCTTTTTCTGTGAGTCGTTTTGCGGACCAAATCGTGCGGAACAGTGAAAGTGTTGCTTTTTTATATGCAAATTACTATTCATTAACTAATTTTTATCAGCAAACCAAACAAACAGTTCAAAAGAGCAAGAAATGAACTTTATTTCAGCATAAATTATAATATTGCTGGTTCATCTAATAAAGAAAATATGGTTGGTTGAAAATGATCGTTTTTACAGAGTTCTGTCGAATGCGCTACACATCTAATGGGAGGCTGCCAGTACATAATGACACTCCACATCATTCTTTAATAATGTGTCTCAAGTTAATGATTCTATTTCTGTAGTTAAAAAAAGAAATTAGAAATCTTGAAGTATTTTAATCTTTTGTAATATCCAACACTTCAGGTTATGTCATATCACTACAGGTTATGTCATATCACTACAGGTTGGCTCAAATTATACATTCTCATCATCATATTCAGCACTTTTATCACTGGCCTGACTCTTTTCACGAAACAACAAGTTTACTCTCCCATTAATCAGAACAGGACTTGTCAAAATTAAATAGTAAACAGGTGCTCTTCACAATATTGTCATCATCATCTTCCTCGTTTGCGCTATCATTGTCCGCATTAACAAGAGACTCAGACAAATTCCATGACTTTTAGAATTCTGCTTTGTTTGTCCCCATTGATAAAGCAACTAAGTGAGGCCACTGGTCAAGTTAATAAAGCCCTAATATTTAATTTAAAGAAACAATGTGCTACTGGTCATGTATCACAATAAATAATCAGCAGATAAATCTAGTCTTTTTCAAAGGGCTTACCATTTAGTTATTAATGTGATTAGACTTAAAACGTGGCACCTTTCTAAAAGACTTAAAAGATACGACTTGTAATTAGCCTCTTCTCAGTCATCAGAGGTCTCAGAAACACTTAATTACGCATATTTGGATGCAAATATTTCGTCTAGGACGCAGAAAATCACCTATGTACGAGTCCTCAGTATGAATGCAAATAGCTGTGTGGCAAATTCAAAGATTTGCCAGCCTTGCTTCAACAACCTACTGAGTGAGAATATGTTGATTACTTTATCATTTTTGCTGTACTGATATTTACAACGACAGAGTTCAGTGGTTAAAATAGCCCCCCCCAGATGTGTCTGCTGAATTTATAAGAGTACATCAAAAGAACATCTTGCAACAGCTGGGCGACAAGTTCAAATACTTCGACTAGCAGCTTGGGTGAGAAAATGTGCTGAAATTTACAACTGAATTCAGAGATGGAAAGATCCAGAGATGTATGTGTGGTTATTATAATATTATATGAGTACACCAGAATTTTAGCTTCCAATTATTGTGTTCATTTCTGATTGTAGCCAAATAAATAGTGCATGCGAACTCGAAATCAAGACATATTGTTAGTAGGACAAAACATTTGCAAATCTGGTATATGGGGTTAAATGGCAAACTGAAAAAGAGTTTAATGAGATTTAGAAGAGTGCTATAGTTTCTAGAACTGATAGTTTGGATGGAATAGTCGCCAAAGTAAGAAAGTGTGTGATGCCTGGCATAGTGTTTGTGGATGGAATAGTCGCCAAGTGTAAGAAAGTGTGTGATGCCTGGCATAGTGTTTGTGGATGGAATAGTAGCCAAGTGTAAGAAAGTGTGTGATGCCTGGCATAGTGTTTGTGGATGGAATAGTAGCCAAGTGTAAGAAAGTGTGTGATGCCTGGCATAGTGTTTGTGGATGGAATAGTAGCCAAGTGTAAGAAAGTGTGTGATGCCTGGCATAGTGTTTGTGGATGGAATAGTAGCCAAGTGTAAGAAAGTGTGTGATGCCTGGCATAGTGTTTGTGGATGGAATAGTAGCCAAGTGCAAGAAAGTGTCTGATGCCTGGCATAGTGTTTGGAATATGACCATTCATTTGACCGACAAAAATCAGTCTCACCCTGAAGGACTAACAAGAGTTACACCGCTGTGAGGCTATTCTGTGCATCTAAAGTCAACAATTTTGGTGCAGAACCCATACCAAATTCAAATGATGAAAATAAAATTCTGCAATGCTTACCAATTGAAAAGCTGCAATTATCACCAGAATATTATATTCAAAATAATACAAAGTTTGGACAATCACTCCTATAATTCCATGACTCAAGATATGGTGGCCTATTCTGAGCATAGCTTTCAAAAGATGTAATGTTTATACATCAGGCTATGGAAACGAAATACATTACTTTAGACTCTTTCTGGCAATTCAGCCAAAAATTGAATTTTCAACCAAAACAACATGTGATCTATTGTTACAGAAATGACATATACTTGTGCAGAATTACCAGACACCCAGAATACGCCGACACAGTTATACATGTCAGTGTTTATAAAGAATGTGGAAATTAAACGCAATAACAACCATCAGTTCTTCTAATCTGTAAAGTTCAACATTGTCTGGGATGGGACTGCAACTTTTGCTGGTGGGACTCCAAATTATTACCAAACTGGGAGTCCTGGACTCCTAGTTTTAAAATCCAATCTAGTCCTAATTGGTACACATGGCTGTTTAACCTTGCATGATCTTGGAACATGTTCTGGGTCTTCATCTCATAGATCAGAAAACCACTACAGTACCTTTTAACTTTAATTAATCTATTCCGGGATGTGTCAGGATCTAAATTATGTCCATGCTTTTTATGGGGATTTTCAAAATGTAAAATTAAATTTTGGATCAATATTGTTTCAGTATTCAGAGTGAGTAGTTTAACTTTACTAGGGAAAGATATTAACGGTGGAAAAATCAAGGACTAAAAAATATCACTTTTGGTCTTGAGGTAATTCGGGAATACTGAGGTTTCAGTTTGGCGGAGTTTCACTTCAACAATCAACAAATCCTTAGCCTTTTCAAAAGCAAGTATTTAATGGTAATATTTCTTTTGTAACAAACAGATAATAAGCACTAAAGCCTGAGATAAATTTATACTTAATTTTAATATATTTTATGAAAAAGGGGAGGAGGAGGCAGAAGATCAATTAAAGACAGCCAACAGATCTCCTTGAAAAGCTGAATCTGTTATAGCATCCTCATATATGTGGGCACCAAGCATCATAATCTGACATTGGACCGTTTGATTACAAAATCAATGGGTCATCTTTTTCAGCCAAAAGCCTGTCTTGTGATCACTGATGTCATAGCCCCTTGAAAAAGATCAACCCAAAGAAAACCAGATGATCTATGGATGGGCAGACACTGCAACTGCCACAACCCTCCAAGGCTTTCAGTTGGGAGATTCAAATAATTGAAGATACAATACCATAAATATAGTGTCAAGAGATTAATGACATCAACACCATTAAACTTACCCTGTTAGTTTGTTCTTTATAAGTTTGACTTGATTTGCTGGTTCTCCCATCTGATCAAAGGCTTGCATAATGAAAAACTCATCCATGTATGGCTCAAGCTGAAATTACAATTATAATAGGTATATTTTTGAGTCCAAGAGCAAACAGATTCAAAACAATTTTATGCTTTTTGCTTACACACTGTAAAGTTTATTTTAAGTGCAGCTAGCAATACAAAGTTCACATAAATAAATGTACATATAATAAGCACACGCATTGCTGTTTGCAGTGAATGCTTATTTCATATCTGTCATGAATGTGTCCTTCTCTGGCAAAAGTCACGGAATGTTGATGAATATAGTCATCATTGATTGAGCATAAACATCCTTCTATATATAAAAAATTCTTAAATAAATTCAATGACCTACTGAAACCTGTTGAACAGACATTATCCAAAATAATTATAGTGAGATTACAGACATAAAACATTAATTTGATTTGGACAGGCATTTATTTTAGACAATGAAATGCTTCAAAGCATCAAGGTTGTTCTGGATAAAATAATTATATTTTGAAATGCAGCAAAATTTAAATTTTTTTTTGAAAGCTCATTTTAATTGTTGAAAATAGCAGTGAAGCAAATAATACTTAAACAATGTTACAACAAACTGCAAATAATGAAACAAAAAGTTTGTTATAATTGAGCAAGAAAGTGAGTGGTTTATTTATGGTGAGAAAATCCCTCTTTCTATAAGTAGATGCACTGGCATGTTATGCCAGTAAAGGTTGTATGACAGAAATTCACAGGACAAAAATGTCACCATTTGAATTTTCTCTATATAACTTTATCACTATAATTATTGCATTCTTGGCTGTTTATATTCAGTTGGATAGAAGTCTAGTTCATTCATATTTTGACTTGAATGCTTCATGCACATAATTGAAAAAACATACAAATCAGGAAAGGTAGCTGTCTAGGGATAGACATGTAAAATTTAGGTTTCAATCTTTAATTACATTTTAAACAATTATGTTCATAAAACCAATTTGTTTCATGTTGTTACAATGAATTTTTGACTGACAAGAAATACTATATTGCACCAAGAATTATGAGACTAAGACTGTATTAACCATTTAAATTAAATCATAAATTAACTTCTGCATTAGAACAATGTGGTTAATTTGCTAGCAGTATCAGGAGTATGTAAACTCTTATTTTGCTAAATACTGCAATGAAATATCTTTGGTTAATAGTTTGTGTATTATACTGATACCTCAACGATGGTGCAATTATGTCATTTAAATATGAAACATGCAACATTACAAATTTTGACTTTATGACTGTGACGTTTTTGTTTCTAACTAAAAAACATACTATATAAAGTTATAGAGAAGTTGTCATAGCTGATGTAGGGTTTTTTCACGATAGGCTATATATGGCAACCTGTATTAATGGTGAAAGAAGAATCCTCGAAATCCACCGGAAAGAACACCAACCCACGATAAGCAACTGGCAAGCTTTATCACATATCCACATTGGCCAAATCTGAGACTTGAACCCACTCAGACTGTGAGATGGCAGTGATCAGTAACGGAAAGCGCTTTAGACCATAAGGGGCCCCTATAAAGTTATATAGAGAAAATTCAAATGGTGACATTTTTGTCCTGTGAACTTCTGTCATAGAATCTTTACACAGGCACTTAATTATGGCGGAAACTAATGTGTACACTCACAATTAAAAGTAATGTTAATTGGTGAGTGTAGACTATAGTTTTCCCCTCAACCAATAGACCAACAAATTGTTCTCAGCCTTTTTTTTATATTTTGACTGGCGGCAGTAGTCAAAATTAAAAAAAAAAAAAGGCGGAGAACAATTTGTTGGTCTACTCAACCAAGTGGCTTGTGATGCTTTATGATACTGCATCTTTTCTTTTCAACCTGCGCCTAGTCATTAAGTTTTTTTAAGTAACATGAGGAGATGAGGCACAATTGACAAAGAAGTATTTTGATGTTACATCTCCCATCCACAGTGTTGGCGTTGGTGACGAGGACATCATGGCAAGTTTTCTTTAAAAGCTGTGTGACAATGAATGTTGGGCTCGTGTCTTTTCAGCGACAGTATTGCAGCGTGCATCCGTGGCTAGAACCGGAAAACAACAGCGAGAACCTTGGTAGTCTGGTTTCCTGATTCGTAAAGCAGTGTCAACACTAACAGTGAGATTCGGAATATCCTCCGCTCTTTCAGCGAGTAAAATAAGTTTACTATATGTTCTCTACATTCTACATTTATTTCTCAGTACTAACCTTTCCACGGTGTGACAATCAATACAAATCATAAGTTAATCAAGATGTGAAGTTTTTGTCAAAGGTTCACCGGCATTTTTTTTGAGAAACAGCAGCATGTAAACAGAACACATATTTCACTTCTGGATTATCACCAAGGCCTTATTAATCACAGTGCACTGTCGCCGAAATATACACAAACAACCACTCTCTGAGATCATATTCTCAAGAATAAACAATTACCTTTAAATCCATACCAAAAATGTATTAATATAACTCGTCAATCACCACTAAAATGAGAGAGTAAAAAATGTTCTATAAATAGACTAGAACTAGATGGGTACTGAACTGGAAATAATAATTGTGATGCGATTCCAGAAGCACGAAGAAGCGAGCCTTATTATCATATTGACCTTGAAAATAACAGTTGACGACACTTCAGCAATAAATGAAATATATGCACATTTAAGTTTTTATGTTTTTCTTTTAACTTTGAACAAAAAAAACAAAGAAAACTACGAAGAAATCATTCGGTTTCAACTATCGGTGAATATGCATGTATTGTTGTTGATGGAGACGCATCATTTATTCACTGTGACGTTTTGAAATTATTATGGCTTACTAACATCCATGGGCTTGATAGCAGTCCAAACTCGTTACTATTTTACATGTGGAATGATAAAGCCCGATGATGTTCTGACTGTAACAGCAACTCGAAAAGAGCGAGAAGAATCAGTTCTGCAAAATTCACTAAATAATTTAATTCCTTAGAATGCAAGGTGAAAATGTGACTTAAGATATTGAGAATCAAATCCCAAATAATTCTAAAATTAAAGACACGAGTCCTAATGATTAAAGCTATGAAGAACCCTGAGAGTAGAAATCCAAATTAAATCTTACGCTGAAATTGTTTATGTGCCTGTGTTGTTCCGTATAATGCGAATGTATCAACCGTCTTTAGTTGGATCACAATAATACAATCCAATCATTAAAGCTCTTTTTAAAATAATTTCGCTATAAATCAAAGTATCTATTTCCAAGAATGTTTTTTTCTCGAAAGAGCACTTTGTATTTCCAGAGAAGTATCACTAAAATTAAATAATTTGAATAAATAAATTCCGTTCAAATAAATTACTGAACATAGCAACAATATATCTGATTTTGTTCAGATCGTAAAGCACGAATAATTAGTTTCTAGAAAAACAAGACTAAATACTCCACTACACGATATCAGGCAACAATTAGCTGTGTCTAAAAGTAACACTATTACCTAATGGAAAGTTTCCTTTTGGAAAGCTCCAGATGATTACAAAATAAAATCTTAATTATAGTTAGAAGTCTATTACTAAAATTATAGTATCAGATGTTGTAAACAACATGTACACCTTTCCGATAGTTTATACTCAGATTGAGATAAACATGTTTTCTACAAAAACAAAAACAGTGATTCAGGTCAGGTAGAAAATGAACGTGATTGTGAAGTCAATACGATCAAATGAAGAAAAGAAGGAATTAATAAAAACTCTAACAAACACTGAAAACTAAATATATGTAACAAACGCAATCAATAGTTTATATAATTTAATCAGAACGATTTCTTCTAAATTTTTTTCCACCGCAAAATTGTTAACATAAAATAAATATTAAATGTGTAGGAATTCTATTCATTGTTGAACGTTTTCAAGCCTCTTTCAGAGAGATGTTGTGATTCTACTGGCATCGGAAAGAGAAGAGAATGTACCGCATGGAACCGCTGCTGACTATGCTTTGTTGAATCATTATGGGCCTTTTTCGTAAAGTTGAGACAGCTGACAGATATGGCCTAGAAATGTTCCCCTTGCACAGACATGCAATTGTATCGGCATCGGTCTTTTCCATCCCAATTACGAACAAACCCTACCCCGGATCAAAATGACATAAATCATATTTTATTTTGCTTTATATTATTCTTCAAACAAAAACAAATACTAATTTGTGTGTGGAAACCGATACATACAGAGAGAATATGTAAATACATGTGTATTTCGTTTTTTCAGTAAATTTCGGTGTTTCGAGAGACCTGATTGGATATCTCTTTTTGGAACAGTTTCTGAATCTCATGGAGTATTGTAATTTGATAGGTGTCAACCTGATTATTCTTGCATATTTCAACTTTCACTTTGACTATCCTAGAAACAGATACACATCAAAATTACTAGATTCCATTGTTGTGTTCAATCTTAAATAGCCAGTTAACCAACCCACCGATAAACATGGTAACATTTAGATTCGAGTGTGTCCCCCACTATGGATCTTTGTTCGAAACATTCAAAGAACTGTTTTTTTTCTGTTCCCACCCTCTGATATTTTTGTGTTGTTATTTCGTAAAAAAAATCACTATTTTCTTGGACAAATCGTTCTCTGAGGTTCCTGTATATACACGCTCCTTATTTTCCCCTCTCCCAATACTTGATTGCGTTAATCTGTCATATTAATAACTTGTTATATATTTTGTACTATCGTCCATTGACATATTTATCTGTGAATACTTAAATAAGATAGTCCATATTTCCAGTGATCGTCGCCAACGATTTTCGCTATGTATATGCTATTATGTTTTGTCTGCTATCTAGTTTTTGTGTCTGGACTGGCCTTTGTGTGGTCAATTGTTTTCTTTTATTTACTTGATGTTTATTTCTACTTTAAAAAATATAGACGTTGACCAGACACACACACACACACACACACACACACACACACACACACACACACACACACACATATATACATACATATATACATACATACATACATACATACATACATACATACATACATACATACATACATACATACATACATACATACATACATACATACCTGTGACAGAAAAAGAAGTTTCATGAACAGCGAGCGACCAGATGGACATCAGTGTTTGACGGTTTCGTACCTAGAATGGAGTATATATACCGTAAACTATTTGCAACACATATATATATATATATATATATATATATATATATATATATATATATATATATATATATATATATATATATATATATATAAATGCTTTAATCCTTAGATGAATGTAAATGAATATAGAACATTGCTAAGGAAGAAATCCAATTCAGCACCAATGTTGATATAGTTAACGAATCTGTTTATAACTTGGTGTCTGATCGTTTGCAACTGATTAATTGAATTTATTCTCGCAATACTGTCTCGTTTCCATGTTATATTTATATACCAAATCAGAACCACATGTTCAACTATATTTCGATTCAGCCAAAGTAAATTTCACGTGATGAGGATCCGTTTCGACTGGTACTGATATAAAATGAATAAAATATATATGTCATCTAATGAACAAAATGCAAAAGAAAAGATAATTGCACTATTACATACGTGAAAATTAGAACACATTAGACAATACTTAATGTTTTATTTTACCTGCAATTATTGAGTAATGACCTCTTGGTACGAGCTGAATAGTAAAAAGATAATAAGGCCCTTGAGTAGGAATTAATTATAAATATTAGAAAATGTGAATGATATGAGGTAAATTGTCGGCGATCGCATAAAATGAAATGAAAGGCATTGCCGAACATGATCAGCGTAAGCGAGTGCTTTTTGTCGAGGAATGCAAAAATAAACCAAAGAAAGGAAATGCCAATAAAGGTGATCAAGCGGCAAGTTCTCATTTACTAAAGTATTATTTGTTCACCAGTAACATGCTAAAATCAGCTTCGACTTGTTTTTGATTTCATATTGAGTACTGACAATTGCCGGCATGTTTTCTTTGCAAGTAGGACGAGTTTCATGTTTTTTATTTAATAAACTGCTAGATAGTCTGTAAAAAAAACATCACTGTTAATTACCAGCAATCAATTGCAAGGTATATAATCTTAATGTTTCTTACATCGTCTCTCATGATTTTGACACAAAGCATAAATACTTCACTTGTTTTCTTTATTCTGTATTGGTGATTCTTAAATGATTTATCGTCTGGACATTGGCTAGAGCAGATCGTAGCAAGGTGAGTGTTTCTAATTGAAAAAAAAAGGATTATACAGGATTACATAAGGAGAAAAGAGAGTAAGCAGAGTTCACAATATTTCTTTTCAGATAGAAAATCAACCTGTACGACTACAGTTTTACTTGCACCCACAATACTACAACCAAAGAATTTAGTCTCAAACTTAACAGAAAGATATTGATAAAAAAAATTTTGATAGAAAGTAAGAGAAACATAGCTATAGTAAAATCTAAATAGTCTAAAAACACACATCAACCGGCTCATTTTTGAGGACATGTAGAAAGTAGTGAACAAGACGCGTGACAGTGGTGTGACATCTGCAGACAGAGAAAATGCCGACCTGACGGACCCTATGACGCTAGAGGACATTTTAGATCAAAACGATTACTTTAACGCTGGAAATCAACCTCCCAAAGCCGTAAGATCTAAATTGAATGAATACTTCAGAACTGAACTACATGATCAGATCCTGCTGGCATACCCCCCTCCCGGATGCCAATTGATAAACTGGGGGGTAACAGCAAGGGTACCTAAACAAACAGAAGTGATGATGACACTTCACGGTATGAATTACGACATAGGACAAATTGAAGCCCTCCAGAATGCCGGGTTAAATAGGTACATGTTTTTCCCCAAGGACAAAAAGGTCAAATTTCTGGATATTGCATACATGGAGGGGAAAGGGATTCCAGCAACGATAGAAGAAGCACAGCATATTCAGAGGGAAATGGGGCCAAAACTCGTTAATGTCCATGTCAATGGCCTACCATGTGACATAAGAAAGCAAGAGCTCGTAGAAAAGGTGGAAATAAAAATGGGCGCAAAAAAGTGAAATACCACAAAATGGCGACCATATGGAGTTCCACCCCCATTTCAAGTGGAGCGAGAATCCTAACCATGACCAAGGATGATGCTAAGAAAATTCCAATGTGGTTTTATTTGATTGGTTTCAAAATTGAAGAGCTGATATAGGAATTGTGAAATGGATAGGAAATGCCCAAAATGCGGCTGCACGGGAATTGGACCGTGGGATTCCAAGCAAGGAGAAGCACCAACAGCAACCCCCAACACACCAAAACATATGCAGGTGCGGTGGCACAATCGCCACATGAAAAAACGACAAAAAAAAAACAAAACAATCGCAAAAGCAGGATAATACCAAAGAGGGAAACAGTACGCCAACACAGTAGTGGATTCAGATACTTAGCCCGAACACTACCTAAGCTAAGACGCCAGTCAAAGGTGATATAACTACAAAGAACAGGTTCCAGGTATTACATGAAGGGGAAGATGAAAAGGAAAACACGGAATAGAGACGGGGGAAATATCGGGACTAATGCCGCTGACTGCATCAATCCATATGGAGGGGAAAAAAATAAGAAAAAAAAGAAAAGAAAAGTAAGCAATTTATCAACCTCGTCAAATGACATCGCATGGAATGAGGAAATGGGCAAAGATGAGAAAAGAAGTGAGACAGATTAAAACAAAATAAGAAAAAACACACGAAAGGAATCGAAGACCACAAAGCTAAGTGAAACGGAGAGTGAAGGTGAAACAGAATATGACAGCGCAACGGACAGAACTAAAACAACGGACATACAGAGCTGGAAACATCATACACTTCTCAAATAACAAGCTACTTGTATATGTCCATAAGTAACAGTACAATTGGGGATGCTCCAAAGTCGCCAAATAAAATTACTTAAAATAGACATATAAGAAAAACAGTTAAGCACTAACCAAATAACAACAACAACCTAATACAAACAAAGCGATAACCTGGACTGACACGAAAATGGAGGAAAAGAACTTCCGTTTAATGTCAATAAATGCAACTGGAATAAATAAAGAAAAAATAGATAAGCTCAAAACTATAGGAGACTTTGACATGCTTTTTGTTCAAGAGATACATAACGGACTAACAAACGATTTAAAAAGTGAGGGAGAAAGGGATATGGACTGCATTATAATAACGAACGATTTCATAGGAGGGGATATAAGAGGAGTAGTAGCTGTTTTCAAAAAAATAAATTAAAGGGGTGTTAAATGCGAAAGGATAGAGGAGGAACTTCTTTTTAAAAGGGCGTTTAATACACATTGAAATGGGAGGGGTAAATTTTAACAATGTGTTCATTCCAACAAATAGGTATAGGAAACAGGAGTTTATTGACCAATTGGCTACGTATCTTGAAAGGTTCACAAAGGGGAACCTAAGTCTGGGAGGCGACTTTAACTGGGTTGGAGACGAAATAGACAGGATGGGAAAATTGACAACAGAGTACAGGAGATGTAAGAAAAAGATGGAATACACAATGAAGACACAAAAATTGGTAAACATTTACAGAGGACTCAACATGCTGAGGGTGGAATTCACGTTCGAATACAATATAGATAAGGGTAGTAGGATAGATACATTCTGGGGAACATTGACAGGGAATAACAAATACTTAAAATCAGGAATAATTGATTTTAAACTTTCGGACCATATGCTAATATATATATATATATATATATATATATATATATATATATATATATATATATATATATATATATATATATATATATATATATATATATATATATATAGAGAGAGAGAGAGAGAGAGAGAGAGAGAGAGAGAGAGAGAGAGAGAGAGAGAGAGAGAATAAATAGAATAAAATGAAGGCGAGATCAAAGGAAGTTAAATAATAAAATAATAGAGAACGATGAATTTGGGAAGGAAATTAGGGAAGAAATAGACAAATTCAAAAGAAGGGAAATTTTGACATAATAGAGGAATGAGATAAATTAAAGGGGGAGATTAAAAAGCATAGCAATATATCACTTAAAACTAAGAAGAGGGAAAATAGGTTTAGAAAAGGAAGCGATAGGGAACCTAATAAAAACATGCAACATACAGAGCACACAAAAAACATTAGAGGATAAAATAAATAAGATAAAAGCAGAAGAATATAGGGGAGGGAAATTAAAGTGGGTAAATTTACTAAATTATACAAAAATGCGGAAGGATTATATAAATGGGAAGAGTTAAGATGAGGGGGTTAAAATGCACTAGAGTCTTTAAAAATTGAAGGGGAAGGGACAATAAATGAAAAAAAAGTATACTGGAATGCATACACAACTTTTAAAAAGAACTGTATACATCGCAGGACATAGAGGACACACGAATAGACGAACATCTACAAGAGACAGAATGCGAGACGATATCCCCAGAACATAGAGACAAATGTGAGGATTTCGTCACAGAAGAGATATTAGAAACAATAGGGAAACTAGAAGAAAAAAACAAAAACAAAGCACCGGGTGGAGATGGACTTTCCGCGGTATTCTAAAAGAAATTCAGCGGAGAGCTTTCGCCAGTATAAGAATGGTTGTATAGTAATATTGCACTAGAAAAGAAAACGATGACAAATAGCATGAGGGAATGAATAATAACATTAATTTATAAGAAAAAGATGACAAATAGCATGAGGGAATGAATATTAACATTAATTTATAAGGGAAAGATGACAAATAGAACGAGGGAATGAATAATAACATTAATTTATAAGAAAAAGATAACAAATAGCATGAGGGAAGGAATAATAACATTAATTTATAAAGGAAAGGGGGATAGAGAGGAACTTCAGAATTGGGGGCCCATCCCCCTCCTAACTATAGATTACAAAATAATTAGTAAGAGTTTTTTAAAATAGGATTAGATAGGATCATAAATATTAATCAGACAAGTGGGGCGAAAGGTAAGAATATAAAAAATAACATTAAGTATTAAAACAATAATAGAACATATCCATATTACTGGACAGAGGAGTAATATGGTACTCATCGATCAAGAAAAAGCTTTCGACAGATTAGAACAAAACTATCTATATAAAACACTGGAAAAATTTGGCTCTGAAATTTTTTTTCCAAAACTGGACCAAAATCCTATACAGAGACATAAATTCGACTGTACAGGTGAATGGGGCATAAACAGGGAAAATTGATATAAAAAGATCAGTGAGACAGGGATGTCCACTATTTATACTATTACATGTATACGTAATAGCGATTGAAATTCTGAGCATTAGAATAACACTGAACAAAGAAATCAAAGGATAAAAGTTCCAAATACAAGAGACACTCATAAAGGAATTTGAAAAATTTGGAAAAGTATCGGGATAAAAAATAAACACCGAGAAAACAGAATTATTACTAATAGGAAACTGGAGAGGCAGACAACATGGTCTACCACTACCTTGATTAAGGATAAAGTAAAGACCTTAGGGGTCTTCTTTGGAAAAAAAAATGAGCAAAAACGAAAAAAAAAAGGAAAATTAAGGAAAAAATTTCAGAAAATGTGAAAATCTGGGCCCTAACGCCATTGTGTCTAATGGAACGGACACAGGTAGCTATATGTATGTGCACTTAAACTATGTTATAAAAGCGTTAGACATAAGTAACGAAGATCTAAAAATTATAGATAACAAAAGTTTAAAATACTTATGGGGCTTTAAAATGCACTACATCGACAAAGAAACACTATACAAGGACGGGGAAAAGGGGGGGGGGGGGCCTTGGACTCCCAAACCCTGTTCTAATTCAATACACCAACATCCTTAACAGATTCAACGAAATAGAAGCAGAGTCAAAAATATCTTGGCATGGACTTTACATATACTATTTAGGATTCTCTATGAAGCAGAGAAAAAACATATATAATAATAATAATAATAATAATAATAATAATAATAATAATAATAATAATAATAAGCTAATAAAATTGATAGAAGTGCCACGAAATTTAATATCAATAAAGGAACTACTTAAATAAATATAGGGATAATAAGGAATTATTGGAAATCGACACAAAAACTACATACAAATAGATAAATAAGGTAAAAAGCAAAGCAGAATAAGAAAACATAAATATTAACTGGGATAGAGCTTGGGGACATTTGATCAAGTTAGGATCGCTTAAAATTAAAATCCTCTGCTTCAAATACATGCATACTGCGTGGTTGACGGAAGAGGTGGCAGTGAGATGGCACTTGATCAGAGTATCGCCAAAAATGTCCACTGTGTAAAAAAGTAGCTTTTACAACAACAAAAAAAACATGTAATGGTAGAATGTGAGGTAAACAGGATTGAGCGAGTACATATTTTACAAACAAAATAAGAGAAAATCAGCTATATAAGCAAGGAAACATGTTATACTTGGATGGAAACTTCTATAAAACGTTATTATACAAAATTACAGATTTTATCATAGGAAATATGAGGGCATGCGGACAAATAATAGTCATAGGGAAACACAATAGATAGTAAATTAAATATCTAAAGGGGACAGGAACCCTCAAGTGAAAGGGACAAGTCTATGACGCCATGAGGCTAAATCACAAGGGGCTACGCGAAGTGGAAAGGCTTATGGCAGAGTCGGGAAATAATCCAACGAGAGGGACACAAATCATGCAACATGTAAACAGGGGATTAAAGATAAATAGGACTATGTTATATACGTGTTTCCCCAAACGCATGCCTTGAGAAGAAAAATAAAAGTCACTTGTGAGCTATTCTTAACTCTACCTCTATGTGTTGCTCCCGTACTACGCAGAAATTCCTGCTTAGAGGGCACATACACATTAATGGATGTTTTTTAAGGAAGTAATCTAAAAACGTAGAGACGACCTAACTCGAGCAGGGTATGTACAACTAAAATAAATAAATGTACGTAATTTGTCTCGAGTACAGTCGTTCTCAATCATTTAAAAGGAAAAAATAACAGCAAAGACGACACAGAATAAAAGTAAGTTATTTGATTGTTTGTTTTTTTGTAGTGGAAAAACAAATAGGTAATAGTACAACGGAATTTGTATCAAAATCCAAAATTCTTGGAATAAACATTTATGATGAATTATAAGAATAAAGGTGACGACCTGCTTATAGGTCCGGGTCACCAATCAATGAATCAGTGAAGTAGAAAACTGGGAAATATTTGAAATTTGAAAGGCTATCCAAACGCACGCACGCACGCACACACACACACACACACACACACACACACACACATACACACACACATACATACACACACACACACACACACACATATATATATATATATATATATATATATATATATATATATATATATATATATATATATATATATATATATATATATATATATATATATATATATATATATATATATATATATATATATATATATATATATATATATATATAATAGCACTCAGACAAATAGCAATAACCTTAATAGCATACACTGGATATAGGGAACCCCTAGCCAGGGTCAACATAAAAAAACAACTAGGGAAGGAACCCAGAAATGGTGACAAAACCATCTCTGGCGAACCGCCCTTTAGAAAGATTAGGAAAAAGGAAGAAATACCCCTTTCAAAAATATCAATATAATTCCGATGGGAAAAATAAAGTTAGATAGAATTAAATGGAAATAAAAATAAATAACATGAACAACACATCTGGACGAACATAACACACATAAAAACAACCTTTTTACTTTTTGAAATGGAGGGGGGGGGGGGAAGAGGCATATGTCTGGTCCCCCCCCCCCCCGAAAGAGGATTAAATGAATCATGGCTAATATCAGTATAAAAAGTGCGCAGCCAGGTTTCCATGTGGGGGATGCAAATCAAATTGTTCAAATGGCTGTGTGAAATGTTCACTGTGTAAGAACAGGCATCATAACAAATGCCAAGAAATCTCAGACGATGAATTGAAAATATGTGGAAACATTGATCTTGAATACGTGTGCGTTTCGTGTCGTACATTGGATGGTAATGAGTTTGACTATCTCATGGTCATGCGTCGTCTGCAGAATGTAAGTATATGCATTTACTTTAAAATTTGTAATTATTAAATTACTTAGGATGGCACACGCAAAGACAACTTTCTTTTCTCAAAGCATTTTTTGATTAGATCCCTATTTATGTGTGAAATCATCATGCAACATCATGGATTATCAATCAATTAAATGACCATTTTATCTTAGAAAAAATGCAGTCTATGCACGAATTTTAATAATTGATGTTGTCTAATGTTTCGATTTCTTTAAAATAATATAAATTTGTGATATAATTATGATACAACCTGATCACTCGATATTGCAAATCAATCGCACCAGTTCAAGTTTATAACATGATGAAATGGATAGTCTTCACATCAGATGGGGCATTCACTTGTGTATATCGTATTGCACTGTCTGTGCGAATACTGTTTTAAAATTATTGTAATACAATACTGTTATATTGTCCATTTTTTGTCAATGTTTAGTTCCTCTCACCGTTGTATTAAGTTAAGTGTTCATATTTAAAAAGTTTTTTTTGTCAAACAAAATTTGGATTTTGCTTACCATTATTTGTTACATATTTTTTTTTTACATATTTTTTTCTCATTTAATAGTTATGCGGATAATTGATCATAAATTTGATATAACGATATGATCGACTAGAACAACATCGGTCATAAAGGTAAACACATACACACGCAACAAAAATAAAAAATGAATTATGGGATAGTATTGTACTCGACTACGTTCTCTTGTTAAGAATTTGCTACACATTTGTTTACCCGGGACTAGATACATGGGTTTTGCTTTTTAAATTCAACAATTTTGAATTTAATCCCAATCGGTTTTACATGCATACAAATACTAAAGGCTTCCGAATGCATATTATTTAGGTATTAATACATGGATCGACAATTTAAGATGTGTAACTATAAAGAAATGACAAATGAATAAATTGATACAGAATATCAAAACTCTTTTAAAATTTGCATATAAAGAAAAGGAAGAAAAATAAAAGGAGATTAAAAACTTTCTTAACTTTTTTCTTTTAACATTTATACATAGAACTAACAATAATAAAGATAAGGTTATAAAAATATATAATAGATTTAGTTTAATTTTTTTGTGTGCATCTAAATACGATACAAATAGAATTTATATAAAAATCAGTCCACAAATATGCGCTGCCCGTTTCAGAAGTTTTTGAGTAACATTGTTGCTTTCCAACGAGTACATTGGTTTGGCTTTCTCGCAAGACGATTTTGCCAAACAACAGTATGGGTGAACTTAAATTTTATATATTTGTTGTAAACCATTCTAACTTTGTAGCCCCGCAATGCTAACTGATGTAGAGCGTGTATAGGGGGTTGCACGGTTACTAGCTCACCAGAGGGCGTATCGGTTCAGCTCACTTCCGGATAGTTCAATAATAAAAGACGGCAGACGTTGATCAAGAAAATGTGACAAACCGCTCAAATTTTGCAAGCAGGATTGATATCTCACTATCTTAAAAAGAAATTATATCAATATTTGATAAATTGTTGTTACATCTTTAATTTTTTTCACTAACTTGCGCTGCAGCCAACTTTTAAATAAATGTTTTCTGCCCATTTCAGATCTTCATTATCTTTCCATTACTACATTATGTACTAGTTTGTATTATTTGATTGTGCAAAAATGTATCGCTGCGTAAAACGTTCTTGCAATTTATCTCGCTTGAAGAATATTGAGAATATGGTTTTTTTTCTTTACAGCTTTAATTATAGCAGTAAGTTGATGTTGAACGACAATACAAAATATTCTAACTTTTGAAGGTTTTTTTATTATTGATTTAGACTGTTGTATTTGTATTAATGTTAATTATATTTTTCATTAATAACTTGAGTTGTTTTCAAAATGCACAAATGTCATCCGTGCTTGAACAGACAGGCGCACGTTTGACGATTATTCTAATTTTATTTCCTTGAACGGATGGAAATTTTAGAGTTATATCAGTTGGAGAAATATATATGTTAGACACTATGCATGTATATGACATGTGGTTCTCACCTATCTGCCTGCCTGTCTGTATGTGTGTCTGTCACATTTCATCTAGTGCATTGGGTATGTATAACCTCGAATGAATGTGTTCGCATACGTATATTACATAAACATTGTTTGTTTGTTTGATTGATTTTAACTGCGCTCCAGCACACTTAGGCTATTTAGGGCCATACAATATGTTTTATTTATACATGTTTAAAATACTAAAAGGTTTTATATCGACCAGTGACATAAAAAACCAAATAGTTCAAAGTAAAATGGTAAGATGTTGGTAACAGTAAAATATGAAGCTTCCTAATCAACGGGAGATGTAAATGGTGTATGTTGATGAAAAGATGCTGAAAATAAGAGGCCGTATTTGCATTAGATAAAAATATTCTAGGTGATGGCATACAAGTTATAGTTTAAAATAAAGATTTACTTGCTTCAGGAAATCTAAAATACAAGTGATTTGTATAGTATCAAAAAGTTCCTTCATGTCATGTTTATTATAGTATTTATCACACATAGGTTGCAGGTCGGAACACTCGGTCATAAAATGCTTAACAGTGAATGGTTCATTGCAAGAAACGCACTCTGGTGGATCTTCACCTTTTAGCATGTGGGAGTGGGTAATGTATGTATGACCGATTCTGATTCTTGCAATGACAACCTCCTCCCTACGGATAGTTCTGTAGGAAGGAGTCCATTCTCTCAGGGTTGGTTTGATGACATGAAGTTTGTTATTGACTGCATCATCCCAAGACACCTGCCACTTCTGATGCAGATACTTCTTGATACAAGGTTTAAAATCAGTTAACGGTAAGTTAAAATCTGATGGTTCTTGGGATAGAGCCATCTTAGCAGCCCGGTCTGTTTCTTCATTACCTCTAATACCAATATGGCTAACTAGCCAACAGTATACTATATTGTAGGAGGTACTAAACTCCGAGTTTTTGACGATGATATTGACTAATAATGGATTATCCAGTTTTCTATTGTGTAGCGACTGAAGCACTGATAATAAGTCACAGAATGCTATTTAAAATGCGTTTCTGTTCGATAAATTTCAGAGCAAGGTCTATAACTCTGATTTCCGCTGAAAATATGGACGCATCGTTTGGCAAGCGCACTTTGGTTATGTGTTTGCCACTAACGAAGGCTGCAGCAGCCTTTTCATCAACCTTTAATCCATCAGTATAAAATTTAGTGTAATTTGTAAAATCGTTGAGATGTTCATGATAAAAGTTCAGGAATATGGCAGGGTTTGTCTCAGATTTATCCCATCATGTAACGTAAAAAGCACTTTGGGTTGCTTAAGGAGCCAAGGTGGTGTTTTCGAGACAAACGTTTTCTGAACTGTAGAGAGATTATTTTTGATATTGTCAAGGCTGGATGATGTTCTAATGCCAAATGAAGGTATGGCATTTGGTTTATTTCCATATAAAGTTTTGTATTTTGGTTGAAAAACAGCCAAAAAAGCCGGGTTCAGAGGGTTTGATCTTAACTTAAGAGCGTATTGTGCAGAAAGCATTTCTCTGCGATGCGATAAAGGTGGTTCATTTGTTTCCGCGAAAAGGCTTTCACATGGAGATGTCTTAAATGCTCCTAGAGCGAGTCTTATTCCCTGATGATGAATTGGGTCAAGCATTTTCAAATAGAATTTCCTAGCTGAACCATAAACAATGCATCCATAGTCTAGTATGGAGCGGATAAATGTTCTATACAAATTGAGGACTTTTTTTTTTATCAGCACCCCAGTCAGTGTGCGCAATTACTTTAAGTAAATTTATAGCTTTTAAGCATTTAGCTTTTAAATTCTTGATGTGTGGTGTAAAAGTCAGTTTTATGTCCAAATAATACCCAAAAACTTTGTTTCCTCAACAACTGGAATAAGTGTTCCATCTAGCGTGAGTTTAGGGTCATCATGATGTCTTTGCAACTGACAGAAATGCATGCATATTGTTTTTGATTTAGAAAATTTGAAACCGTCATTACTGGCCCAATTTTGGATCTTATTGAGTTTTTGTTGGAGTTGCTTTTCAATTGCATGTATGTGCTTTGATCAATAACAAATTAAAAAATCGTCTACATATAATGAGCAATCCACACCGGGAGCTAAGCACTTGGTGATGCTATTGATTTTGATATTAAATAGCGTCACAGATAAAATTCTGCCCTGTGGCACACCCATCTCTTGCAGGTGCATTTCGGAGAGGGTAGAGCCCACTCGTACTTTGAATTCTCTGTCGGAGAGAAAATTGGAGATGAAAGATGGCAGACGGCCTTTTAGACCCAGATCGTGCAGGTCATTTAGTATCTCGTAATTCCATGTTGTGTCATAGGCCTTTTCTAAATCAAAGAAGACTGCTACTAAATGTTCCTTCTTGATAAATGCATCGCGAAAAAATGTTTCCAGTCAAACCAGATGATCGTTGGTACTACGACCAGAACGGAAGTTACTTTGGAAAGGAGATATTAAATTGTTACTTTCCAAGTATCATACAAGCCGAGAATTAATCATTCGTTCCATTGTTTTGCACACGCAGTTTGTCAGTGCAATGGGCTGATAGCTGTTAGCATCTTCAAAATCTTTGCCTGGTTTTGGAATCAGTATTACTATTGCTTCTGTCCGGCTCTTAGGTACATTACCAGCAATCCATAAATCATTAAAGATTTTCAGAAGTAATGTCAGAGACGATTCTGGGAGGTGTTTCAAGAACTGGTAATGTACTTCGTCAGGCCCAGCAGATGTATCATGGGCCGTGTCTAAAGCCTCCCTAAGCTCCAATAAAGAAAACAGCTTTTTATAGCTTTCAGTGTTGTTCGATGTGAATTTTAAACGTGACTTTTCTTTTGGAGATTTTAATCTTCGAAAGGCTTTTGAATATTTAGATGATGATGAGTTTTTTGAATACTATCGGCAAGAATATTTGCTATGTCACGTTTCGAACTGAAATTGATATTGTTTGTTTTCATGTGTCGAATAGAAGTGTGTCTCCTCTTTCCATTTATTTTTCGAATAGTATCCCAAACTTGTTTCATTGAGGAACGAGAGTTTAAAGAAGAAATATATTTCTTCTAGGATGCACGTTTACATTCTTTGATTGTGCGTCGAGTTTTAGCCCGGGCAATACAATATTTGTTTAAATTTTCGGGCGTTGGACGATTGTTGAATTGTTTGAATGCTTCTAGGCGCTGTTTAATGGCTTCTTTGCATTTCTTGGTTACCCAAGGTTTTTGCGATTTCTTGATATTCGGTGAGGACTTTTAGATTCATCTGCAATTGTAATTAGAATTGAAGTAAAATGCTGTATAGGATTAACAGCGTTGAATACTGTATCATTATTTAGTCTAGTTTTACATAGTGTTTCAAACATAGCCCAGTCGGCCTTCTTTATATTCCATTGTCGAATTGCGTCATCATTTTTAGAGTTATTTTCAAGAGTGATCGGAAAGTGATCACTGCTGTGAAGGTCATCAGCGACCTTCCATTCATAGTCCAAAAGCAGCGAAAGGGAGCAAATTGTCAAATCTATGCATGTGTACGTACCCGTTCCTGGGTGTAAATATGTCGGTGAGTTAGTTTTATATAGACACAGATCGTGTCTGGAAATGAGATCTTCTACTTTATGGCCTCTGTCGTTTATGTGATTCGATCCCCATAAAATGTTATGGGCATTAAAATCCCCGAGTAAAACGAAGGGCGCGGGAAGTTGTTGAACAAGATTGTCAGATTCCTTTTGTACTAGGTTGGTGTTTGGTGGCAAGTAAATGGAGCAAAAAGTAATCAATCGATGTAGAGTGACGCTAGCAGCAATGGCTTGTAAATTTGTATTTAAAGGAATGAATCTGTGAGGGGCTCTATTATTCACAACAATAGAGACTACTCCTGAGGTCCTGTCATCGTTTTGAAAGTACGCGTTAAACAGGGAAAAGTTTTTAAATGTAATTTTATCTGTCTCTTTCAGGAATGTTTCCTGTAAACATAGTACAGCAGGATCGTGTTCATTTAAAAGCAGAAGAATATCATTGTAGTTAGCTTTAAATCCTCGACAGTTCCATTGTATTATGGTTTTCTTCATTATAAAATTATGCTGGAGATTCTGAAGCTAGGTTGAACTATTCGCGGAGAAAATTTGTGTTGTTATTTGTCTGGAGGAAGTACGGGAGTATATTTGGTTTTACTAGGTTAGGAGGAACCTTGAGTACATGGAGCAGTTTCTTCTGCATCCATGCTCTCAAGGTCTCGAAACATATTGTAAAGTTTAATGGGGTCATCTGACCCCATTTGCTGCTTCTTATTTGTTTGTGCTTTTTGTTTATTAATTGGAGCTTTTGGTTGTGGGTTGTTATTATATGTTGTCTGAGTTGATGTGCTTTCTGTGGCTTATAAAATGTGATATTGGCACTTGTTGTTGAATCGGGTTGATCCGTCTGTGTTTGCGCTCCCTTCGTGATTTTTTGGATTGTGTTTTACATAAACATACTTCAGGTTAAAAACGAGTATAATATGATGCTAAGATAGAAAGAGTGACTGATAAAGACAACAAAGATGAATATGTGTGAGTATCCATTTAATATTGACTTGTATGGCTTTTTCTTAAAAGCAGTCTCTTTTTTAAAAATCATACTTTTTGCAATTTTATATTCGGTCACGTTGATTAATATTGATTTTAAAGACGAACCAAAGTAATAGGACGAAATCTATGAAATAATTGTATTTTTAAAACATATCTTTAATGCAAGGAAAGTTAAACAGAAATAATCTAATTTTAAGAAGGCTGTTCTAAATGAATTTAAAGGTGGCAATCAGAAATCTTGTCTAAATTTGAAAGTTATTGCATGTATCGTCCGATAATTGATGTTTCAAAATTCTGAACGAAAATGAAACAAATTAAAATGTAATTAATCTGAAAATTGTACAATTTTTACACATAAATATGAATAAACATATCATCAATTAATTACACTCCTTTATCGTTATGATAGCTAATGTAATTAGTGCTTTGTCAAATTCATCTGAATACACTAATATACTGTTCCATATTTAAAATTAAAAAAAAACTTTTCTGATTTAGAATATTTAGCATTTACACATCAGCTGCGTGTGTTATAACTTTCTTTCCTTGCGAAAGAAACTGAGAAAGAAGGATATATCAACATATAACAAATGCAAATTGTTGAGATTGTTTTCTTTAAAGTTATGCAGCCAAAAATGTGCAATAAATGTTTAAAATCGGAGAGCAAGGTGAAATGTTCCTACAAAATTATGGATGATGAATCTATATTATTAGGTATAATATAAATATGGACAGCGTATTTAATTTAATTAATTTAGATTCTTAAAGTAAGGAAAGTAAATATTTAATTATCTGATCGGCTACTTGTGGTTGCGATAACACGTGTAAATCTGAATACAACAGGTTTATTTCTTTATAATAATCTACAAACTTTTGTATTAACAGTACACGTGTTTATGTATAAAATTCGATATTATTTCAGGTCCTGTTCATTCTCTTAATATTTAATTAGATATGTTTAGAATGTTACACGAGATTTCATGGTCAATACGAAACAAGGAAAGAAAAGTCATTTCCCATTTTCAAAAAATTAAATAAGTAAAATAATAACTATAACGATCAACATATAGACAAATCATTTTTTTTAACACACACCCACCCACCTGTGTACGTACGTTTGTCGCCCCCACCCCCTAATTCTAAAAAGGCTTATATTTAATCCACGCACAAACGATCAAGGATTAATAATATTAACGTGTTTAATAAAACAGATAGTCCACGTTGAATGTCTGGCTTCATCAAAGAAATAAGCTGCGTAACTTTAAAAGATTTTCTAGTGTCCGCTAAAATTAAAACGCCTACTGAACCCAGCCGAACAAGTTACGTAATAAACAAATCGTGTTCGAGGTCTCACCCCTCCCCGTTTCCTATGCTCACGTACATTATCAGTAGACCCACCCACCCATACATTAGCGTATGTATTTTGGTCAAACTACCTCCCCCCTCCATGCGTACGTACTAAATGGACGACCCATTACCAAATGTACATATAAAATATATACTCGCAAGGAATTTTCTGCTGATGTTTTAAATGACATATTTTTTAAAAATACAAATGTTGATATTCAAACACTGTTGTCATTTTAAATTGTTTGTGCCAGCTTTACCTGTCTATGCGCGTTTTTTTTTGCATATTAATAATATCTTAACAAACTCAAAATCTGCATTATTCCAGTTTTTATCGACTATTTCAATGCGGTTTTCTTTTCTTTTTAGGCGTCCCCATCAACGAACATAGAAAACTAAAGGAGGCTGTTCAGCGAGAGCTAATGTTCAAAGTGAAATTACAAATTCCAGAAGGTTTCAGAAGAGTCTTACTTGCCAGACGTTAATCCAGTCGCTGCTGAAGCGATGGACAATTACGTCGATCACATAAATGGAATCCCCTTGACAACAAGCTGTGATGGAGACTGACTCTTTAATGCTGTCTCTAGCTTGCTTTGTGGTAACGAAACCATGTTAGTGAAACTAAGGTACCGCATGTGTATAAACCTTGTTACAAGCTGGGATCAATACATGATACATCCACAGAAACCTCAAATACAACCGCTTTCTAGCAGTTACGCACAGTCTTGTCTGGACTCTGCCGTCATCGGACAATTCTCCAATGCGTGGATAATTATAGCTTTGGCAGATGCGGTTAGCATGAAAATAAGAGTGATATATCTATACGCAAACGGGACAAACGATATCGCCTACAGAACTTTGAACACCGAATTCAAACCATCTGGAAATTTTGAGAACAGACGGCAGATAGCTATCATTTGGTACAAGAGTGGAGATGTACCAACACCAGGACCGAGAAAGTGGTACACCGTCAATCACTTCGCGTTATTCATGTGGTACATATGATAGCGTATCCATAAACGGATGACAGTACTGTTGAATATGGTGTTAGCCACAAACGCAGACTTTCAACTTCCTCTTCACTGGCATCTACAGGGAGTTTAACCCCCACAAAAGGCGTTGCTCTAATGTATCATTAATATCATTGGAAAGTGAATTTTCGTCATCAAATAAGTTCGATAATCTTCAAGATTTAACTGATGCGGACAGTGATAATGAAGCAGATATATATTTTACCAAAACAAAAAAAAACAGTCCCTTGCGATTGTACCCCTGAGTATTGAGCGCCATCAAGTCAAGGAAAATCCAGGAAACAGGTTAATGGAAAATAACGAACTATTTAAAATGCTTTTAAGTGAAGATGCGCCAGCAGAATCAGTACCTTTGTGACACAAAAAGCAATGTTCACGTTGTAGTAAGGCATCAACAGAGGGAAGAGGAAAAACGAAACGACTTTCCTGACGACTGTGGGCTATGGGACTCAAACTGGGGCACCACTGTAAAACCAAGTATTCGTTGTAACTAAGGAAAACAAATTACAAACTATTTTCAAGAAAAATGGTCACTTTTGCCTGAAAAAGATCGTTGAGAAAAGGTAATACATGTTTCAATTGATCCTGAATCCACATATATATTAATTCTTCACCTCTGCTACACCAAGCTAAAAGTCGACGAGAGCTACATTAACCATTAAAAAACCTCGCAGTGATTTGGTGTAAGGAAATCAAATTCAAATCATCCGCACGGAAACTCAAAAGGTGGGTGAATCATACACAAGGACGGATCCACGTATTTTCCAAACGGCATACTGAAAGGTGCGGAGAGAAGGTGACAGAAGTGATAAGTAATATTTCTGATGATGACAGTTTCATGGCCCCTAAATCAGGTCGCCAACTCCGAGATAAAATATACAGAGAGAATACAAATAAAATACCTCAGAGGGTGCTTGGAAACAATAATAATCGGAGAGCTACATGACAACTCTTTCGTCCAAGGTGTTACAATGACGAAAGGCAGCCAGAATGTTTTATCTTGGTAAAGTGTTTGTAACAATAATGTTTTATAAGTGCAAAAGTATCGTTAGCAAAAAATCTAACCAATATCCAATTTTTCTAGGACCTCTTTGTCTTCACTGGAATGGTGAGCAGCGTAGTTATTACCATTTGTTTCCCCATGTTAGAGATAAACTAGACTCACAAAATGTAACATTTGGCACGATGATGAGAAAGCAACAAAACATTCTTTAACAAACAACTTCCCCAAAACAAAATATCTGCTGTGTACAAAACATCTGAAAATTTGCTACCTCTTACAGTAGAACAACTTGATAACTCACCACGTTCATTGCTTGAAAAAACATGCCCAAGACACCAAGTGCAGAGTATCAATTTAAAAGTATTCTTCATGACAGTACTGTTGAATATGGTCTCACGGACCAGCTTTGCACTGCTAAAAGATGCTGCTGTAAAGCTGAGAGGATTTGGCTTTCCACTAAACTCACAATTCATCAGCAAATCGATGAAGCTGCTGAAAAGAACGTCACAAACATAGTCCATGCAGCGAAATCAGCCCACTATAGTTCTAAAATCACAGAAAGTTCCAGCTGCAAACAAATCTTCGAGATTACTAACAAGCTAATGTCAAGGAACAATGTACACCACTTCAAACAACCTTCTCTCCAGTGGACCTTCCGGACCTGTTTGCAAATTTCTTCCGTGACAAGGTACAGATTATTAGAGATCAGCTTGACAACACACTTGCAACTAACTTGTCATCACCATATAGACTTTTAAGCGGCAACCGTTAGCAGCATTTGTCTCTTTGAATATAGCATGTACAATCGTGACGAAGAGTGCATCACAGTCACTTGAACATGATACAATTCCAACATCATTGTTGCTTGATTGCTTAGATCCTATATTGCCTTCACAAATTGATGCTATTAATTCCTTCCTCTCATCCAGGGAATTCCTATTCATTTTTTTTAAAGCTGCCTTTGTAAAGCCTCAGCTGAAGAAACCAACACTCGACCATAACGATTTAAAGAACTACTGCCCAATTTCTATCTCAAATTCATAAAAAAAATCTTAGAAAACGTTGTTCTAACCCAACTTGTATGACATCTGATTTCAAACAGTCTTTTTAGCAATGTACAGTCTGCATATCGCCCTTGCCACAGTACGGAAACTACTGAAAGTACTTAATGACAATCTCTTTGCTTTGGATACTGGAATAATTAGTCCTCACCCTCCTTGTTTTGCCTGCAGCATTTCACACTTCACCGTCTCCAGTTGTGTGTGGTGTTCACAATATAGGCTTACTGTGGTTCAAGTCCTACTTAGTTACAATGAAGCAAATTGTGTCCGCAAATGGGATACACTTCAGCCATGTTGATCTATGTTGTGGTGTTTCCTGGACCGGATCTCTTCATTATTTACACTCAGAGACTCTCACGTGTCATATATCATCTTTCAGTGTCTTACCAATTGTAAGCTGATTGCACCCAAATATAAAACTCTAGCCACCCAACTGAAGTTGATGCTACCGTGCAAGGGGTAGAGAGGTGCATTCCGGATGTGAAAACATGGAGGACATGTATTAAGCTGCAGATGAATGATGATACAACTGAGGACATTATGATCACAACACAACGACTTTCACATTCACATCCTTGACCTCAATTAAATATCTGCAACACCAACATTAACTGCACACAGTTACTACGAAATCTAGGCGTTACTCTCGACAGTATTCTCACATTGCACCAACATGTCATGAATATAATGCAAGGCTGCACATCTTGAGCTGAGACATATCAGTTCCATTCGCAAATATCCTTCAGTTGATGCCACTAAAACACTGGTGTGTTCCTTATTATTTTCAAAACTGGACTATTGTAACGGCATTCTCTCTGGTTCTTCTCAATATCTACTCCAGAAACTTCAAAAAGTTCAAAACACCAAATTTCTTTTCTGTGCTACGTTTCACTGGCGGACTCCAGTCCAACATACCTCTCTGACATCACCTATGTGTACAGACCAGCAAGATACCTGCGCTCCTCTTCTAACAATCTCATTTTCAATATTCCTACTAGAAAACAGAAGTCATATGGACAACGTTCTTTTGCAAACCAGAGCCCAGAAACATGTAACGAATTGCCCATTGAACTTACACACAAAGACACAGTGATTCATTTTAAGGGTGCTCTTAAAACTCACCTATTTTGACGGCAAGAACAAACTTAAAGACCTAATAATCTTTCCTACTTTAAATATTTTCAGCATGTTTTAATTAATCTAATTTCATGGTGCTTGTCTTTTCTTGTAGTCATGTCGTTATATATGTTGTAAAGCTTTCAAGATCTGTCGCTATACAAAGTCTTCATTATTATTATTATTATTATTATTATTATTATTATTATTATTATTAATAGTAGTAGTAGTAGTTGTAGTAGTAGTAGTAGTAGTAGTAGTAGTAGTAGTAGTAGTAGTAGTAGTAACACTGGTATTAGCGATGGATCCCAGTAAATTGGTCTATAACTATAACTTCTATGTATACCATTGCCCAGCTTGTATTATAGGTGTGCTTATGGATTCCCCAAAAATTGTTAGATTTTCTTGAATAATATTGTATTTATCCATTTCATTACAATGAGGTGACATCGGTGAGTACATTACATTGGTGTTTTATAGACGCTCATTATACCGCATGTTTAGAACATATGACACAATAAGGTGGCTTCACTATTATGGTGCGAAACATGTATTGCTTCAATGAACGATCTAGTACTGTATACTATTCTAAATGCAGGAAGCTGCGTACTTCTCTGTTCGATTACAATTTTTCATTTTCATTTTATTAAAGCCTCTATCACTTACAGAGAAAAATATAATTATTAAGTATTGACTGGCAGTTCCAGATTGGACGAAAATGAATATGTTCGCCTGTTATGTCTAAGGCTTCTTGATTACGTTAATTGAATTTACATATAAAAGTGCATAGAGTGTGGCATTTAATATTGAGTAATAGTTGTTTTTATGTTGTGTCTCACCAGAAACATGATTTTAATTACTAAACAAAATACAAGCTACTTGTTTTGATAATTAGCTACGCAGGAACACAAACCACTCACTATATTAATTTGACTGAACTTAAAAAATTAACAAAGTTTGGTGAATTATTTTCTCACTTTTAATGATGATGATTGTTGAACGAAACCAATTATTTTAAAATTTTAGGTAGTAAACAAAATAACATAAATAAAGTGCCACCAAACGATTTAAGTCAAATCAACAAATTATTTATTTTCCTAAATTGCAAAGTGTTAAATTAAAGAAACACTTACAGTATGTGATATAAATCCTAAATAATCCAGAATGCCCTAATACAGGTACAAAAGTTTAGAACTTTCCAAATTAATTCCAATTTTCATGAATGTCATGTATCAATGCTGCAATCCAGATTCTGTTTGAAAGAATTCATCATAGTTCCAAAATATGTGTTTGTTAAGAAGTCAATGAACACTTTTTAATTGTAGGAAAAAATTTAATAAACTAATTCTCTCAAATTACATCGGAACACAACTGAAGCTCTGATTATAGATTTTCAATGACTGATATGAAACTGGAATGAAATAAGAATTAATACTTCTTTAGAAAGCTTCTATTAATACTTCTTCACTTGACCTAAGGCACAATATAATGTTTTGAAATTCCCTAGATGCGGGTCTTACTGATTGGAAAATTCCATCAGAGAGTTTCTAGAATATTCTGAACTAAAAAAACTTTATTAGGTCTTATTTACATCATACAATCATGTATAAAAGTAAGGAATGTCAATATGTTTTTTTACAAATGGACATAATCTCAAAGTACAATCTGCAGTTATGAACAGAAATGATGCATACAATATAGACATAAATAATAGCGTACAGATAGTTTGGAGATTCTGTGCAGGCAAATTCGAGGTGCATAAAAATGCACTCATCCATAGCATAACGAATTTAAAATTCAAATCAATCTATCAATGGTCAGCAAATATAAGATTGTATCGGGAACAATTTGCTGCTTGAAATGATAAAAGTTTGTTTTGTTTTATGTGTAAAAGATACTACAATATATATCAGTTATAAAAAGTGTTAAAATATCCCCCCCCCCAATTTTCACAAATCTTACGCGTGATAGTTTATCAAAGCATGCACAGGCATCCCACGGTGTTCTATTTAAAACCACAATTACAGAAGGACTTATCATTACATGTAATGGTGTGATTTAGCAGCAGTACATTACAAGGTAACCTTGAAAAGAACATAAATATCAATTACCACTTGGACAAAGTTTGTCTCTCGTAACATTTTATAAAAATTCAGTTTTATATATATCTTTTTTAAATATTGAATGATTTGATGTTTAGAATGTTGACGCTACATTTCATGGAATTTTCATTCTGAATTTGCATTTCATTCAGTAAAGAAAGCAAGACCCACCATTTTTGTTTTCATTTATGTTTTCCAATTTCATGGTTTTGTTTTTTGTTTTTCTGTAGTCATGTCATTATAGATGTTGTAAAGCGCTTAGAGCTTCTAAACATTAGGCGCTATACAAAGCCCTAATTAATTTTATTATTATTATTATTATTATTATTATTATTATTATTATTATTTGTATAAAAATATTTTATTTCTTCATGGAACAGCAATACTTTATTGTTTACATAACCTCTCCAGGTCTAATCCTCCTCTGATAATAAAATTGAAGCGACCATGTTTGAAAACTGGATTGGAAGGTCTATTTACACGTGTCAGCTTTAAATGATTGATATCAGAAGAAGGAAATGAACAGAAGTGTTTTAGGACAGATTCCTATAATGAGAGATAAGGCACGCTGCAATATATCGAGTAAAGATTCTCTTGAAGAACAAAGAAAATTACATGTTAAGTGAGATGTAACAACTGTTACGAAATACCCGATATGGCGTAGAGGGTACACCATACTCCTCTAAGTGAATTGTCCTATACAGCGAGTCGCACGTGCCGCGCGTATAATGAAGGTTTCACGCGAATTACTTTGTCCAAGTACGGCAGACTACTATATAGGTACAGTGCAGGGTCTTTTTAGGACACAGTGGACATTAGAGCAGACCTCTAAACGTTACATTTGTCAGATATTAGAGCCAAAAAGTTGAGTGAGTTAAATACATTCTTTTTGGTTTAATGTTTCAGTTAAATGTTCAGTTTCGGAATAGCACGTTCGTTTTTATGTATTGTGTAAACTCATTTTATTATTTGGAAAATTGTCGATTTTTATATTCAGCTCGCCGGTCGTGTGAATAGATGAGTATTCAAGACCAATGTTTACCGGTGGAATGGAGACGGACAATGAACTACTGTCGCACCGGAGGGAAGTGAAATGTTAACACTCGTAGTTTTGTTTTGTTGACTATTTTTATGTAAAACGCGAATAGCGTGTTTGTAGTCAATAGAACCCTACATTTGCTTTATTGACTATTTATGTAAAACACGAATAGCGTGTTTAGTCAATTGGATAGTATTGTTTGGTTTTTATTGATTATATTTTGTGTGTGTGACACGAATAGTATGGTTATAGTCAATTAAACCTTATGATTTGATTTACTGACTATGTTGTGTGGGGTACGAATATCGTATCAATAGTCAATATCATGCTACGTTTGTAGATATATAATACAGTAGTGTATGACTAGATATAGAATACAGTAGTGTATGACTAGATATAGAATACAGTAGTGTATGACTAGATATAGAATACAGTAGTGTATGACTATAGATATAGAATACAGTAGTGTATGACTATAGATATATAGTACAGTAGCGTACGACTACAGATATATATAGTACAGCAGTGTATAACTACATATATAGTACAGTAGTGTATGTATAACGTCATATAGTAGGGTAGTAGATTCATTTGTGTGTGTATTGTGTGCTCATCATAAATATATACCTATCATGATGTTTTGTTTATAATATAAGTTTTATTTAAACAAACGTGTTTGGTATTTCTTTAAAACCCTACCTAATCTCAAAGGGTCGGCTCGATAACGTTACAACAACAAAAGCAAAGCGAAGACAAAAGGGCAGAATTCCCTGGATAAAATCGACTGAACGAATTTGGTATGTCTTAAAAAGAAACTATTGACGTGCGAACATATGGTATATACATAATCACTGATGAGCGTTATCATTACAACCTTTAATATTTCTTTTTCAACGTTCACATGCAAACACATTAGATATATTGAAGGCAATTATGTGTCAATCAATCGATCAAGATATTTTTTCTTGTAGAATGCAAAGCTCCGCAGTCATAGAACGTATAATGATACTATTCTATGTTTAAATTGTTGTCAAAGAGAATGCCCATGACACATACATTTAGTCATCATTCAGTCAGAATCATTCGCGTGACTTTGTTTTGGAAATTTTATTCCAGAAATATTATGGATTGGTAGTTTTAAATATAGAAAACTTCTACGTGGAAATACTTGTATCAATGCCGCTGTCGTCTTTAACTCGCTGAACCGCTGATATAATAAGAGAACGTATGCCTTTATTTACTTCGTCTGATTCAGTAATTCTTGGATAAGTCATACATTTATCCGAATCAGATTCTACGTAATGAGACAAACTGCTTTATCGATGTGTCACAGGTCGATTCGTCTGATTCTAGCCTTCCTTTGAACGCAAGGTTACAAGTGATTCTGCTTTTGCCCCGTCAATACCCTCATCCACGTCATTACACAGAACATTCATATATATCGGTTCTTCGTTCTTACTGCTGCTACCAGACTTTTGCTGTTTTGTCTCGTCTGAAATGAAACAGTATTATTTTTGTTCTACATTATGTTGTAAATATGCTCATTACAGTGAACAAAATAATTAAGAAACATTAAGTGCTAGTCACGTTGAGCGATGTAGCATTTTATTAGCTGATTGTACAGATACATTTATATGAAAGCTCAAATTGCATTTGAGGATTTTGTTCCTTATCTGCTTTATGAACGTGTTAAATCATAGATGTTGAATTCTGACCATATTGATACATTGTTTGGGTTTTTGCCTGCTTCAAAGCAGTAACGGACTATGTTATGTTTCAGTGAGACATCAAAAAATTAAATGCTTCTGTGCAAACCGAATGCCTATCTTTTGCGGCAAAAGATGAATTCTTATCTTCGGAATAAAACGAACATTCTTTACGGATATTTCTTTATATCAAAGATAGATGCACTTGTCCAGATTGCTCTTCTAACCAAGCCTTCTTTGCGAACTGAATGTAACTGGCTGGTATCAACTGAACAAAACAAACTGTTCATAACTGATCAGTTAAAAAAGCACATATTAGCCGAGTCATAGCTAATATGAGCCACTCAGTACGTCGCAACGAGAATATAATATACATCCATATGGATGGACTAGTTTGATGTCAAAATTGTTACCAAAAGATTGTCATCAGAGAAATATATTTGAAACGAAAAAATGACGCGAAAAGAGAAAAAGAGTCCAAAACTATATTTTCTTTAGCATGTATGCCAAACTATCTAATGCTCATGATTCTATAACACGCTTCATTACAGGTGCATAATGGAAATAATATATCACAAGATACTAGCTGTACAACTAGAAAGTCAGAAAGAGTAAATTAGAATTAATCGCTGGAGATTTTAGTAATGCTTTTCCACGGCCAATAAGCTTTAGTGTTCGATGTCTTTTTTTAAGGTTTGTTAATTCCAAATTTTGACTGTCTATAGTAATTGTGATACACCAAATTTAATATCCACTTTACCTTTTCCTTTCTTTTCTACATTCACTTTCATGCAGCACGACCATGTAAAACATTCTCGACTGGATGCATCAGAAGACTTCATCACTGTATCTTCCTTTCTGTCATTGGCTTTAATGCACAATATAAGTAGATGTCAATTGATTTTAGTATACTGAAATAGTACTGAATTTACATTTTATGATGTGATGCAAACCCAAAATATTCCATTAAACAGAGCTTTATTAAGGCACAAAGGATTGCATCAAGAGTTAGTTTGCTCAGTCAGCATAATTAGGCATCCTTCTCTCAATCTTTTTCTAACTTTTATTGTTCCTGAAAGGCAATTATAAAGACGAAAATCTTCCAGAAATTATGTATATAATGGATAAAAGCAAAAAGCCAGGTATTCTATGCGGGTTGTGGGCAATAAAGAATGGGAAGCAGAGACGAAGATATTGCGTCTGGTCTTTGACTTAAAACACTTTATAAGGATGCATTTAGAGCTTCCCTGTTAGAAAGCTTCTATGTTGATGCAAATGAACCAATAGGTCTTAAAGATGCCACCAAACTATTTTTCTAATCATCTAGTAAACCCATCATATTGCGTTGGGGCAAAAATAATAACCCCCGCACATTAAAAACCAAACTATTTTTCGAATCATCTAACCCAGCATATTGCGTTGAGGCAAAAATAATAACCCACGCACATTCAGAAACCAAACTTCATTTCTCTTTAAGTTATTCGTCCTTACTTAGAAACAGCACAAATCAGGGGTTGAAAATATCTCAGAACTATCTATTCCCCAATTACAAATGTGTTTATCAAAATCTCTCAAAATGTTTCATGAATTCAAAATGTCCTAACTAAATAACCCTTTTCAGAGCGAGTTCAATAAACTAAGAGTCTCTTACTACAGACTTGCGTCCCTGTATATAGAGGGTCTCTAAAGTTGGAGGTAATTTGGTAGCTTCCATAACAACATCCCATGGAACCGTCTCGAAACGGTTACATAATAAAGGCGCAGGTTTTACTGAAGATGATAAAGCCATGCCCAAAGCTTAGGATTTGGTAAAACCTCGTAAGAAACAAATTACATCATGTTTTTGGATCCCCTTTCAACACCGAGTGTCTTGCAGAAGTTTAAATATGACAATCCAAATATTACAGAAACATATTCTCATTGAATCTGGGAAATGTATTCTGTTTTGTCGACCGCTAGGACTCATTAGTTTAACATGCATTTAAAGCAGCCATGGCTGCCCTGCAGTCATCGGTTTGCGAATGGGATATTTCTTATACTAATTTGCTATATATCTGCCTATGCATTACACTTGAAATAACAACTGTCAGAACATTAAATCCAGTGAAATGTAAATTCTGGGTTATACTGACCTACTTCTGAAATGTGAGAATGCTCATCAGTCTGCATCAGGTTATCAAATTTTATGATTCTAGACAGGATGGTATTTGCATAACATGTACAAACTGTATTGTTGTCATGAGCTAAACGCAAGAATTTAATCTAATCTAATCCAATTAAATGCGAAATGTAGGGCACAACGACCTTTTGTAACGATGTGGTACTAATACATATGCGTCATCAAGTTTAATGATTCAAACATACACAGTTTAACCACAATATGTAACTAAGGTCCAGGAATAATAGTATGCATACGGGGTCTGAAAAGCTAGTCTCTATTTATCATGCAAGACTTTTGTAGCTTTACCATTTTATATTATGTTATTTATCTTTTACCGACTTTTAAACATTTTCCTTGCTTTCAGTATCGCAGTACTTCATATTTAGGTTTTCTTCGGAGCTTGTATCTTCCTAAAGGTTTAGTGATTTATATTTTTTCAGTTTTTCATCTTAGTCTTTAATCAGCACCGGGTATATATATATGGGTTCTATAGTAATAAAGAAGCATACAACTGTTTTCAGGTGCCTCTTGTCCATTTTTTCCTTCTGCAAAAAAGTTTCTCCAATTCCTCCACCATGTTTTTGTTATCCTTGTTGACTTCTTCGGGGGCACAGAGAAGAACAAACAATGCCTCTGGTAGTTTTTTCTTCATTATTTCCAATAGCGTCCTCGTCATCTCTACCCGTTTACCTGAAGACCAAAATACTGCTTCATACTCGTCTACAGAGAATATATTTTCTTGCATAAAGAAATCTAATATATACTCAGGCTGGAGCTCGTCTATAAAATATTCTTCAATTCTTGGCCAAGCATTCAAAACTTCTTTTGAGCTCCAATGACGCATATATGGCTTGTCTGGAATGTAAAAATACCAATTTCCATTATGAGGCAGGCAATGTGAAATTAGATTGGTTTAAATAAAAATCATTAAAATATTAAGTATTCCAGTCTTTGTACGAAACTGTTGTACAAATCGTATTGCGGAGAAGTATATATAAGACAATCAATCGCCGTGTTTATTTACTCTCTCTCTCTCTCTCTCTCTCTCTCTCTCTCTCTCTCTCTCTCTCTCTCTCTCACACACACACACACACACACACATACACACACACACACACGCACGCATGTGCGTGTCAATATTTTCAAAAGTTATGCATTAAGGGATGGAGAGGAATGGAATTGAGAGAGGATGTTACCTGGCACTTCGACTTCAGTGTTCTCAAGTTTATCGTCTAAATCTTCACAGCCTGTTTTTCTGAGTGCACGATTAAAAGCTTTAATGTTTTTCGGATTCATTTTTCGGAGCATTATCTGGAGAAGTATGTCAACACGTGCGTGTATTGGATATGAACCTCGCATTATATTCTCCAAATCAAATTCCAATAAAACACCATCTCGAATAAAGTGGTCGCAGATACTATGAATGCAGACTCGTCTTTTCAGTTCCTGATAATGTGGTCGAAGAGATGCCAATTCTGCTTCACATTCTGGAATATATATATATATATATATATATATATATATATATATATATATATTCAAATTATGGACAGTGGCTATCGAGGTGATCTTTTTAAAATTCAAGTTTTATAGAGCGTTTTTTTACTTGACTTAGATGATGATTTAATATTGTTTTTAGTCGTGTCGAGCTTTTATTCTCTCGGTGTGTGTGTGTGTGTGTGTGTGTGTGTGTGTACGTGTGTAGACGAGTCATATGGTTATAGGTTTAATTATCTGCTGCTAGTAATCATTTTCAAGATTAGACGGGCAACAACATCTCTATCACACTTATGTGTTGCTATTCAAATATTCTTCGGTTCAATATTTTCAAAAATCTTTTTGTACATTTTTCTGTCCACCCAGCCAAACCTTGTTCCCGCTTTTGTTTTTAAACAGCTAAAGGTATCGATATGAAACGTGTTAGTAATCAAGGAATCGGGTGTTCCTTTTGTCATTCACAGTTCTTTAATGTTAATTTCTTTTAAAAATTGTTGGTTATTCTGTCCATCCATCCTTTTAGACAATTTCGCTTAAAGCGCAAAACTCTCAAACTACCGGTATTTAACATTTGTTCTGAATAAATTCCAATAGTTCTGATTCTGCTGATGCAGCCACATTCTTGAATGGGATCATGTACCAATAGTTTTACAATTTTGTAATGCAAAATGTCTTTGCACAACGAGTACTCAATAATGCCAAAGTAGTGTTTTAGCCCAAAATATTAATGAGCACTTTGTAATTCCAGTGAATAAATTAAATAAATAATTCGTTCAAATTATAAATGAACCTAACTAAACGCGACGATACAGACCACTTTTAACTGATTCTGCTTAATTTAAGTAGTCAACCCATAAAAATGTAATATCTTTTATCTAAAACAGATGAAGATAAAATATTGGACTTCAACTAGTTTTCTATGATACAGTTGCAGTACATGTAAAGGATTTACCTGATTTCTTTCTTTTTGGTATGTATCCCAGTTCTCAGAGAAATGTCAGATTCAAGTATGCCGCATACATTCGACATTCTGCATGTGGAACAAAACTATTGTGTTGGTTAAGAAGCTTACTGATTTTGCATCAAGAGGAAATGTATTCTCTGTAACTTTTGAAGGAGTCATGAAAAAGATGAACACTCTAGAAGAAAAAAAGCACAAAACAAACAGCCATATAGATTCATGTGAATACTTAACATTCTGTAAACGGAAATTTGCTATTACATCTGTTCATCCTTTCATAAGAAAAACCTTATATTAACCTTTGGAGTACTTGAAATTCGACTAAATAGCATGAACTACATATCACTGATAGTCATCTGCATCAACAAATACTTTAGAAAACAATTTAAAATAGAACACAGCCTTAAAACAAAACGTCTTATACTTAAGGTTTCAAACATTAGGAAGGCGTGAATCCTAGATATCCTCAAAAATTGTATACCTACTTTATCATGTTAATTATACAATGGCAAAGTAAAGCAATGGTTGTCATGACAATGCTTTGACAAAATCAAAGTAATGATAGCATTATAAGAGACACTTTTCTAGACTCTCATAGACAAGGAAAACAAAAGGGGAAAACGGGGTTACATAAACAACTATAAAGCTAGGACCACTGACAACTAAGATAGAAATAGACGGCGTTTGTGGATGTTCATTTAGCATAAACATAATGATTTCCTTTAATATCGTGTTGAGAGTAAGTATTAATGTAGGTCCAACAGAAACAAAAACAAATGTAATTGTAAACTTTGCTTATACTTCGTTCTCATTGTTAAATATTCTTCTGATTTTACTGAACTGACTGACTGATCGATTAGTATGTCGGCTGGTTTGTTTGGGTTTGGATGCTTTAATGTACAGAAGTTTAATCAGCCAACCAATTATAAGATTACGTTAGAATTCATAAGTCTACAAACTGCATCATTTGAATATTTACCACTGAGATCTCTTTACATAGAATAAAAAGATGTTATCAATTGTCTTTAATTGCCAATGCAGGATTTCATAATTTTGTGTTGTACCATAATCACAATAATATTCTAACCTACTAGAAGCTTTTAAAACAAAAAATAAAATAAATTTGAGGCTTTGAATAGCATCATGCAAGAAATGGAAAGTGTAAAGGCAACGTAATGCATATTGGAACAATTTGATATAATTTGATAAATGTATATATGTCATTCACTAACCCGTACGTTTATTTGTTTGTCTTTCGGGATCCTGAATTATCTCTTCATTCTGAGACCCGGCTGAAATAAAATATTAAAGTTTAATTTTATTAAAATTTATTAGTCACTTTCTCATTCATGCTTTCTTTCTATGACGATTAAACGTTCCACAAGAAGCTTGATCTTGTCATATGCATTTTTATCAAATCAGTGTTGCTTCCGCTTTTGTAGCATCTATCTGAAATATGTAGTCACTGCCAAAGGCAAAGAAAAAATAGGCAAGACATACAATAAATATAAATTTGGAAGTAGCAACGTGGAATAGAAAATACGAATACTTTCATATAAAAAAAATCAACACACTCCATACGTCTGCAAAATTTGCAGCAGAAGTCTACAACTCAAACAACGTTTTTCTGGAAAAGACAACTTGAACAAAAACTCGACCTAAACATCAAAATGCAACTGATAAACACCAATATATTCTCCCAAGCAGCTGTCATCCGAGGATTGCATTAGACAATCTCATAAAGGCACGTATTGAGAATACACAGAATTTATTCCGATGATGAAATATCACAAAAGAATGTCTGATGAGTAATCTAAATGGATTAATCAAATCTACGAGAAAGACAGGTAGCAGCGGCAGCACAAATAGCTAAAGAAATAAAGCACAATAGCCAAGTAAAATATAAACAAAAAGAAAAGATTGATCTGAGGTCAAATATTTTCCTGACCACCTACTAAAACCACCCCGAAGTATGTCTGATCATCCTGAAATACTAGTTTACAGTGGAATTTTGTGGCAAATCTAAGTTAACTCTCCCAAATAAAGAAGTAGTACTCTATGGCAGAACCAGCAATCTCAAAGACATCAAAGTCTACGTTTAGCTAGCGTCAGTGAAATGGTAAGACTATAGAGAATGGCTGGGTCACGTGGTGATGACAGGTGTAAAATGTGTTAACATTCGAGAGAGACCACACTCATTCTCTAGCATAGCAGCGTGAAAAAACAAAGAGAAATTGTTCTCAATATCACAGTAAAATTTGAAACAAATGACGAAAGTCTTCACAAATCTGATTAAATGACAAAGTAGCTTAACATAACGCCATTTCCAAATCAATTTTCTTCCCTTGACCACACATTCAGTAATATACTACTAGCTGCAACTGCTAACAACTGTAATTTAATTTCCTACATATTAAGGAAGGAACGAAAATGAATCGTACCGAAAAAGCCACCTTAGAACATGGAAACACTCGGCTACCACACCAAAGATTTTAAAATAAAATAATTCATTTAATTTTGCTCTTTACTCTCACTCAGTCATCTATATAATAATAATAATAATAATAATAATAATAATAATAATAATAATAATAATAATAATAATTATAATTTTAGTAATAATAAACCCATTGTATTTGTAAAAGAATTAACAATAGCATACCAGTATAATTCACATAATCAGGTGTTGTCTTTTCAACTGAAATGAGAAATCAGCGTGTGTTCGTTTCAAAATCTAAACGTAATATAAGGAACATTAAATCTATCACATACAAATAAGAAGATACCCGTTTGTAACACCTCATGACGGAATATATATATATATATATATATATATATATATATATATATATATATATATATATATATATAGAGAGAGAGAGAGAGAGAGAGAGAGAGAGAGAGAGAGAGAGAGAGAGACTTGTTAGTTGCTCGCAAATCATACATGTCTTCACTTTTTTCACATTTTATGAATACTATTAATGTAGCGTAAATGGCATTGAAATAATTTTATTTGTAAGATAATTCACAATAGCATACCAGTATAATTCTCATATTTAGGTGCTGTCCTTTCAGCTGAAACGAGAAATCAGGAAAATTAAATCTATCACATACAAGTAGGAAGATATCCATTTTAAACACCATATGACGGAGAAGAAAAACCATATTGTAAGAATAGGCAATGAAAACGTTTTATCTTCAATTCTTTTCCCTTCTATACGAGGAACCGTTTACTTCACGTCCAGATATTGTGATATACAGTTGGAGCATGATTTTTAAGAATAAACAACAAATGTGTTGTATTAAATATTTGTTATAAAACATATTCGTAGTAACAGAGTAAACGTATTGCACTGAACATTATGTTTGCGATTATTGCTCCATTGTGTAGATAAAGTTTGACTTTAAACTGGAATGTACAACTACAACATGTAGATTTTTCGTCTTAATGTTCACAATAATCAAAGTACAGAATTTTCTTTCCTGTTTTTTTAACCTTAGGGCAGATGCATACAGATTGTACATAATCAGCTATTCTTGCAAAAAATACTTATTACCAGTGTTGATGTTTTGTTTAATTTTTTATATTCTTTTAACCAGATAAAGAGGTAAGATCTTTGGCACGTTTAATTAACAATCATAATGCAAAATCCTGCCATATGCTTTTAACATGTCTTAAAGAATGTATGCATATATTCACTATATCCTGGGTTGAACACATGGAATTGTAAAATATCGATTAATTAATAGGTAATCGGAAGAAGCATAAATGAGAACCTACTGATATTTGGATTAAAATGTAATCGATAAACTTGTACACATTTCTGAAAACAATTAAGGCAAAACTACACTTCATGTCTGATATGGAACAAGCAAAATTTCTTTCTATACCGTAGGTCAAACACAATAATATAACTAATACATATTATTAATTACATACTTGGATACAACGTTTCCTAGTTATGAATTATTAATTTTAATATTCCTCGGCAAAATTCTATATAAAATATATGTTGTGGTTTGGACCGAGACATTGAAATCCCAGCCTAGGGGTTATATTATTTGTCTCTCCACGAGGCTTGTCCGAGTGGGGAGACATATAATGTAACCCCGCGGCTGGGATTTCATTGTCTCGGTCCAAACCCCAACGTAGATTATTTTTCTTACCCAATATTATCCTTTAAAGTAAAAATAACTCTTTCAAAGTGTGCACCTCGCAATGTTTACATGTGGCGCATGAATACAAAAAAAGCTAATGAGGGCTGTGGTGTGACCGTAGCGTTCGAAGTACACTGGTCATACGCGTGAGCAAAGAAAAATAACAACATAAAACGCCGCATAGTAATGTGGTATTATCACATTTAATATATGGATGTTATATAAATTAACAATAAATAGTTAACATTTATTAGAAAGAAACTGTTTCCTTTCATCATTTCCAATTTTGAATACCCCACACTCCCGTATAAAAGACCCTCATCACACTCCAAAATATGCGGACCCCAGAGAATAACAATGTGCTAAACTTTGATTCTTTGAAAATTTATATTTCTGTCTTGGAAATATGGCAAGTGATGCAGTGAAATTTGCTTATGGATTAGTGTGTTGAGGGATAAATGATTCCTTCTGGCTGGTAAGTGTACTATTTGACACTAATATTGCAGGTATATTCAACTGGAGCACAACGGAGATGCTTAACAAAAATATTATAATAGAGCATGTTTGACATAACACATTTCTGGCTGTTGCTAAGTTTTCCGTTGTTGTTTAGAGAGTTGGGATGCTATGAAGTGTATAGTTATATAGTCTTATGTGCATGGATCAGTGTTTTCTGACAGTTCATTTAATATCCATTGATAATTTTATCCTATCTGTAACACAGTAAATTTTCAGGTCAACTTCATTAAATGTAGCTAACAGTATATACAATGTTTCACGCGAAGTGTTTACTGAGCTAGTCCTGCATATAAGATAAACTTGACCATGCTAGTTTGAAGGAATTAACATAATATGAAAACCTCGAAAAAGTATGCGTGTGTGTATTTGTCTCTATCAAAATGTTTTTGTTTTGGTGTGTTTTTAAGACAGATTGACCTTAAGTAACTATGTTTTGATTATATATTATTTGTTGTTGTTGTTGTTTTATTTGAGAACAACTATGGCACAGCAGAAGAAAAGAATGTTTTTTGTTTTTTTTGGGGTTAAAAGTAGTGCTCAGCGCGTGGACACCATAACTGAGAAGACTGGTCTGAGATGACTAGACTGAGATAAGAAAAGTAAGGTTAGCAAAACAGCTAGATTTTTCTGTCGCTTGGGTGAGAAAACATTTGTACACACATAATTACCGGCAGGGTCGGTCTTAACCCGATTGGACCGACTTTTGCCCCAATCGGATCCCACACGTTATCACTTGAAAAAAATATATATCTAAAGAGAGAAAATAATTTTAAAGAGATAGAAGAAACCTTTAAGTTCAGTATCATATAAAACTTGTTTGAAAGTTTAGTTCCAAAGGCCTCTTCTCTCAGGGGTCACAGCGCATAAATTCAGGGTGCGCCGTCAATTGATCCCAATCGGGCACCGCGTTTGCTAAGGCCGTTCCCGGAGAGATTAGGCAAAATGCACACCGTTTTTTAGATGTTTTTGTGCAATAAATGGATCAACTGTAACCCATGTCAGATTTTGAGTAATTGATTAAACGTCGGTAATCCTTTGCTGCAGGTGAGATAGAAAGGAATGACCGATAAAAATCATTGTCGACAGAAACATTTGAGTAAACATTTTGATTTTTGTCTTCTTTAATTGTTATTGCGTTGTTCAAGATATTTCCAGTTAAGGCATACATATTAATCGAGCTGTCCTCACTAACGCTTACATTTGTTTTATAAAACCCTTACATATTCACATGAAACATCTCTTTATTATTCAGCAGCCCATACATATACATGTCTGTTTATAAATTCATTACATTTATTATTTACTATCTTGTTTTTGTCGACAGGAATAAATCATCTAGGAAAAGAAAACGAAAATTCTTATAATGGTCCCCTATTACACAGTGTATACAATATACATCATTTCTCTTGGTAGTCTCTTGAACCGAGAAAGATTAGTTGTGCGATCTCATTGACGGTGTATGCGCATGTGGCGCTTGTGTCCATATTCCGTTGCACACAGGCGGTTGCATTTTCAACACGGCACACCGATGATTGGGCGCGGCTGAGACACAGCTCTGTGATGTCTCTCAGGAGCTGCTGAAAGACGCTGGCGGCGGTCAACCTCGAAGGTAGAACGCACGTTTCTGTTCACGGATGACCAGTGACTTCTGTCTGAGGCAGCTAGCTCGAGCTCGTAGGGTAGAACGTCAGACCATTTGATGTCTTGAGATTGTCTTTGTACCTCTTGCATGGGCGGCTTTGGTTTCTGTTGCTCTTGGCTAGCTCGCCAAGAACAGCTTGTCAAAGAATTAGGCGAAAATTGAATTTTTTTTTTTTTCTTGAATTACAGACTAATCTCACCATTGTTTTTGTTTCGTCGTACATGCGTTACCTGGGTGAATAAGTGGTTTTCTCCAAGGTAAGCGGCGTGTAACGATTTGCATGTGCCTGATTTCGAATCACTTGAAGTCAGGAACATTAGAATCACGGGGTGCACGGTAATTTTGCCGTGAATTGTGCTCAGCTATTTGAGGATATATAAGGCAGAATATTTCTGATAATAATTACGAGTCCAAAAGTATCTTATAACAGGAAAGATAGCTCGTCATTCTATCTCCAGCCAAAGAGGTGAGTGTTAAATTTATATTTCGTTTTATTGTGCATTTTATTCCGTTTATCATTTCATGTAATGATGCCTTTATTACAATGCAGATTTAAACGTAGAATATTTGGAATTACTAGTCACTATTAGACTTTAAATGCAATAGCGTAATCTGAGTTTTAGATTGTTTTTGAAACAACTACTATTAGTGTGATTTCTTTATTGTAGCTGATATCGTAGCTGATATTGTAGCGGAACGTCTCTGATATTGTAGCTGATTTGTAGCGGAACATCTCTGAAATTGTTGCTGAAATTGTTGCTGATATTGTAGCGGAGCATCTCTGAAATTGTTGCTGATATTGTAGCGGAGCATCTCTGATATTGTAGCTGAAATTGTTGCTGATTGTAGCTGAACGTCTCTGAATGTATCTGATTGTAGCTGAACGTCTCTGAACGTATCTGATTGTAGCTAAACGTCTCTGAATGTCTCTGAATTGTAGCTGAATGTGATTAATTGTGCCATTTGATTGTGAGATCAAATTGAGGTATCTGACTGTCTGTCTGTCGGATTGTCTGTCCGTCTACATTGTAACAGAATTGTTACCGAGAGGATGGTGGATTAAATGAACAACACAAACACAATATGTGAAAGAAAATATAAATTTATGAAATAAATTATTAATGAAAAATAATGATGTATCAACACAATAATTCATGCGTTCAACCCACAATTGCACTCACAACCATTCACAATACATGAATAAATGAAATATTAATACAAAATAAACACAGATACAAAGGAATCTCTTGGACTATACACAGATCCAAAGAACCTTTACAAAAGTTATATTAACGCAAGTATAAATTGCGATAATAAACACTAACATCAAACTATACTATCGCACGTATGGATTGCGACAACTAGCACGAACATATACATGTATTTAATCAAGTTGCTAGCTTTTATTGAGATTCATGCAATGCCTTGAAATACTATTGTGATTTGAAGTAACCATGTAAATACAACACTGTATTCAATTGTACTACAATTGCAACACACACGTGTCTCGACCCTGTATAACCGTACGATTCACCCACAGTTGAATCGCCGCCCAGTTTCCCCGAAAACCTAGGGTTGACTCAATACTTTTATCGGTCACTTGCCCTTCACGGATCCACCACAGTTATACGTACAGACAGCATACAACATCTACTAGAACTAACGTTCCTCAATACCCTAGATGTCGCCCCGGATGTTTACAACTCTAGACAGTTCCGACACTCGGACTTCTAGATTTCCGGATATTTACACGTCACGACAGATGTAGACGGACAGACAATCTGACAGACAGACAGTCAGATACTTCAATTCGATTGCACAATAAATCAGCAACAATTTCAGCTACGATATCAGAGATGTTATCAGCCGACGTTATCAGAGATGTTTTCAGATGCGTTATCAGAGATGCTATCAGAGATGTTTTCAGATGCGTTATCAGCTACAATAAAGAAACCAGACTAATAATTGTTGTCTCAAAAAATAATCTAAACCTTAGATCACGCTATTGCATTTAAAGTCTAATAATGACTAGTAATTCCAAATATTCACGTTTAAAATCTGCATTGCATAAAGGCATCATTATATGAAATGATAAACTGAATAAAATTCACAATAAAACGAAATATAAATTTAACACTCACCCCTTTGGCTGGAGATTGAAAGACGAGCTATCTATCCTGTGATTAGATACTTTAGGTCCCGTAATATTGATCATAAATATTCTGCCTTATATACCCTCAAATAGGTGAGCAGAAATCACGGCAAGATTACCGTGCACTACGTGAAACAAATGTTCCGGATTTCATGTAATTCAAAATCAGGCACATGCAAATCGTTACACGCCGATTACCTTGGGAAAAACCACTTATTCACCCCAGGCAACGCATGTACGACGAAACAAAAAAAATGGTGAGATTAGATTGTAAATCAAGAAAAAAAAATAAATTCAATTTTCGCCTAATTCTGTGACATACATCTGTCGTGATGTGTAAATATCCGGAAATCTCGAAGTCTGAGTGTCGGAGCTGTCTAGAGGTGTAAACATTCCGGGGTGGCATCTAGGTATTTGGGAACGTTGGTTCTAGTAGATGCTGTATGCTGTATGTGCGTATGTGGTGGATCCGTGAAGGGCAAACGGCCGATAAAAGTATTGGTTAACCCTAGGTATTCGGGGAAGCTGGGCGGCGATTCAACCGGTGGTGAATCCTACGGTTATACAGGGTCGAGACACATGTGTGTGTTGCAATTGTAGTACAATTGAATACATTGTTATATTTACATAGTTACATCAAATCACAGTAGTATTTGAAGGGATTACATGAATCTCAATAAAAGTTAGCAACTTGATTAAATACATGTATATGTTCGTGCTAGTTGTCGCAATCCATACGTGCGATAGTATAGTTTGATGTTTTGTATTTGTTATCGCAATTTATACTTGCGGTAATATAACTTTTGTAAAGGTTCCTTGGATCTGTGTATAGTTCAGGAGATTCTTTGTATCTGTGCTTTTTTTGTATAAAATTTATTCATGTATTGTGAATGGTTGTGAGTGTAATTGTGGGTTGAACGCATGAATTATTGTGTTGATACATCATTATTTTTCATTAATAATTTATTTCATAAATTTATATTTTCTTTCACATATTGTGTTTGTGTTGTTCATTTAATCCACCATCCACTCGGTAACAATTCTGTTACACAGCTGCTTTAGGAGTTTGTTTTGATCTATGCGAATGATCTGGTCATTCCAATGAAGCTGGACCTGGATTAGTTTTCATTCGATGCTTGTTGTGTTGGCTCTACCAAAGACTTACTGGCTGGTGATTCGGTCCTTCCACTTCCGCATTTTAGTTTTTGAATTTAACTCGTGCGAAAATCTTGGAAGAAAATAATTTACTAGAAATTTGACTCGTGTTGATGGATTCAAGCTCAACCTAGTGGTCAGTAGTTTCAGTTCTTTCTACCATTTCACATTCATGTGTACAATTATACACAGATAATTTCCTGACCTCAGATGCATTCTTTGGCACTGAAAGAGGTGAACCATAACGCATCATTTACTTCCTTCTGTTTCGTTCTGTACATGCTTCTGATCTCTGTTATTTTCATCATCTGTCTTCACAGGATCATTTTTATCTGGTGCATTCGGAATGTGCTGGCCATGATAAGGCACATATGTGTTGCGTTTTTTGATTTTCCATGTGTTATTTCCTACAAATACATGTGAATAATCAACATTATTATTTAGAAAAAAAGATGGACCGATATCTGTCCGTGTGTGTGTGTGTGTGTGTGTGTGTACTGATTATGAATCAGATACTTCGATAGCTAGATTGATTCATATCTTGAAGATTTGCAGATTGATCCTTCAACTCTTGTTTTATAAAAATGAAACATTGCAAACATAGCATAAAGTAGCATTGTTGTAGTAATGTTCTGTCTTAAAATTTTAATCTTTTGCCTCATGTTTTTCAAAGCTGAGTTGATGTCATTCGTCAATTCTGAGAAAATGAGCATGGAGTAATTTTTGAATGTCTTTTAAAGGACTCGCTGACAACTCTGAAACGGCTATATTTTCGGTTTATATGTACAAACGATCACAGTTCAATCTCTACTGATCACTGAAGAAGCATAAGTGAGAACCTACTGACATTTGGATAAAAAACAATAATGGAAAACTTGTACAAATGTCTGAAAACAATTAAGACAACCTTTATGAAACGAGCAAAAGACTTTCCATGCCGTAGGTCAAACACAATAGTACAACTAGTTAATACTATTTATCATCTACATGGATACAACGTTACCTTGCTATGAATTCTAAATTTTAATATTCCTCGGCCAAATTCATAACTGTGTATACCAGTATACCAAGGACTTTGTTTAAACTTTCCTTTGTTACAAAGTTGACATGATGGTATGCCTGAGAAAACTGGCTTAATTATAAAGTTGTCATCACTTGATGCTCCGAAACCATGTACACAATGGCGGTCAGTGCTATAGACGTCAGATAGCACGATTCCCAGGGCCCCTTGAATTTCAGATCGGGCGACTCCTGTGTTCCAAATGAAGTGTTCATTTGGTTAGACGGAAAGAAAATTTATTTTGCACGATTAAACTCCAGTGCACTGATGACGTTCAGCAGTATATTTACATGTTGTTGAAAGACTAATACATTTTAATATTTATCCCTATTTATATCCCTGTCTCTTTTGAAGGTCATCAGCTTACAATACTTCTATCAAAAAGTTGTATACTTTGTGTATAACGCGAACCATCTGACATATCAATAGAGAACGGAACATCTGGGACACTTATGATTAGTACTCGCTCAGCTTTGACATGCATGTTATTCATTTGGTGGTAGGACCAAACGCTGTTTTGCTGGCGACAACACGTACCGTTTTATATCCGAAATCTATCTCTTTGAAAGACGGTTTTTTTAAGCATACTATAAATGTATTACAGAAGCCAGTCAGAACCTCTCAACCTGGCGGAGAAAACTGTTCCAGTATTGGTTGCAACCGGTGACGTGATGCATGGTTGAGTATTGATAATTAGGCTAGCATATGTCCACAAACAATTACCGTCAGGGTTTAAGCCGATAGGACACGTCATGCCCCAATCATATCCTGCACGTTAGTAATTTTTATATATAAAGAGAGAGAATAATTTTAAAGCGATGGAAGGAACCTTTAAGTTCAATACCATATATAACTTGTTTAAAAGCTTAGTTCCGAATGCCGTTCTCACAGGGGTCACAGCGCATAAATTCAGGGGGCACTATCAAATTGACCCCAATCGGGCACCGCGTTTGCTAAGGCCGTTCCTGGATAGTGTAGATAAAATGCAGTATGTTTTTGAGATGTTTTTGAAAAATAAAGGGATCAGCTGTAACCTATGTCAGGTTTTGTCGACATGGATAAATCATCCAGGGGAAAAAATAAATGTGTATTAGTTATAATGGTCCCATATTACACATTGCATACAATATATATCCTTTCTCTTGGTGGTCTCTCGAGCCGAGGAAGACAAGTTGTGGGATCTCATTTACGATGGATGCGCATGTGGCGCTGGAGTACAAATTCCGAAACACACAGGCGGTTGAAGGTGGGACATAGGACACCTGTGTGTGTGAGTGGCTGAGACACAAGTCTGTGACGTCTATCACGAGCTGCAGCAAGACGCTGGCGGCGGTCAACCTCGATGGTGGAACTCACGTTTCTGTTCAGGGCTCGCTAGTGACTTCTGTCTGAGGCAGCTGGCTCGAGCTCGTTGGGTTGAAGGTCAGCCCATTTGATGTACATTTTGAGATTGTCTTTGTACCTTTTGTATAGGCGGCCTTGGTTTTATTTTTGCTCTGGGCTAGCTCGCAAAGAACAGCTGCTTGGGAATTTGTTTTGATCCATGCGAATGATATGGGCAGTCCAACGAAGCTTGGCCTGGATTAGTTTGGCTTCGATGCGTTTTTCGTTGGCTCCATCAAGGACTTACTGGTTGGTGATTCGGTCCTGCCACCTGATCCGCATGATGGATCTCAAGAAGCGCTGGTGTAACTTTTCTAATTGACCTGACTGATATGGCTTCGGTAGACAGGCTATGTTTCACAGCCATATATGAGAGATGGGAACAACTAGTGGGCAATATAATGATTGACGTTCGCTGCCATCTCTTTAGCTCTTCTAATTTTGAGGCAAATAGTATATCATCTTTTGTCAAAGTAAACGTATTATATGCACATATGTTTTTTTTGCAGCAAAGTTTCTTCAAAAATAAAAAATTCAGTTATTGCAATAGACTATTTTAGTCGATCTTGTGATCTCAATCATACCCAAACATTAGATTATATCTGCTTTTTTAGTCCAACACTTCATGTTAAAAACGCCTTTTAGAGATAATATATATCCAGTTATGATACCTAGTAATTAACCATGTCAACGTAACGATTGCACATAATAATTGTGTGTTAACGTTTACTAGAACAGGCAGTAAAGACTTTGTACATAAGGGCTCAAACACTTCTCCAGCGTTCTGATCAATGTAAGAACAAACCAAACTGAGTATGGGACGGATATCAAAAGAATTGGTGAATTATATTTCTGCCTTTTAGGAAATGAAACTTTTGTGACGACCTTCTGGTTCGCTGTTCAACTGGTAAGTTTTACCTATCTTTGCAATATTCAGTTTATTAAGTTCAATTTTATGCAATGTGTATGAGTAGGTTTTAGTTAAATCGTAAAAATGTACTGATTTTTGAAATCTCCTCAGGATCAAGTGCGTCACAGGGAGGATCGTCTTCCAGATCTGAAATAAAAGAAATGATGGGGCGTCCATCCTTTCACACAGTGAGTGTTTTTATTATAGGAAAACTTTGCTGTACAAATTGAATAAGAAACATGACTTAACTTTGCATTCTTTTGTCCAACTAACAAGGACGATTTTTAAAACAGTGTGTGTGTGATTTAGGTCTTATGATGTAGCTTTAACAATTTCAGTTATATCTTTACGATGTCTACAGTGTGGCGGTTTATAGTGGTATCTTGCACTGGGTCATCATGCCACAGACATGTAGCATCATGTTCCACCCAGTAACATTATCCTGACACGACGCTTACCAGGCGCTCTAATTATTTAAATAGTTCCTATCGAATATAAAATGAACGGGTCCTACAAAGTAACATAAAGACTTTCACATAAAATACAATCGAGGAGAATTACATTTATTCATTAAATGCAACTTACATGCAATATTCTTGCATCACGTAGCTTGACATATTCTTCCTACCGTCTACGTTTTCGTATATAGCAATAATTAAACTTTTCCCTCACTAAAGATACAGCAGCTCTCACCTTGCTTCTTTCATTGGTAGCAAGTCTTACGACAATGTTTATTTTCTGCTTAAATGCTGGACGGCACAGTAACTAAACTATACTGGTAGTTTGGTATTATATTTAGGAAGGGATCAAACGATTCTGTAATCTTTCAGTTAACCTACATGGAGAGATTTGGATATTCCTGTATAAAAAAGACCGAATGATGTCACTTACATCGGCTTTTTGAATTAAAAGATTCATTAATGTCTTCTATTATTTTTTAAATTTAACTCGTGAGAACATCTTGGAAGAAAATAATGTACTATAAATGTTACTCGTGTTGATGGATTCTAGCTCAACCTAGTGGTCAGTAGTTTCAGTTCTTTCTACCATTTCACATTCATATGTGCAATTATACGCAGATAATTTCTTGATATCAGATGCATTATTTGGCACTGAAACAGGTGAACCATAACGCGTCATTTACCTCCTTCTGTTTCGTTCTGTACAGGCTTCTGATCTTTGCTATTTTCATCATCTGTCTTCGCAGGATCATTTTTACCTGGTGCATTCAGAAAATTCGGGCCATGATAATGCACATATGTGTTGCGTTTTTTGATTTTCCAAGTGTTATTTCCTACAAATACATGGGAATAATCAACATTATTTTTTAGAGAAAGAAAGATGGACGGGTATATGCCCATATGTGTGTGTGTGTGTGTGTGTGTGTGTGTGTGTGTAATGATTAACAGTCAAATAGTTCGATAGGTAGACTGATCCATATCTAGCCTAGAAGATGCGCAGACTGATTCTTCAAATCTTGTTTTTAAAAATGAAACATTGCAAACATAACATAAAGTAGCATTGTTGTAGTAATGTTCTCTCTTAAAATTTTAATCTTTTGCCTCATGTTCTAAAAGCTAAGTTGATGTCATTCGTCAATTCTGAGAAAACTGGAATGGAGTAGTTTCTTAAAAGCTTTTACAGGACTTGTTGCTCACAAATCTCCAACGGCTGTATTTACGGTTTATATGTACAAAGGATCGCAGTTCAATCTCTATTGATCACTGTGATTTTACTTAGATGCCTGACAATGATAAAGATGTTTTTTGTAATAATAATAATAATAATAATAATAATAATAATAATAATAATAATAATAATAATAAGCCGTGAATAGAAACCAGCATGTTCTGCAAGTGTATTTTGTCTGATTAGTGTGGAAACATCCTAATGGGGGTGGGGTATGTTGCTAAGCCTCTAATCACGGTTGCTGTAGTAAGTGAACTTTGATATTGACATCTCATGTCATCAACACCACTCTCTTTGCAAAGCCCAGAGCATGCATTCAGTTTATCAGATATTTTGAAATTTGCTGCCCATCTGATTTTATCACTGCTATTGTTTTCCTAAACCATCTTAAGCACGTGATAAAATGTCAATAAGTATAAGCGACCAGTAAATGTTCAAACGATCACAGAAAATGAATTTTTTTTAGACACCAAGGTTAAAAAGTATGTCTCAGTTTATCTATCTAGATTATGTTCATATCCCTTTCGTACGACAGTTTCTATCTGCTATGAATTGAAAATGTGGGGAACACATTACGACAGGTTGCCTACAGCAGCAAATAACAAATAACGAAACGTTTGGGCAACATTTCTGGTTCTGTAATACTCCTCATTCGTCAGGCCTATTTTAGCGAACAATAAATGTAACCAAAGAAGATGTCTCATTTTGTGGAAAATATATGCATATGTTGTAACTCTACTGTTGCATTTCCTTATTTTACAATCGCCATTTGGCTTCTGATGTATGCACGTAAAATGGTCGTTAAGATATATACACCAAATGTAAGTAATTAAAAATGCGTATTTTTTTAAAAAAACAAACCTTGTTTAGTTCCGTCAACATTTTCCGCATCTCTTGTTACTTGTTGCTACTGGAAGTGATAAAGAGTCGAGCACTTGGATGATCCTTTACCCATATGTTTTTTTTCCCCTGTCAAACAGTGAAGGAGGTAATGTAAACAGGTAGACAGGGGAAGAAAATCAAGGATGAAAAGAATAAAAACAATTATTGAGCTACTGTTTTAGTTAGCCACATTTAATGTCTTTCTTCAGTTTGAAAAATTAAATAAATCAAACTTTAAGAACAACATTTTAGTTGCAGGTTATGTAAGAAAGATTATTTTACAAGTAATATTTCATTATGCGTCCATACTGAATAGTAGATTCGCCAGTGTTTAGAGACCTTGTACATACACTTAATCCCCGATATAATGTTCCAGGTAGAAAGCAGTTTCCAGAGGTAATCATTCCTCAAAAATATGCTCAAGTCAAGGCGCGGGTAACAGAAGACCGAAATGCTGAAAAGGTTGCATTGACAACATATAGCTGGATGTCGATTTAAATATGTCTGAGAGAAACATTGATACAAATTAGAAGCTGATAAACTATCTCCTTCAAACTCAGCCTATGTATGAACGGTACAGAGGTGAGAATATAGCAGTTGGGATTAATGAGGCCCTCAAAAAATGGGAAAAACAGTCTATCCCCATACCACCTATTGTATCAGATAATGCATCAAACATGGACAAGGCAGGGACTCTTTTAGGATGCAACTTTCACATAAAGTGTTATGCAGATACAATTAATTTAGCTGCACAAAATTGTCCCAAGATCAGACGCATTGAAATTCCCCTCAGCAGGATTGGTCGAATAGTTTTTCCACCGAAGTACATGTACAAGTACAGCAGCTAAACTGAGAAGCCAGGCTGAATTGTTGGGTCTACCGGATCATAAGCTGTTAGCTGACGTGCCCACTAGATGGAACAGCACTTGTGACATGACTTCAAGTTTTCTTGAAATGCAGTGTGCAGTAATTGTCCAGCTCTCTATGTCTATATCAATCTTGCTAAAATAAAAGAGAAAGATTTAAATACACTGTCAGATGATGACATGTGCCTGGTAGATGAAGTAATGGTTTGTCTAGAACCTCTTAAATTGGTGAGAACCACTCATTTTGCAGAGTCAGTTACAACTATTTATGTTATCATGCCTCTTCCTTGCAAACTAATTGACAGCATTTTACAACATAGCGATATGACTCTTAAGTAATAGTTAAGATGAAAACGGCTGTGGTTGATGATCTTCAGGATAGATTCCTTCGTCAAGAAGAAACTCTCACCATTGCTTCTGCCTGTATCCACATTTTAAAGCCCTACCGTTCCTCTGGAATGAAATCGTTACCAATATTTTGCAGAATGCACCAGAAATCACTGCTAGAGTGAAGGCTGTACATGACAATGATCACTTGCCCGTGGGCGATAGTGGGAATCCAGAACTGTCACCTTTACCACAGCTAACTGAGCATTTATGTGTGTCTGCCAATTCTGCTGCTAAGGATGCTCAACCACTTTGCAAAACGCTCAAGTCAGACATTGGACAGAGTGATATGATATATATATATATATATATATATATATATATATATATATATATATATATATATATATATATATATATATATATATATATATATATATATATTAATATATATATATATATTTAAGCGCTTATAGCTTTTAAAGATTAGGCGCTATACAAAGTCCTCATTATTATTATTATTATAAAGGTACCGGTTGTTCTGGCATGCAAGAACTTCTTGCTAATGTCTACCTAAATGTTGTGGAGGCATCGAAAACACAAATAGAAGAACGAAAAAAGTTTAAAAACTGTAGAGAGTTTCTGTCGATTCCCTTGGATACAAATCATCGTCAATGCTAGAAAAATCACTAGCAGAGATTTCCTTGATTAGCTAAGCTTTCTAAATCCTTATTGTGCATACCAGCAATAAGTATCCCTTCTGAGAGGGTGTTCTCCACTGCTGGAGATGAAGTAAATGCACAACAGTCAGCCCTATTAACAAAACATGTTGATGCTTTTATTTTCTTACAACATATGAAGTAAGTTACATCATGTGATTTTCAAGGCAGTTCAGTTTGAACTACACGGGGGTAAAGTGGCAACGAAGAGACCAATCTGCAGTTTTATGCGTTTTGTGTTTATCAAAAAGTGAACCACAAACTTTTGTGCAAAGTTCAGACAAAAGATCTAATTTGAAATTTTTTACTTATGTTTTAGATTGCATATACTGTACTGCATTTTACTCCTTTTCTTTATTATGTAATTAAATAGTATTACCTAATTTTTGCAGTTTGTATTCATTTTATTTCTATACATTTACAGGAATCTGTAATTCTTTCTTAAATTAATATATTGCAATAATATTGAAATATTTTGCTTAATATTGTGATATATTGCAATATGATTTTCAATTCAATACCCACCCCTAATAATACGGAAACATTGCGATTTCATAATAGGAAACTGTAAAAAGGCGATATTTCACTAAATTCAGAAGACAACTTATCCACTCTGTAAAAATTATATTTTGTCGATTTATTCATATATCATTAAAAACATCAATATGATGTTAAAATGCTCAAAAATTGCATTTCATGAAAAATATATTAAAACATATTTCAGTTAATATCTGCAAAACGTGGCATAATATATGTCACCAGTCCTAACGAATAACTCATATAAAGATAACGAAACTAATATATAATCCACATTCTGATAAAATTACACTGGACAACAAATTTTTACAAAAGTCATGTTACTGAAATAAAATTAGTCAATTCTTATCAATTTTTATGTGCTGAACACGAATATGACAGTCAAATTGCAAAATTGGCTCTAGTTTTTTTGTAATCTGCAAGAAATTAATGTTTACATAGCGAAATGCATTCCAATAGTAAAAGGTCAACTGTAATAGCCTACCTATAAAAAATCAAGTCATTGACTACATCTTAGGTTTCTTCGCCTGTCTCTTGTACAGCTGTTCGGGAGCATCTCTGAGGTGTGTCCAGCAGTAGTCAGCCAGCATTGTAGTGGACCATTTTCCCTGGTATCTTTGTTCCATTGTTGCGATATCTTGATGAAAACGTTCGCCGTGTTCATCACTAACAATACCACAGTTGCTAGGAAAGAAATCCAAATGGGAATGAAGGAAGTGAATCTTTAGAGACATATTGCAGCCAAGTTTCTTATACTTCATCAACATGTCTTCTACTAGTTCCTTATAGTTTTCTGCCCTAACATTTCTGAGGAAGTTTGTAGAAACTAGGCGAAAAGCATTCCATGCTTGTTTCGCGTCACCTTCCAGCAAATTGTTGAACCGGTCATCTTTGAAAAGCTCTCGAATCTGAGGACCCACAAAAACTCCCTCTTTAATCTTTGCTTCGCTGAGTCGAGGGAATTTTTCATGCAGGTATCGAAATGCTGGCAAAGTCCGGTCAATGGCTTTCACGAAGTTCTTCATCAAACCTAGTTTGATGTGAAGGGGTGGTAGCAAGATTTTCTGAGCCTCAACCAGAGCTGGGTGTTGGATATTCTTCTCTCCAATGGCTACATTCTGCCTGTGAGTCCATTCCTTCCTCATGTAGTGCATTTATCTTGCTCGGCTATCCCACTCGCATAAGAAACACATGTATTTTGTATATCCTTGCTGCAGTCCCATTAAAAGGGCAACTACCTTCAAATCACCACAGAGGTGCCAGCTGTACTTGTTATACTCAATGGAATTCAGTAGCTGCCTTAAGTTATCGTATGTCTCTTTCATGTGGACAGCATACGCTACTGGAATAGACGGAAGAATGTTTCCATTGTGCAAAAGCACAGCCTTGAGACTCAGTTTCGAAGAGTCCACAAATAGTCTCCATTCTTGTGGGTCATGAGTGATTTTTAAAGCATTCATGAGGCCCTCAATATCGAAACAGAATATCAGATTACTTTCCTTTCTAAAGAAAGGCTCCAATTGCTGGTGGCGCTTTCGATATGCAGTAATTGTGACATCTTCTTCTAGAAGATTCCATTGTTGGAGTCTTGATCCTAGCAATTCTGCCTTGTTCTTTGATAAGTCCAAATCACGAATCAGGTCATTTAGTTCTTCCTGTGTTATTCTGTGTGGGGTTGATGATGCACCACAGTGAAAATCTGGATCACTGCATGCTGATGGACCAGGAGAAGAACAGGTCGACTCACCTTTGTCTTCGTCAGATGAATCAAGAGAATATTCTGCTGGAGGTTTTGGAATAGTCCCTCACCATGTGGAACTGGTCTCAATGCAGACGGAATGTTTGGGTAGACTATTCTCGACTTCTTTCGCTTCGTTATTCCGTCGGAAAGAGGAGGAACCAAGCAGAAGTAACAGTCATTTAGGTGTTTGCTTGGCTCTCTCCACACCATTGGGACTGCAAACGGCATTGATGACCTTTTGCAATTCAACCACTGTGAAAGCTGTGTTGTACATGTAGCACAGCATATATGCGGAGCCCAAGGCTTGTCTTGGTCACCAACCTTGCATCCGAAGTAAAGATGATATGCCTTCTTCACTTGAGAATTGATACTTTTCTTCTGGTTGGCAAATGTCACTTCCCCACAAATATAGCAAAAATTGTCCGCGGTATTAACACACTTTCGAGGCATTACTGTTCTTTATTGTACGTAAATGGATAAAATAATAAGTTTTATGTAACAGTAGCTTGAACTGTCTCGCACAACGTCTAAAATATTTTAATGCTGAACCGAATTGAATTGAATAATGGGTTTTAAGTGCTCCGTCCGTGAGGCTCTTAGCACTGTTTTATCTCCTAAAAGGAGTTATTTAATTATCCTGTGGGTGGGAATTGTGCCGCGCACCCACTAGGCGTTTATGTGATCAAAGGATCACTTATTTAATTTGGCCGTCACCACGGGACAATTATTGAACTGCCTCTGGGTGAATGTAAGGCCGTAGGGTGGGTAGGAATAGAACCTACACACACCCACCCAATCAGTATTCTGTCTGCCTATCCAATCTGCAATAGCAGTAAAGCAAAGCGAGAGTAAAATAGTTTAACTCATATCGCCTTTGTCTGCATAGTAAGGTCGTGCAAGCACGAGAAATTACTGCAGCGGGAAGCAGTGGTGCGAAGAGCCATGCTGAACCTATCTGATTGGGCTTTATATAGTACACTGCTTACGTCAGCTTCAGCAGCCGCCTGGCATTAGTATAATAGGCCTACACATGTATAGTACACTGCTGACGTCAACTTACTTCAGCAGCCGCATGGCATTAGTATTGCATTGCATCAGAAAATGATGCAATCAACTGTGGATGATGTGAGCATGATGGTATTATGCAATGTTACATCATTATTCCGGATGTTGCTGCAGTCCTACTGGAGAAATTTACACAGTGAAACATAGAAAATGAGGTATATGAATATCTTCAAAACGAGAGCCAATAAAAAAAATTCACGGTTATATTCGTGTTTGGCACACCAAAATACTACAGATTATGGCCTTTTCAAGTCAGTAATGATTTCACTGTTGACCAGTGTTATTAGCTATGTATTATTTGCTTTCAAAAACAATACTTACAAGTCAGGTACAACATGAACTTGATTTTGGACACGGTCTAACCCAAAATACAATTATACATAACATAAATTGGTGGATAAACAACTAACAAATTAATTATACATATCATTGCATGCAATAATAGGTCGGATTACTATCTTGCCACCTCAAAACTTGTTATTCTATAAGGGAGTTTACTCAGATCTGGCAGTTGGAAATGTTTAGCTGATATTTTTATGATGTAGTTTACATGAGGATGTTCTTTGGCTTGTAGCATGTATTATTAGCCATACCGTCGACATCAAAGATGATGTAACCACTCTTTAGCACCATCATTTGTGTACTTTAATAAAAATTCTATCATTTTAAATAAAACCATTTCATATTTTCTTACAACTCTGATTAGATTAACACTTTGCGTGAGGTTTTCATAGTGGAATCATGACACAAGGCAAAAGAGTAAAACTCTGAGCAAAACATATTACCATTTTGAAAGTTAGCCCACGTGATCTATATATTTCACGTTTGATATTGTCAAAAGAGTAAATCACTCTGAGTAAAATATATTACCATTTTGAAAGTTAGCCAACGTGATCTATATTTCACGTTTGATTTTGTCAAGAGTAAATCACTCTGAGTAAAATATATGACCATTTTGAAAGTTTTCCAACGTGTTCTATATTTCACGTTTGATTTGGGGTTAGATGTTTATTTAAGTGCATTTGCTAGACATTATCGATAGTAAAGTTCGGAAACTTGAGAATGAGACACAGTTTATCAAGCAGGTCACATGTGGCCTGTATTTCATGCTGTACTCACTACTTATGTCTAGCTTCAACAATCAATTATTGTTCTCTTGCATATTACTGATGTCAGTATTTGAAGACTTGGTTAATCATGCCTTTCAAATAAGCACATCATTGTTTAATTAGTAGGATATTGCAACCAAGACGTCTAGTTTCATTTATTGTGTTCCTTTTGTTATTGTAATTTTTTTTAAAGGCACATTTCAGGATAGATTATTGAAACCTTGTTAGGCGTTGTGTCTCTAACAAAGATATATCCTATGATATCAGGGTTTGGTCATGATGATGGATGTGTTAGACTTCAAGTTTTGTTTCTCGTTGGAGAACGAAATGGAGTACTGTGAAGAGCACATCTCTGAAAGGGATGTTTACGACTTGAATGCGAAAATAATCTCAAGATTCACCGTTGTTTGTTAAATTACGCTACTATCCTGCTTGGTTAAGGGATCCGTCTTTGGTTTCTATGACTGGTACATTGTTGTACCAAAAAGATGATAGGAAAGTCATCTCTCTATCATCTCTCTCATACACGTATTAGGTCCAATTCATTTTCGAAGTTCTTTGGAACAGAGGTAAAGTCATAGCCAAAATGATAAAATTTGCGATAAAATTTTAAATTTTTAAATAAAATTTAAAATCATTCAAAGACTGGAGTCACCACATATAACACATTCTGCTCTGGTACAATTTGGAACCAGCTTTAGTAGTGCAAATACACCTTATTTTCAAAACTGACGAATACAGCAGACCTGTGTATTTAGAGATTAATTAGACTCGTGATAACTGAACCAGAAATTGTGTACTGCATATTAACGTTATTGAAAGGGATCTATACAAACATGCTTCAACGAGACTGTATATATCAAATAAAGTCACAAGTACACGATGAACATAGTTTTACCTATTTCTACTGGCCTGCTATATGTAGTTATCTTGTAACATGATACCATAGCATAGTGTCGAATTGGATTGAATAAGAAGAATGTTTTTGAACAAGTTGCTTAGAAGGCATTTTCATGCATTTAAAAGAAAACACATTAGGCATTACTTGAACCACGCCTGCATGCCAATGACTAACTTCGTAAAGGTCATATGATGTCAGACAAAATTCAACCAACCTTATATTTGTAATGGGATGATGTTGGTGTTTAGCATCAGTAACGTTTTATTTTATCTTATCTTATATACATATATACGTTGTTGTTGCAGGGTTTAACGCCATTTTCCAGCACACGATAGACTATATATGGCTGCCAGTATTAATCGAGGAAGAACCCGGGTAACCCTCCGGAAAGAACGATCGACCCACGAACAACTACTGGCATGCTTTCTCACATAGCCACATTGGCAGAATCCAAGACTGGAACCCACGCAGACAGAGGTGAGATGGCAGTGATCCGTAACGGAAAGCGCTTTGGACCACTCTGCCACTGTGTGTGTGTGTGTGTGTGTGTGTGTGTGTGTGTGAATGTTTCAACTGTATACCCTCAGTTTTCTTAAAGTTGTATGGATAGTGTATGAAGCACCTGCCATAAACATCTGTCAAAAATATGTGTGCTACATACAACGTCTGGTCACCAAACAACCCTGAAATGTCTGTACTTTGCGGCAGGGAATATAAATCAATATGTTGGGTTATCATTTTATTATGAAAGGCATATTTTGAGTCCATACTGGAGGGAGTTTGGTCTACTGAGCAAAAAACTAAATTTCATGAAGTAAATTATTTTACTTCAATACTGGCCACAGAATGAAGACTCGATTCAGTGAAATTTGAGGAACTAGCATTGTTTTGTATGGCAAACGGTTCCTCGACTGCTTTATTAATGTCATATACCTTTGAGTTTCATGTACCGCAGAATATTTGCTTTTTCTCGGACGACTACGTAACATAAGCCGTCTTGGTCTGAATATAATAGATTGGACGCGAAACATTTGTTAACTTCATTTGTTCGTAAACAGGTTCCATTAGACTAAATACCGAGAGTGTGTGTGTGTGTGTGTGTGTGTGTGAGAGAGAGAGAGAGAGAGAGAGAGAGAGAGAGAGAGAGAGAGAGAGAGAGAGAGAGAGAGAGAGAGAGAGAGAGGCTGGATATGAGACTAATATAGCAACTCGCTGACCCAGATTTAAATTCGCAATGAGACGCAAAGAAAGATCGTCTAATCTCTATCAGAGTATTTCTTCTGTGGGTCTTGGTACTATTAGTTCCTCAACGTTTCAAACTATGCTAAACAATTAATGGGACCAAGTACACATATTAGCAAATACACAAACACAACACCACACACACACACATACACACACACACACACACAATTTGTGAGAAAAATATTTACAGACTGTATCAAGAAAATAAACGTGAAGTGAACGAAAACGAAAATAAAAAAGATGACATAATCTATGAAAAATTCAAGTCAGTTTCAGTACGAGATAAGGAAGTTAACAACTGTGGTTTTTTTCTTCTCCAGAATAATACAACTATATACATCAGATAACGTTTGTGCTATCAGCAAGAAAAACAAATACGGGGAGTTATATTTAGACTGTGTGGCGTGTGACGGGGTTGTTATGCCGCCACTATGACAGGTGTGCTATGATAGGGAACTGCCAATATTTTATTTACATTATTATAGAAGTCCCACCCAGAATCGATTTTGTAAGAGAGAGAGAGAGAGAGAGAGAGAGAGAGAGAGAGAGAGAGAGAGAGAGAGAGAGAGAGAGAGAGAGAGAGAGAGAAATCATCAATGCTGACAGTTAAATTATTGAGTACACATAAAGTGAAATTCAAATGAATAAAAATGTAATACAATTTAATAGTCCAGCGATAATAATTCCCCAATCACTCTTCTTCCTCTCCACCAAGTGCATCATTTGGGTTATAGTGTGAGATAGCTTTTCCACTTGTCCCTGTTTTCTACTCATCTCTATCTCTCCTATCCCGCCAATTCCTTATCTCCTTTGGAAGACTTCCCTCCTTACTCCTTTTCCTCCTTGAATGCTCCTTCTCCAATTTTCTCCTCCCACTTTTTTGTATTTTTATGTTCAAACGTTCTTTGAAATACGCTCAGCCATATTATTATTTTTTAAAAATTTTTAACACATGATGGTTAGGTTATGGTGAGGTAACTAACGTAACGTGTCTTACCCAGAGATACTCACAGCAGTCAGCCAAAGAGATTCTAATGGCACGATCTGATGAAGCACTTTTTTTTAGCTGCGACAGCGGGATTCTAACCAATCAGCTAGTGCAGTACCTTAATAGATATAAAAATAGAGAGCTGGACTGTTAAAAGGATAAATATAGTGTTCTCTTCTTTGCCACATTTTCTACAACCTCGTCAAAAGGGGTGTGGATGTAAGATGTGATCATACGCATCTATTTTCTCCTAGTATTTTGCCCGAAAGCGTTTTCCTGCTCATGTAATAATAGAGTGATGTCATACTTTATAATATCTCCCCCACCCCCAATGGCAATATGTACGTAAATTTAGCACTGTGGAGAAGGAGATCAGTAGTGAGTAGTACACGGCGTCGGAACTGGCTTTATCATATAAGTCAAGTATTTCTAACACGAAATATAACAAGAGAACGGAGGCAGAATGTTGCGAGTATTTTTAATGTAGGATCTTTGAGCGAATTATTAGGAAGGGAGTTTGACATTTTGTCTTTTTTGCGATGTCTATGTAGGCTACGCAATGCATAATATGATCTAAATATCCACCAGCAATAGGCATTAATGGAGGCAACTTGCTGACTTGGGATGGTCACATTTTGATGTTCACGATGAGGTCTTTTAGTTTATTTTAACATATATGCCTTTCTGTTTGTAAGCTTTTATTTCTGCGAATTACATACATACATACATACATACATACATACATACATACATACATACATACATACATACATACATACATACATACATACATACATACATACATACATATTTGTAGTAATACGTTAAAGCGCATGTGTCCCTTCTTACATATACGGTACTAACCGAATTACAGCTCTATACGAACATAATATAAGAGTTTGAGAATAAATGGAATTAAAAAAATTAATACAATTTATGTAATAATACAAAATCATGAAAGTGATAAATGTACTGTGTATATAATAAAGACAGATTTTGCTTCATTCAACCCTCTTGTAAACTAATCTGTGTGATTCATTGCTAGTGTATTTTAAAAAAAAGGGCGTTTCAGTATATCACTTTCCATATCTAAGGACACTGTTCTCACTTAATGTTTTAGCATTTTAACTACCAGTGTAAGTATATCTTGGTATAAAAATCGAATTAAACAGAACTTATTAAAGTGCTAACCGCGTTACCTAAAATGTGCAGGGAGTTAGCCTTATTTCGCTCTCATAATTAATTACTTTGATGAAAAAAGTCCGATAGCATATAGATTGAATTTTGAAACAACTGTTCTAAGGGAAGCTTAAAACGATAATGTGCCCCGTGTGATATTTAATTTCCATATTTCCGTTTTGCTCATAAGAATTAATTGACTGGTCATATGAAAGTGATTTCGATACACGTTACTATGTACTGCTCTTTTCTGATAAAACATAAAACTAATACAGTAGTTTTCTCAATTTAGTTTCAGGTTCTTTTTAGTTTCTGGGTCAGTTCTAAATTATACTACTACTACTACTATTGCTACTACTACTAATAATAATACTAATAATACTGAGGACTTTGTATAACGTCTATTTAAGCTCTTAGCGCTAAGTATCATCATCTATAATGATATTACTACCAAAAAAAAAAAAAAAAAAAAAAAAAAAAAAAAAAAAAAAACAACAGCATGAAATTATAAAACAAAACTAAATGCTGGAATGTTTTAAGGTAAGAAAATTAGGTCTTTATGTTTGTTGTTCTAGTCAAAAAAGGTGAGTTTTGAGAGCACTATTTAAACGGATCACTGTGTCTTAGTGTAACATTTCGATGGACAATTCATTCCACGTTGGTGGGCCCTGGAATGGAAACGAACGTTGTCCACATGACTTCGTTTTCATAGTGGGAATAATGCGTATACGATTGTCAGAAGAGAAGCGTAAGTATCTTGCTGGTGTGTACACATACTGATTGAGGCCAAATAGGTATCTTGGATTAAAAGAGTCCGTCACTGACATGTTGCACAGAGAAAAAATTTTGTGTTTGATTCTGTATCGAATGGATAGCCAGTGTAGGGTATAGATCAGCAGTCGCAGTGATGTTGGACGTGAATCAAATGTACATGTCTATACTAAATCCATAGAGACAGGTTCAAATGTTCCTAACGGTTGTCGCTGAAATTCTGTATCGCAAATGTGTGGTGACGCCTTGCCAATCGAAATTGTTTTGTCAAGCTAATCTCTAATGATTTGTACTTTGTCATGGAATAAATTTGCAAACAAGTTCAGAAGGTCAGCTGGAGAGAAGGTAGTTCGAAGTGGTGTACATTTGTTCCTTGACATTAGTTTGTTGGTAATCTCTAAAAGCTCTTTGCACCTGGAACTCTCCGTGATTTTAGTACTGTAATGAGATAATGTGGCTAAATGGACTATGTTTGTGACGTTCTTATTAGCGGCTTCATATATTTCTTTATAAATTAGTGAGTCTGGTGGAAAGCCAAAGCCCTTCCGCTTTAAGGTGGTCTCTTTTAGCAGTGCGAAGCTGGTCCCTAACACTGTTATACCACGAAGAACACGTTTGAATTGATACTCTGCACTTGGTGGCTGAGACATAGACATATTTTTCAAGCAATGAACGCAGGCAAGTTTTGAGTTGTTCTGCTGTAGGAGGTAAGCAAGTTGTTAGGTTTGCTTGGATGGTATGCATTAGTTTGGTTATATTTATCATACGGAGGTTACTAATAGTAGCAAATAAAGGTGGAGGGTTAGGGACTGATCCGTCTAGATGGCAAATAATGCATATGTGGTATCACGTCTATTTAGATTCCAGTCTAAATTGTGACCATGTGTATGGGTGGGTTTGTTAACTGACTGTTTAAGGTTGCAATGAATTGAATCTAAGAGCTTGTATGCATATGAGGTTCCAGGAGAGTCAAAGTGAATTTGAAATCTCCAAGAATAATCTGGTTGCCACCTATCGAATTTCTATACTCCAGGAGATTCGGTAGCTGCTCTTAAAAGAGAGATTCAGTCAGCTTGTTTATTTCTACTGGGAGGAAGGCGATAGAGGCAGAAGAAATGGAATGACCTTTGTTAAAGTGTGAGTGTTGTTTCGACTAGTTCAAACGATGTGTGGCAGAAACTGAAGGTTGTGTTGTGTTGTGTTCTTTGTGATGATAGCAATTCCACCTCCGCGAGGGTGGCTGGGGGATGACTTGAATAAATTGGTGTTAGATCTGTACACTTGGGCTCATCAGGTTTGGAATTTTTTATACCTTCTATGTTGTTGTTTTTCCTAATTTTTAAACTTTGAATTTTAATTGATATTACGTATAATAGCATTGATAGTGGGCAGCCTTGCAGCACCGATCATTGCATTTCAAATTTTTCCTTGATCGATCCGTTTATCTGTACATTTCTGGTTATTTCGTTGTACAGAATTTTAGTTTTAGGAAGTTTAATCTAAAGCCGAATTTTTCTAGTACTTTTTGTGTATAATTATATTCTAATCTGTCAAAAGTTTTCTCTTGGTCGAAAAGTATGTCAGCACATTTCGCTCCTGTTCCATTTAAGAAGTCTATGATTGTCCTTATATTTAATATGTTATTTTCAATGTTCCTACCTTCCCCCACAAGTTTGATTTATGTTTACTATTTTATATATCCCACGTTTTTACCCAATTTGCTAAAATCCTTTCTTAAAATTTTCTAGTTTGTGTTTAGGAGGGAGATGGGCCTCCAATTTTTTAAATCTGTTCTATCACCTTTCCCTTTGTAAATAATTGTAATCAACCCCTCTCTCATTTATTCAGTCATTGTGTCATTTTGTTTCGTAATATGTTGTTATATAAACTTTCAAGAATTGGTGCCACCTCACTTTGGATTTATTTTACACAGAAGTCCTCAGTGAGGCCATCTCTATTATGGGGATTTTTTTTGGGGCTAATTCTTTTTATGTAGATGTTATTTCTTCTAGTGAAATTACATAGTCACACTTGTTTCTGTGTTCTGGTGTTATCATTACACATTTTATTTCCTCTAATTATTTTGTTATTATTTGTGTGTCTATATTTTGTGATGTGTTCAGTTTTGTGTAGTAGTTCTTTCGGCTGAAGCCGGCGTTCTACTGCGTCATTAGCTGCCTGGTAAGCAAGCGCCTGCGTCGGGTTTGCCGCTTCTGATGGGTGAGGAAGTCTAGAACCGAGAGGGATCTAAGTTGAATTTTACCACTCTTAAGCCACTGTGTTAACGCCATGATAGTCAGAAAGTACTGATGGTACAAACTGATGGACAGTGGTTTCAGTAAAGGATCATTCATATATACTTTAATAACTGATTCATCTGGTTTTGTTGGCTGCGTCGGCTTCCTCTGATGTTGAACACTCAAACGAAAACATGGTGAAACTGATTAATCTTGACGAGTGTTTTATTTGTGCTCGTAGAGGTGGAAGTATTGTTTTAGTGCAGTTTAGTGCAGTCGATTGATGTTTTTTAATGGTCAAAAGTATGGTGTTAGTACTGAACTTGCCAGGTCTTTGATTTGTAGTCATACAGGTAATGTTTTAAACATTAATGTGTCCGCCGTTTGCATCGGATAGATAGATAGATAGATAGCTAGATAGATAGATAGATAGATAGATAGATAGATAGATAGATAGCTAGATAGATAGATAGATAGATAGATAGATAGATAGATAGATAGTCTCAGGTATAATTGTCAGACCAACCTTTCTGGCGAGGCTGTCGCTAGCTCATTTTAGTAAGTAAGAAAGGACAATAAAAAGACATAAGAAAATGCCAATATAACAGTTTTGACAAACAAAAATGGCAGTTGCAGGATTGTGTAAATCAAATATGCATGTTGAAAGAAGGGCTAATAAATTTCGTTACGTTACAGGTAAGATAAAACAACAGGTAAGATAAAACAACAGGTAAGATAAAACAACAGGTAAGATAAAACAACAGTTTTTACATCAAATGATATAAAATAGACAAAAATTGTAATGTATATGCGTTCTTAAAGAATGAGATGAGATTTATTTTTACTCTGAGTTAGACTTACTTTATCTGCGGCATTTGTTACCTGTCATATTTGACTAACTCATTTTCTAGGCAAGCTAAACATTAAATTAAAACTAAATAATATTATTACATGTACTATAAAGGAAGCTTCTTTTCTGATTTGTTTTCTACTTCCTTTTTCCATTTGTAAAGGTAATTATTTATAGTAATTTATTTGAAGCATTACCAGTAAAGTCGGGCCTCTATAACATAATACCGTATTTAGTGCAAGCGACATTAAAAGTATAGGTTGATTTAAAATCCAAACATTTATATATTTGTCCTTCTGCTATGAAATAGGTTGTTTGTTTGTTGTTTTGTTGTCTAGTTGGTGTTTGGCCTAACATCAACACATGATGGTTATGTTCAACTGGTACAAAGTGTCTTACACAGATTTAGACACAGCAGTCAACCCTTGATAATCTGATATCCCGATTAAAAAAGAATCTGACTAGTCGCTAATCTAGAACTCTAACAATTGGACCATAGTAGCACATAATGATAAACAGATTTTACCATAAAGTCAAAAATGGATGTACCTTTGTTACCTGACTATACGCCTCGTTTGTGATTTAGAAATTGTGACCGAAAAACTTTTGTTGTTCATACAATTTATTTGCCATATATTCTACTATCTAACCTGCAAATACATACGCGAGATAAGCAGTCAACAGCACCATGCTATGTCCTAGCTGGCTTTCTGACTACATAAATCACATCACGAGTACAATATTTCAGGTTAGATAGAATAAAATTACAAGAATCTGCAAAGACACAGAAATTCTGGGAAAGAAGAGAAAGTCATATCGGAGGATAAAAGGAGTGCATACCATTTACACTACTGATTATAACAATAGAACAGTAGTAGACGATTGCAATTGTTCTAATATAGGACCAGAGATCGAAGTATTACGAAATGAATTCGATTTTGCGTCATTTTAGGAGTACATACATACATACATACATACATACATACATACATACATACATACATACATACATACATACATACATACATAGGAATGAGTAAAGATGTGCGTGCGCTTTATACCCGTACTGTACTAACCTGGTTACATTCACACTTGTATAATGTAATACGGCGATCTGAGACAGAAAGTATTCATCTTCAAGAAGCTGATATTATTTACTGAAGAATGAAAAATTTAAAGCAGTAGTCAAACTAATATTGTAGCTATATAATAAGTGAGGATAGACTAAATATACATTTTGCTTCACCTGAAACCATTCAAGAAACCACTTTGTGTGATACATAACATCTGTCTCTAAAAAGAGTCGTTTCGGTATGTCACTCTTCTCAGTTAATATACTGTGATAACTCATCTTCCATTGTAATCACATCTTGTTACCATACTCAATATTAAACAGAAATTATAACAAAACAGCATCAATAAGTTTAGCTCATTGTACTTACACACGATTTACGGGGAGTTTAACTTATTTCGGTCCACTATTTGTTCATCGTTATGTCCCATTATACAGTACTTCCTTATCCAAGGTAAGAAAAGGTGGGCTAAAAATAAAGCTGACAAACTGAAGTGCAACATAACGTTTACGGAACAAAAATATTGATCGATCGGTCAATAGACATACAGATAGACAAATGTCGTTGAGTGCAAACAACAACAACATATGCAAGGGGTGGAAAAAGTGTGAATCTTTTGGAGGGAGAAAAATGAATGTGGTGATTTAAAGTTCTTCTTTCTTTCATCATCAAGGAGTAAGACTAGGTATGTGAGCTTTTAAGACATTCTCATGTGAAAAACCTCGCTGAAGCGAATGAACCACCTTTATCACATCGTAGAGAAATGGTTTCCCCACAGTATGCTCTCAAAGTAAGATCAAACCCTCTCAACTCTGCTTTTTAGGCTGTTTTTCAATCCCAGTATTAAACCTTGTACGAAAATAAACCAAACGCCATATCTTCTTTTGGTATTAGAATATCATCCAACCTTGACAGTACATAAATTGATTTTTCTAAAATTCGAAAAACTCCGAAACACCTCCCTGGCTACTTAAACAACCAAAAGTACTTTTACGCTACATTGCGGGAAAAAAATCCGAGACAAACCAATCCATCTTCCACAAATCGTACTGAGAGCTCATCGCCGAATTTAAAAACTACACAAGAGTTTATACCACTGGATCAAAGGATGAGGAAAAGCTGCTGCAATCTTCGTTAGTGGAAAACACACAACAAAACTACGCTTACTAAATGTTACAACACTTGTTTCAGCCGAAATCAGAGTAATGGACCTTGCTCTGCAATATATCGAACACAAACCTATTTTAAAGAGCAGCATCTTCTCCGACTCAGTATTATTACTTCAGTCACTCTATACAATAGAAAATTGGAAACCCATTAGTAACCAATATTCTCGTCAAAAATCCTGAGCTGAGTACCTCCCACAATATAATATAATTGGTTACCTAGTCATATTGGTATTAAAGGTACTGAAAAAGGAGATCGGGTTCCTAAAATGGCGAAAAAATACCAAAGTGCGTTTATTGCAATGAACCATTCACTGTTACTCACTGTATGATGGAGTGTTTTGACCTCCAAAACACGCGCGACCAGTAGTACCACAATGTACATGACATGAATGAAATTTTTGATATAATAAAGGTCACTTGTATTGTATAATACCTGAAAAAAGCGAATATTTATTATCAGCTATAACTTTAATGCTATCACCTTGGGCAGTTTTATGTAATGTATATATCGTCGCTTATTTTCAATACATTTTCATCTGTTTTCATTAACAAACAACATTTACATTCCCCGTTGATCGGGAAGCTTTATTTTTTTACCTTCATCTTCTTATCATTTTATTTTACTTTCAACTGTTTGATGTTATATCGCCACTGGTAAATGATCCTACATATAACCTTTAGAATGGCGCTAAATAGCAGCTAACTAGTGTTGATGTGCGGTAAAAATACCATCAATCAATCAATCTTTCTTTCTTTTTCCCAAACTGATATCCAAATATCGTCAGACTAAAATGGGAACTAAGGGATCTGAAGACGTATCCATAAGCAAACAATTAAAAAAACAATGTTCACAATTATTCCGTACAGTGTACGTCTATATGACCAAGACTGTAAAAACAACTCTTAATGAACACCCGAATACAAGTTAAATACCATATATGTCATACAGTCTAGAAAGATAGAAGAGATTACAGAGGAAATGAAATAAATGTATGATCCTTATGATGTTAAATAAAGAATAAATTAAAAAATTTCTCTATGACTTAAATTTTCGGCAGATCTAAAATCTGGATAAATCCAAAATTGGATCAAACCCAAAATATGGACATCCCGAAAACTGCTATTCTAATAATTAAAAATGAGTAAGAGAGTACGAATTTCGAAATGATTTTACTTGATTAACTTTCATCATGATTGTTCAATTTCCCAAACAGTAAACATATGAATTCCGAAACTTTTTTTTACGTCCTAATTTGTGATAAGAAAAGAAAAAGATGACCGATGACGTTTATGTTACCATCTAATATCTTGAGCGAATGGGTCGAATTCCTACGGGAAACCTCAGAAATTTACAAAAACATACTCAACGAGGTCAACCAAGGTCCTCCGTTATGAGTGTTAGAAATAGGAAACATAGCCTATCAGTGTTGAGAGACAATAATTGACGAACATGCACTTTACACAAACAACGCTGTAGAAAACATGGTCATTATTTAAGAAATGACTACAATATGCACTATAACAATGCTATATATCTTGATATTCAGTGCATCTGTGTATAAGTTTTTGCATGAAGTTTAAGTAAAGGTCATACAGATAATGCAGACATTTATTGACGGCTATTTACTAGAATTTATTATATATAACTTTAAACTATGATTATTCATTTACGGCGAGCCTTATACATCCATATTCCTTGGAAGGTTTATACATGCAGTCCTCGAGAAATATATGTGGCAAAATGACGAACGCTTTAATGTGACAATGAGAACACGTGATAAGATGAAATAAATCCAACTATCGTAATATTTGTTATAATAGACCTGTCTTCTTCTATTCCAGTTTGATACTTGGTAATATTGTAAAAGCTCACAGAGCTTGATAATTTTGGTCTGAAAGGTTTTTAATGATAATTTAGGTGCACGACATTCAACAATCAACTATTCGACGAGGACCTCTCTATTCAGCAGAGCTGATAGCATGTAATTTTCTGGCTTGCCTCTTAAGCTCTGCAGCTGCCGTCCTGCTAGATTTGCACAACTTGGAGCCTTTGTGCACGGAGGCCTTTGTGCTTGCTGTCTCTCCCAGGAATCGGGGTTCATTTTGAATAATTTCGATGCAGCTTTCAAATTGTCTTTGAAGCGTTTCTTCTGACCTCCGTGTGATCGCTGTCCTTGCTTGATATAGCTCGCCATAGAAGAGTTTCTTAGGCAGCCGGTGGTCGTGCATGCATACAACATGTCCCAACCAGCGTAGCTGGCACTGCATCAGGATGCTGTGGGTGCTGGGGAGACTTGCTTGAGCGAGTACCTCAGTGTATAGAACTTTGTCCTGCCACTTAATGTTGAGTATTATCTGGGACTTGTGGTGTGGAAGTGTTTCAGCGTCCTGGCGTGGCGTTGGTACACCGTCCACGTTTCGCATCCGTAACGTAGTGTAGACGTTCAGTTTGGTCTGGATGCCGATGCCTCTTCTATTCTAGAGTCTGGCAATGCGAAAGTTCACATCGTCGTCAATAGTGACACTCTGTGACAGTGTGCTTCCAATGTAGGCGAAGCGGTTCCTAAGTTGAGGGTTTGGCCGTTGACAGTGATGTTGGGCTCAACAGAGGGATCTCTAGGGGTCGGCTAATGCAGGACTTCAGTCTTCTTGATACTGATGGTGAGAAAAAAGCTGGAAATGATGTACCATGGATAAATATTTTCTTTGGCATTCATACTTGGCCATTACATTTCACAAGCATTCTCTGCTGACAGTATCAAAAGCCTTTGTCAAGTGGATGCAGATGGAGAAAAGATTGTTGTTTTGCCCTTGACATTTCTCTTGTAGTTGCCTTACAGCAAACACCATGTCAAGGGTCCCACGTTCTTTTCGGAATCCACTCTGGCCTTCTGGCAGTAGTCCCTGGTCAAGGTGTGGAGTGAGTATGTTCAGTAGGATTCTGGAGAGTAAATTTACTGCAATTGAGAGTACGGTGGTTGTCGCAGGCCTGTCGGTTCCCTTTACGCTTACACACGTGGATTATGTAAGCGTCTTTGATTTCCTGGGTGATCTTCCCTTGCTGCCACATCAGTTAAAACAGTTGCCGGAGCCTTTATATCAGGGCTTTGCCCGCTACCTTGTAGACTTCAGCTGGGATGGAGACAAACGAGGTGCTTTACCACTGGAGAGCATATAGATTGCTTTCTCTGTCTTAAGGAAGGTTGGAGGGTCATCTAGTGCTTCGATGATGGGTAACTATGAGAGACAACTCATGGTTTCCTCCTTGATGGATGAAGACAACTCAGGAAGCTGTCTAAACGTTCAGTTCATCATTGAAGAATCTTTTCTTTGGCAGTAATTAGTGTTTTCCCGTCTGCGCTGATAAGGGCGGACGATCCAGACGATGTATGTCCATACACCTCTTTCAGGGCATTGACGAAGTTCTTTATATCATGCTGATGTGCGTAGCACTAGATCGCACCAGCTTTCTTGCACCACCATGTGTCTGGCATCTGCTGTACTGTTCTCCTTATGTTGTTGTACGCATATTTCCTAGAAGTGGACTTAGGGATGTTGAGGTAAGTTTGAAGGAGGCGGTGTTTCTCATGCAGCAACTGCTTGATCTCGTCGCAGTTCTCACCAAACCAGTCTTGATGCTTTCTGGTCGAGGGTCTTAGGATTTCCGAAGCTGTGTTGTAGACCGGCACTCTGAATGCCGCCTAGTCAGTCTCCACATTCTGATTGTCGACAGGGGTGGATTTCAGACTTTCTTCCAGGGCATCCAAGAGAGACTGTTTGGTACTGGTACATTTCAGCTTGGAGATGTTCAGTCGTTTAGGAGCCTTATTTCCGACTTTTGGGCTGAATGCGGATGTTGAGCATGGTTATGATGAAGCGGCGGTCTGTGTGTAAACTGTTTGTCAGCGCCGCACAAGGACTTGGTCACACGCACATCCTGCATGTCGCTCTTCCTGACAATGACGTAGTTGATAAGGTGACAGTTCTTAGCGTGCGTGCATCCATGATGTCCAGTTACGGATTGGGAGGCTGTAGACTGTATTGTCGATCAGAAGTTTATACTCGGCGCAAGACTGTTGATGTTACAGTGTTGCACTCTGTGCTTTCCTAGCACTCCATTCCAAGCAACTTGATCACAGCCTACTCTTGAATTAAAACCGCCAAGAATGACGAGCTTATCTGCCATTGGAACGTCATCATGAAGTGAAAATCCTCATAGAACGTGACTTTCACTTCATCTGGGTTGGTCATGGTTGGAGCATAGCGACTGATGATAGTAAGGTGCGTTTTTCCAGACAAAAGAGGGAGTTTCATGGTCATGAGTCTGTTGTTTATACACATGGGAGGTCAAGCCAATTTGACAATCACTGCTGTCTTCACTGCAAAGACCACACCAGCCTCACGGCGCTCTTCACATCCTCTACCGCTCCAAAAGAAATTGTACCTGGAGCCCCTTTCACAGAATTCGTTTTCTCCTGCAAGCCAGGTCTCGCTCAAGGCAGCAATGTCCACGTTGTATCTGGAGAGTTCCTTTTCTATTCGGGCGGTTCTCCTCTGGAGTATTTTCGCATCGTCTCTGTACCTTAAGGTACGCACATTCCATGATCAAAGCGTGAAAGTAACGATCCTCATTTCTTCTTGTATTTTGACCGCTGTTGGAGAGTCAAGCCAACAGCGGTATGCTGGCTAGATACGCTTAGAGCAGGAAACGTTTAGGACACTTTTTCTAGCCCATTCCTTAGGCAAAGGATGCCAGGGAGTTGAGTAGTGCATTCAAAAGATATCTGCTTCGTCGCTCGTACGTGTCTCTTCGTGCTCTCCATGGTACTTTGCTGTGAATCGCCTTTCTGCCCGTTGACCAGATGGTGTTTCCTTCTCGCAGGCTACCCAATCCAGTCTTCACGTGCTAGGTAGACAAAGCCTAACTCACCGAGGGTTTAAGACCCGTCGGCAACCATCAGCCTGGTTAAGCCGCCCAGAATATGGGCGCCTGCGCATGCCACAGCTTCATGGAGCCACAGGTGACAGCCGAGTGCCAAGTGGAGAGCAAAGGTGGGAGTACGACTGCTTAGCCAGTCAGAGGTGTCATCCCCTTCCAGGACACATCATACACCCCAGACTTTAGTTAAGATATTTAGAATAATATACTTAGAACAACAATTAATATTTAGTTTGATTAAATGTACCTACATGACTACATCGACATATATTTTAATACAGGATTACTTAGTGCAGCAATATAAAATAAAAAATTAAGTAAATTAGCAATGTGCTTAAGACGTCAATACAATTTTCTTCTTTAGCATGATCCAAGTTACTTGATGACCGGGTAATTTTCAGCAAGGACATTTAATTTACAATAGTTTAGTAGGAAACAAGATCACAAGTACAAATTTCGAGATTACTGGATCCATACACACCAAAGTTAAGGTAAAGAATATTTATTGACGTATTTGTTATTTCTCATTTATTAATGTTTAACAAGGCAATGATCATTTCGAAACCAACACATGCCGCGGAATTTAATGTAATAATGTGTAATTACTGAATATAATCGACCAATTAATTCCTATAACAATTGATATCGATGACATTACTTTTCATTCAATTTATACAATACATTTAAAGCTTTAATTTGATTTGATCAAAGGCTAAATTTCAAGTAAGGTTTTGAATAGTTTATATTTGGATGCGAAACGTAACATACTGAGTCGTGAACTAAATAAACACAGTATCCCAATAAATGTCCAACTGAACTAAACACAGTATCCCAATAAATGTCCAAGGCTTAATCCTAGGCTTAAACCTTACACAGCGGAATGGTATGTGGCAGAAAGATCTCAAAATACTTAGACATGACCTTGAGATGGATGACATAATCTCCTATCTGGTACACCGTATATCTTGCAATGATGACATTTCCTAATCTCTTAATCTCTCTTACGTGAATAATACGTTCCACTATTTACGGACGTAGCGGACAAATACTTGCTTGCTCTATTGGCGGTTTACGAAATATTGATACCTATAAACAAAGTACAAATATAATTATGTCACTCAAATGATGATTCATAACTTTTATTACCATCATTCATGTTATAGTTTATCAGAGATCGTTAAGAAAAAACAATCGCAGACTTCAAATACAGATTGGAATATAAGTTGAAAGCACTGATATCATTCTTTGAACGTAACAAAGTTAATGACATTATCTCAAACCATAAACTTACAGAAAACAGATGAAACAAACGTTGACAGTAACGAAAGGAAGTTTTGAATAACACAGTATTGATCTCCGGTGTAACAAATAGAAGTACATAGGCGTATTGCAACTACATATGACTTGAAAACTTTGAAAAAAAGGTTTCTAGAGTGAATAAGAGTTTTAAACAGAAAACTAATATAAATTAGTGAGAGCTTCAATTTGTATAAAAAAATTTTTTACTTTAGAGACTTCACAAAAATCTAGCAAAGCCACTATTTTTGAATGACATTTTCACCTGTCTCATCATTATGGAAATATATAAAGACATTTTAATTGGTTAAACGTGAAAAGAAGAATCATCAAGATTATACTAAGAATTTAAATGCAGCGGATAAAAGTTTTTGTAAAAGCGATGATAATCGTTTGTTATTGATTTTTAATGTGAAGGTCAGAACGTAAATACTTCGTAAAATTTCTAACATTCTTTCCAATCGTCTTTTATCTTAATTTTATTTTATTTTGTCTGATGGTTTTGTTAAAATCCTGGAATCAATTATATTTTAGCAAATGGTGATCCTGTTTGAATAGAATGTTATAAATGTGCATACTAACACTTCTTCAGCGTATGCATTTCGACAATAGAATGTTTTGTTAGCCATTTGTAAAAGTGAATATCCCTTAAACAATATTTTGTGATACCATCATTGTCTCTGTGTAAAGTTAGACGATAAAATGAAAAGACAGACATATTTTATAATGAAATGTACAGAGGAAACGACAATTCAAAATGTGGGTTAAATGTAATAATATTTCTTGCAGCCGTCAAAGAACCCAAGACATTTATTGGAAGTTAGCGTGCTTATTGAGACATAATGTAAGACGGTTTGGCACTGTACATAAATAAGTCCAAAGAATCATCTAAATCATTTGAACATAGCTCTAACGAAGTGGAATTACGTTGGTACTTGTAACGTTTTTATTATACATGGATATCTTACGTTCATGGTTTGAAGTTCTGCGACAATATCGTTTATTTTAAAATGACAATTCCAGTAGTGATATTTAGAGACCTACTTTGTTTTAATTGTGCTTGTTAAAATTTCTTTTGCAAAATAGTACTTGTTTTCTAAAAAAAACGCAGTTTTAAACTTATGACAATTAGATGCTTGAAAAAAATTCGTATAAAGATGAAATGTAGAGTTATGTAGTTACTCAATTGAAAATATAGAGCAGAAACATCATTCTTCACAGACGAATGGTACCCTTTTATGCGTTATCTGCTCTTTGCCTTTGATCCTCCAATTGCAACTTTATTATTAACTGAATATTCACTTTTCTAATAGTGATCCCGGAGACAACACACACACAAACACACACACACACACACATATGTATATATATATATATATATATATATATATATATATATATATATATATATATATATATATATATATATATATATATATATATATATATATATATCCAGATTTGTTTGTAATTAATAGCTTTGCACCGCTCAAAAGAGGTTAAACAATGAATGGGCTATGTAGCTTATGAGATATACAACAAATGCAGCTATGACAGACAGAAATGCTATGATTATCTAACACATTGATTCGTGTATACCTTATCAGATCAAAACTTTAATATACCACGTTACCTTCTTTCAAGAGTATTTTTGCTTCCTTTAAATCACCAATAATGTATTTATCTATTCGTTCATTTATGTAAAGTTATCATGATTGTTTAAATTTTACTTGAAGGAATTATACAAACGTGTATTTGGTGTCAAGGAAATAAAGAAAAGAGATACGTCCAGTGATCAATCAGTCTGAATCATTTTGATCTCTTTCTACATCTGATTAACATTTTGATATTGGTCATTTTAAAATTTGGAGTGAATATTTCTTAATGCAGAAAACGTCGCATTCGTTGGCACACTTACATCTATGCCGCTATCGGCAACTGAAGTAATCAGAGGACGGAGAGTTTTCTTTGGTGATTCTCTGGTTATTGGATACGTCAAACATTTATTTAACTCAGACTGTGGATTGTAGGACAAGTTGCATTCGGAACGCGTGATACAATATCGAGTCGTCTGATCCAGGCCTTCTTTATAACGTAAAGGTTTATATGATTCGTCTTCTGCTCTCCCAATACCCTCATCCAGCTGAACATTCTCATATAAAGATTCCTCTTTGTCGATGCTGCCATCAGATATTTGATATTTGGTCTCGTCTGAAATGAAGCAGATGTCTTTGTTCCATTATATATGTTTTTTAAATGCAGACTGTTGTGATAAAGAGCTAATAAGTTTTAGACATGATGAGGAATTTAACAATATATTCAGCTGGCGAAGGCTCACGTTGCATTCGATTTTTTTCTTGTTTATTTGCCTTTTGAACTTGTTAAAACTTCGTTATGTACAAATCTTGTTTATGTGACATAAATATTGTGATGACTCATTTATGGTCTGTTACCTTCTTTTAAGTGGTCACGGACTATTATTTGTTTTGGTGAGACTTTTAAAACGGTAAGATGTCTGTGGAATAGCAATGTGTATATTATCGTCAAGAGATTAAAGATTCCATAATTATACAGAAAGTAAATTAACACACATCACACATTGATCATACATACATACATACATACATACATACATACATACATACATACATACATACATACATACATACATACATACATATATCCACTCGTTACTGGTTAGGATTACCATGACAACCAACTGGAAAAAAAAACAATTGATCATAACCGCCAAATTGAAATGCACGTGAAAGATGGATCATAGATAATATTATAATTGCTTTAAGATAATATTATAATAGCTTTTAGATAATAATAGTTTTGATAGCTGTAGCAACCCAGCACATAAAGCTGCAAGTATATATACTATGCAAATATTTAGAAAACATGACACAAAAAAAACGTTTAATAAGATGGACAGTCCACAAACAAAGTACTATTGATGATTTAAATAAATTCCAAACTTCGTTGTCTTGTCGCTGGCTTGAGAAATAAATATGATGTATATTCGAATAGACGAAAACAAGTTTTCAGCCAAAGTTGGTACCAAAGATTGCATTTAGAGATGGTAAATTCAAAGAAAAAATTATGTATTCAGACTGGATATGTATGTTTGGTAAGATTTGCCATATATTCCAATAAGCATGCGTTTTAAAAAGCTTTATTATCAGACTATGAAAGAGAAGACAATTTGAAAACTATCCACTCTATGGACTGAAAGTAAAGAAAGATGAATTAGTAATATTTACATGGATTTGTATGATTTCCACGACCTATAAGACTTCACTAAAAGTATTCGTTTTTAACTAGCTGTTGCAGTAGTTAAAGATTGATCTATATATATATATATATATATATATATATATATATATATATATATATATATATATATATATATATATATATATATATATATATATATATATATTACCTTTTCCTTTTATGTCAACATGAACTTTCAGGCAGCACGACCATATCAAGTTTTCTGGACTGGATGCATTATAAGTCTTCATCATCGAGTCTTCGTTTATGTGAGCGGCTTCTATACAGAATAGTTGTAAATATAAAATCTCAGTTAGTTTTACCACCATCAAGAATATAATTGAATAGTATTTAGATGGCTCCTTATGAGTCGATAGAAGTACAACATATGTCCTCCATCGATGATTAGTAGTTTGTATCGATTTCAGATTGGCGTATTCCCAAAATATTGAGATCGATTTTAAAGGATGCAATGTGCAGAAAGCAATACATTATGCGGTATATATTCAAATGCTTTGTTTCATCAAACTTTGCAATAAGATGGAACTTCCTCTAAATGGTAATTATCTGCAGATGAATTTTATGAAACAGAATGATTTAAAATCAGTTTCTTTTGATGTATGTAGCAGTTGCTGAATTGTATTTTCCCTCTTTATGTTTTTGTTGATTAGGAGAACGAGATGTACTATTTGCCAATGAGTACACAATGTTTGAAAGTATATGTTTTAATTTATGCTTCAGTATAGTACTAATTCTTTTATCGTCTTCTATCACAACAAAAAAGATTTATCCTTTGTGATTCATATTACCTTTCCTTTCTTGCTTCGGAACATTCAGAGCTTCTTCAGTGGGAACGAGTTTGGCAAGAAGCACGTCACAATCCATCGCTGTCATAACATCTACAAGAGCATATATCGCTCTGTTGCCTTCGTTCAATACTTCTTTCAGGAACAAGGCTGCCCTGCATCGCCGTCGTGGATGTTTTGCTCTGAGATCCGTGAAGAACTTTGTGTCCAGTATATTCCTATCCACAAATGTGTCTTTGAATTGAGATGGATCAATTTCATGAACTATCGATTCGAAGTGAATGAGCAGATTTTCTTTGACTGCATCTGGATTTTCTGAAAAGCATGTAAAAGGCGAATGACAGTATGAAATTGTAAATAGTATCTTTAGATTATTCCTTGGTATACCGATAATGATTGATGAGTTTAAATGTGTGTCCTCCCTGTATCACGCGCAGGATTTTTCCATTCCATATATAAAAGAAAAGTCATAAGTATTTAAACCACCCAGAGTAAGTTCAAATATGTGCATCAAATAATATGCTAAAAAAAGATGGTGTTTGCGAAAATGCAATGACGAAAAAAACTAATTTATTCATTCAACATGAAGTGCAAATATATACATATTTCGCTATGCTATAATATCAAAATAATACAATTAAAAAATTTACATTTGAAAGTCTTTTAAATACGTAAAACTGGTCTGCAGCAAAAATGCTGGCGAAATAAATGTAGTCAAACTTCTAATTCTGAGTCACTGAGAACAAAAACGATGCTTAAAATTGTTGGGTCAGTAAATACGACCCTTGATTTGAGAATGACAAAGGATATGTGACTTATAAAGAGACGGGATCTCGATTTAAAATTGAAATTACTAAAATATATCTTTGTCTGGATCTATGAAAAAATGTATGACTGGATTTGGTCAGTACTTGCTTTTTAGGCATCACAGTCATTGATGCAATCTGAAGTTGGTATTGCTTAATACATGTTATAATTTAGATCATGATATTCCTAGAATTCATGGATGGTCCAATCAAAACTAATCTCTTCTGAACTAATTGCCTTTTATAAGGGTCTAGAAATCATAGTGTCGTGCTCTCAAATTTGTCAGTATATGATTTTGCAAAGGGACACATTTCTTGTCAGCCAACGTTAGCAGAGATTCCTTGTACTTGTGTGAACAATGCAGATTACTTATGTTATATTTGTAGTGAAGTGACTTTTGCATCACAAAAGAGCAGTATAACCACTATAGTTAAGAAAGCATATCACACTTTTGTGGCTGCAAAATTGGAAGCCAGGAAAAGCGGTATTTCTCAAAAATATGTTGCAACACTTGTGCAACAAATCATCGCCAGTGGTTGAAAAAGAACTGTGCATTATCCAAACATTGCATTAGCAATACGCCCAGTGACCAACGGATAATGACTCCCGGCTTCTGATGCACCATAATCATTCTCTCTTGAGTCATATTATGCATATTTTCACATATCATCCTAAGAACCACACCTCACAACACAAGGCAAACTGAATCATCTTGTCAGGGATTTGGAAATATCCAAGATTATTACAGAACTGTTTGGCTCCGTACTACAGCAGTGGAATCTCTTGCGACGTGATATTAGGGGTTTTATGTTCATGACCGTCAAAATGTTCTTGTCTCAATATTATTCATAAAAGGTGATATTGTAGCATGCATCAACATCGATAGAGTGATGGCAGCCCTCAACACTTTTCATGATCTAGCTAAATGGAGAATGATCATTGATTCATCGAATACGAGCCTCAAATGTATTTTGCTGAATAATGGTAATGTTTGCCATCAATTCCAGCAGACCATATCAAGGTAACCTATGAAAACATGTACCAACTATGACCAACATTAATGTTAGCTTCGTGGCAATGTGAGGGTTCTTCCTCTATGGCATGGACTGTAGACGGAAGAAACAAAGTCTAACAAGATAACCGGGTGGGATTTCTGGATTCACAAAAGAACACCTTTGACGATGATATAAATACAAGGTTTATAAATGAAAGACTTTAATGAGTAATTAAGTATATATATAACCAAAATGCAATAATGAAATATAAAAATAAATTACGTTAAAAATTACAAAGACATGGGGTGAAAGATTGACATTGATGATACAATGCAAAGATGGATAAGTTTACTCAGCTAGTAAACAATATGAAAGTGTACTTATGTAGTAAAATGATTTGACTCATATAGTGAAATTATGTAAAGAAATAAAGGGACAAAAATACAAGGTATCGTTACAATTCCGAAAGATCCAATGGGTTTTACGAAGCCCACTATTAGCACACGACAGCAATATATCATATATCCCACGACATCAATATATCATATGTACGGAGATACAAGTAATTCAAAGTTTAAGTAAAGCTATGATAAACGAAGGTATCTTTCTTGGTCTTCGTATTCTTGGACTTATTCGAGATAACGCATTTGACTGTCAACTGCGATGCAAGGACAAGACGGCATGGAAAGCCTCCCAGTTAGTGGTAAAACAATTCTCTGCAGTAACAAGGCATACAACTACAGAAAGTTGGTTGAAACCTGATCAAGGCATACAAAAGACTTGTTTACAACATGTCACTAATGATACATTGTCAAGATTTGTTTCACCGAACTGTGGGGCAGTGAGTGACGAACATGGCGAATGATTTCCACGGGGTATTGTAATAATGAAGAAACGCTATCAAGGCAAATAGAGTCCATCAACGATTGCAGGCTATTGCTGGACAGTGACAAGAGATGGTCCATTTAGTGAACACAAAAGACAGGCTAAGAAGCGCCAAGTAGACAGTGAATAAGTGATAGACTATGTACTTATATATACATAATAGTTTTGTGCCTTTTGTTTCATAATACATTTTTTTAATATAACTCTTGTGTTATTTTTTTTAAAGTGTTACATAAACAGGACAGGTGAAATATTATCAAGTAATGCAGCCATTAACACATGAAAATACCTAGATATACAACGTATAATTAACACTCTACTATATGCACAATATACATCGACGTTAAAAATTAAATATCTTGGAAACAATAACCAATCAGTTATTTTAATTTTATATATTAATGCAGAACATCAAAAAGCATAATAAATGCACATTTTTTTCTGAAGCAGACGAAATCTAAATAAATTGTAGACTGGTGATACTCTTTGGTTGATATAAATAGTTTATACATGCACACACACTGGCACATTTCAATATCATAATTTGAATTATATAATAAAACATAGTTCTTCAAACATGCTTAGCGTAAAATACAAAAAAAAAACATTTTACGATATTACATATATACTCACGATATACTGGACCTGACCGTTGGAGTCGTTTTATAATTCTCTCATTTTTTGTCTTTTGTAAGGCATTCATCAAACATTGTATTGCTCGAGGTCCTTTTTTCAGTAACAATTTCAAGAAGTAGTCTGCAGCCTCGTGCCTATCCTTTGCTACACGTTCCTCAAGTTCAGTGGTTTCTTGATCTGTGAATACTGTCTTCTTGATAAATCTACTAATCAACTTTTTTACATCCAGTTCCTCACAAAGAAAAGACCAGTTGTCTTTGATCATGTTTATCAAGTCTGGCTCGATTTCGATCTCGATCTCTTCGGCATCTGCAATTTATATTGAAAAAAATTTAAGTATAAGTTCGGAAAATCAACAAAAAACAGACCATTTTAATTTCCATTAAGAACTTTCTTATCTTATTTTACATTAACGCTTAGACTGTCAATCTTAATTTTGGATTGGCATTGAAAATTAAGTAGCTCTAAGTGCAGGAACAGTAATGAGAAACGTAGATGAACACTTTAGAAGACATGGCCTGTGGCGCATAGAGTGAGTCTTAAAAATAAATGATTGTATTTTAATCGTATTTCAATATACATGCACAGTTTAGTGCGATACGGAAACGAAGTCGTTGATAACAGCACCAGATAAAATATACAATGGTGTAAAATAATTATCCGACGATCAATTTGGTACATGTATTTCATTCCTATTTCATGTCGTGCATTGATATATGGTGAACATTTCAGCACATACGTTTTACTAAATCTCCAAGTTTTCATTAATAACTGTACCTTTGGGTTTCAATTCTCCCTCGTTGTATTTTAATTGAATATTAATACATATTTCACCGCCAGAAAGAGAGGAGCAAATATCCTTCTCACGTAGTAAATTCAGAACAAAGTTGACAATTTCTCCATTCTTGCAGAACGTGGACAATTTCTCAAACGCATGTTTGCTGTGTGGACGAAGATGGACAATGACACAACCAAGTTCGGACCCCGTCAGTTCACAGCCAGTTAGTGATAATAATTTTTCGAGTAACCCTTCATCACCGGCATTTTGCATGTATTTGTCGATTGCAACTTCTACCTTTTCCAGCACATATCCATCTTTCTTTACACTCATCTCCACAGAATAGCGAGGTTTCGTGGACGATGGTGCTGTAATCAGGAAAGATTATATCTTGAACGTTCGACTTGATTATATATGTAAATGCTTTTCTCATATTTGTTTGATTTGTTCTTTTCATGTCAGTGTAAATCAAAATACGACTTTCACTTTCGTTGTTTGGTACCATATATTTTAAAATGAGGATGTGCATGTATTTGAACAAATAATCAATCTGACAAACATACCATTAAGTTTTTAAGGTATAAAGTAGATTGATCTTTGAAAATGATCTCCTTTTTGAATGATATAAATTTAAGTTTGTAGATAATTCAATTTAAGATTACTGAGCAAGTAGGGTAGTAAACTTAAGATCTTAAATAACGCCAGCATAGAATACGGAAAGTCCAAATCTTTGACAACAAACTGCTGTCTTATAAACTGTATTTAGATACCCCAGAAATTTATCGAACATTATTGTTAAATGAAAAGAACACGCATTGACGATAAACCGTCATTTTAAGACGGTGATTCAATATAATATAATTATATCATACTAACTTATTACTTTATAATATATGGTAGCACTCCTTTTTAACCCATTCTCCAACAAACAAACATCTGCCCTCAGCGCTAAGGCACCCTCATGGAACTGATTCTTAGCATGTTGTCTGCTTGCACGTTAGACCTCTCTCTATCGTTTAATTAATGTCTGTCTCTTTCTAAGTTACACAGTCCTACATACCTGAGTTAGCAAAAGCAGGTTCATGAACAGTCACAAGTTGGACATCAGTGTTTGACTGCTTCTCACCTAAAACAGAATAGCTTAAACTATCTGAACTTGTTTGAGAGGCTCCCAAATTAAATCACATTTATATTTATATATTAGCAATGAACTATGGGTTAAATTTCAACGAAAATTGTTGTCGTACAGATATTGTATAAAGTTCTATTTCGTACGCGATGTTATAGTCATTGTTCAAGGGGAGACAATTCATGCATTGGACAGTTGATCTAGCTAATTAATATAACTTTAAAATGGTTTCTTGCTAGTATACACATTTAATGTTGGGCATTCCTTTATTAGTGGTGGCTATCAAATGATTATGGTTTGTAAACTATGATATTTAATGGTATTTGGACTAGTTTATTTTGGATGTTATTTTAATTATTCCATACAAGGATGGTTATGCGTTACATCTCTAAATTTTGTAGTTTGTAGAGGTCACAAAATGTACAAATATTAGAACCAACAACAAAACTAAATTCCCAGCATTTTGGTCAAAATAAATTAGAGTTGTTAGAGTCTAGTCAAGAAATACATAGCTCACCTTTAGTTGCTGATATACATATACATTATCATGCAAAAGATGCATTCAGATCCTGAAAACAGTGTTTGCCAAATTTTGTACCTTTTTCTACATTTTCTTTGTAGTTTGTTATCATCATATATTAAAATATTGTAGTAGGTCAATAAAGACATAAAGCTATAATATGAACTTTCTTTTATATGATATCAAATCAGAGGAAAGATAACAAGTTGATAAAATACAGAGATTTAATTGCTGCAATTATTGAAAATGATGTTACAATCTGCTTTAGAAGTTATTATTATATACGTTTAAAAGTCAGACTTTTCTGAAGAATTCACACTGGAGAGGCAGTATTTGAAACCTAGTTCTAATTCATGCATCAGTGATGCATGTGATTAACAACTACATATGAGGCCATACAAGTAATATTCCACTCGTCTAACTGTATACCCATTCACGCAATCAATACATAATTACCTGTTGAACGTAATCTATCACAATATACAATGTAAAATAATTAAAAATGATATTTTATCACGGAATAAATATAATTATTACTACTTTCAACTTCTTTGGTCAGATATGGTCTTCCTTCTGAGCTAGGCCGTGTACAGACTATAACTGACACAAATACAATCCACAATACACAACCCACACGCCGGCATTTATAATTTTATCACAGGTAAACACAAGTGATACCTTACCAAGCTCGATGGGTATAATGTTTTTAAATTATGTTCAATAGCTGGTATTTCACTTGCGTGATAGACAAGTATCCCTGATCTTCACGACTCGTATTGATCGAGGTGTCATCTGTTTCAAGAACTAGAGTATGATTACCAGAAGGTGTTTTTTTAGTATGGCGGGAAGTTGATTTTAATACTCGTGTAGCACCGGAATAGTGCACATCCATCGAACACTCATCACGAAATGCCCTTAATAGTAGATCTCCATGTATTACCGATCCCCAAATTAGCCAGCCTCTTGAAAGCGTAATCTTTCACACCAGTAGGCCTAGGTAATATGGCAGTAGTTTAAGTGAACATGTGAGTCATTGTACTGCTCCCTCTCATGTCTCACGTGTCTGAACAGAAAGACTCAGGTCATCAACCGCTGAGGCATTCAACCAGAGACCGACCCGGAGAAAACCTCTGCGATTAGAATTTGGGAAGAACCTAAAAACATTAAAGAGTTACAGCAGTTTTTAGGGTTCGCATGGTATTATCGCCGCTTTATCGAGAGATTTTTTTCGCAGATAACCCAACCTTTAATCGATCTATTAAAGGGCCATGACACGACAAATGCGTCTCGGAAGAATAAGTCCTAAAACAAACAACCAGTCGGCTCAAGAAACCGCTTTTACGACTCTAGTAGACAAGTTGACCTCTACCCCCATCTTTGCATTCATTTGCCGACTATACTAAAGCAATTATCGTGCATACGGATGCGGAGCGGTCCTATATCAAGAGCAAAAGGGTATAAAAAACAATTGCCTACGCTAGTCGTGTACGACGCTATCCAGCTCACAAGCTAGAATTTGTAAGAGAGTTCCACTGAAGCGTTCGCAGGCACCATTTTTTGTGGGTTGAACGGGGGATGAGCGAGACTTCTGTATGTTTGCTAATTTTACATAACTTCTTTATAACTTTATACTCGAAACTACGTCCCTGATCGTTGATTAACCTTTCCGGGAAACCGTAGTATCGAAAGAAGTACTTTAAAAGAGCTTTAGTTGTAGTTTTGAGCCGTCTGATTGCGGAAAGGAACGGCCTGAACATACCTGGTGAATTGATCAGTTATCACCAATATATTCTCAAACCCTCCCTTAGCTTGCTCAAGAGACAAAACGTCGATGCAGACGAACTCCATTGGTTTAAATTGGGGTTAACTTGGCCATTGCCGTAACTGGGGTCTTTCTCGGTATGCACCGTTCACAAGACCACATTGCGGTTCACGTCCTTCTCATGACACGGCCAATAACACCTTTGCCTAGCTAAGATATTGTCTATTCCTTGTCTTGATGACCCATATCGTTGTGGATACCTTTCAAGACTAGGCTCCGGTATAACTCTGGGATCACGAGTTGTCAGATCGATTGGCAATCACGAGAAGTGATTCTGTAGAGAATGCTGTTTCCAACTACAACGCTGTTCCATTCATGGAGAAATTTCTACACGGACGATTTTTCTATCCGCATATCCTTGACATCTACTGAAAAAATCGGGCAAACCGTAACCGAGATAACAACATCGGAGGTTATTCCTACTCTAGTTCTTGAGACGGAAAACACCACGAGCAGTACGAGTCCTGAGTAGAAATACCAGAAGCTTTTGTTAGCATGGCGGGAAGTTGATTTTAATACGCGGGAATCGTGCACATCGATCAATCCCTCACCCATGCCAAACATGTATGTTCGACTCGACACGAGTCTTGGGTCACACATAAAAGAATATATGTGATAATGAGCTGAACCGAAACACTTCTGTATAATCGGGCCCTAATAAACATGCTAGTTATATTGAACTACTTCTGAACTATTATGAGTAGTGGTCATGAAGATGCATTAACTACATTTCGTGCTTTTGATAGAATGGCATGTGCATAGCATGAAATTTAATTTGTTTATACAAAAACTATAAACGAAGTCAGTTCCGCAAAGAAAATAGTGACAGTAGACCAGTTTTGTAAAGCATACTTTCAAGATTCATTTCCACAATCAAGCTTAATTCCAGTTATAACAGCATGGATATAGTACACACACAAAAGTCGTGATATACGTAACTACCTAACTTAAAGCGGGGGATATAATGTACATACATGAAAAATGTTAGCCACTTTAACCTTACTACTAAGGTGCTATAAAAACTTTTAAAACATACGATTATATCTTTGGTCGAGGTTGTAAGGCCAATGTGTCTGCTTGTATAAGTGCGGACGCCAACACTAACACAATGTCTGTAATAAATCAATGGCGTTTAGGTATAACGTGAAGGTTTATAATATTACCGTTATCTATTAATTTATACATCATTCACGGACTTCTAAGATATTTCATCAGTATGCTGTACTTCATTTCCTGATGGATGCATTCATCTTTTATATGTTGCTTTCCAATATTTATATTTTTAGCTTTTGAAACTGATTTTTCAGCACCATGCATACATTTCTGTTCCGTCTCTCTCTCTCTCTCTCTCTCTCTCTCTCTCTCTCTCCTCTCTCTCTCTCTCTCTCTATATATATATATATATATATATATATATATATATATATATATATATATATAATTGGCGCCTTAGTCTCGGGAGACCATGCTGATAGCGCCCTTGAGGTGTCGTTTGTCTCTGGGTTGTTTTATATATATATATATATATATATATATATATATATATATATATATATATATATATATATATATATATATATATATATATATATATATATATACACACATATCTGCTTTTAGATTAAGACAAAGTTAATTTGTACAAAACATTTCCGTCTATGTTTTTGAATAGTAACGAATATTTTGTTGAAGCTGCATAACAATAATTATATGCTGCTTAAGATGCAAATTGGTAAATATATTTTCGTAGTTAATAAAACCCCGCAATTATGAAGGTAAGATAAGTATTAACTGTATCAAATTGAATATTGACGCCAGAGTGCAGCAATTAAAAGTTGGTCACATTTGATGAAAAGGTGTTTAAAAAACAAACTTTCAGCGAATGGATGAAAAGTGATACAAGACTAACACTGAAAACCAACTATGATCAAAGTATACTTATTTGATAGGCTTGCGACGAAGTGAAGAGTGAAGTTTGTGTTATACAACCATATTTTAAACCACATTTCGTTTATACTATACTATATAAGCATACCGCAGTCCTTAGAATCGTCTTCTCCCTCGTTTCCTGTTGCAACGAGTTTTTCCAGTCTTTCAACTATGTCTGTATTCTCCTCGTCGATTTCTTTGAGGGCATATAAAAGGACAAACATTGCTTCTGGTATGTGTTTCTTCATTGTTTCCAACAATGTTTTCGTCATCTCTCTCCTTCTTCCCTTAGAGCAAAATATTTCTTCATACTCGTCAACAGAGAATATATTTTCTTGCATAAAAAAGTCCAATATATACTCAGGCTGGAGCTCCTCCGACAAAACGTCTGCTATTCCTGACCAAACTTTCATAATATCATTTGAGCTCCAGTCACGTACATATGGCTTTTCTGCAATGTAAATGTTCACGTGTTCATTGTGATTAAATTAATGCGAAATTCAAAAAGTTTTAATAAGACTCATGCAAATAATAAGAGTTCCATTCTCTGCTTAATACTGATAGGAACTTTTTTTAATTCTGGTCTCTAGATGTTCATCAAGATGTCTCGGAGGTAATTCATATATATATAATTTGTTGGTATCTTTGCATAAATCTGATGACAGGAAGTATAATTATTCCAATAAATCGCGGGGTTTATTTATTATCTCGTTTTCTTCTCGAAGACCCACACACACACACACACAGAGAAACGCAGATAGCTATCTGTGGGTGCTTAATTTACAAAAGGTATGCAAATACGGATGTAGTGAAAAGGGCAAGAAAGAGCGGAGGTTACCTGAAAGTACTCCTCTTGTGTTCTCAAGTTTATCTGCCAAATCGTTAACGCCAGTTCCTCTAAGTGCACTACAGAAAGCTGCAAAGAATTTCAGACTCCTTTTTCTGAGCAAAATTTGGAGAAGTAGGTCAACACGTTCGTGCCTTGCATATGAAACTCGATTTATATTCTCCCAATCCGTTTCCTTCAGAACGCCACTCTGAATACAGTGATCGCAGAAACTCTCAATTACGATTCTTCTTTTCAGTTCCCGATAATGTTGTCGAATTGATAATTTTGCTGCTTCCCATTCTGGGTGACCTAAATTATATATATATATATCATATATATATATATATATATATATATATATATATATATATATATATATTATATATATATATATATATATATATATATATATATATATATATATATATATATATATATATATGTATATATATATGTATATATATATATGTATATATATATATGTATATATCTTATATTATATGTATATAAACTATATGATGTGTATAATGATAGTTATTATATATATTATATATATAAATATATACTATATAATAATCTACTATCACTCTATATACTATGCATGTATTGTCACAGTCAATTAATTTCGTGCTTAGCTCGAATCAACCACCCGAACCCTACCGCAAGAGTCGCAATCCACAACCCCCTTTAAAACTCAAAACCCATTATGCGCACCCAATATTTTCCCAGCAAACAAATAAACTTACGGTTTTAAGAATCCATTCCAAAATTAATCCAAAAATAATTCCAAATATTATCCACTAGAGAAATTGCAAATGTCCTGGTAATACAATGTCCAAATAATTCCAAGTTCGAATCCCAAGAAAGTATCCAAGATGGAAGACGATGTCACTCGATGAAGTCAGTTCTTGGTAATAAAATTCTACGAGCACAATACTTTTCCAGATAAATAACAAACTAACTCTTCTTGATCCAAACGAATTGAAATAATTTCCAATACAAGGTATTTTAAAATAACTCAAAACGACACAACTTAATATTCTAACAGCCCAAGTTCTACTAAATAGTTCGCTCCAAAACATAATTTATATACCTGTGTTTACGTAAACAAGAAAGGGGTCACGTGATCTTCTAGAATCTTTTAGAACAAATTTACGGTAAAAAAAATCACGTACACACCATATGATCCAACTAAAAATAGAAAGATGTTTATAACAAAGCTCCATAATGTCCATGGAACCAACCAATCATTTTAAAAGCTAGTTTACAACTCTGAAGCCAGGTCAGAAATGAGGTCAACACCTGGTGTTTATTTTGTAAAGTACATGTCACCTCCCAACGAATGAATCGTAAACCCAAAATGTCAAACTTGAATCTGACAAACAAACAATAAAAATAAATAACCCAGATCAAATATAGGTAACTATATATATATATATATATATATATATATATATATATATATATATATACTTTGACATGTTAACCTCCCAGGATATAACTGTGGAATGGAACCATTTAGTTCTCGCTTTTGCTGTCCATAAACATGTTATGGAATATAAGATTGAACGTATTTCCATAAAACTTATATATTGAATGGTGCGTTCTGCACGTTTGTTTCTGGACCATAACTATGAAACTGTTCAAAGCATTGCTATAAAGCTTGAGGATCCACGTTAACCTAGTGATCCAGAAGTACCATTTTGCATTCAAGATTCACAATGCTTCAGTTGCAATATGAAAGAACCATTCCAGGCATCCCAGGGAATTTTGGCACACACATTTAATTGGTGGTGTATATGCCTTCTATTTTTTTAAAAAATAATATTATTTGTTATGTTTTCATTCATTTGTCACTCGTCTATACCTCCAGTGTTCACAATTTCATTTTGGGATCATAACTCAAAACCCATCAATATATCACAATGCATCTTAACATACATAATTTAATCGTGGTTAATATGTGCTTTTTCCTATTCACAATTCGTCAGTTCCAATATTTTGAATGTTTCTTTTGCTTTTGCTACTTCATCCCTCCATTATTCATTATATGCCTCTGAACAACGCAACAATTTAAGATATCTATCTGAATTTAGAAGACAAAACCAATAATGTAGATGTATGTTCTGTTATTTACAATTCTTCAGTTCATTAAGTTTTATATTTTGTGTCCATTCGTCTTTTTATCATCCACTGACAAGTCAAACGTTCATTTCTGAAGTAACCACTTGCTCGCTATCACTTCCTTGTATCTTTTGCACATGAGAACGTTCTACACATGAAAACGTTCTACACATGAAAACGTCTGCAAATCACACAGTCGCGAATAAGATATTCTGGTACAGCTTCCTTATTTTCTCTTTAAAATATTCCCCTAATATCTAACATTTAGAATAATGCAATCCACATGCCAATATGTCTTTACACATTTCATTTCCTCAGCATATCAAACACAACGTTCAATATATTTAATTCAATGTTTAAACATATATGTCAAGTAATTTGCTCAGATGTGTTTTGTTACTCAATATTGTCATCGTTGAATTGTTTATGGTACAAAGTGTAGAATAAGTAACATGTAAATTAGAATGCTGCACCATAACGTACCAGCTTGATGAATATAAAGCTCAGGCACAGGACTGTGAGTACGTAGAGTAGGGATCGTTATATAAACAGAGGACGGGATCAATGTGTCATCTCTATATAAATCTCGCTTTACACTGAGAATCAGTTCATTTCGCCTTACTTTGATATGTTAATCCGCTAAATAGTATATCAATATTATTTATTACATTAAACTCCGCATTTGTTATTTAAAATGTTATTACATCAGAACATCCTCAATTCAAACCTGCTAACCATCGTAAAGTTGTAAAACGTATGCAAAATATATTTACCTGATTTCGTTCTTGTTGGCATGTGCACTTTTTTCCTGGGAAAGGTCAGATTCTCGTATAATGTTGATTTTTCAGTACCATCTTCTGAAGAAACAAACCATTTTTATTTTGGCTTTGAAACTGAGTTCCGTGGCGATTAAATATATTGTTTTTTACATGAAGAATAAACTATGAAAATATACCCCCCAGAAAACATCCACATAGTTTCCCATGCGTTTTCATAAATAATAAAAACTATAATAAAAATTAAAAAAAAACTATCATGAAATAAAGATTGTAATACGTATCATTATAAATATAATTCTACAACAATGTGTGACTACAAATTTTACACTCAGATACAACACACTCGAGATTGCTGTATTATTGCAGATTACATATAAATGTAATAGAATAACTGGATCTGACACTTGTTTTCCTCAAACATAAAATAGTATACTACACGTAATTTAGAAACAAAGAAACAAGTATGTAGCTTTTATAAAAGGTTCAGACTAAGCGATGATCTCTCTCCCAAATTTAAGACATTAAGTCCACGAGAAGTATATAATATTCACAAATATGTACCTATGCATTATTTTACGCATTATGTAACCAGTTAAAGGTAAAAAGGTCATCAACAGTGAGGTTAACACAACGTATCAACCAAATGAGCACAAGAGGTGAGTTGGCAAAGTTGTGAGAATGGATGCGATTTCATCATAAAGGGCACTTTCCTAGAATTCCATGAACAGGAAAGTACATATAGGGAAATCATGCCATAAACAATCCACCTGATAACATTACGTCAGTGGTTTCTTGGAAGGATGCCTTTAAAAGAATATATGCGTAAATATATGGCGGTTAGTTTGTTGAAATTAATATTATAAGTGAGTAGAATAAGTTTTAATGTAAGTCTGATGGACTTTGGAAACCTCAGAAATATCGCATTGTACGTTTGCGTCTTCATCACAGTTAAATATTCTCAAGATGTTCATGAAGTGATTGATTGATATGTATATAGGTGATTTGTAATGAATTGGAATGTCGTAATGCACACAGGTTTGTACAACAATGGAAGGGTTAAAATGAAATCATATTACAAGTTCAAACAGAAGACACATTTTAATGCAGATTGACACTAATTTTATAAGGACTTTTGGGTGTATGAATAAGGACTTGTGTCATCCACGTACCTCCCTTTTTAGCTATTTGTCCATCAGCTTCCTGAAATTGTGCATCATCACGGGACCTGTCTGGAATCAAATATTCAACGGCATTACTTAAAACGGTTTAGTTGTTTTCTTACCCAGGTATGGTCCTTTTATTGCAACAATAATTCACTGCAACACAATAGTTTTCCAACAAGGCTAACTTAGTTATTTTCTAAAAGAAGAATGGATTGTAATTCTCCATGAATTATGACATCATAATGCATAAAGCTTGGTTTTGCGCGAGCAAAGTATAAATCAGAGTTGTTTCCGATTTTATAGCGGCTTCTATGAAGTTGTGTCATTAAGTCTGTCTTTGTCTAAAGTAGACAAAAACAGAAATGACATTATCAATAAACACATACTCTGTTATTTGGTTGGAGTGTTACATGTTATGTCCCTATGATTTAAATGGCAACATGGAAGAGAAAATATGGATGATATAATATCAAATTTAGTTATCTTCCGTCCCTCACTAGAATTCACTGCAGAAGCTTTCAACACAAATTATGTATTGCTGAAAATAACAACAATTCTTGTAGAAAATAAACTCCATGCAAATATCTACTTAAAACCAGTAGATAAACAATATTATCAAATATCCGTCATCTAAAATATTGTATATGAAAAATCCCGTGCTTCTTGACACTGGGGAGTTTGCTATTCCAGAAAGATCTGAAGTGTTGTCTGATCGTTATATGAACTGTGACAAGAAAGACCTGATAGCGGAGGAAACAACAATACTTATGCAAACACACCTGATCTATTCAAATTTAAAGAAAAAGGAAAGGTTGCTTGACTACTATTTATCCCCAACTTTGCACACACAACACCAAAATAGGTTAAGGTCACACCAATGACATACTAGGATTGTACTGGTGTAGATAGGTCTTGTAATGATAAAATGTGCAAAAGATTTGTATAAATGCCGAAACTAAAACAATCCTTTAGCACAACAACGCATCAAAAAGGTGAATATATATGATCAAAGAGAAAGTGCAAAACGGGGAATGTAATATACCTCATCACATCAACTGCTTTTTGTATGTCGGAAAATCTAAAAACCCTTACATATAGATCATTGAATGTCAAGATGAACAGGTGAGCCCTTTTCTTGCCTGACCATACTTTCAGAGAAATAATAGTAACTGCAATTGGTCACGGCCTCAACGAAATGGAATCTTATGTAATACGTCGCCTTAGAAAAATTAATGACTTAAACCAAAGCGACCTGATTTATTGCGAAGATGATATCATTAAATCAATTGAAAAATCTAGAATCGTTGCGAAGATGATATCATTAAATCAATTGAAAAATCTAGAATCGTTGCGCCTAATCCATCAAATCCAATGGTAATTCAAGTCTTGAAACTAATAAATTCCTCATTCCACACCCTCTTAAAAATATAAGCGTTATACTTTCTTGTATAGAAGAGAAATTAATGAAATGTACACGGATATGTGTTGTTAATTTGTAATGAACAAGCTACAAGGTCCCTGAAAGAGACGAACTTAAACTAAATGCAGACAGCATAAGTGTCGGTTGCTTTTGGATAATTGATATGTACAATACAAACATTGCATATGGTGTGCCTGGTTGTTTTCTTACAAGAAATTATCAGCTATATCTCAGCTTTTAAAGTGGAAGGTTTCCTTAATCAGGTTTAGACTTTATAATTTACACCGGGAGGCAGGTGTTATCAATAATTTGTATACGATATAATTCAATGTTGATAGTATCATATCTAGTGAAAGTTTGAGTAGGTTATGTTTGCGACTATTTCGCATTTCTTAGAAACGGCTACCTTCCAAATTGTAAAGGATGGTTTATTCCTTATTGATTGCTCCTGATTGTTAATCGTAGTTGTTCTCAAAAAAGATGTTTATAGTGGCCTGTTCTACTTGATTACCATGACGCAAAACATAATTCATAGTTTGTATGAAATTGGGTGCAAGGGATGATGTGTCATATATGTTGATATGTAATATAATTTTAGTTATGTTATGAATTACGCATATATTCTTGAAAGATAGCCTCTCTGATTTTGTGATCTAACGGGTTTTAGATTAACGGAAATTATGATGGCATAACTTGATTTATTAAGGTGTGTTGTTGAAACATTTCAAATTTTTCCATGTCAAACAATGTACATGATACTCAACCTCTGATGAATCCCCCAATACAGACTTGAAGAAAGTAAAAAAAGATGGAGTTTATTCAAAATTGCCATATAAATTGTAAACAATAATCTTATCAGTGTGTTGACACCATGGTCCGTTTACAGAAGCTTATTTCTATACCTGCGGCTTATCTATCAAAGTCAATAACAAAAGGCATCAAACTATATATATATATATATATATATATATATATATATATATATATATATATATATATATATATATATATATATATATATATATATATATTCAAGACTTAACATTTTTATTATCAATGTTATTAAGATGGAAATGCAAGTGGAACTTGCAGTATGATGGATTCCATCTAATATCATCCGGAACAAGTTTTTTTAATATCCAAGAGAATTAAATGTATTTCATTAAACAGTATTTTTCAAAATAATCGATAATAAATTAGATACCTTGGTAACGAATATTTTCGTAGTCTGGTTGGAGTTTGAAATCTGAAAGGAAAACAGTATCATTTCGGTATTTATTTCCAATGTTAAGTGATGGCTTCTCACCCGGTAATTGATGAAATAGGTTAATAGAGTACTTATTCATATTATGATTAATCGGCAGTTTTGTGTATTGGATGTGTACTGTTACTATAAGTAGTTGAATAGCTGATCGAATCAAATTCATCATTCATGATCTTTCATCATCATTCAGGCGGTGGACTCCGAGGAAGACGGACCGGTTCTTCACATGGGAAAAGCATGCTGATAGACGGCAGTGAGAAAAGGTGCCATATAGGACTGTAGACCATGAATGCAGCCATAGGAGCAACCTAGGTGTTTGCCAAGCGGTGACGGGAAACCGAGCCGGGGCATTTATTTACACCCCACTAGACCAGCCTACAGCGGCCCTGTCTGAAGATACATTCCACAAGACTTGAAGAACTTAGGAGTAATTGGCGTGGCGGCCACGTGGAATTCAAGATGGCGACCTGTGTGCACCACTACAAATAACATCAATGGAGGTACACGAAGGTAACAGGAAACCAACGGAGAAGGAAACGATGGCACATAGCGTCACCTGAAATATTTCGAAACGCCACACAGAAATATTTCTTCAAGAAACTTGTGGGACCAAAAGGAAAACCGGCCGTGACATGAGAAAATCTGCCATGGCCAACCTACTGCAACGAGAACAGACGTCCCGGAGAAAGATGATAGAACAAAATAGTTAGGTATTTCATTTGCCTGAATGATAATAGGGACTCATTTGGTAACGAGTAACCCTCTTTGACTAACTATATGTGGCCCTGAAAAGACTAATTTGACCTTATTGGTACTGCCTTCAACAAAATTCATGACCAAAACAACCTATCATTGACTACACTACTATATGTCGCTTAGACATTTTTTATTGATAAATTTGTTAGGGACTTTTTTACATGTACGCTTATGTACTAGCTATTTTCGAATGATAGGAGATAAATAACAATTCTCAACTAAGATATTTGACTAATTGCACAAGTGGCTTACACAATATTGGTTGTTAGGCTGTCCATTAGTACAAATGGACTGAATTTGATGTATATGCGCGTGCTTGGCCCTCCGCCTCACTTGCTACCTGCTGCAGTAACTCCACGTGCTTGCACGTCCATAAATAACTACGCAGACACAGGCGATATGAGAAAACTATTTTTCTCTCGCTTTTCTTTTCTGCCATTGCAGACTGGTAGGCAACTCCAAATTGAATGATTGGGTGGGTGTGTGTAGGCTCTATTTCTCTCCACCAAACGGCCTTACAATCACACAGTGACAGTTCAATAACTGTCCCGATGTGACGGCCAAACTAAACAGTGTTCTTTTGAACACATAAATGCCTGCAGGGTGTGAGGCACTATTCCCACCCTCAGGACAAATTAAATAACTGCCCTTTGGCAGATAAAATAGTGATCAGAGCCTATTGGACGAAGCACTTTAAACATCTTTATTCATTCGAATCAAATTCAAAATCGATCACTAAATTGTAAACAGCAATAGAGTTACGTAAAGATAAATAAACAGAATATTGCATCAGTAAAATATAAGGAAAGAGAAGTTACCAACTGATATATAAACAATCAAATTGAAAACAATATGATTTCAATATTTCAAATTTTGTCGCTTTTGTAAAACAATGTGTAGATTAAGATCGTCTTCTCTGAGACAATTAAATCTCGCCAAATGTCAGAAATTCTTCCCAAAAATTAACAATGAGTCAATATATACAACATTCCAGAAACAGATGAATATATATTAAATAGATGAATATATATTATTGTTGAGGCGTAGTGAAGTCATTTTAAGGGAAATTAACACTTCTAAGGACAGAAAACACTCACAACATCCAACAAAAATATCAAGATCGCAATTGGTCTATTTAGTTTATTTACAGTGAAGCGATACCTAGAAATCTTAGGCCAATCAAGAAAAAATTTGGTCACATGTTGCAAACAATTAGCTTACCACATTAATGGTAATACAAAGTAAAGCTGCTTCTTGTTATGTCTTGCCAATTCAAAAAAGTATCATGTTTAAAACCCAGTGAATGAACCATCATTTATTCCTGGATGAGATGGTTATGCTTTACATTTCCAAAAATATTAGTAATAAAAACTATCCTTGATATAGTCTTTCATATACTTGTAACGCATGAATTGTCACGTCCTTTCGAGGCAGGTTTGTCTATTGGTAATATTTAGCTAATATTGTTTTAGTTTATTTATTGCATACATTTTCGATAAATACACTTTAACTATGTTGGAAGTCCAAATAATTGAATAATTCATTAACATCCCTCCCCCCATCCTCTTTCGTAAATTAATTTCACTTTCATTTCCTGGTCATATAAATAAACGTAACCTAGGATTGGTTTGACCATATCTGTCACACTAAATTACAAAATATTTGGTCATTTTGTAAACTATCTGACCCTATCCGAAAACAATTCAAATCCGATTCAGCAAAGGTACAATATTTATATTATCGCTTCTATATAAGGAATATTATGTCTAGGTAATCACGTACAGTATTTGTGTATCGACAATTGCATAAAAATTATAACAAACAAGTTTTATAGGTAGGTCTTTTATGCAGTTGCCTTGGTTCGTGTTTGTGTATTTGAAGATGTCACTCTAAAGTCTTTCAAATCGGTCCAAATCTTTACAAATAGAAAGTACTGATAACATATCATGCTGACCCGGAAGTTTTAAGTGGAGGTAATTCTTTTAATCACGTCTATTGAAATGTCAAACACCGATTCAAAAAGTGTTGAATAATTGTTTGATAATGATAATTTAGATCGACCTAGTACACCCATGCAGAGAGTTTACATCTGGTGTCATATTTAGTCTATTTAGTCTATTTTATGTACATATTTCTTTCACAAAATCAATGCAATTGACTAGCTTAGTCGTCTCTCACGAGAGACACTTTGTGCCATCATGCATACTTAAGTATCGCAATTGCATTTGATATGTTAGTACATCATGTCATGTTAGTAAATCCCCATATTAATATTATTAGAAATATGATTTATATACCTATTACGTAAACACAGTTACAGTGGAAATATTTACTGAAACATTCAAGGAGGACTTGAAATCGGCAAGCTCTAACTTTGACCTGTTATTATGACAGATATTTCAACACGGCAAGCTGTGTATCGTACCGATATCGAAATAATCGTTAATTCATATTGCTATCTTCACGGAAAGGCATCTATTGATGATGACCATCAAGTTATATTTTACCTGGTAGTTTTCACATACTTTTGTAATATTTTCTCTATGAAATTTAATTCATGCTAAATTTATGAGTAGGTTTTAAGTTAAACAGTAAATGGCATACCAGTTATGGAACTATCAGCTGGATCAGCTGTTGCGTTGAGAGGGTCATTGTCCAGATCTGAATCAGAATAGCAAGGGATACACGAAAATGCATCAATACTATTACGTGGTGATTTAAACTATTTGGAAAAACAGATAGTAGAAAGTGAATAAGAAACATAACTTTGCACAATTAACAAGTATAATTACTAAATCAATAGCTACTATAGAATATAAAATGAACATGTATTAAAAAGTAAGATAAACACTTACATTAGACATGAATTCTTCATAAATATTCTTGATCTAAAACATATTATTACGCCTCGGTAAGAGGCATTTTAAGAATTGTGGTGAATTCATTTTATTTATTAAGAGCTATATGCATTGTTATATTCCTTTAATAGTACTCTTTCATCTACCATATCTGTTTCGCAGGTGGAATTAAATTTGTCCCTCAAAAAGATATTACATACTTCAGATTGCTTATTTCTTCGTATTTAATCTCTATTGCAGCAGCAGAAGGGGCGAATCGGACAACATTTTTAGACAAGTTTTCACTGAAATCACGCTTAAAAACAATGAAACCAATGACATCAGGCCCCAATGTGTGTGTGAATCATGGATTAGGTCCAAAAAAAAAATATGAAAAAATCAATGAAATTAATGAAATCCTCCATCGATTTTTTGGGAAAAAGGGACTACAACGTCGTTGTCACTCACTAGAACTTTCAGTTGGGGTTAACCGAATATTTGATCCAGTCCGATACGATATCGTGTTCGAGGGTCATGTAAATTTATTGTTACAAATCCGTGTGGGGCAGACTGAGCATGACTAAAGAAATTTCTAAATTGATTGAAGTCCATATCAGAACACCATGTCTGCCAAATATTTCGTAGCGTATGTGTATCAACGCCGTTGAAAACAGCAAGAATATTACAGTTATCTCTGATCACTTTTGGAATCTGAGTGTATCGTTGAGTGACATAGATCACATCAGTGTTTTTATGCCTGCCTCGGGAAAATATTCTAGCAGGATTTTTTTGATTATCTAACATGACATCGTCGTATACAACTAAATTGTTGATACTTCCATCGAGGTCATTCACGGATGGTGCTTCGTCAATATCGGTTATAAATTCAATAACATCCTCGCCAGCAATCTCTGAAGCGTTTTCATTAAAATCTTTTAGTACTTCATAGCATCGTTGGTCGTCTACGCTAGGGGCAATTAAATACAACTTATCCCACTTCATCCATCTCATTATTAAATTGAGCAACAATTGCGTTTTACCGGATCCAGATGGCCCGATTATAATTGCGCGGATAGAGTTTGGTAGCGCTGCATGATGCTTCACTGGTTCTCTTGTTTTAGTCGCTGAAAAATCAATTATATTCATATCTCTATACATAAATTATGGATCTATATTGCGTGAAGTGTAAGGCGCGTACTGGCACAGATGATTTGACGACGATTACAACTAAAAATAACCGATCAGCGCTTTCTGGTAAATGCGTACAGTGTAGTACAAAGAAATTTAGATTTGTTTCTAAACCCAAGGAACCCAAGGAACCTTTAAAAAAAAACGAGGAGGTGATATCGCTGCCAAATTAGCAAAACTCCCTGGAACCCCATGGGCAAAATACCCCGGAGAAAAAAACCTTCCAGGGTATAGTTATTGTGGACCGGGAACAAGACTTGATATCAGACTCAATGATCAAAATCAGCCCCGACCCGGTGAGGAACCAATAAACGCTATTGATAAGGCCTGTCACCTTCATGATGTTGCTTATAAAAGTAGCAATTTGCAACACAGGCATCTAGCAGATGTGAAATAATTCATGCGTTGAATTCTATCACTGATAAATCCTTCAAAGAAAAATTGGCTTCATTTTTGATAAAATCGGCTATGAAAAGTAAATTGATGTTAGGTGCTGGTAATTAATAGCAACATGGAATCTATTTATTATTCCCCAAGAGGATACTGGAAGGGTAACGCTGCAATCAGTAAACTCGCTAGCGCCGCAAAAGTGAAAAAAACCACTGCGGCTCATTGGTTATCCAAACAGGCACTATGGCAAATTTATCTACCACCGCCTAAACAAATTCAATTCTCGCATTTTGATGTGACCTTTCCTAATGAAGTTCATCAGGCTGATCTATTATTTCTGCCACATGATCGTGGTTACAAATATGCGTTAACCGTAGTTGATATTGCAAGTCGATACAAAGAAGCAGAACCGTTAAAAACAAAATCGGCCACTGAAGTGGCTTCTGCATTTGAAAGGATTTATCGACGAGGTCCTCTGCACTGGCCAAATCTGTTACAAGTTGACCCGGGCAAGGAATTTCAGGGTGCAGTGTTATCTACAATGAAATATCACAATGTCACTATCAGACGAGGGCATACTGCACTGCATCGTGATCAGGCCATTGTAGAACGATTTAATCGGATTCTTGCTGAACGGTTATTTGGATATCAATACGCAAAAGAATTCATCCAAGAAAAAAGATCCCGTGAATGGGTTAAGAGATTACCAGGTGTAGTTACCGCACTGAATAACGAGATTACTAGAACCATCAACATGAAACCTATCAACGCGATTAAAAAGAAGTCGATACCTGAAAAACCACAAAAGGATTTTAGCGTTTCCCAAACAATTCTTGGTAGTAATGTCATTGTGAGGTACTTATACGAACCAGGAGAGCTTGAGGGTGGTACAAAAAGGGCTACTGATCCTATTTGGAGCGTCACTACGCATAAGATATCTAGTATAACACGATCTACGGGTAGACCTCCAATCTATAAACTGGATTCAACTGCCCCTCAGCGTGGGTTTACTAGACAACAACTACAAGTAATTCCTGACGATACTCAATTACCACCGCATGGTCTTAACTAGCACCCTTGCGTCTATTACACTCAAGACAAGTCAACATCACATTATTTCTGACATGACCGAGATTGTTATTTTTTCTGTCTACGGTGAATTGGCGAGGATCCTTATCCGAATACTGCCAACGCATTATACAATTGCAAATCGCGCAGTGATTATTCTGTTGTTTCTTCAAAGTGATTATTAATTCAGCATCAATATCAAATTCTCGTTGTTTTTTTTTGTCCTGTTGTTTGTAACCGGAGAGTTTTTTATCAATAATATCATTATCGTCACCAATGATTTCATCATCGCCAATGATTTCATCATCGAAGACAATTCTTCGAAGTTGATTTATTTTTCGTACTCTGAATACTGAAAGATAGACTAAATTCGACCATTCTATGCGATTATCTACCATCCAAACAATTGTATCCGATATAGTCAATCCCTGTGAAGAATGTATCGTCGCTGCGTATCCTAGCGTCCATGGGGATTTATTAGCACGCAATGCATCTTCAACGACATTGATATCAACCAGCACAATATCATTTAATACGAGAATTTGTTTTTCACTCTGTCCTGGAATATCAACTTCAATATTCTGTTTTCGCGTATCCGATGGCCTATAACATAACGGTACTGGAAGCGTTGCAAATTTTTGTTTATGCAATTCAAATAACTTCATCTGAAGTGTGTCCCTGACTATTTTTCTACTTGCAATGATTAAATCATTTGGTCTCCACGCTTCCCAAAACTCATTCATGGGAGTTTCCGAAATTATTTCACGGGTTATTTCACACTGGATTCTATCCGGTTGTAATCTAATTAGTTTCTTCAATTCTTTTAATTTTTCATCAAGTGATCTATGATCGGTATCAATTTCTTCATAATAGTCTACAAAACCCTTTAGCCATTCATGGGGGGATGCACCGACAAATGGTGGTGGTTGCCCGTGATCACCGCACATGACGACTTTTGTATTCTTCAATAACAACCACTCAAGAAATATTTTTAAGACATCTTCTGACACTGTGTCTATTTCATCCCAAATCATGATTTCAGGAATAAATTTCTCTCCCATGCGCTCAGGAGTCCATTTATCTCCCTTCCATCGGAAAAAGCTGTGAGAAGTGCAGGCATTTACCCCTCTCTGTATCATTTCTCTTGCAAGTCTATGAGTTGGTGTTAGCACAATCATGTTTGGATTGGAAACACGAAATAACTCAATTGCCCGGGTTGTTTTTCCTGACCCACCACAGCCGTTTAAATAAACTGTTTTATACAGGCATATTGGATCAGAAATCGGTGGTGCACTAGAAAATTCTGAACACTGATTGCTTTCTAAGTAATTATTTTCAATGGTAACATCTGCTGATGGAATATAATCATGAATCATTTTAATTCTCCATGATCCTCATTTCTCGTTGCCAGTAGCCTTAAAATCAGCCATTTTGCTATTTATGTAAAATGAATCAGTAGCAACTCTAACTGCGGTGGTAGGAAATATATTGATCATTGAAAACAGATTGATAGAAGCATAATCAAGCATAGAAGCTCTCAAATGTGTGTACTGCGGATGGTATCCATCATTGTAGGTAACAATTGTACCCAATTTGGTTCCATTGGACATAAATGCGTCCTTACGATTGACATATAGGCCCCTATTCGTTAGATCCGCGATTACAAAATCGTATTCAGCGTTGTCTATAATCAATCGTGAAGAATATTTCGTATTATCATCTTTGCCACCTTGGGTAAATTTACCCATTATTCTTCGTCCAAGATTTTTTGCTTCATTGTTTCTGATTTCAAATAACTGTTGGGACCAATCCATGATTTGTTGTTCATTAAAATCAGGAAACAGTTTTCGCTCTTCGCTAATTATTTTTTCTAGATCAGGTTGTGGTAACCAGACTGATTTCTGTGCTCGATAGGATATAATTGCTTCACTGACAATTAATGATTTTAACATCTTACAATCAAGCATATACCGTAATAACACTATTGGCATCCAGTGTTTTTCAGACATGTGTTTACCAATCCAAAGATAACTACACGGATGAAGTCCTTCAGCCATTTCAAATGATACTACACAAGCGAATCCGGTTAAATCAAAATCAGGAAGTGGTCCATTAATAGCAACACGGGTCATTTCGTGTGTGGGGTGTCCAAATCGTTTGAAATATTTCTCACACTCTCCATACCCAAGAAAACTTCCTGGATAACACGCAATCATATCAACTGAAATAACGGTATCAGCGGTGTATTTTGTGTTCCATAATCCGCCGTGGCTGTATTCAAGACAAGACAATTTGACATCTAATAAAAACTCACTTCGTGTTGGTTTCCACGCGTTTTTCTTTCTAGCAAAATGTGCTGCAATGGATGGTACTGTGAAACAGTTTGCTAATAATTGATCTTCGATTTCCCCCTCAGAAAACTCACTAGCTAGTTGTTTCATTTGATTCTGCAGCTCTTCAGTACGGTATAATTCTCCGTTAGGCCTTACAAACTGATCAAATCTGCATTCCTCGTCTGAATTACTATGAAATAGCCACACTGACACAGGATCGATTTTACTCAAATGGTAAATAGCATCAAATAATTTCTGCTCTGAAAAACACTCTTCGGTTTGGGATAGATATTTTACGGTTCTATCCCGTGGGAATATTGTTACTGCAGATGACCACGCGTGCGCGTTATGATCAATAATTTCAATGGGAGTCCCTTTTGATTTATATTTCGATTCGTATAATACTTCTCCGGTGATTGTCCTTACCGATATTGGAAATCTTAATGATTTTTCTAATTTAGTTATATCCTGAATTGTTGCTCCATGCTCTTTTACCGTGAACTCCCACTCGGTTATTTTTTTTCGTCTTAGATCAGTTAGTTTATTTCCCCGGGACGCATTTGTGAAGTGTTCTATTATTCGTTCTGCTACACAATTGAGCCCTGTCGAATATTTCATGGGTGCTAGTTTTGAAATATCAGGTTTTTCATTGAGCGGATAGATCCCGTAAACAACTGCTGTGACAGGATAAGATCTTTCGTAGTAGGGTTTATCAATTCCAGTCAAAATTCCTGGTTTGGAATCCTGGTTCACGGTGACAGTTTTTTTGCCCCTGAGAATGGGTTCAAATTTATCCCTAATGATCCATTTGCCATCCTCACGGATAATGAATTTAATTCGGAAAAAATGACTTTTTTCCCCAATACGTGAAATGATCACTGCTGCCTTTTCATCATTCATGGTAGCGTCAACAACACCATCAATTCGAAATGTTGACCAACAATAAGATGCTCCATCACACTTGAATTCATTAAAACAGTCTCTGATGGCTTTATCAAGAATTTTATTCTAGGGTGTATTAGAAACTATCTCAAGATTGAATTGAGCATCCTTCCATGGTGATTTCATATTTCCGTCTCTTGGACGTTTGTTACGTTTTTTGGGTCTATCGATATTAAATCTAGGATTGATTTTCAATAATCTCTTAAACTCTTTCATGTTTCCGTCTCTTGGACGTTTGTTACGTTTTTTGGGTCTATCGATATTAAATTTAGGATTGATTTTCAATAATCTCTTAAACTCTTTCATGTTTCCGTCTTTTGGACGTTTGTTACGTTTGTTTCCGTCTATTGGACGTTTTTTTGGTCTATCGCGATTAAATCTAGGATTGATTTTCAATAATCTCTTAAACTCTTTCATGTTTCCGTCTACTATACGTTTTTTGGGTCTATCGCGATTAAATCTAGGATTGATTTTCAATAATCTCTTGAACTCTCTATCAGCATTGAATTTAGCATTTTTCGAAGTCAATCTCTTGAACTCCTTCATGCTATATATAAAACAGGTGTCTAAATGAAAGATTTATGTATAATCAATCACTGCAAAATTAGTCAGTCATTGAATTAGACAATAGTGTAGTATATAATGACCCAAGAATTCAGACTACACCCAGTGATTAAAAATTACGAAGCATCCAGTGATGGTACTGTCAGAAACTGTAGACTGAAGAACCCAATTGGGTGGGATAATGGTATGGGGTATTTGGTGTTTAATGTTGGAAGGAAGACATTTCGCAATCATCGTTTCGTATTTGAATGTTTTAATGGATTGATCAAAGATGGTTTTGTTATTGATCACATTGATTCTAATCCAAGGAACAATTCTTTATCCAATCTGCAAGCTATCACACAGAGTGAGAATTCCAAACGAGGAAGGACTGACACTTGTTCAAAAGCGAGACCAGTGAAATCTTTGAATACAACAACTAACGAAGAGAAAATATTTCAATCATTATATGAAGCCGGCAAGTATTTCAATATTTGTAGAACTTCAGTACGATTCGTTGCAGAGGGGATAACCAAAACGGCTATTTCAAAAAAGACGGGACAAACAGTTCAATTTAGTTATATCTGATGCGTCATATTTTCCAATTAGAGATATGTCATTCTTATAGAATAATGAATTCTGAAAACATGAATAGCATCATAGTTGAAATAGCAAAATTGAAAAATCAGGATATCAAACTATCAGATGGGTTAAATCCTGATCAAATTGTGTCTGATTTTCAGGATATAGAATACGGGGTTAGCACTAACAAGTATATGCTACCCAAGAAGTATGCACTCATCAAAAGAATTCAGAATTCTATTAAAGACTCTCTTTCATTTTCCAGTGACATCAGTGTGTTCGTCCCGTTGTATACTATCGTAGAAGGAATACGAAAAGAATTAGGTAACGAATACGAATTGAAAAAAGAAGTCAACTCTAAAATTAGAAACATACGAGCATTAATTCAAGAAAATTGATTACCCGACCATTGATTGCCTGACCATTTATCATTCCGACCCTCATTTTTTTTAGCCGACCCTCAAAGGGTATGTCAAAAATCGATGGACGATGTGTCAGATTGATCAATGAAAAAGTGTGGAAACTGTCAGTATTATTTTTTTTATATACAATTATGACACTTTCCACAAACCTGATAGAAGCTGTTATAGGATGAAATAACACTTCCATGACCGTGTTAAAAATCATCCGACATGTCACTGATGTCAAAAAAGGAGTTGCACGATGGTGTTAGGTCGGGATTGAAAAATTGTTTTACAATTGAAAAATGGTTTCTGATTTCAAATAATGGTCAATGAAGCATTAACAACCCGATTGGCTCGTGAACGACTGGATGCAATTAAGAAATTTATACCAATTCGTGACCCTGTAAGAAATAAACTGCAACAACGACAGAGTTTACAAACTGATTTTGCTCTGGGGTCTGAAGAGTTGTTTAAACCAGTAACCACAGCAACGAAGGGGGTAGAGCGTGCTTTACTGGGAGATGGTCCCGAGACGGGGAAATCTGTTATTGGTGAGCTTGAAAAACTAGCAGCGAAAACTGAACAAACAAAACAAATAGAATCAAAAAGAACAGTAGATGATTTACGCGTGAGATTTAACGAGGAAGGGTTAGCAGAAATTGATAAGACTGATCCAGCAGAAATTCCTGCGCTTGTTGTTACGTCTTATGAAAACAGAAAAAAATTGTTGAAACCAGAACATCATAAGTTTGTTAAGAATTTCGCTCATTGGGCTGATATATTTTATAAAATCAAAACTAAAAAAAGTCAAATTAAGACAGATAGTGCATCATACATCGAATATATCGATGCGGTGAGTCTAGTGTATAATCAATACGAAGAGTTTAAACAACCAAGATTGCAAAAGCGGCGACAGCAGCCTGCAAAGAAAATATCTTTCTCTCCTAAAAAACAACAACTACCACCTGATGATGATGATGATGATGATGATTATTTACAAGAAACGGGTTTAGAAAAACTAGATGAAGCAGCTGGTTATAGCGGAAGTGGACTGCAAAATCCAAGGATTGGAAACACTTGTCCTGATGGTGTTATCAATGATATATCACGATTAGATGTTCTTGTAGGAGGATTCCGAGCTGGAAATAATTCACCGGAAATAATTAATGAAGCAGCTGATATCTGTAGACGGTTATTTGCCGGCGGTATCATGGATATCAAAACATATCGAGATTTCATTGACGAGTTAGCAAATGGGTATCATAGTGATTAAATAACAATTGAAAACACTATTGTTTTTATAATAATGATCATCCATTACAATCATGATAAACCAACCCCCGTCTATGTAGTTAATTCACGGTTTCCAGTTTATAGAGCATACTATGGAGATGGCCTCGGCAATACCATTTTAGGATTCTTTTCAAGAATGGCCCCAAAAGTGATGCCGTCTGCTAAACAGTTATCAATGAAAGCCATTGATGTTATTCGTGATAAGGGTATTAGTACTGTTGGAGATCTTGCCGGGAAAGCGTTTTCAACTGCGAAGGATAAAATAACATCATTAGTGAGACGAAAAAAGAAACCGTTACCGTCTACAGAAGAAATGCCTGCAAGTGTTAGTAAAATAATAAATAACGCAGTAGATGAAAAACTAGCGTCGATGGTAAATCAAGGGGACCAAAGCAATATTGCAAACATGATAGCAGGAAGTGGCTTTAAAAAGCTACGACGATGAAAATGGAAAAATCGTTTACGATTTCACTATTTAGACTCTGATAAATAGAATAAAATGTTCAAACAGTCACCTGATCCAGCGTTTGATATAGATGCCCCAGTTCGCAAGGATGATTCTGTTCGCGATTATCAATATTACGCCTATCATGCCATAAACTCAAATAGTCGAGCAAGAATTGATCTTCAAGTCCATGATACCAGTAAATACTTTTTACCCTGTGAAGCATTTATTGAAGTAGAAGGAGAAATTGTAACAGCTGCTGATACTACTGCTGTACCAGCAGCGTATCCAGCTGGTACTCAAGTCGGTTTTGTCAATAATGGTATTATGGCGCTATTTGAGAGTGCTAGATATCTCATTGATGGAAAAGAAATCGAGTCCATAGATCGTGATGTTGATGTGGCTACAACAATAATCGGGTTAGCGAGATATTCTGATGATTATACAAGATCAGCAGGGCCTTCTATGATGTTTGCAAAAGATGCTAAGAATACCGCTGGTGGAAATCCATTTGTTGTAAGACGACCAAAAAAACGTGATAATAGTGATTCTGATGTCGAGAATATGATTATAAACAACGACGTTAATTTCAATATAGGAGCCGCAACACGAAACTCAATGTTGCAAGGAGAGCGTAAATCATTTTCATGCGCGATTCCACTGCATCACATATTTGGATTCTGTAGAAACGTCAGAAAAGTTATCTACGGGGCGAAGCATACAGTATCGCTTGTACGAAAGGGTGATGATAACGACGCAATTTGGAGGATTCCAGTAGATGCTGCAGCCCCCAATGCTGATGCCGGTAGAGTCGATTTAACAAAAATATCATTGTGGATGCCAGTGTTGACTCCAGCAATCACCGCAGAAGGACGATTACTATCATTTATGGACCAAGGAGGAAAGTCGTTGTTGAGTTGGCTAACCGTGAGTACAGATGTGAAACAATCAAATATCAACGAATTATTCACTTGGAACCTAGCATCAAAACAAGGCGTTTCTGCGCCACGTCATATATTTATTGCGTTACAGGATAACGCACGAGTTGGCAATCAACTCTCCAGTCATATGATATTTGATCAATTAGGAGTGAAAGACGTCTCACTGAGAATAAACGGCCAACAGGAACCATCTGAGGATATACAACTTAATTACACAGAAAATCATATTGCACGAGTTTATCATCGTCTGTTGTCATTTATGGCACGCGATCAAAATGTGGATACTGGTTTGCAAATATCACAATATGATTTTAAAAATCTGTATCCGATCTATTACTTCTCACTGGAACATCTCGATTTGACAAGACAGTCAGTTGTTGATATACACTTTAGAGCTAATGTGACTCGTGGTGTTATTGCTGATTATAGAGCGGTTGCTGTCATTCTCAGTGATAAATCAATGCTACTCGAAGGTGTTGGTGGAAGAATGAGAGTGGTAGATGCCCCAGTAGAAAATCTTTGAACGATTTTTCTCGATTTTTCATTGAATTAGAATCAATCAATTATATATAATGTCATATAGTGTTATTAGTGTTACGTTAACTCCTGGTCAAATCAAAAAATTGCAATCAGAATCGGCTAAAAAATGTGGAACCACAATCACGTTGAAACCCAACCAAATGACTGGTGGTGCAAATAAATTATCGCTGACAACTCGTCAGGTGAAACATTTCAATGATGCTTTCAAGGATATAAAAGGGGTTCAGATTACTCTTTCTGCGGCTGCTATCAAAAATATGATTAAAACAGGCGGTATATTTCCATTGTTAGCTGCAATACCAGCATTGATTGCGGCAGCAGCCCCAGCGGTGGCTAAAGCGGCTGCGTTAGGAGCCGTTGGTACTGCAGCAGGAATGGCGTTGAAAAAGGCAGCTGGACAAGGATATAAAAAAAAGGGACGATCCGTTCACGGATTGGGTCTAAGACTACCAGGAACCCCGTATTCGTGGTACAGCGGAAAGGGTCTAAGACTACCAGGGACCCCGTATTCATGGTACAGCGGGAGATCCGTTCACGGATCAGGCCTGAGACTACCAAGAACGATTTATTAATTGAGGAACCTATGGTTCCCAAATCTTCGATGATTCCAATGTCCAATTTTGATTTAATGGATGCTGCTAAAAAACTAGCGATTAAACATTTCAGAGGTGTTTTTATGAAAGATCAATTACCACATCAACCAAACAAAACTGAAACAGGTATTATTAATCTCGATAACAGCACCGGACCTGGAACTCACTGGGTTGCATACGCTATTGATCCACGTGGGATTGTCTATTTTGATTCATATGGATTAGCCCCACCAAAAGAATTTATGCGTTACATAAAACAATTTCCAATGAAGACTTGGTATTCTACGCTACCAACACAACAAATCAATGACCCACCAATATGCGGCAGTGAAGTATTAAATGACCTTGACGCTATTTCAGCATCTAGAAAACCACCTCATATTGTCGTAAATGACTACACCAGCAATCGCTTTTTAGAGAGAGAAAGAGTTTTACAATAACATGATTGATATTTGGGGGAGATCTTTGAAACCCAAACCCGATGGCACTGCAACCCCTGATTCTATCAAGGATATAACAAAAAAAATTAAAGATGAAATAGCTGAGACGTTGAATTTAGAAAGTGTTGAACCCAATGAAATAGTTGTATTTCAAGATCGCCAGGGTAAATTGAAATCTAGTAATATTTCTCTGGATGATATTTTAGTTAAACAACAAAACGCAATCGAGAACACCGTTGCGTTATTTTCCGATCAGGGTAAATTGAAAACCAGTAATATTTCTCTGGATGATATTTTAGTTAAACAACAAAACGCAATCGAGAACACCGTTGCGTTATTTTCCGATCAGGGTAAACTCAAACCGGGTGTACTCGTTTCGACGATTACAGATCGATTAAAAATTCTCAACGATGAGTTAAACAATTCTGTGGTTGTACTAACAACACTTGAATCTAGAATTGAAGAACACATAAAACAGTTTACCGCATTTCGTAGAAATATCATTGATAAATTTATTGGAACTACATTCGATAAAATTGAACTAAAACTCCCTGATATTAAAAAATCCATCGATGAGACGAAAAACTTCATCGAAGCCGTCAAAGGTGATTTTTCGAGGATGATAACAGTTATTGAAAAAACAAAAATTCCTCATGAGAAAACCAATAACGTGGTATACACAATCCAACACGGATCATTTGTGTGGATACCTACAAACAATAAATTAGATATCACTGCAACCGTCAAGGGTATTTATCGATTAACACTGGTGACAACGGTTCAATTTAATATATCATCGTCGAGTTCATCCGGGGTCAATAATACGATTTCAACGATCATCGACAAGGGTACAACTGAAAAGTTCACTATAACATCTACTGATACAACTTTGGCTAGAGCTCTGGTATCATGGTATGTGGAATTCGTAGCGGATTTAAGTAAATAAATTGAAAGGATTTCACAATTGAAAACGCTAGCGTTGTTAAAATAAAAAATGATTTCATCATCGCAATATCGCTATGATCAGGTCAGAGAATATCAAACTAGACTCAAAATCCTGTCTGAGGAGTATGCAATGAAAATTAAAAAATATCGCAGGAGAATTACCGCAATTGATGTTACTGTGTATTCAGTGAGTGGTGTAATCACCGGAGCTGGTATTATACTGTCTTCAGTGACAATGATGGCCCCGATAGCTGTTCCAATTTGCATTTCTGCGGCAACAACAATCGCTGGAATAATTTCAATAATCACAAAAAAAATATCATCATGCAGCCAACGGAAACTACAAGACTACATAATTCAATTTCATGTTGTGTCCACTGCATACTCGCAATTATCCTCATTGATATCGTCATCGCTCGATGATAAAATTATATCAGAGAGTGAGTTTTCAGCGATGGTAGATATATATGATTCTGCGATGTCAAAATTAGAAATACAAAAACATGAGTATAATAACAATGACAACACCGATGGAATTACTTCAACAAATAGTGGAGAACACAAACCCAGTACAAACAAGCATGATCTCAATAACCTCAACGAATCCAGAATTCAGTGTGAATTTGCCCTCTCCGGTCCCAGTGAAGGAGATAGCGCTAGCAAAATTACGAGTATACCACAGTTGGCCATATATTAGGTCAAAATCATTTGGTGGTCAACAACCCAATAATTCACTGGTATTTGCAAATAAGAATAAACCCGACGGTACCCCAGACTGGAATGTTGTTTCCATACCAACCGGATCATATCAAATTGAACAAATCAATGATGAATTCGCGCGTAGAATAAAATCGATTACTGGAGTAGAGTCAAAAATAGCTATAACAGTTCATGTGCCGACACTATCATCTGCCATTGAAATAAGCACAGAAGGATACGTCGTAGATATCTATCAGAGTTCTATTAGAACCGTACTAGGATGGCCTGAATTACCACCCGGTGGAAAAACCGTTAAATTACCAGAACCACAAAAAACTGATTATATCACCGACAGGACAAAATCTGATAATCCAGTAAAGAGTTATAGAGATTATGACAAATTGAATTTTTTCACTGAAAAGATAGATAAGGGAGGGGAGAAATACTACATAACTCGACAGGATAAAATCACTGAAAACTTCACAGCGTTCAATAACGATATTTCGTTGTTGTTAATATCCCTTAAATCCGGCTCTCTGACCCGAGATGAATTTATCAGCGTCATAGAAACATGTAACAGAATCCTCAGTGACATTTATATATTTCATTCACTAATTATACGAGAGGTAGCCCTTGCCAGACACCCTAACACGAAAATAGAATTTACGACAAAATATCATATAAGCGTAGAAAATATTTCCGAATTCAATCTACCAGGATATAATCTCTTAGAACTACAAAAATCTCTCAGTGATGCCATAGATGTCGGTTTTAAAATAATTCATGATACGTGGAAAAAAAACAACATCACCGGAAACAACTATCCTGACACACAATAATGACCCAGATGGTGGTGGCAGGCATATTGCTCCGTTCAATGTGAATATTTCAACGGTGATTGCGCTCAATTTAGTATGTGATGTGATCGAAGGAAGCTATCAAATAAATTTAGAACGATCAAATCAAGCTCAGCAGGGATATATTTTGTATTCATTTGCACCAACAGCTCCTCCAGGGTTTTTAATAATTGAGTCCCCGGTGAATCCAGTCTATATGCGATGTCATAATAATTCATTAACCAGAATTAATTTCAAACTCACTGACCAGTCTAATAATCTGATTGATTTACAAGAGGAGGTTTTACAAATTAGTCTGTTTGTAAAATCGTAGTGATTTTCGTCGTAGTGATTTACATGACCCTCGAACACGACATCGTATCGGACTGGATCAAATATTCGGTTAACCCCAACTGAAAGTTCTAGTGAGTGACAACGACGTTGTAGTCCCTTTTTCCCAAAAAATCGATGGAGGATTTCATTAATTTCATTGATTTTTTCATATTTTTTTTTTGGACCTAATCCATGATTCACACACACATTGGGGGGCCTGATGTCAATGGTTTCATTGTTTTTAAGCGTGATTTCAGTGAAAACTTGTCTAAAAATGTGGTCCGATTCGCCCCTTCTGCTGCTATTGCAATGATTGTTGCCTGTTAAAATGCTAGACAGCACATTCACTAAAACTAGGTTCATATTAGACTTAGAAAAAAAAGCACTACCCGTCCATGTAGACTGTATGGAATCTTTGACTATTGCATGTAAAAAAAAATATTGAAGTCCACAAAGAGAACAAGACCAAGTGTCCTTATTTTAATCTGCTCTTTGTATGAAAGATTAGACATTAATTCCTTTGATATTTTTACTCTTTTGTCTTATATTTAATTCTAGAAATTTCTCTCAAGAACCAAATATTTGAGACAAGCATTTGTGTCAATGGACTTCAACTCAGCCTAGAGTCATTTTCGTCTCTTTCTGTCATTCCACATGATTTCACATATATTCAGATATTATTTTGAACGTGCACAGTTTCTTACCTTCTGTAAATTCCCTTTTATCATCTACCGTCTTATTCATTACTTTACTTTCTCCTGACTTTGAAGGATTCTGGTTACGGTACGTAACGTACGTGTTGCGCTTTTTGATTGTCGAAGAATTGTTTGCTAAAACATATATACGAAATAATATACATTATTATTCAGAGACAGAAATATTGATAAACTAATTGATTGATTTATTGATATGTTGATAATCAGAAACATATACTAAATCATTCAGATAGACTGGTCTATATATAGGACATTTTAAGTATGGCAAGCTATATACAACCATCATTAATAGTGCAATTGTTTTATATTAAACGTTTAAGCCGTTATCATTATGTTTTATAGGACAGAGAATGTCATTCGCTTAATATGATAGGACTTAGCGGAAACAAATTGGAAAGAAATTGGTTGTATCTAACTACGGTAAAGAAGGAGAGTTTTAAAACTCTTCTGTATAGTGTCTATCATTATACATAGCAATTCAAAAACATTCTATTACTCTTAATCTAAATAAATGTTTGACCTTCCCTTACAATATATCTACGCAGACAATAAATATTTTAATATATCCATTTTCCTTGACCCGATATTTTATAAATTTGTTTCGATTTATTTTATTTTCAGAAACCCGGTAAATTATATTTATCTGTATAGCAGTCAAATGTTTCAATCCTAATGCAGTTCTTGTACTCTTTCGTGAAATATAACTCATTTCCTGTGTTCTCTTTACTTGGTAACATGGGATATACTGTTTGTGGTTTAGAAAAGTCTCATCTTGAAAATGTTTTGCTCACTATAAATCCTGTATTGACGAGTGACACAATATCTTTGACGCCGCCGCTAGTAACTAATGACTTATTTGAAGAAAAGTCCACAATATCTTTCTATAAAACAACATACAAATTTGAGAAATGTGCCGTGCCGTGTTTGCAGATGGTGCAGATGATGTAGTAGATGGTGTAGCTATTGCTAATTTCGTGAGATTGTTGAATTGTTACATTGAGTGATTTAAGCAAGCCACTGATAACAATGACAATTATTATTAATAGTATTTGACCTGCATTCCAACTCGACGTTCAAAGCCATGAGTTTGTGTTTTACGAGCTATTGTCACTTCATAAATGAAAATATACATATATTTAATATTGTGTTTGCTGAAAGTATTAAAACTGTTTTCGTACTCTCGTAGGGAAAGGAACTCAGACGGTAGATAACTATAATACGTGTTTTCGTTTCGGTTATTTATTCCACCTTCAAACGTTGTTTTCTTCATCGGTCATGGACAGTAATTTGCATATTCTGCGAGATGATTTTAATAGTTCGCAAAAATTCTCGAAACGTAAGCTCCACTGTCTTCATACAAAAATTAATGAGCTTGAGGTAATTTTTATATTGGCATCTCTCTTCAGTGAAGTCACTCTCTTTAAAGCGAAGCGCATGCTTTCAGTTGGTAACATTTTCTTAAAAAAGAATATCGCGACATCCGAAAACAATTTTACTGCCCAACCCATTTTGTTACATTGATTGTGTTCTTTAAGAATGTAAACCACACGAGAAAAATTGTGGTAATGTGACGCATGAAAAGTTGAAAGCAGCACAGGAAAAGAATGTTCGAGACATTTACTGTCCAAAATCTTTCTGTATTTATTTTGGTCATATTTAGTTCATGTTCTTATAACACGAAATTATCTATTTGTTACGAATTGAAACTATACTACGTCTTCATTGTGGGGAAATACACATATCAGCTTTTGTAGAACATTATTATTGGAATATATTGCTATATAAGGCGACATTACTCGAACTGTCCCTATCCCATTCCGCAAAATACTGTGCCCAGTTCAGCAAATTATGCAAGTCTATTGTTGAAAATTCATATTTTACATCCTGTTGTTTTATCCAATGTGTATTACGAATGTTAAACAAACCTTGTTCTTTTTGTTCAACAGTTTTCACACCAGCTGTCACTTCTAGTCCCCGGAGGTGTGGAAGAGTCAAGGGTTTGGATTCCGTTTTACCCATCTCATTACTCCTGTTCTATAAAACCAGTAAGGACATAATGTAAACAAGTGAATACGAAACTAATTCGATCTTTGAATAAAATAAAATTAAGAAACGTTTTCTAATTAGCCATTTGAAATGTGTTTTTTTCCATTTGAATAGATTAAAGTAAAGTTAATTTTACAAACTGACTCTCAAGATCTTGCAAAGAGGATCTGTTTGATGGTCTGGTACATTCAGATAATTTCACATCTTTCTTCTAAACTTTAAGGGACTATTACAATGTTTTGATTATCATATTACTGCTGTTACTGCTTGTGGTCATTCTCTGTATCATTTCCGCATCATTTAAATTCTAGGTAAGTAAATAAGCATTCATCTGGTGATGATGATAATGGTGAGGATGATGAAGATTCCTTCTCTTTGTAGCTTAGCGGTAACGATGAAGATGTCGATATTAATAGTATGGATGTTGCTGTCGTCATAATGTAAAGTGTTCACAAGACTTTACGATAGCATGAATTATTTTCGTTCAAAACTCCTCTCTTTTCAATAAAAGGAAGTTTCGAGATATTTTTGCGCATAAATGTGTAATATTTTGGTATAAAAACAAATTTATGAATTATGTATTTGTGTCATGTTCATGATACTATTAACATATACTATTGACATATACTATTGACATATAATATTGACATATACTATTGACATATAATATTGACATATACTATTGATATACGGAATATAAAACCTTATTGATGAATTACAAGGCTGTGAAGCAGAAAGAGGAAACATACAAGAGAGAAATTGCACTCTCATCAATGTGTGGTCTTTGGGATGACAAAAAAAAACAACAATACTGACGGTATTTATTCTTAATATCCTTCCTGGTAAACACACGTTCAAATCCCATCCCAAAAATGGAACAATAACAGTATATACACAGATTATATAGTTTTCAATTTTGCACGAGAATATTAGATATTTAGAGAGTGATATGCTTTTTCATCAACGCATACCCCACAACAAAATTATAAAATCCATTTTTATATTTAACTAATAAGTGAATATTTTAATTATATATACAGTTCGCTTTTTAGTACTAAACAAATATATAGGAATGAAAATATGACCGACACATATCGGAAACAATCTGTGTTGCAGTCCATTGTCTGACTCTCACGTAGAGACTATGGATGAAGTAAATAAATCAGATGCTTCTATCTCTTAATATAAACAACTTAACATTTTTCAGTTAAATCGTACGTACAAGTGAACTCGAAAATAAATTCCCAGGCAGATTTATCCGAGAACATTCAGTGAATTATTTGCAAGAAATTAATCACTCGAAAAGAAGCAATTTGCAACCATTACGAATTACCTTAGACGCAATTAGGTCATGCTTAACGTAATAAATTTAGCAAATATGAGAACATGATGATATTAAAAATACTATATCTATGCACTGGCGTATATATCGTCTAAACCCAAATTAGCACAATCCTGAGTATATATAAAAAAGAAAAATATGCTGCAATGCATCCCAAAAGTGGTATGTAAGCTATCTGCCATGTTATGTTTAGAGACTTACGCAACCGTTCCAAGAAAACTCTCCAAAGTTACTGACATTCGTTTACTTTGATTATGTGTTTGCAAAGATTTAAATATATGATATAGTTGGTATATAAGTAACAATAACTATTTGAGTGAATTAAGCATTCCCAATAATTGCTAGGTTTTTAGTTTTTCAATCACTTGGTCTAAGAACTACGACAACAAGCATATGTGATAAAGTGAAGATTCTTCGAGTGGGTAGTTTGGAGAAAACAAATGTGCGGATAATCTAGGGTCAGCAGATATTTAAGTAATTTTCAGATAGGGTTACTATTTATCTTTCCACGAAAACCTGACAAAGGTTATGTCTTCACGAAAAACCGCCCACATCACAACAAACAAACAAAAAAGATTAACGCTGATCTGCTTTAGATCACGGTAACATACAACCTAGAGAAATCGAACTGTTACGGACCCATATCAGAAGAGGTTGGCGAAAAGCTGTATATCCATTATATGTGATATTCATGAGCGCATATCAAAGGAGGTTGACAAAAATATGTATATCTATTAAACGTAATATTCATGAGCGCATATCAGAAGAGGTTGACGAAAAGCTTTATATTCATTAAATCTAATATTCATGAGCGCGGGACAATGTGGAGTAGTTTTGAAATGATCAAATCTAAATTAAGCTTATTTGCTAAAATACTTTTAGGTTCGTGATACACCAGCTGCGAAACAAGTCGTTTGAAAAAAATGAGATTATATATTATGTTAAATTGAAATCAGTCATATATAAATTCACTCGTAGTTTATTAATAACTTATGTTGTTGCTTGCCGTATAAAGACATAAAAACTATAATCTGTCTCTAGTATATAAAGGAGAACCATGATATTATATTATCTTTTCAACAGTGACTGGTCAAGTCTAAATAATGGACAAAGAGTTGTCTGAAAGTATTATAAACCTTTGACGGTCGAATAGGTAGAGACTAACGTCCAGAAGTATGTTTGCTGATGAGTTACAGAGTGCTTGAAATCAATTAAAACTTCGCTAAAGATCTGTATTAGTATATTTACTTTATCTCTAGGTCTTTTGAAACTCAAGTGCAGAAAAGTGAAAAGCTTACCAATGGCTTGCGTCAGCCGATGGGTTTTTCTGGGGTATTCTCGGATTTTCTCCACTTTAATTACTTCCTAGTGCAGTGGGTAGTCATTATATGTATTGTAGATGACACATATGTTTTCTTCAGTCTAAAATTTAGAACAATTAGTTTTGGACTAGTTTATATGTTCTTATTCAGGCGTGGTTGAGCTAGTAAGCATGTTTACCGTACATAAATCATATATACCCAGACTTTGACCCTCAATTTTGGACAAATGTTAATTATACAATAAAATTATATTAGTATTATCTATCTATCTATCTATCTATCTATCTATCTATCTATCTATCTATCTATCTATCTATCTATCTATCTATCTATCTATCTATCTGTCTGTCTGTCTGTCTGTCTGTCTGTCTGTCTGTCTATCTATCTATCTATCTATCTATCTATCTATCTATCTGTCTATCTGTCTGTCTGTCTGTCTGTCTGTATATATATATATATATATATATATATATATATATATATATATATATATATATATATATATATATGTGTGTGTGTGTGTGTGTGTGTGTGTGTGTGTGTAATCATAGACAAAACAACATACAAATACAATTTAAATAACGCTATCTCTTTCTAGCAAGACTGCGTGAGAGTCACCAGTTAGACGAAACTATCATCATGTCTTAACAAAACACTCTTTCACAAACGTTCTCCAAATTTAATCTCCAACTGAAAGTTTATTTGATATTGCATTGCCAGCAAGTAATACGAAACATAAAAAACGTCAATTTTAGGCAGCAAATATTAAATATTTAGTGAAATATCTAATCAAAACGTACCTTCTGACAAAAAGTATCCGGACATCTCTACGCTTGTATTATCAATTTACCTTACTGTCACCTAATCATATACTAAGGTGCATATGTACTCACGAATCGATCGATCTTGTTACCTTCCTACCTATTTACTAGCATACTTTAGGTATATTTATGTTTGCATATCTCGACATGCATACTTACCTAAAAGAGTAGACACTCATATATCTATCATCAGCTATCTTTTTTGTAAAATTTGATTAGTGTAACATCGAAACTTTTCGCCAGGTATACAGTCCCCTTTATCTTATGAAGTTGATATTATTAAAATGGGTGACTACCCTTTAATAAACTACGTGACTGAAAACATTCCCTTAACTCAATGCGGAAGTTTAATATAAAACTGTTTATCGTTGATACAAATTACATATTACGTCAACGATAACTACAATATATTTTGGAATGTACGCGATCTAATACAATTTAAGAAAATGAAGTCCATGAAATGAAAATAAAACTCATTGTTATCGGTAAACAATAGATAACTATGTAATATCCTTTCTGCATATACAAATGTTTACATTATTGGCTCCATGAATATGCTTGAGTTACTTCTGTATTCATAGTTGGAGAAGACAACGTTTACAGTACATATTTTCTGTTCAAACACAATGTTAAAATTTTCACCAGTGAATGAAGCTTATATTCTTTTGAGCATAGTTAGTGGATATTGGTACCGACGCGCCCACGTGGTAGAGAGAGAGAGAGAGAGAGAGAGAGAGAGAGAGAGAGAGAGAGAGAGAGAGAGAGAAAAAAAAAACAAACTTGTAGCTAATAGATGGTTAAGGTATTTTATATAAAGAAATAGTACATCAAAAATGTATGTACACAGATGCTATTACGTGGAGTCATATACGCAGATTATTTTAACGCATATCCACTTCGTCTAGTAGCATTACCGAAAACTTGCCGTCAAATAGACCCTGGTCGTATCTAACTACCGAAAAGTTGCCGTCAAATAGACCCTGGTCGTATCTAACTACCAAAAAGTTGCCGTCAAATAGGCCCTGGTCGTATCTAACTACCAAAAAGTTGCCGTCAAAATGGTCCTGGTCGTATCTAACTACCGAAAAGTTGCCGTCAAATAGGCCCTGGTCGTATCTAACTACCAAAAAGTTGCCGTCAAATAGGCCCTGGTCGTATCTAACTACCAAAAAGTTGCCGTCAAATAGGCCCTGGTCGTATCTAACTACCAAAAAGTTGCCGTCAAATAGGCCCTGGTCGTATTTAACTACCGAAAGTTGCCGTCAAATAGGCCCTTGTCGTATCTAACTACTGAAAAGTTGCCGTCAAAAAGGCCCTGGTCGTATCTAACTACTGAAAAGTTGCCGTCAAATAGGCCCTGGTCGTAGCTATTTACCAAAAAGTTGCCGTCATAAAGGCCCTGGTCGTATCTAACTACTGAAAAGTTGCCGTCAAATAGCCCTGGTCGTATCTAACTACCAAAAAGTTGCCGTCAAATAGGCCCTGGTCGTATCTAACTACTGAAAAGTTGCCGTCAAATAGGCCATTGTCGTATCTAGCTACCGAAAAGTTGCCGTCAAATAGGCCCTGGTCGTATCTAACTACCGAAAAGTTGCCGTCAAATAGGCCCTGGTCGTATCTAACTACCGAAAAGTTGCCGTCAAATAGGCCTTGATTGTATCTACCAACTGAAATGTTCATGTAAGCTTTCATCAGCAACGGTAATGAAAACAATACAGTGTTACGTAACGTTCTCTTACGGTGTCTTCTTTTTCCTACATAGATTTGCACTGGATACTTTTAAAATATGGTTAATCATGTAATAGGAGAATGAGTCATTGTGATATTTGTATCGTTTGCTTTATCAAGTGATGTAGTCATTCCACCGATGAAGAAAACTCTGCTAAAATCATTTATATCGCTCCGGTGGAATAGTGGTTCGAGCGATCATACCAAAGACTTACAAAAATGGTACTAACAGCTGCCTCGCTTGGCGCTAAGCATTAAGAGGTTAGTGTTAAGACTGGTCGTCCTGGTGTCCGGCTAATGTGACTGTTTGGGACATCATGCTACATGTCTGCGGCTTGATGCCCCAGTGCTAAACATCACTATAAACTGCCTCACTGCAGACATCGTAGCGATATGACTGAAAAATTGTTAAAGCTACGTAAAATATCCTAATCAAACAAACAAACAAACCAAAATCATTTGCAAGCTTTAAGTTATTTATTATATTATGGTCATAAACACTTATGATTTTAGCTTAAAGTTAGACAAACTTTGGTATGGAGATCCAGAAAATGATATCGTTTTAGATATCTGCTAGAAATATAAATCTTATCTGCAAAAGTGCCTCTTATTGAATAGGCGCAATCAAAGAGCTGGCATGTATATGATACAATATTGCAGTAAGTTCAACTTATTTATGTCCAACATTACCTAGATGAGGAAGTGAGTGATGACTTTTAAATAACAAAACTAATTGTAATTATGCTGTTACAGCAGCTAACAAGATAATAAAAACGATATTTCGTCTTGCTCTTAATGCTTTATATGTAATGTTTTCATTCCATCAGCTACTCGCTATGTCCCGAGGCAAAGTCAGGGACATTAAAATAGTTTATACACAGTTTAAATTAATTTATTTATGTTGCCATAAGACATAACCAATTCTAGCTTTAACGGAGATTACTCGTAGTATCCAGAGCCAATTACTTATTTCATTTAAGAAAAACAAAATCCATGGAAAAGTATAATTTGTGTCTGCAAAGGTGCATCTTGTTTCACGAACGCAGTCAAAACTAACAGTACCAAATATTGTGTGACCAGTTTTGAAAGAGCGCTGTATTCTTATATATCATGCGTGAAAATCCCCAGTTTTACAATGGGCAGTTCTGATCTCAAGACAAGAGAGTACTCTCAACGCAATTAAATTGTGATATATATATATATATATATATATATATATATATATATATATATATATATATATATATATACATATATATATATATATATATATATATATATATATATATATATATATATATATATATATATATATATATATATATATACTCTCCACTGCTTATCATGTTTCTTAAATGAGCTCAAGTACCTCTATAACCACGATCAATGGTATGTAGTATGAACAGATAATTATGATTCCAAATACTAAATGTAATCTAATCACTGTATCTCAATATAACAATGCTGTTAATCACAGGAGTTACCAATGTGTGAAAAGGTCCATTGAAAGAGCTTAAACATCAAAATTTAGAATGTGCGACATTTTGTTTGTATGGCCTGTTCTTTGGTTTGAAGATAGTCATAATGAAATGTTACTCAGATGCTTTATGTGTGTGTGTGTGAGAGAGAGAGAGAGAGAGAGAGAGAGAGAGAGAGAGAGAGAGAGAGAGCTATTAGTCCCCAATCAGAAATGCTGAAAGTTATATTATTAAGTGCACAAAAGGTGAAATTCAATTAATAACAATTTAATACAATACAATAGTGAAATGATAATAATCACCCAATTACTCCTCACTCCTCTCGACCAAGTGATAGCCTATTGCAGCATTTGATTTATAGTGTTTGATAGCTGTTCCATCGGTCCTTGTTTTCTACTCATCTCTATCTCACCTATTACTCCAATTTTTTCTCTCCTTCCGACTTCCATCATAACTCTTTCTCCTTGACTGATCATTCTCCAATTTCTCCCCATTGACTCATTTTCCTACTAGACTTCGATTCCCAATCGACTTCTCCACTAGTCTTTATTCCGTCTCATTGATAGAGACTCGGGACTAAGCTATACCTGAAGTCTGTCCCCTTAAAGCTTCCTTTACAAGCTGTGTCTTTCTGAGAATTTCCTATTTTTCTCGCCAAATTACGTGAGGCTTCCCCAGTGTGTTGCTTTATAACTTTCCATCACGATGTTGGTGCAATTACTAAGTTCCTAGCTCTAAATTAGTAAACTAAAGTCAGATTGAAATGGTGACCACACTCTCTCAATTCCAATTCAAATGTCGATTCTACCCTGTTTTATTCCAATTAGCAGATAATGCCCTAGGACCGTCTGCCAACGTGGTAAGATTACAACGCCTATAAGGATCATTTGTTCTTGAACAAACCTTTCAACAACCAAGTTGGACTTTTCACATCCAATAAAGCTGGATTCTCATGCCTTTACGAAGAGGACCTGCTGTATATATGGCGTCTAACATGTACACATGGCATCTAACCATTTCTTTGTTCCCCTGACTTACGCAATCGCGGGCAGGGCAACCGCTCGAACCATGATATCCCTAACACGATTCCGAAGCGTTCCCTCTCCGATACGGAATAGTTCTCGCAAGCAGACAATTTCCGACTGCCGTATGCAACAGGAAAAATCGTCTCCTCGTGATTCCGCAGTAGTACTGCTCACAGTCCCGTGTTATATGCGTCAGTGCGAAGAACGAAGTTTATGACAGACCCAGTCGACATACATCCGTGTCGGATTTATGCCTGTCTTTCAGCGTTTGGAAAGCATACTCACATGCATCCGTCCAAAAAACTTTACTCGGGGCCCGTTGCTTGATCAGGTCAAAATACGTTCCGTAATTGAACTGAAATTGAACAAATACCTCCGGTAATAGGCGGCTAATCACAGGAATGATCTCACCTCAGTTTTCGTGGAGAGCCTTGCGGCGTTTCCCCGATGATCCACCTTCAACTTTTCGGGGGGCCAGCGTGCCTTGACTGAGGGTAGATTCCAAATAGTCCAATTTCCGGAACCCAATGTAACATTCGGAAAGGCTAGCCGTCAATACCGCCTGACGTAGCCGCTCCAAAACGTCATTTAGCAGAGTGAGATGTACACTTCACGTCTCTGTGGCTAACAAGAGATCATCCACGAAGTTGTGGACACCCCTATCGCGCAAGGGTTCCAATAATGTCCGCATCATTCTAGTGAATTTGCTGGGCGCATTCTGGACTCCGAACGGCATGACCAACCATTGGTAGGTCCCGTCGGAAATAAAAAATGCGAGCTTTGCCCTATCCTCCTTCCTTACAGGAATTTGGCAATATCCCATGGAGAAATCATCCTTCGAGAAATATTTCTCTTTCGAGACAGAAGCATTAATATTCTGGGTCAGGCAGCATTTCAACCTGAAATTCCGTCACCTGATTAAGCTTCTGGAAATCGACACAAAACAGATGTGTGCCATACTTCTTCTGCACCCAGTCACATTATCCTGAAACCAGGTCGAGCGGTCCTAATACCAACCTAATAATGCTGAGCTCCAAGTGAGGCTTCTGTTAGTACCATTTGTAAAAGTCTTTGGTATGACTAGTATGACTCGGCCAGGGATTGAACCCAGACGCTCGAACCACTAGGCCCCTGGATGGGTGAATTGCTAATGGTACATTTGACAACACTATTCTTGCGGGAGACATATATTTAAAAAAGGATGCAAATAGGAAGAAAGTTTTACATTTTTTTTCCTGCGAATATTTTCAGTCTGAAAAAAAGTTGAGGCAGTCTTAAAATGTAAAGATCCTTAACGTGTCTTCAGAGACAAAACCGTTTAAATCAGACTCTTTGTAGCTTAATTCTACATATGTTTTGTCATCATCTATGCCCCCTGAATATTCCATGAACAATTAGCCAACAAGGTAATATGGAAGAGATTAAAAATTGCAATTTGTCGAAGATGATGTGAAGAATTTATTGACAATCGTATTGTATGTATGTATGTATGTATGTATGTGTGTGTGTGTGTGTGTGTGTGTGTGTGTGTGTGTGTGTGTGTGTGTGTGTGTCCATCTGTCTAGTTACCTTCCGACCCATTTATGGAAACACTTACGACGGTATTACGTTTATAATGTACCTAAATAGGTAACTACGTGTAAATATTATAAATCTATCCAACTATATCTTTTTGTAAAAACCGATTATTTGAAGAACGACACTTTACAACAGGTATAGGGTCGCTGCTAAAAGCCTCTTTTTCTCGGAAGTTAAATATTCAACTGGTTATTGATGTAGTGAGTGGATAACATATTATATGGAATAATACAATTTTACCCGAAAGTAGCAACAATCTATACACTTTAAGTAATTTAAATCAATGAAATCAAAATAAAAACTCACCGTTGTCTCTCAAATTGATTGAACTATTCAATATTCCATTTGTATTTACTTTTCCTGGACTATGAGGGCTATATAGATTAGTGTTACTTCCTTGTTAAAATTATCTCTTCATTGGTTGAGTCAACCTATTTGCATTGTACGGTATTTATCTCAAGATAACACTCAGTAAATGGTTTTTATTTAATCATTGCACATATTTAAGGTCCATATGTAATAATAACAATTTCACCACTTAATAATGGAATCATGTTTAGAATGTATCGTGGGATGATACCAGATTAAATGGTCCCACATAAGTATGTTTTCTAGGATAATCCCAGATTAAATAGAATCAGTGTTATGCTGATCCCAGATTAAATAGAATCAGTGTTATGCTGATCCCAGATTAAATAGAATCAGTGGTATGCTGATCCCAGATTAAATACAATCAGTGCTATGCTGATTCCCGCATCAAAGTATATTTTCGGTCGATTTCAAGTAGAATTGTGCTAGGTCCATTCCAGCATAAATACATAAAGTATTCTGATTTCCAATTACATGCATCAAATATAAAATAATTTAAAGACCAAAATAAATACGAGTCCACAGTGTTACTTGGTTTGATCACAGTTTACAAGACTTCTATAAACAAGCTGGTCCAATATTTTTGTATGATAATGGGGTGTTGGGATGATTCACTAGTTCAAACGTAGTCTTTTTTGTTTTCAACGGCCACATTTTCGTTTGAGTAGAATATACATATCTGATTGTGGAAAGAAAACTTCAGTAAATATTTAGCAACTCGGTTGTGTCAAGGTTGGTAGCAAGCACGCATAACCACGAGTATATAGTTGGATTATGAGATTACAATCAGTTGTTGGCAACTTCGAAAGCACCTCATCTGGAGCCATACGGCGTATTGCGTCATATATCATCTAGATTGTTTATAAGACTACCTCATTAGCATTTATACAAAAGCTACGACTCAATGTCCTACATTCAATAACAGTCTGTACATTTTATTTATCATGCTAATACCTATCGCTCTTCATAAATGTTACTGAATCCTTTAATCTAACAATTTCATAGAAAGTACGTACTTAATCCATATATATATATATATATATATATATATATATATATATATATATATATATATATATATATATATATATATATATATATATATATATATATATTGTTACGTGCTTAGGCTCGAATAAGCAGCAACACAGAAAGAGTGAAAACTAACAAGCTTGTATAACTTTAACAATGAATTTATTAAGTACAATTATTTAAATAAAACAATTGAACTTACAGTTTTAGAGAATCAAATCCAACAAATTTAGAATTCACAAAATAATCCACTAATGGAATTGCAAGTCCTAATAAATAAATGTTCTAATAGTTCCAGGTTCGAATCTTGACGAGGTAATAATCCAAAATGGCTGACAATGTCACGTGATGCAGTTCTTGTTTTTAAATCATCCAGATGAAATTATGAAACATATGTCCTTTTCCAGATAAACGGAATAATTCTTCTTTTCCAACGAATTGACACAAGTCCAGAATAATATTAACACTCAAACATAAATACACAACCAATAACTTACAGCCCAATACTTCTACTACTGTCAGCTTCTAAAATACAGCTATATAGATATTGTTTTTCTGAAGTAAACAAGTGATCATGCTCTTTTCTAGAAATTGATAGAAGGTCATGGAAGGTCACAGAAAGAGACTGCCTTACTAAAAATAACATACTCTAGATTTTTCTTACCCCTAAGAACTAAAAATAGAATGTTGTCCCTAAAATTAACCAATGAAATTGAAGACCTGTTTACAATGTTCAAAGCAAGGTCAGGAACTAGACCACTGTAAGCCAAGGTCAAAACTTGTTTACAATCTAAGTCAGCCTATTTACAGAAAGTGATTAAGCTGAACTTTCTAGAACAATTTCCCAATTAATGAATATTAAAACCTAAATGATAAATTTGGACCCAATAATTAAAAATAAATAAAATTAAATCCAATAGCCGTAACAATATATATATATATATATATATATATATATATATATATATATATATATATATATATATGACCGAAAAACTCTTGTTTTGCATACAAGTTATTCTTATATTCTACTATCTCACCTGCAAATATGTACGAGAGGTTAGCAGTCAACAACACTATGCTATGTCCTAACTATATAAATCCCATCACGAGTACAATAGTTCAGGTTAGATAGAATAAAATTACAAGAATCTGCAAAGACACAGAAATTCTGGGAAAGAAGAGAAAGTCATATCGGAAGATAAAAGGAGTGCATAGAAATACAACTGTTACCATTTATACTACTGGATATAACAATTGAACAGCAGTAGACGATTGCGACCAGAGTTAGAATTATTACAAAAGGAATTCCGATATTTCGTCATTTTAGTCTATAAAAATATATTTCTCTTGTTACATACATACATACATACATACATACATACATACATACATACATACATACATACATACATACATACATACATACATAGGAATGAGTAAAGATGTGCGTGCGCTTTATACCCGTACTGTACTAACCTGATTACATTTACAACTGTATAATGTAATACGTTGATTTGAGACAGAAAGTATTCAACTTCAAGAAGCGGATAGCATTTACTATAGAATGGAAAATCTCAAGCACTAGTAAAACTAATTATTTAAATATATAATAAGCGAGGATAGACTAAAGAAAAATTTCTTCTTCACCTCAAACCGTTCAAGAAACAACTTTATGTGATACATAACAGTTGTATCTAAAAAGAGTCGTTTCGGTATTCCACTCTTCATGCATGTGTACAATGCTATCAATTAATATACTTTGATAATTCACATTTTCAGTGTAATCACATCTAGTTACCATACTCAATATTAAACAGAAATTATAACAAAACAGCGTCAATAAGTTTACTCATGGTACTTACACACGATTTACGGGGAGTTTAACTTATTTCGGTCCACTATGTGTTCATCGTTATGTCCCATATATACCATCTGTAACCATCATTTCGTAGACATATTGAAAATGAATTTGAGACATGTAAAATGAATATACAATCAAGGGACATAACTGAGTCATTATACAGTACTTCCTTATCCAAGGTAAGAAAAAGCGGGTTCAAAATAAAGCTGGCAAACTGAAGTGCAAGAAACATAACGTTTACGGGGAACAATATTGATCTATCGATCAATAGATATATTGGACAGACAAATGCCGTTAAGCCCAAACAACAGCAACATCTTTTGCCAGGGGTGGATAGTAGGGGGAGCCTTTTGGAAGGGGATAAATTAATGTCGTAGTTTAATGTTCTTCTTTTTATCATCATCAAGGAATAAGACTCGCTCTATGAGCATTTAAGACATCCCCATGTGAAACCCTTCTCGCGGAAGCGAATGAACCACCTTTATCACATTATAGAGAAATGCTTTCCGCACAGTTTGCTCTCAAATTAAGATCAAAACCTCATAACGATGATTTTCGGCTGTTTTTCAACCTCAGTATTAAACCTTATACGAAAAAAAAAACAAAAACAATATACCTTCTTTTGGTATAAGAATATCATCCAGCATTGACTGTACCAAAATTGATTTTACTAAAATTCAGAAAACGTTTGTGTCTGAAACGCCTACCTGGCTACTTAAAGAATCAAAAGTACTTTCTACACTACACGATAGTAAAAAATCCGACACAAACCCATCCATTTTCCAAAAATCTTATCAAGAGCTCCTCACCGAATTTAAAACAAATACACAAGAATTTAACAGATGAACCAAAGGATGACGCAAAGTCTGCTGCAGCCATCGTTAGTGGAAAACACACAACAAAAGTTTGCTAACCAAATCGACGAGCTAGAGTCATTCGACGCCAGTAAAATTTCTCATATATTTTCTTCTTAATTATAAAACAACAACAAAAGAATTAACCCCCCAACAATGAATTCAGCTATTTACATACCGGCGAATGTACTGAAATTAGTGTAGAATAAAAAATAACAAATGAACGGAAAAAAGAGGTAATTCAAACGTTGTAATGTATCTAAACTTCATGTGAGTTATTATTCTGCGTTAATTAACACACAGACCATACAATGGTTTTTGTCCTATATCTCTATCTTTCTTTCCCTTTCTCTTGGTCGGTTTGACTAACTTGTACCATCATTCATTTGTCCAGAAACAATGTCGAATGATGGAGACTATAGAAACATATTTTGCTACGATGGTCCTGAGAGAGAGAGAGAGAGAGAGAGAGAGAGAGAGAGAGAGAGAGAGAGAGAGAGAGAGAGAGAGAGAGAGAGAGAGAGAGAGAGAGAGAGAGAGAGAGATGTTGTTTTTGGTATTAAGAAATAATTGCCATAAGCGCATTTATGCTATTGTCAATCCGTATGTTTCTCTGCTGCTTATTTAATCTAATTCCTATGCATAACTATACAATTAAAAAAAGTGTTCACTATTATTTCGTAATTCGTTGACAGTCTCAAATTAGGTGCATTAATTTGTATGTAATCAGGTTAGCACAGCTAGGACGTTTGTAAAGCTCGCGCACCTCTTAACTCATTCCTGCAAATGTAGATAGGTATGTAGGTATATATGAATTTATGTACGTAACATTAGAAATATATGTATATAGACTGAAAGGCAGTGTTACATGTTTATGCTGTAATGAATAGTAACACTAGTATTTCCACACATCCCTTTAATCTTTTAATATGATTTTCTATTCTTTCCCAGAACAATTGTATCATAAGAGAAATTGTTAATTATATTCTATCTCGCCTGGAATATTTTAGTCGTGAAGTGATTTTCAATAGTCCGAATGCCTGCTTGGACCTAACAGCTTGGACATAGCAATTAACTTGTAACTTCTCATATACATTCTTTTGCAGGTGTGTTAGTAGCATATGACAAATAACTTGTATGAACAACAATAATTTTTGTCTGTTACAAGCTTTAGATCACAATGGACGTGTATAGTCGCATCACACAGGGACGTCTATGTTTTACGAGGTCGGTAAATTTGCAGAGTAAATGAAATCGCTATATTTTGTTCATTTATCTATTTAAGTACTCGTTTGTCCAATGGTTAGAGTCCCAAGTCCGACCAATAAGGTGCTTTTTCAAATCTTGCCGGCAGATTGACTGCCGTGAGTATCTCTGGGTAAGGGATTTTATACCATTTGACTCACCATAACAATCATTTGTTGATGTGACGTAATACACATAATAGACAAATAAATAAATAATCTATTTAATGGCAAAAGGGCAAATATAGCGATGCTGGATTTTAAAATAAATTGATATAAAACTTTAATGACTCTTGCACTAGACACTGTATAATACAGTTGAAGCTCTACTTTACTTACCTGTTACAAATACTTACGGGGGTTACGAGTGACCGAGTGGCCGTTACGGATCACTGCTATCTCACCACTGTCTGCGTGTGTTTGTGTATCGAGCTCGGCCAATGTAGGTACGTGAGAAAGCTTGCCAGTAGCTTCTCGTGGGTTGGTGGTTCTTTCTGGGCTTTTACCGGCTTCTCCCTCCACCAATTATACTAGTCGGCATGTATAGCCTTTTTTATTCTGAAAACCCTATAAACCCGTTAAACACTATAACAACAATACCAAATTACCTTTACAAATTGGAAGAGGAAGTAAAAATTACTACTGCTACTACTGTGTCTCGGCTCAAGATATACAGCCTTCCATATGTTGACGACATGTTTGTGCAATGTGAGAATACTGTCCAAAAGTAACACCTAGGTTTCGTACTGACTGTGTCAATTTAATGTTGGTGTTCCTGATATTTATTGTTTGAGGTAAAGGATGTTAATGAGAAAGTCTTTGTGTTGTGATAAAAAAAATCACACAAAAGATTCTTTCAATGGACAGTTACTTTTAATAATATTATTTGGTGGTAATTTAATATTTAGCTAGTCTACAAACTTAGACATATGACATCAAACAAATGCGGAAGACTAAATAAAGTAAAACTCAATGTAAACATAAATCGCATCTTATTCTAGCTAAGGGCACATACTTTATATTGATTGTGGACGTTGAATCATGCAATGTAACTTTAGTTCATTTCATTTCGTACATTATATCATGGAAAACTTGCTTACAAATTATGAATTTCCTTTAAATTTCTTTTGCATTTTATAAACTTTGATTTGCTTTCAGAAAGTAATTTGTATAACCTAGTGAGGTAGGAAGTAAATAATAAAATATAAGGTTTCAACATAAATATATATAATACATTTTCGTTAAAGGTCCGTTGCAATTGATAAACTTTTATTAGCTTTCCGAAAGTAAATTGTATACCTTAGTTTTGAAGCAGTGAGCTAGGAAATAAATAATTTTAAAAAAGTTTCAATATAAATACATACAAGTATAAGAAAAATAAATAATCTGGATTAGAGAATTTAAAAGAAAGCTTGAACTTAAGAAAACAAAAGAGTAGTTTGTTTTTAAAAAGTTGATAATGATCGAATAAGCACAATTCGCTGATGCAATTATCAATGTTGTTTCTCAATGTCTATACACCATAAAGGTTGAGTCATAAACCTGTGGAAATCTAAACTAACATTAATAAGGAAGTAATTATATATGGAAGTACATAATAAAGGAACATTAGATACAAAACGGATCTTAAGTAGCAAGCTCCTGTTTACAGAGAACGGTGAGTTTTAGTTTGTTTTCATGGACTTAAATTACTTAACAACGTGTTAGATTTTTGTTTGCTTCAGGTTAAACGAAGGTCCAATTTACGTAATATAGTATTCACAACATCAGTAACAGTGATTCTTGTCTCAGATATAATAATACAATATATATCATCAAGTTAAATGCCACTGTCTCGTTAATTTCAGAAAAATCTACGTGCTATAATTAATAATACAATGTAACTGGCTTATTTTAAATACTTCAGCAACGTATGACACGAAATAGTTTTCTAAGGGGTTTGGGGTGATACAGAAGTATGTATGTATGTATGTATGTATGTATGTATGTATGTATGTATGTATGTATGTATGTATGTCTGTCTGTCTGTCTGTCTGTCTGTCTGTCTGTCTGTGTGTGTTTTCAATTTTCTGATATCATTACGGATAATGTATGGAACATCTGTCTGAAATGTGTAAGTGCTACATAAAAGGTATTTTTGTTGTTGTTGTTGTTGTAGGGTTCAACGCCATTTTTCAGCACACAAAAGGCTTTTCATAGCGGCCAGTATTAATGGTGGAGGAAGAACTAGGGGAAACCCCCAGAAATAACAACCGACCCACGAGAAGCTACTGGCAAGGTTTCTCACATACCCACATTGGACAAATCTGAGACTCAAACCCACGCAGAAAGAGGGTGAGATGGCAGTGATTCGTAACGGAGAGTGCCTTTGACCACTGGGCCGCTCGGGGACTTCATAAAAGGTAGTTTATTTTCATAAAATCACCCAGTTAATCCGCACCTTGGGGCAGAGAATACAAACCAATGTTTTGGGTGCGCGTACATTTATTAAAGGCACATTTTGAGCCAACACAGTGTGGAGTTCGGTTATTTCTCACAAAACCCCCACCAGTGTTAAATACATTATAGACAGGACTATATTTCATGTAATTAATTATTTTTCGTTAATGCTGACAGCTCCACGCATCATCGATTCAGTGTAATGTGTCAAACTAAGAAGTATTGCAGAATATCTGTTTCTCCCGGAAGAAACCAAAAACGTGCAGTTGTGGTATAGATATAGCCGGTTAGATACGAAATGTTCACTACATGTAATTTGATCCTTTCGTTAACACGTTGGTGGTGGGCTCAGTACCAGGTCGACAGGCGAGAGTCCGCTACGCACGAATGCATATATTCACTATCTTAAACTTAATCGAGAGGGTTTGGTTGTTGTTGTTGTAGGGTTTAATGCCATTTTCAGCACACGATAGGCTATACATGGTGGCCAGTATTATTGGTGGAGGAAGAACGCGGGAAAACCCTCGGAAAGACCCACCGACTCACGGGAAGCTACTGGCAAGCTTTCTCACATAACTACATTAGCCGAATCTTAGACTCGAATCCACGCAGACAGAGGTGAGATGGCAGTGATCCGTAACGGAAAGCGCTTTAGACCACTCGGACACTCGTGGCCCATTAGAGAGGGTATGGCAGAGGCGTAGCTGGGGGGGGGGGGGGGCAGGGGGGTACATATGTCCCCGGGCGCCAAGGTACAGGGGCGCCAAAATGAGGCTGATAACGTTACATTATAATAAAAAACAAGGGTAATAAATCGGTCACAAGATCGCTGGGGCGACAATTTTATAGTACGTCCCCGCGCGCAAAATATCATCGCGATGCCTCTGGGGTATGGACATGGATATGCGATGGATATTGAAACTTGCTGACCCTGATTTAGATTCGTAATATGACACAGACAAAAGCACACTTTGTAACCCTAATGACAGCTTTCCTTCTCTCTGTTCCTTTGTGACATACCAATAGTTCCAGCTAAGCTAGCCTGATAGTTCATTTATAAAAAGACAAAGGAAACATCGAGAGACAAAACAAACGCTAAATATAAGTTGTGAGCAAAAGATTATATACAGGATTGTATAATGAAATTAATTAAATATTTATTATTAAATAGCTTGTTTGTTTTTTCTGCATCATTCTGAGTCAATTGGTAGAAAGTGTTTAACCCTGAGACACACCACGGCAGCCAACCAAACGATAGTGTTCTCTTCAACACTGCACCTTTTACGACTTCATCAGAAAAGGACGTGACCGTACCCATCTAATAGGCTATGTCCTTGTATTTTGATAGAGAGCAAATTCTTTTTCATATAATACTAGAGTTATTTGACAACATGTACGTAAAACTAATCAGAAAGGAAGGAATAGCGATATATATATATATATATATATATATATATATATATATATATATATATATATATATATATATATATATATATATATATATATATATATATATATATATATATAACAATAAAGTTTACATTCAATGTGTCTAAAACTAAAATATCATTTTTGGACGTAGACGTCATAAAAAATGAAAATAATGACATCACTACCATGGTTCATGTTAAAAACACAAATATTCATCAATATATTGAATATTCATAATGCCATCCTAAATCATGTAAAAGCGGGATACCATATAATCAAGCTAAAAGATATAGAAGAATTATTACGGATGACACTGTTTTTAAATCATCTTTGATAAAGTTAGGTCAGCATTTTCTAAATAGAAATTACCCTATTGATATCATTAATGCTGCTTTCCAAAAAGTATCTTCTCTTACACAACTTGAATCTTTACAATGTAAAATCAAAAATACAAATAAGGATATCATTCCCTTTATTATTGAATATAACCCAAGTTTACCTAATATAGGTAAGATTATCAATAAATATTGGGATTTGTTAAAATTATCAGGTAAAGAAAATGTTAAATTGCTACACGAAAGCAAGCCCATGCTTGCTTATAAAAGGACAAAAAATCTTAAAGATTAGCTAATTAATTCTAAATTAGAAAAAAACATCGTACAAAAAAGGATCAGCAACTAAATGTAATAGACCTAGATGTTCGCACTGTTCTCTTATTAATGAAAGTACTTCTTTCAGTAGTAGTAATACAAAAGAAACGTTTAATATGCATTGTGATACTAATTGTGCAACATCAAACGTTATATATTTGATCACATGCAAAAAATGTGACGTCCAATATATTGGACAAACTAGTCAACAAATATCTAAACGTATGAACCAACATAGATCAGACATAAAAAATTATAACGATAAATCTTTTTCATCTCATGTTGCCGTACAATTTAACAATAGTTCTCATACTTTGCAAGATTTTTCCTTTCAACCTATTGTTATAGCTGAATCTGAAATGGAACGTTTGCTAAAAGAAACCTACTGGATTCACCGTCTTACTACAGTATATCCAAAAGGTCTAAATTCCAAAGCAATTTATGACCTTCATTAATGTAATATATATATAAAAAATTTTAAATATATATTTATATACATTAATTAATTTGCATCATACATATTAAAAGTAAAAATAAAACTGTTTATCTCTATTTATTCATAAATTATATATATATATATATATATATATATATATATATATATATATATATATACGTAACAAAGTCAAATAAATTTCTTTAGAGGTAAGATAAGAACCACAGTTTTTGCATCAAATTATATAAATTAGACGAAGAATGTAATGTATGTGCGATGAGAAAGGATGAGATGAGCTTTATTTTAACACTTGAGTTTGACTTACTTTAACTTCAGCATTGTTACGTGTCATATTTGATGAACTCAATTTTTAGGCAAACTAAACATTAAATTAGAAGCAAATAATGTTATTATGAGTAACGGTCTCATAAAGGAAGCTTCTTGTCATATTTGTCTTCTACTTCCTTTTTCCATTTGTAAAGGTAATTATTTGTATCATGTACATGTCAAGTCGGGCATATGGGTCGGTTTAAAATACAAGCATTGATAGGTTGTTTGTTTGTTTATTTGTTTGTCTATTTGGTGTTGTGCGTCACATTAACACATGATGGTCATGTTCAACTGGTTTAAAGTATCTTACACCGAGATACTCATGGCAGTTGACCCATGAGGAGCTGATATCACGATTTAAAAAGCACCTGATTGGTGGCAACTATAGAACACTAACAATTAAACCGTCGTAGCACCTAAAGAGATACAGATTTTACCACAAAGTCAAATATGGATGTTCCTTTGTTATCTGGCTATAAGTCTCGTTTGTGATCTAGAATTTGTGACCGAAACACCCTTTTTGTTCATATAATTTATTTGTCATATTTTCTACTATGTCAGCTGCAAATATGTACGAGCAGTCCTATCTGGAAAAGAAAAGAAATATCATCTCAGACATGGAAATGCAACTGTCACCATTTCTACTACTGATTATAACAATAGAACATCAATAGATGATTGTGATTGTTCTAATATAGGACCAGAGATCGAATTATTACGAAATGAATTCGATATTGCGTCATTTTGGGAGATTTATATGCATTTTCAGGGATGTATAACATACAAAAGAAAATACGACTAATTGTGGCAACTGGTTTGACTTGACATGGGTCCATGTTTGATTTACGCGCTGAGTTCTTGGACTTTTATTATTATATACATCACACACACACACACACACACACACACACACACACACACACACACACACACACACACACACACACTTTTGTTTGTTTGTTTGTTTTATTAGGATTTTAACGTAGCTTTAACAATTTTTAAGTCATATCGCTACGATGTCTGCAGTGAGGCAGTTTATAGTGATGTCTAACACTGGGGCATCCAGCCGCAGACATGTAGCATGATGTCCCACCCAGTCACATTATCCTGACACCAGGCTGACCAGTCCTAACACTAACCTCTTAATGCTGAGCGTCAAGCGAGGCAGCTGTTAGTATAATTTTTGTAAAATATTCAGCATGACTCGGCCGAGGATCGAACCGACGACCTCCCTCTTCCGCGGCGGACGCTCTAACCACTAGGCCACCGGAGCGGCCATACATACATGCATACATGCATGCATGCATGCATGCATGCATGCATACATACATACATACATACATACATACATACATACATACATACATACATACATACATACATACATACATACATACATTTGCTGGAATGGGTTGATATGTGCGCGCGCTTTATACCCGTACTGTACTAACCTGCTTACATGTACAGCTGTATAAATTAATACCTTGATTTCAGACAGAAAGTATTTGACTTCATGAAGCGGATATTATTTAATGAAGAATGTAAAATTTAAAACAGTAGCCAAACTAATATTTTAACTATATAATAAGCGAGGATAGACTAAATATACATTTCTGCTTCACCTCAAACCATCCAAGAAACAACTTTATGTTATGCATAACAACTGTCTCTAAAACAAAAAAGAGTCGTTTCGGTATGTCACTCTTCACAATTAATATACTGTGATAATTCATCTTCCAGTGTAATCACAGCTAATTACCATACTCAATATTAAACAGACATTAAAACAAAACAGCGTGAATAAGTTGGGCTCATGGTACTTACCCACGATTTACGGGGAGTTTAACTTATTTCGGTCCAATATTTGTTCATCGTTATGTTCTATATACATCATCTGTAACGACTTCATTTCGTAGACATAGCAAAACTTGAATATGAGACATGTCGATTGAATCTGCAATCAAGAAACATGGTTCATTATACAGTACTTCCTTCCATTTATAGAAAGTAAGAACAAATAATACAAAATAACAGTATTTAAAATTAAATTTAATACATATTCAAGTCGATCCTTCATTCGAGTACAGCTGTTTTTTAAACAGCAGGGGTTCTGCTGTGTCATTAGCTGCCTGATAAGCAAGCGCATGCGCCTGGTTCGCAGCTTCTGATGTGTTACGAACTTCCGGAAGCGAGGGGGATCTACGTTGAATTTTACCACTCTTAAGTCACTGTGTTAACGCCATGATAGTCAGAAAGTACTTATGGTGGAACTTGATAGACAGTGGTTTAAGTAAGATATTATTTATATTTGCTTTAATAACTAATTGGTCTTGTTTGCGTCGGCTTTCTTTTATTTGAACACTCGAACGAAAACATGGCGAAACTGATTAATCCTGAATGGTGTATTATTTGTGCTCATATAGATGGAAGCAATGTTTTAGTGTTGTTATCAGACGTCGGCTCGACTGATATTATTTACTTAGTCAATAGCACGGTGTAAGTATTGAACTTGCCAAGTCGTTGATTTGTACTTACACAGGTGGTAATATTGTTTTTAACATTAATGTGGACACTGTTTGCGTCGGAATAGTTTTTATTTTCTTGTATTCTTTATTTTGGGTACCTGTAGAGGCTAACTATGAAATTCAATAGGTAATATTATGCAAACTTTGACAGGCGAAACCACGAATTTAAGTACCCACGAAAATGCCTATTACTTACAAAAGAAAACTACGAAAATTGAGCACAACGAAATTAAATGATACTGCAGTATATAACCCCCTCGCACAAGCTAAAAGGTGAAAACCTACCAAAGCGCGTTTCTTGCAATGAACAAGTTAATGCTAATCAACTTTATGGAGTGTTTTGACTTCCAACCTACGCGAGATAAGTACTAAAATGTACATGACATGAATGAACTTTTTGATACGATAAAGGTCATATGTATTATAGAATTCCTGAAAGAAGTAAACATTTATTATCAGCTATAACTTTTATGATTTCACCTTGGGCAGTTTTATGTAATGTATATACCGTCCCTTATTTTCAATACTTTTTCACCTGTCTTCATTAACTATTTACATTCCCCGTTAATCGGGAAGCTTTATATGCTACATTCACCATCTTATCATTTTACTGTTTGGTTTTATATCAGTGGTTGATACAAAACCTTTAAACCACTTGTAAATGATCCTACATATAACCTGTAGTAAGGCGCTATATAGCCTAACTGTGCTGGTGCGCGGTAAAAATATAATCAATCAGTCAATCTTTCTTTCTTTATTCCAAACTGATAACCAAACTATCGTCAGATTGAGATGGGAACTAAGGGTACTGAAAACCTATCCTTAACCAAACAATTAAGATAACAATGTTCACAATTATTCCATAAAGTTTATATCTACATAACCAAGACTGAACTAAATCAATAAACACCCGAACACAAGTCCAATGCAAGTCGCAAGATAAATCTGGACTTACCGACACTTTAAAAAAAAATCGTTTCAAACTATTTATTAATTTCACAGTCAATACATGGAGAATATAACTACCTGGCACATAGGTAGGTAAGTCATTACAAAATTTGGACATGAATATAAACATGCTTTGACTGATTATTATTATTATTATTATTATATATATTATTATTATTATTATTATTATTATATATATATATATATATATATATATATATATATATATATATATATATATATATATATATATATATATATATATATATAATCTTCAAATGATATATAAACATTAAAAAAAAACATCAGTTTGAATTAAATTAAGAGAGAACATTAAACCATTCCCATTATTTTTTGTTGCACATTAAAATGCATATATAGACATTAGTTCAACTACAGTATATTGTATCGTTTTTCAAAGATCAATAATGATTTTCCACTTATTAATCATTAGCAACGTAAGAAAATAGCAATATTAATTCTAACTGAAATTGAGCTTGGTAAAATCCCTGAAACCATTATACACAAGTAACCAATAAAAATTTTTTCGTCTTAATGGTATGAGCACATTTTCCTTGGGATTTATCTACAGTCTTCATAATATCAAGGATACAAAAATGCAATTACCCGTCGACCTTATACGGTAAATTTCTCAGTTATGAGGCACACGTGCTATAATCTATTGCAATCAATTTGGAGTATGCGCATTTGGTTATATCGCCCCATTTTAACATTTTAATGAATTCTTAGATCTATGTGATTTCTTGTGTGATTATTGGAATTCGGTGCAATATAGATGTTACTTAGCCCGAAATAATAAGCCTATTACTAGGTGAAAACGTCAGAGAAGGAATAACGTGTTAGCGAGTTTCCATGATGCCATTGTTCACTAGCAGTGAATTCAGGTCAAAACCAAATGAGTGACCCTGGAATAATAACGACCCTATTATAATCTAGTGGAGTACATTGATTGTGGGACTGCAGTGCCAGTACTTACGGTAGAAAACCAGTAAAAAGAGCCATACAGTACGGCTACCGGTACGTCGAGCTAGAGTAATTCGACTACAGTCAAATTTTCTCATATATTTTCTCATTCCAAGACGTTTTCAAGAATTAATTATAAAACAACAACAATAAAACAACACCAAAAGAAGTAATGCCTCTTTTGATGCAAAAGAGCCAATGTAAACGGAGGCCCTAGGTCGTGTTCGCCTTTTTTGGCCGGCAATATTTCACGTGGAATAGACAAGGAGTTTATATAAATTAAGTGGACTGGTATTGGTTCTTTCTTAATACTAATATGGTCTTATTTTTATGATTGATCCGTCTTGCATTTATCTTTTACTCCAAAGATTCAGTACAACAACATGGTCAACCTCCCGAACACTGAACTATTGACATACCGGCGAATGTAATGAAATGAGTGTGGAATAAAAACTAACGAATGAACGAAAAAACAAGTAATTGATTCGTTGTAATGTATCTAAAGTTGATCTGAGTTATTATTCTGCTTTAATTAACATGACTACAGACCACAAAACGGTTTTTATCCTATATCTCTATCTTTTTTCCCCTTGCGCTCTATCGCTTTGACTGTAACTTGTACCATCATTCATTGGTCCAGAGACACTGTCGAATGATAGAGACTATACAAATGTTGTTCTGGTATTAAAAACAAATTGCCATAAGCGTGTTTTTTTATTGTCAGTCCGTATGTTTCTCTGCTGCTCAGTTAATCTAATTCCTATGCATAACTATACAATTAAATTATTTATTTAGCAATGAGTTGACAGTCTCAAATCTTTGTATTAATTTGTATAGATGTGCATGTAATCAGGTTATGAAGTTCGCGCACCTCTTAACTCATTCCTGCAAATGTAGATCGGTATGTAGGTGTATAAGTATTTATGTATGCAACATTATACATATGTATATATATATGTGTTTATGGACTGAAAGGCATGGTTACATGTTTATGCTCTAATAAACAGTAACACAGAAAAAGTGAAAACAAGCTTGTAACACAGATAGTTTATTTTACTGGAAAAAGATTGTAAAAATGAAAAAAAGAACGTACACCTTTAAGATTAAAATCCAAAACTAACGCAATAATAATACACGAATTAAATTACGAAAGTTCTAGTAATGAAATGATCTAATAAATTCACATTCACGTCCTGTTGGAAAATCCAAGACTGATGACGATGACATATGATATATAGTCTGTATTGTTTATCTATAGTTCCTTGTAGAATCACAAGATGTATTACTCTAGTGTTGGAAATCCGAATAATAGTTTGATAAACTGTCCTTGTCCAAGAATTATGTAGGACCACATAAAATTGTTCTAGCGATGCGAATCAATCACTTAAAATCCAAATGAACTGAACAAAAAAAAAATAACATGAATTCAAATACTGGCTACAACAAAAGAACTTGACTTAATGTCAGGTGTAAGTCAGGACCTAGGTCAACATTAATTGTTTACCAAACTATAATTCAGGTCAACCTATTTTCTGAAGAAAAAAAAACATCATCTCTAGTGAATACATTTACATTGCAACAGCATGTAATGAAAACTAAAAATTATTTAAAACTGACAAAAACAATTAAATTTAAATAAATAAATATATATATATATATATATATATATATATATATATATATATATATATATATATATATTAAATCAGATATACGTAACGTAAAGTAAATATTGATAAAAGTCCAGGACCCTCTTTGCATGAGCATCGAAACGGTACCCATCCCTAGTAAAAATGTTCAAATCTTTTTCGGCATGAACTACAAAACGGAACCCATCCCTAGTAAAAAAAAAAAAAGTCCAAGACCTTCTCCTCCTGAAGATCGAAACGGGACCCATCCCTAGTCAAAAAGTTCAAGACCCTCTCAACATTAGCATCGAAACGGAACACAAAAAAAATCACAGAGTCCAAGACCTTTTCAGCATGAACATCAAAACGTGACCCACACAAACTCAGACTAGCTGACTCATAATAGTCGCCTCGTACTGGATCTATTATACATCACGAGCCTGCATTGAGACCTCCGAAAACACATAATCTCGAATTTCTTTCATAATAACTCGATCCTGGGCATACATTAGAGACGTTCGCGACCATTGTTGCTGTTGTTTTGTTATAATTAGTAGTAGAAATAGTAACACTAGTATTTCCACACATCCATTTAATCTTTCAATATGATTTTCTATTCTTTCCCAGAACAATTATATCATAACAGAAATTGTTAATAATATTCTATCTCGCCTGAAATATTTCAGTCGTGAAGTGATTTTCAATAGTCCGAACGCCAACTTGGACCTAACCGCTTGGACATAGCAATTAACTGGTAACTTCTAATATACATTTTTTGCAGGTGTGTTAGCTGCATATGACAAATAACTTGTATGAACAACAATATTTTTTGTCTGTTACAAGTTCTAGATTACAATGGACGTGTATAGTCGCATCACACAGGGATATCTATGTTTTACGAGGTCGGTAAATTTGCAGAGTAAATGAAATCGCTATATTTTGTTCCTTTATCTATTTAAGTACTCGTTGGTCCAATGGTTAGAGTCCCAAGTCCGACCAATAAGATTTTCAAATCTTGCCAGCAGATTGACTGCTGCAGTTAGTATCTCTGGGTAAGGGATTTTATACCATTTGACTCACCATAACAATCATTTGTTGATATGACGTAATGCACATAATAGCCAATAAACAAATAATCTGTTTAATGGCAAAAGGGCAAATATAGCGATGCTGGATTTTAAAATAAGTTGATCTATATTTTTAATGAGTCTTGCAATAGACTCTGTATAATATAGTAGAAGCTCTACTTTACTTACCTGTTACAAATACTTACGGGGGTTACGAGTGACCGAGTGGTCGTTACGGATCCCTGCTATATCACCACTGTCTGCGTGTGTTCGTGTATCGAGCTCGGCCAATGTAGGTACGTGAGAAAGCTTGCCAGTAGCTTCTCGTGGGTTGGTGGTTCTTTCTGGGCTTTTACCGGGTACTTCCTCCACCATTTATACTAGTCGTCATGTATAGCCTATCTTGTGCTGAAAATCATATAAACCCGTTAAACACTATAACAACAATACCAAATTACCTTTGCAAATTGGAAAAGGAAGTAGAAATTATTATTAGTAATAATAATAATAATAATAATAATAATAATAATAATAATAATAATAATAATAAATTAATAATAATAATAATAATAATACTAATAATAATAATAATAATAGTAACACTACTGCTACTAACATAACTACTACTACTACTACTACTAAAAAAATAATAATGAGAACTTTGTATAGAGCCTAATCTTTAGAAACTCTAAGCGCTAATCTATAATTATATGACTACAAAAAAGAAACCACTCCATAAAATTAAAACACATAAAAAAATGCTCAAAATATTTAAGGTAGGAAACATTATTAGGTCTTTAAATGTGTTTTTGCACCCAAAAAGGTTACTTTTAAGAACACTGTTGAATGGGAGCACTGTGTTGTTGTGTCTAATTTCAATGGTCAATTCATTCCACGTTACTGGGCCTGGTATGCAAAAGATTGTTGTCCATATGACATTGTTTTCATAGTGAGACTAATGAGTATTTGATTGTCGAAGAGGAGCGTAAGTTTCTTGCTTGTGTGTACACATGGGTGAGGCCAAATAGGTGTGCTTGACTTGAGTCCGTCAGTGAAACGTAGCACAGATAAAAAAAATTGTATTTTATTTTGGATCGAATGGATTGCCAGTGTAGGGTACAGAGCAGCGGGCAGGTGGGCTCAAATCTTGGCACTCTAGGGATGATCTGAGCAGCTGTGTTTTGAACTTTTTGAAGTTCCTGGAGTAGATATTGAGACGATTCAGCCAGAATTGAGTTACTATAATCCAGTCTGGAAAGTACTAATCAACACAGTAGTGTTTTAGTGACATCAGCTGAAAGATATTTGTGAATGAAGCTGATAGGTCTCGGCTCAAGATATGCAGCCTTCCATATGTTCATGACATGTTTATTCAATGTGAGAGTACCGTCCAAAGTAACACTATGATTTTGTACTGATTGTGTGAATTTAATGTTGGTGTTGATGATATTTATTGTTCGAGGTTGAGAAAGTCTTTGTGTTGTGATCAGAATAATCACACTATAGATTATTTTATAGGACAGTTACTTATAATAATATCATTTGGTGGTAATTTACTATTTAGTTAGCCTAAAAAATCATTCATATATGACATCAAACAAATGCGGAAGACGAAATAAGTTAAACGCAATATAAAAATCAATCGAATCTTATTCTAGCTAATGGCACATACTTTATATTGTTTGTGGACAATATGTTATGCAATGTTATCTAACTATCAAGGAAGTAATGCTATATGGAAGCCCATAATAACGGATTATTAGATACAAAACAGATCTTAAGTAGCGAGCTCCTGTTTACAGAGAACGGTGAGTTTTTTTGTTTTCATGGACTTCAATTACTTAACAGCGTATTCGATTTTTTGTAGCTTTTGGTTAAATGAAGGTACAATTTACGTAATATATTATTCACAACATAAATAATCAGTGACACTTGTCTCTGATATAATAATAGAAAGATACATCAAGTTAAATGCCATTATCTCTTTTTTAATTTCAGAAAAAGCTATGTGCTATAATTAAGAATGAACTCTGAAAATGTTCAGAAGAAAACAACCTGAGACTTATTCGAGAAAAGTTATCGTGTCAATATTCTGTTTTATCAAAAAAGAACCACTCTAATTTGTATTGCAATTCGCACCGTGTGATCAATCAATAGGTTTATATAGGTAAATCAGGAAGTAAGAAAAAAGTAAAACTTCACTATGCACGCCATATTTTAACCCACTTACAGAAAAAACACCCTAAGATCAACTGTCACACCATACCGACTTGTAAAGCAGTCGTTTCAGAATTGTATGCAATCTATCTGTTGTAACCATATAATTGCATATAGTTTGTCAACTGTTAGTTATCGCCCGTTTCGTCATAGAAGTAATGACTTTAGGGGATAGGAATTGGTTAAACTACCTGGAACTCTAAGTAACAATAGCTAATTTAATCACGGCTTGTATTTTCATAATTTCTGTTGGTTTCCGTTAATATAACTAGATATAGTTACACTGGTAGATGAAATGCTAAAATATATTAAGTGAGAACAGTGTCCGTAGACATGTAAAAGTCATACAATGTAACGGGTTTATTTTAAATACTTCAGCAATGTATCACACGAAATAGTTTACTAAATTGGTTGGGGGTGATGCAGAAGTATGTATGTATGTATGTATGTATGTATGTATGTATGTATGTATGTATGTATGTATGTATGTATGTATGTATGTATGTATGCTCTCAATATTAAGATAGCATTTACGGATAATGTATGGAACACCTGTCCGAAATGTGCAAGTGCTACAAAAAAAGTAGTTTTTGTTGTTGTTGTATTGTTTAACGCCATTTTTCAGCACACGATAGGCTATACATGGCGGTCATTAATAATGGTGGAGGAAGAACCCGAGAAAACCCCCACAGAAGGAACCACCGACCCACGAGAACTACTGGCAAGCGTTCTTACATACCCACATGTTTATGTGTTATTCAAATGTGGCCAATAACAAAACTTTTATTTGTAACATCCATGTTATTCCGCCATATTTTTGTTTACATGGACTCCTTAATTATTTTACTGAACAGGTGTAAAGACATGGGTAAGGTATCTTCCAAGTCTCAACACGTCAATGAACCAGTATCAGGAGACACGAAAAATGATGAAGGAAGGAAGCAAGGTTTGTTTAAAAGTCATATTACACATTTTTAACTGTTAGCGTTTGGCGCATTCATATATAGTTACAACATATACAGACATTTACAACAAAAGTCGCAATGTTCTTTGGTTAAGTTTTGTTTTCGCGGAAATAAGACTGAATTGGGTGGGATGGTTTGTGAAATTGGGGACTAGTTTAGTTGCATAAATATTACCTCAAATGTTTGCTGTATTGCTATTCTATACAAGCTAAGATAATTTCTTTATCACAATTAAGATTTCGTACATTTTCAGATCACCCAAAAAGAAACCGTCGTGTGAAAAAAAGATAAAAACAAATATGATAAAGATTAATATAAAATCATTTTTGTCCCAAATGTCTCACAAATTTCTTTACTAAGACAATTTAGACACCGTGTTTCATTAATAATAATAATAATTATAATAATAATAATAATAATAATAATAATAATAATAATGATAATACTAATAATAATAATAATAATAATAATAATAATAATAATAATATTAATAACTATATTCCTGTACTTCGTACAAAGCCATTTACTTTTCTTTTTCTTAAATCTAGTCTTCTTAGAATCGATGATGGTGAAAGCTTAAAATTTTAAGAAAGAATATTCCTGCAGCTGTTAAATTTCCTTCCTGTTTGCTATATATAATTTTTCAAATCACGTTATGCATCGTCTATCTACAAATCTTTTATATATGGATGTAAGCATTTACGTATTTAATTGTCTATCTGATCGCTCATTAATCATTCGCAACACATGCACACACACACAAACACACACACACACAATATAAATATATATATATATATATATATATATATATATATATATATATATATATATATATATATATATATATATATGAGAGAGAGAGAGAGAGAGAGAGAGAGAGAGAGAGAGAGAGAGAGAGAGTTTTTTTCCTCGTATACTAAACTAAGCAAGCTCTTCGACAGGATGAAAAATACATACAAAATAAAACACTTCACACACAATCCAGGAAAAATTCTGGACTCTTTACAATTTAGAATCGCTAGGAGCAGTTTGCAGCAAGAAATACAAAACACAGCAATACAAAGTTGTGCAGACATAGCTGTCAAGCTGGTTCTTGTGTCTATCACATACCGAACCAGGCAGTATGTCTTGACCTAATTGTGAACAAAGGACCAGGCAAAGCGTTTTGAGAGATCGACGCCAGAAATTATATCTCTGTTTTTATGCGATAGGGATTTGAAGGAAAACGTTAAAATAATTGTGTGTCGGGATAATTGACAACAACAACAACGATAATAATAATAATAATAATAATAATAATAATAATAATAATAATAATAATAATAATAATAATAAAAATAATAATAATAATAATAATAATAATAATAATAATAATAATAAAACCGTAAAAATATAATTACTTTGCGTCGGTTGGAAAACTAATGACTGGCTGTAAATTTGACAAGGCTGACACGGAAAGTTATATTTTTTAATTTAGGTTAAATTCTCCACTAGTTTTCAAAAGTAGTATCTAGTATCGTTCCTTAAGTGTGCGTTCTGTGTGTGTCCATCCTAGATAAGAAAAAAAAAAAACGGTAACATCTTACGCGACTTGACTGAATATCCTTGCGAGATGTAGTGATTAGGGACTTTGGCGTTGATTTTGTTGTGAATGTGGCTTTTGTGATTATTTATTCCCTTTATGAAATCAATGGTTTCACTAACATATTGAATAACAGAGATCTTGCATGTCAGAAGATAGACTGTATTTTTTACTTGACATGCTAACTTCTGATTGATATTGTACTTAACTCCTGTTGTCGAACTTCTGAAAGATTTGGGCTCGGAAATCATCATTGGCGGCTAAGTCTCAAGACACCATACGAGTAGCGCCCTTGGAGTGTCGTCTGTCTCTGGTATTTAGGCGACGTCTGCTGTGGCTGTGCATGTCTATGCGCGAGTGACTTTCCCTATTGCAGTTAGTACAGACATACTGGGAAGTCTGAATGGTTGGAATTGCAACCGAGGTCTGCTTCCTCTCACGTTTCTCTGCCGCCAGCTGGCTTCTTCTCACATCAGCGATTGCTTTTCCCTTGTTTACCGTCAGTCTCCAGGTGCCTCGGTCCTCGGCATGCAAATGGAAATGTCCCAAGCCTTCGTGTCCCTCATGCACACAACATCCTTGAAACTTAGTGAGGGGCGGCCGATTCTGTTGGTGCTAGTGGCCAGCCGTCCATATAAGATGTCCTATGGCAGCCTACCATCCTCCATGCGTTGGACGTGTCGCAGCCATCGAAGACAATTTTTGCAAGCAGGTAGTACATGCTAAGGATACTTGCAGGATCTCGCTGTGTGGGACCGGTCTAGCTAGCTGATTTTCAGGATGCGTTTTAGGCCCCGTATATCGAAGGAGTTGACCCGGCGCTCTTGCCTCATGTATATGCTCATGTCTCACGTCAATATATGAGGATACCGGTAGACTTGGATCTTGGTGTGCTCGGTCGACGCGTTGTTTTCCAACACCCTCTTGGTTAGTTGTGCCATGATGGTGTTTGACTTCCAAGCCTTCTGTTCAGCTCTGCATCGAGCGAGAGATGGTCCTTTTGATTGTTAGGTCTACGGTATGCACCATATGAACTTTTTGAAATACTAGTATGCCCTTGAGATATAGAGTTAATTCTGGTTGAAAGAATAGACTGAATGGCACACACTTGTTGGTTTTCTTAGTTTCGGAAGTGTTCCACAGTCGAAGAGTCTGGTTTTATTAATAGCCTCCTCAATCTAGCAGCACCTTTATCCCCTCCCTCTAAGGTAGCTCAAATCTTGCTTCAAAGGTGGCAATATTAGAACATATGCTTTGTGTTAGAACGTACATACCGTAATATACATTTTTTTTTATTACGAGCTGGTGGTCGCAGAATAAATACTAGTGAGAATCAGTAAGTTCAAAGTACAAGTCAGTTTCTATGTTCCCCACCAGAAGGGTATATTGAGTATCCCAAAATATTCTGGACATATACATGTCTGTCTATCTTTGTTCAAGCAATCAAACTATATATCTTTCTGTTTCTGTTTATGTTGTTTCTGAATAATAATGTCGATTTACAAATGTTATTTGTAGGAGATATATCTTGGAAAATTAAACGCAACACGTATGTGTTGTGTCCTGGCCAGAATTATCAGAAGGCACCAGACAAAAGAGATCCTGCAAAACCAGATGTGGGTGAAAGCACTGTCGAGGATGGAACCAGGTTAACAGAAGGTAAATTAAGCGGTTTTGTCCATTCTTCCAGTGCCAATGGAAGCATATGCCTTAATGATATTATGTGTGTATAATTATGAATATAAATATGGAATGCCAAAACGGGTTGACGAAACGGAGCGCTATATTGTCCATCGACACGAGTAAAATTTCTCACATATAGTCTTCTTCTATGAAGGTTTCAGGAATTGAAGGTAAAAAAGAGAGTAAATATGTATTTGATTTTCTTTTTTCCAAAAGCCGATGTAACGGAGACACTGGGTCTTCTTAGCTTTATTTATGGCAATCATTCACCTGAAATAGGCAGAGTCTTTGCAAATTAATTAACTGGAAGTTTGTACACTATAGTTTTTTTATTCCTTAAAACTAAAATCTCGGACTCTTTTTTTTAGTGATTATATCGTCTAGCGTCTAGGCAGGCCGTAACCATTGTCGTACAGATTTGTTACGAAGGAAATAAACAACTTAAACGTTTTGATATCTTTAGAGAGTGAATTGTTTAATATTGTCTTGCTACATATACATGCAGGGTAGGTGAGAGAGCAATATAGCAAGCTTGTTTAAATCAATAATATAATCACGTACATTGCACTGAGTGAACAAAGGTTGATCCCATTCAATACATTTCAAGTGATAATCTTTATGATACTCTCTATGACAGATTATTTTCATCGTCGATGGGAACTACATAATTAAAGATCATTCTTGCTATTTGGACAAAAGAAAGCAAAGTTAGTTATGTCTGTAATTAAAATTCTAATGTACTTTTTTTAACAAGTTCAATTTAAGATGTGACATCATCGATGCCTCAAAATGTATTCTTGCTGTTCTATTTCAGATGAGGAAGGCGATCCTCCGTATGAAATAGTTGAACCAGGAGCGATTTCAACAAGCGGTACACTGTTTATGATTTAATTCAACCTTGCTCAGAAACTTTTTTTCTTCTAGATCAAGTCTGGTTTGCATGTATTGTTTTCGTTTATAATTGATTTCTGTTTGTTTATACTGTATAAGTTACACAACCTAATGTAAGACAATGTGTTTTACCCATTACAGGTTTAACTGCATCTATTTCTATTACATAGTTTTATTTCAAATCCATTATAAATCTTTCGTAAATATATTGTACCAGCTCTTTCAGATCAAACTATTATCTTGTATCTTTTCTTTATTTCTGATTAGCAGTATTTAACTTCATGCAAAGATCACCAAATATAACTTTTGTTATTGATTTTATTTTCTCATTTGAATAAGTAATAGATAAATGGTAATTTTCTTTAAAAGACATTAGCAAATAAATAAATGCAACCAACAGTATTCTGTTATTGCAAACACACGTGGAAAGATTTGATAGCATAAAGAAAAAAATAATTCGACATGTATCATAACCTGTATCATAGCATGTATCATAGCATGTATCATAGCCTGTATCATAGCATATATCATAGCCTGTATCATAGCCTGTATCATAACCTGTATCATAGCATATATCATAGTTGGAAGAAAATGTTAGAGAAGATTCATAATAAATAAACTCAAACGTTAACTAAATATTACCATTAGAGCAAAGATTGAAACAGCTGAAACGTGTGACAACTCGTTAATTGAAGTAATCTAAATAGTGCCGGAGATATTGAGACTCCACCAGGAACAAACAATGATTCATTAGTTGACAGACTTAAAAAGGGATCTATAAAAATGATACTTAAATTTAAGTTAGTAAAACAAAAAAAAAACACCCGCTTTACCCATTATTTTTGGCAGAGTGATAAACTGACTGCTCGGAACTTCTGACTAAATTGTTTCTTATTTGCCAAATATTTCTGAGTGTCTTTCCTTAAAAAATGTAAAATGAATAATACAATTGCCTTTTCTGTTTTGGTCGCAAGTCATGAGCACATGCCGCTCAAAGAAATTTTAATTTCACACAAACTGACCCATTTTTAATACAGATGTACTATAATGGATGGTCATCTCTTTAATACAGATGTACTATAATGGATGGTCATCTCTTTCTGGAATGACCTTGTGTGAATCAGAAGACCATATGCACGAAAAAGAAATAATGCATCCAGTAATTAAAGATACTCAGACTCCTCATTAAAATTAGCACAACAATTTCTGACATTCGGTGAGATTAAACTGTACCAGAGAAGCGGATTTTAATGGACTCATATTGTTCAACAAAAGCATAACAATTGAATTCTGGAAAACGTTCTCTATATTTAACCTTTGACCTGAGTTTGATTGTTTATATTAGGATTGGAAAAATCTTTTTTTTTTCATTTTAAGGCCCGTTTCGGAAGCATTTTTATGTTTTGTTCTGTTCTGTTTTGTTTTGGCTTTTTTTTTATCCTTTTTATAATTATATTGAACTATCGAATTTTCCATATGAATAAGTACTCAAAGTAATTCTATTTATAAAATATTTCGCCAACCTATTTGACAAATTCGCTACATGATGTTGTCGCTTAAACCCTGGAAAGAATTATTAAAGATTCAGACACACTCGCAGAATACTTACGTGTGTGATGATTTGATGATATTACAAGATTTTATGACGATCGTCTGCAAAGTCTAGGGGGTATAGGGTTTTGCGCGTGTAGTCAAGGCAACCTGATTTCGATTTTCGGTAGAAACAAATAAAAAATATATGAGACAATTTGGCATTAGGTTCGGAATTACACTTTAAGAAAGATGATATCGCATATAATATCTTTTTTTTTGGTTCAATGATTATATAAAAAGAAACAGGAGGTTATCGCTGGCAATAGTTTATTGCAATTAGTACCCAGTGTTAATCCCTTATTTGGCATACGTACAAAATATTCCTCATTGGCAAATGTCACTGAAATGACTTTTTTATGACGGATCTTTCCAGTGCTGGTCTCATGATCCTCTAGAGATAAAACAAAAACGGTGTAAGCGATCACTTACAAATCTGCCACAATTGCTATGTCTGGAAGTTTCTGCTGAGACACTTGATTTTGTGAAGTCACAAAACTGCATAAGAGTAATGTTGTCATTAAATTAACAATGGCCTCAGCACATTTATACCATTATTCCAATTGTAAGGCAGATTACAACAATCCATATATAAAGCAACTTTGTACACATTCTTTTGCTTGTTGATATTTTTTGATTGCATCTATACCTGCGCATGCGTCTGACAATGACTAATGATTGGCACGAACATATTTCATTGATCATTTGCCTATTACTGTAATGGAAACTATGCAATATAATCCGAGACAGTGATCACTTTAACAGAATAGACCTCTACAATACACCTTGTAATCTTTAGACTACTTTGAACAATCTTGAACAGGCAACTAAAATGAAACATCCTTCAAACTTTGGAAACAAGACCTTTGTATGTCTTTCGACGGAACACCATCATATCAAACTTGACGTGATAATAACCCTCTCAAACGTTTACTACATACATTCTGTCCTATCAGCGATTGATTACACTGTACCCTGCTCGTCTATTTTTCTTTGGAAAAGATGCTACTTTTTGTGATGAACGAGGGTGCATGTTAAGTACATTATTCATTTTCAAGAATGTTTTTGCTATAGTATCGTATGGATTAAGCGCAACCCCTCGGATATCCCCATTGGATGTACTATTTAAATAAGCTCATGGACATAGGTAACTAGCATCAAAATTATTTTAGAGGTTGTTGGGACATGCGGAGTTGCACAACAACGAGCACACGTTGTAAAACATTTTTGTGTATTATCTCTGAAAGTGAAATACATTTTGTCATCAATAGTACAAGGATATTTATTAAATTTAGAGTCCATGAAAGATTATTGATCATGCACAAGTTGCAAAAAAGTTATAACTTAAGTTAAGGAGATTTTACTTTCTGCGGTATATAAAATACTACTACTATATGTTCGGGATGAATAACTTTAGTCCGTCACGAGATCCCACAGTGAATGAGTGTTTCTGGATGATCAAACGTGCTTGGTGTCGATACTAATGACAGGTCACTGTAGAAATTGTCATTTCGATGTGTCATTGCGCTTTGTTTCTTTAATAACTCTTTGTGCTGCTTCCGCTTTCTGGTATTTCACGTAACTTCAATTCAAGTCTTCAGACCTTTTTGAAATGTTTCATTTTCAGACAAAATTCTACGAATCATCTACCTGGTTTTACCTGAAGTTTCTAATGCAATGCTTGGAAGAAAGCTTGTTTGTAGAATATATTGTTGTTTACCAGTCGGATATAAGTGGATGTCGGTGTGAAGTCTGTTTTATGCCAGTAAGTTTGTATTGTCCGAGTTGTGTTGGAGACTTCTCCTGTAAAACGTTTTGAAGATGAATGATGTTTGATTTTTATATGAAATCCTGATTTCTTCTATTGTAACCATAAACGTTTCAACCTGCAAGCAGGTAACTGTCTTTTGTGTATATTGTTTGTCTTGTCTCTGTTTTGTGTTTGCCTTTGACAACGACTCAATGACTAAAGTGTTCAGACTGATGCTATAAAAAAGGACGCAACCTTGACTTGAAAAGGTGCTTATGAATACATCAACTTCCATGTGGAATTTTAACCCTCCGAGCAAGAAAGTTCCAAGGTGAAAAGATTCCCAATTTTCATACAAAAACGTTTAATATTTTATTTCAGCCAGTTCTCACAATGAAGGAAGATTTCAGGATTCCGAAGGACAAATAAATAACAGTACAGGTATGCTTATGAAATATACATCCATCAAATTACTCTTTTATTAAATAATATCTAATTCTTCCAATCAGCAATACATTTCTTTGGCCCTTTTCATTTGTTAGGTTGTTACGACCCTATGGTCTTAAACTATGTAACAAAAATGTGCGGAAAAAGTTTCTAAAATTCAACAAATATTTTATTTCCCTTGAATACAAAGTTTGAAAAGAACTTACAGTAATCGCAAATAATCCTAAAAGTTAATAAAAAGTCCAGATGTATAGAGTTCCAATTGAATTCTAGTGGTCTTCCAAATAAATTCTAATACATAATGAGTTGATGTGCCTTTTAGTTTAGAATGTGCAAATGGCCCAGAATATGGCGACGTGCTAACAGTCTTTTGATGTATCACAATAATATAATCCAAAATGTTCTGACTGAGGTCACTATAATTCCAATTTAATGTTTTAGTCCGATAAGAATTAATGAACACATTGCAATTCCAGTAAATATTTAACAATAATAAATCCACCCAAATTAAAAATTATGTACAACAATACGGTATAATCTACTTCAGATTTTAAGGTAGGAAATAGTAATTTTTCAAGTAAACAGCATTAGTATAAAAATCAAATTTAAGAGACAACAATAAAGCCAGGATGTAGGTCAGTCTCCTCTCTAAAACATTCAATGCTGTCAACAAGTTTAGAAATTTACAAGTGGAAAACTGATGTCCAAGATTCAGATTCAAGTAAACATGTTTACAGCCAATAATAATGATCTGAACGTTTAATCAATAATCACAGAGAAATATTGGCTATATTTTATGCTGTTTACAAAATAAATGTCACTTATTTTGAACAACGACAAATTACAAAATATAAATATACATCACATGTAATCATTACGAAAAGCCTACAAACAAAACAAATTAATTATACATAACAACATGATTTTATTTTAAGCCTTCACGTAAAAGTTTAGTTATAAAAGATTCTAGTGGGTTAGAAGATTATTTTGATAAAGGTACATTGGAGATTAAGAAATTATTATTTGCTCTATTAGCAAAAAAAATCATCGAGAACAATTCAAGAAACAAATTACAGTAGAGTAGCTCATATCTAAGTGGTAAATATTCAATTAACGGAAGTCAGTAGAGTTTGGAATTAAAATGGGTTGGTTGACTGAGCCTAAGTAGAAGAACAACCGTCTAAACCAAAAACAAACCCGCCAACCTACCAATAGATAAATAAGTTACGACTTTATGGACAGAGACGAAATAGCAGAAATATCCGAAACCAAAATGTTTTATGAAACTTATAAACAATTTAATTATCAATGTTATATAACGCAAATATAAAAGGAACTTGCAGCATTATGAATTAATTTCAAACTATTCCTGACAAAGTTCTGTTCAAGTCCAAAAGAATAAAACCTCCAGTATAAATTTCAGATCCACGAATATACTTGTCCGCCAATAGTCCTGCCGTCCCAAAATAGCCTTGTCCAGAACTCCTTTGAATTATTCACAATAGTTCTAAAAGAATACAATAGTCCAATTAGCACATTATGTAATAATAATAATAATAATAATAATAATAATAATAATAATGACTTTGTGTAGCGTCTAATCTTTTGAAACTCTAAGCGCTTTACAACATTAGACAACACCTATAACATAACAACCGATATATAATGATATGATCACAAAAAAACACCCCACACAAAAGAAGAAAACATTTACCATGAAATTAAAAAACATAAAACATGCTGAAAATATGTAACGTAGGAAACATTAATATGTCTAAGTTTTAAGTGCACTCTTGAATGTGATCACTGTGTTTTTGTGTCTACGTTTAACGGGCAATTCGTCCCACGTTGCTGAACGCTGAAATGAAAAACAAGTTGTCCATATGACTCCGTTTTCTTAGTGGAAATAATTAGTGCACTATTGTCAGAAGAGAAACGTATGTATCGAGCTGGTGTGTACACATGGGTGAGGCCCGATAGTTTTGGTGGTATGTAGTCCGTCAGTAAAACGTAGCACAGAGAACAAATTTTATGTTTGATTCAGAATCCAATGGATAGCCAGTGTAGCGTACAGAGCAGCGGGAAGGTGTGCTCTGATCTTGATACTCTAAAGATGATCCGATCACATATGTTTTGTACGTTTAGAAGTTTCTGGAGTAGATATTGAGACGAACCAGACAGAACTGAGTTACAATAGTCCAGTCTTGAAAATACCAATGAACACATTTTTGTTTTGGTGGCATCAACTAAAGATATTTACAAATGGAGCTGATGCGTCTCAGTTCAAGATATGCAGCCTTGCATATGTTCATGACATGTTGGTGCAATGTTGGAGTACTGTTTAGAGTAACACCTAGGTTTCGGTCTGACTGTGTGAATTTAATGTTGGTGTTACTGATATTTGTTGTTTGAGGTAAAGGATGTGAATGAGAAAGTCTTTGTGCTGTGTTCAAAATAATCAAACAAAAGCTTGTTAGTAATCTCGAAGATTTCTTTTCAGCTGGAACTTTCCGTGATTTTCGCACTCTAGTGGGCTGATTTCGCTGCAAGAACTGTGTTTGTGACGTCCTTCTTGGCAGTTTCATAGATTATCACTGAATAATCCAAATAATTCTTCTCAAAAAAGATCAAAGTACAGCATGAAATAGGTCATATTGCTACAACAATAATAAAACTGCACAGTAACAGCTATTTATGTACACACAAAACGGCTAAAACACGCATAATATCATTACTCCAACGTGACAAATCGCAGTTTACAACATCGTTGATGAACCTACATGATTAAACCCATCCAATCGGACTTAACACTTCTGAAAGATCTGTCCACTGGGGAAAAGGACAAATCTGGTCAACATATTTACTTTTATTATTAGTAATTGTAAACACATACGCTATGCATCTATTTATAGATCAATCCTATATCCTATGTTCAAAACATCGTAAATCAGATCATATGCACATACACCCAAGTTCAGCAATTATTACAATGTACAGTTATGAATAAAAATTAAAACCATTATATATATATATATATATATATATATATATATATATATATATATATATATATATATATATATATATATATATATATACATACACATATATATATATATATATATATATATATATATATATATATATATATATATATATATATATATATATATATAATATGCAAATAAGGAGAATATTTGACTGTGATCAAGAAGTAGATGGAAAAATGTACCAGTTTTGTTCTAATCGTTTATTATTGTCTTTTGGATCTATTTACTTTCTCTCTGTGTGATAGTTATAGCAATTACGATGTTAACTCTACAGGATGACGCCATATATCCCGCTATGTGTAATTGTCTTCGCATCCTACATATAAGTTTTCTTCGAGTTCTGCAGTGGTTTATTTACCGCATGTTTTCCCCTTCTGCGTTTCGTTGACTATGGGTAATCTAGAGAAGTGCCTATTATAAAGGTATCCCTACCTTTTCTCAACTTCATTCATTCATTTTCCATCGTATTCTTTAGCACATTGTTGATAATAGTACGTGCTTCAAGTCAGCCTAACGTGACTCACGGCGGCCCAAAGTTTGAAAATTTAGCTATGAGCCTTTCCTTACTGAAGCTACATACTAGTTGAATTGCCGGGTAAAAATGTATGTAGTTTTCACATATCTATCCTTTCCATTTATTATAAGCCTTTTCGGTAGAATTTCCAGTACTAAAAATAGTGTTTTTTACCTGAAAGCAGAACTAGTTGTAATAATACGCATCTTGGGAATCTGCATGGATGTTTCGGGAGGGGGGGGGGGTTTCTAGAGTATTCGTCTTCTTCATTACTGTTTCCAAACTGAAATAAAAATACATTTTATCGTGGTGCAGCTCAAATAGATTCTTAAACAACAACACTTTTTTCTTTACAGACGTTGGTACAGACGACCGATCGTCAGTATCATACGTGAATCTGACATTTCTGAGAGAAAATGGACACATACCAAACAGCATTATATCCGGTAAAGGAAAAACATTATTTTCACTAATTCTACATGTTTATGATAGCTAATTGGCTGAAATTCAAAATGTTGTCTTCATATATATATATATATATATATATATATATATATATATATATATATATATATATATATATATATATATATATATATAGATAGATAGATAGATAGATAGATAGATAGATAGAATATATTTTGTTGTTACCTTTAGAAATAATATAGACCTTATATTTAGCTAGGTGAGCTTATCACACTTCGCAGAAGCAAACTGTTAGTCTATTTCGAACAAGAACAATCTTGACATACATATTTCTTATGTTTAGATAAAGACGCACAGTCTGCGTACCTATATATCATTATCTTCATTGCTATATTTATTAATGAACTCTCGATTGTATATTACTTATTCTACACATTCTTTCCATGCTAACATAAAATATTTAATACTGACAATTCTATGTAATCGAAATGTGCGCACCAAGCTGAAGAATTAATTCTCCGGAAACAACATATGTATATACATAAATACCGACAGATGGTCATAACAGATATATATCCAGCAATATAAATAGAGATAATTAGAATGAAAGAAAATCTAGAAGAAAAAGTCCATTTCGTACCATCAAAATACTGATTTTTCTTAAGAGTTTATATGTAGGAAGTTCGTGTGTGTGACAGCCGTCATATTGTCAGCTGACTAAATGAAAGTTTGAGTTATGCATGAATGAATAACTGATAAACGGAAAAAAAGTAGAAACACAGATTGAAATGGAAGAATTACATACAACCTAAAGATATCTTAAATGGTTTGTTCTTTTGTCTCAAAAGTAAACGCACGAATGCACAATGAATGGCTGGATGAACAAACGAAATAAAAACAGAAACAATCTGAAATAAGGTGAAGAAGTGTAAATAGAAATGTACATCTGAAGCACTCATTTATATCCACAGATTCGTCGAGATATTATAAAGGCTTCTGGAATTATGCTTCAAAGAGGAAAATGTGAATAATTAATGGGTCGATGAATGACAACTAAAGCAAAACAAAATGTATTGAAACAGATAGACTTCAAATAATGAACTGCACATATATACCTCTAGTCCAATATGTGTACAAGATTTCATTGAAATGTCTTGAACGGTTTGTTAGTTACTGTCACTAATTGAAAATGAGACTAATTAATTCATTTATGGTGGAACAAAGAAACAGACCATAAATAATTAAACAATGGAACTATTGGAGTGATGGAAAGGTAACAGCTTCTGATTTATATGGATATCTTATTGATTATATGTATTAAATTTCAAATATGCTTTGAGATATGTAAGGACAAACACACAAAAGCGTTAAAATATACTGCTAATGACATTCTGTGAATAACAAAAGGCTTCCCTGGATTGTTAGAGTAACTTGTGGTCATTGTTTTATAGAGATATAGTGAATGGTTTGTGAGTTTTCGTTTGGATACGAAAGTGTGACACTGAATGATCGACGATAAAAGCTTACAAAACTATTTTTCAAATTATTGAAACTAAAGAATTGTAAATGGCAAAAAGAACAACTGGGTCACTAGTTAAATATGATTACTCAAATTTTCGATCCATGAATTGAACGGTTTGAGAATTAGAGTCTGGAGACAAAAGGGTGGACACTGTGTGGCTGGATGGACATAAAAATAAAACAAAATCATTTTTGTAAAATGTTGGATTGATAAAGATTTCGATGGAAAACCAGATACGTGTACTAAAATTGCAAAGAGATACCATTAACAATATGCTCCTCAAAATATTTATCGACAGCAAAGCGAAGACAACACACCCACACACGCGCGCATCGGGAGGATGAAAGCTAAGTATGTAATGCAAAATATTCATGTAGTTCATTCGTTCTCAGTTTTTATGTAAGTGATCAACAAAGTTAAATAGAAAACATTCCGTACAACTTCAATGTTACAACTGGAATATGCATGATAACAGGTCGGCTCAATAATCACTGTGTATAATTTGAATATTACTAATGGATTATAAATAATAACAAAACAGCTAACACGCACTTATGTTAGTCTTGGATACTGCAAATGCAACAAGGAATTACTTATTTACCTATTGAACACGCATAGATTTTCGAATTATATATATATATATATATATATATATAGATATATATATATATATATATATATATATATATATATAGATATATATATATATATATATATATAGATATATATATATATATATATATATATATATATATATATATATATATATATATATATATATATATATATATATATTTATGTATAACCTTAGGTAGCTCGGACTCTGAAGAAGCATTATCCCTTCGAAGGCATTATCGGGAACTCAAAAGAAGAATCTTCCTTGAGAGTGTCTGTGATCACTTTATTCAAGATGATATTTTGATGGATCTTGATTATGAGAATATAATGCACGGCTCGTATGCTAGACACGCACGTGTTGACATTCTTCTCCAGATAATGCTACGAAAAAAAAGTAAGAAAGTCTTTCAAGCTTTTAATCGTGTTCTCCGAGAAACAGGATGTCACGATTTGGCAGATAAACTGGAGAATACTAAAGAAGTAGTGCCAGGTAACCTCTTCTCTCCCTTCCCCTTCTCTCTCTCTCTCTCTCTCTCTCTCTCTCTCTCTCTCTCTCTCTCTCTCTCTCTCTCTGTCTCTGTCTCTCTCTCTCTCTCTCTCTCTCTCTCTCTCTGCATATGCTAACCTTATGAACTCATGAGCGCACATTTCTTTGCTAGCTTGTGTGTGTGTGTGTGTGTGTTTGCGTGTTGGAGAGAAAGCGAATGAATAAATGAACCCGGCGATTGATTGTCGTAATCAGACTTCTACTAAATTAGAAACATGCCAACTAATGTTAGACACGAATATGGACAGAATAAAGTTCTAAACAGTTTCATACAAAGACTGGAATATTAATTATTTAAATGGTTCTTGTTTAAACCATTCGACTTTAACATCGATGGACTCATAATGAACTTTTGCATTGCAGGAAAGCCATATGTGCGTGACTGGAGCTATGAAATCATTTTGAACGCTTGGCCACAAATAGAAAAATATTTGATGGATGAACTCCAGCCCGAGTATATATTAGATTTCTTTATGCAAGAAAATATATTCTCTGTTGACGAGTATGAAGAAGTGTTTTGGTCTATGGGAAGAAGGGTGGAGATGAGGAAGACACTCTTAGACAAAATAAAGAACCACCTACCAAAGGCATTGTTTGTTCTTCTCTATGCTCTCAAAGAAGTCGATGAGGAGAATACAAAAATTGTTGCAGAAGTAGAGAAACTTATTGCAACAGGAAAAGATCAACAAGAGGCTTCTAGAAACTGTCGTATGCTTCTTACTTTACAATAGAATCAAAATGCAGCTTTTGAATAACTTATATAGCACTTATGTAGTATATAGTTCACAAGCCTGGCGAGTAATATGCCTTTGTTCTTAGTTGACTGTCTGCGTTAGTCTTGTGTCATATGTTGTCCAATTATAGACAATTTTCTCTTTCCATTTCTAAAACGTCTCACCTTATTACTCTCTCGTCATGTCATAACAGTACCATGTTCCTGTCTGTTACAAAACTGTTTCAAGTCAACTTCATATGATGATGCTGCCGTGAATTCACATGACGTGTTATTTAATAACCTCTTCATTTCATGTGACCGAAGTTTACATTTTTAGTACCAGGCAAAAGTTGTTTTGTATTAACTAAAGGAATATCTTGCCAATAATCATACGGAGAATCGATGCATCTCAGCTCTTTCAAATAATACTGATCTGCCATCCAACTCAAATGGGTCACAGTTCTAAAGATATAAACGGAGGTGACTTTAAATATTTTATTTCACTTAACTGAAAGAAGTATATATATATATATATATATATATATATATATATATATATATATATATATATATATATATATATATATATATATATATATATATATATATATATATATATATATATATTGAATTTAACGAATTAACGGAACGTCCGCACACTATAGTCCACATGGTGCTGATTAAATATTTAGTTCCAAAAAGTGAGAATATAAAGAACTGTTAAACAATGGTAGGTAGATAAACACTTCCAACTAAGTTGAATTACTAGGATATGAAAGAAAATGGAAAGGTGTTACCATTAGGTAAGATGTATACAACATAAGAGATAAAGATAACAAATAAAAACCATTGCAATATATGTAGAGGAGAGTTACACAACGAATTGTCTTGTCCTCTGTCAAAAACATTAGTGAAGTTTGTATTCTGAAAGTACACGGCGTGGTATTTGGGCCTAAACACAATATCATATACGGGATTAGATGGCATATACAGTTATGGCATATACAGCTGAATAACTCATTGATAAAGCCGTATGTCCATGTTATGTCATCAACGTTCTCACAGTCAAATACAGCTTCAACAATATATTCTATCTTTAGTAAAAATCCTTTACTAAATGCTCTAATTCTGAAAAGTTGGTCTAGGTTTTTTCTCTCGCTTCAGAGCGTCCTTTAAACTTCTGGTATTATTTTGTCAGATTCTAGGTACCAAAAGTAGCTTATAATTTGTAATCTGTTCCTTAGTTTTCTAAGACATCTTGTATATGATATGGGACGATAGGTGAAAGGGTAAACTTCATCCTTTACATGCTTGAATATTGGTATCACAATATCGCCTGTTTACAGCTATTTATCGTAAATGTTTAGTACTGTGTGATGTAAGTGCTTCAGAAGTAGATACTGGATACCAACTGTCCGGCTGAAGATCCATTGGCCGCATCAATAGAATCTTGTATAAAGCTCTGTGAATTAAATCTTTATAGCAATCTCCAGCATTAGCATAATTTAAAAGAATCGTTCCTTTAAAGTCATTTACCTTCTAGAACATCAGACTAAATCGACACTAACGAGATCTTCGATAATGTTTCGGTTAAGGTATTTTATAGTTTTAATATGATTGTGTCCATCTTATTATCAGGTTTGTTTAAATTGTTTATTGGTTCTTCTGATTTTTGCGCATGGTTCTCCTAGCCATATTCCATACTAATTTAATATTGAAGCGACAATTGAACCTATAAAAATGTGATTTGCCTCCTGCTCTCCTTAATGGTATGACTAGATGAATATTAAAAATTGCAGGCTAGAAATGTTTTATCCCACGTAATCATTTTTGACATAAGGCGTGGAATCAACGTTTTACAACGATATGTGTATAAACAATATAAAAAAAAATGCTTTGCAGGAATAAGAGAAAAATATCGTCTAGGGTTGGAAGAATACAAGAATTGCCTCATATTGGACTGAACAGTCAAATACAATCATATAGTGTAACTTCACAGTTTGAACTGCAGATTAATTAACTATGTATTGAAGTTACTAATAGTTTATGGTTTATATACTCCATTCTAGGTGAGAAACAACCAAACACTGATGTCCGTCTGGTTACTGGTCATGAAGCTACTTTTTCTTTCACAGGTATGCATGTATGTACGTATGAATTTATTTATGTATGTATGTATTTATGTATGTATGTATGTATGCATGCATGCATGCATGCATGCATGCATGCATGCATGCATGTATGTATGTATGTATGTATGTATGTATGTATGTATGTATGTATGTATGTATGTATGTATGCATGTATGTACGTATGAATTTATTTATGTATGTATGTATTTATGTATGTATGTATTAAACAGACGGAAAGAGAAAGGACTATATTACCAGCGGACAATGTGGATAATATCATTTAGCTGAGGGTGTCTTAGCGTAAAATGACAATCTTTGACGGTCTCTAGAAAATGTGTGTTCTTGAATGTAATATTTTAATGAATAATACTATCTACATTTCTGGATATCGAAACAGAGCGACAGTTTTGATAAAATAAGCAGCTTCTTTTAATGGATAGGTTTTTCTCATTCTGTTGTTGAACTTATTTCAGACCACGTATAAATATAACATCTTTCTAGATCACTATATGTTCGCCATCTTACAAAATATAAGTATATATAAATTAAAAAAGAAATGTGATTTGGGGATCGTACTAATAACTATTCAAATCGAGGTATGAAGATCCATATTTTAAAAATGCGTGACAAACAAATAAAGAATGAAAAATGTACATATTTATGAATACATAAAATCCCCAACACAAATATGATACGGATTTTCACATATTTTCACTTGGAAAGTGTATGCCATAATCTTTCCTGATTGCAGTTCCATTGTCCAAAAATCCTGTCCGTGCTGTAAGGTTGACTATAGAGAAGGAAGGCAATGTGATAGAAAATGTAGAGATTGAAATCGACAAATATATGAATAACACCGATACTGCCTGCCTGCTTGAAGTATTTTTACCATTAACTGGCTGTGAAATAACGAAGTCCGAACGTGGTTGTGTCACTATCCATCTTCGGCCACATAGCAAGCATGCATTTGAAAAATTGTTCAAGTTCTGTAAGAAAGGGGGATTGGAAAACTTTGTGCTTAATTTAATGCGTGAGAAGGACATTTTCAACTCTCTTCCTAGCGGTGAATTGTGCATTAATATCGAAGTACAATATGACGTAGGAGAATTGGAAGCCGAAGGTATAGTTGGTAATAAAAGCTTTGAGGACATAGCAGAACATATTTATGGAAAGGTTAAACCTTTCATAATGTAATACATTACAATAATGAAATACATGAACAACCTGGCAGCCAAAGCATAATTTAATTGTTCTGTTCTCAATGTCTTGATTTAAGTAATGTTCGTCAACGGCTTTGACTCTTTCATGAATTTAGTCATAGTCAGTTTTCAGTCATAATTAAAACTAAAATTTGGCAGAAATATATTCTAAATTTGTATAAAAAAATCTAAAAAAAATGATCTTAATCGAATTGAAAATTTGTGTTGTTGAAGAGCTGTGAAATATATATGATTTTTTTATTGTTAAAGGGCGAGGACCGTCAATCAATTGTCGAACACAGTTCATTTTCTCTACGCAAACTCCATTTTCTAAACATCGTTCATTCAAGTAAAACTTAGTGTATTTTTACTCTTAAACGATACATTGATAATGTCTTTTAAATGTAGCTGCTGAAGACAAAACAGACTGGAAAAAATCGATCAGAGACAACTGGTCTTTTCTTTGTGAAGAGCTGGATGTACAGAATTTGATTCGTTGTTCTATCACGAAGAATATATTCACTGATCAAGAAACCAATGAACTTGATGGACGTACAGCAAAGGATAGACACGAGGCTGCTGACTACTTCTTGAAATTTTTATTGAAAAAAGGACCAACTGGAGTAAACGTCTTGATGGATGCCCTGAGAGAGAAAAATAATATGAAAATTTTAAATCGCCTCCAAAAGTCAGATCCGATGTATCGTGAGTTCAAATTATACATAGTACAGCGTTTTCTTTGTATTTCCTTTTAAGCATGTTTGAAGAATTATGTTATATTATACTAATACTAGTCAGAATGATATATTGAATTATATATAAAGACATTTAATGGAAAATTATCACCATATGTTGACTGGATCAATATCAGCCAGGAAGAGCTTTCTTCTTCAGTTGCACTTTAACAATGATCAGATCTTTATAGCTTAACCATTGCTACGCGGATTCAATTTGACTTATGCTGGCTTCAAATGCATATTCATTTCCTTCTCTTACTGAAAAAAGGACCAACTGGAGTAAACGTCTTGATGGATGCCCTGAGAGAGAAAAATAATATGAAAATTTTAAATCGCCTCCAAAAGTCAGATCCGATGTATCGTGAGTTCAAATTAAACATAGTACAACGTTTTCTTTGTATTTCCTTTTAAGCATGTTTGAAGAATTATGTTATATTATACTAATACTAGTCAGAATGATATATTGAATTATATATAAAGACATTTAATGGAAAATCATCACCATATGTTGACTGGATCAATATCAGCCAGGAAGAGCTTTCTTCTTCAGTTGCACTTTAACAATGATCAGATCTTTATAGCTTAACCATTGCTACGCGGATTCAATTTGACTTATGCTGGCTTCAAATGCATATTCATTTCCTTTTCTTACTGAAAAAAGGACCAACTGGAGTAAACGTCTTGATGGATGCCCTGAGAGAGAAAAATAATATGAAAATTTTAAATCGCCTCCAAAAGTCAGATCCGATGTATCGTGAGTTCAAATTAAACATAGTACAACGTTTTCTTTGTATTTCCTTTTAAGCATGTTTGAAGAATTATGTTATATTATACTAATACTAGTCAGAATGATATATTGAATTATATATAAAGACATTTAATGGAAAATCATCACCATATGTTGACTGGATCAATATCAGCCAGGAAGAGCTTTCTTCTTCAGTTGCACTTTAACAATGATCAGATCTTTATAGCTTAACCATTGCTACGCGGATTCAATTTGACTTATGCTGGCTTCAAATGCATATTCATTTCCTTCTCTTACTTAATTTCCAAAGGTGCTTAACACATATAAAATTAATGCACCACTGATATCTACTCATGTGTTCACGTCTTTCATGAGAGCGTTATATATATATATATATATATATATATATATATATATATATATATAAAACAATGTGTGTGCGTGTGATACACGAAAAAACACAATCACACTTATCTTTCCTAATTAATGTCGATATACATCATCTAATGATCCCATTTAAAATGTTTCCTATTGACAAATGCATTTCAGAAAATCCACAAGCAGTCAAAGAGAATATTATTGTTCACTTTGAGTCGATAGTTCAAGAAATCGATCCAACTCAATTCAAAGACACGTTTGTAGACAGGAATATACTGGACAGAAAGTTCTTCACGGATCTCAGAGAAAACCATCTTAGACGTAGATGCAGGGCAGCCTTGTTCCTGAGAGAAGTATTAAACAAAGGCAACAGAGCAATCTATGCTGTCCTGGATGTTATGAAAGATATGGGTTATGATGATCTACTTACTAAACTTATTTCTCCTGAAGACAATCTGCTCGAATTAAATCAACAAAAGAAAGGTAGTATGATTTTCGGTTATAAACCTGGTTGATATTGCTAAAGAATTATACGCTTACACAAAATTAAAGAATGATTACATTATCAAAGTAAAATATCAGCATATATGTTTAAACATTGTTTATTCGAAGACAAAAACTTCTTTTTTCTAAAAAATAGTAACATAATTCTAGCCTAAAATACTAATTGAAATCTACTACGTATCTATCAATATAACATTCATTTTAACAGATTTTCGTCCATAATACTGTGTTATAGACACATTCAAATTAGAGGATGATCCAGAGAACGATGCTATCTGATGCTGACGTGGCAAATAAGCCTATATATATATATATATATATATATATATATATATATATATATATATATATATATATATATATATATATATATATATATATATATATAGATATATATCATAATTTACTGTTGTCAGGGTGTAATTTGGTTATGCGCCGGTCTGGATTTAGAAACCTTTGCCCTACTAAAATTTAACAGAACTTATTTTGCTTGTATCGCGTCATAAGATTTCACTTGAGTACCATTTAAATATAGCAAAACGAATTCACTTGCATTGTGCTTCCAAACAGATGAAATGAAGGAAGATATAGTAATGAAGGGTTCTAATCGATCCAGTCCAGAAGGTTTTATGTGGTCTTGCTGCCTGAAAATAAATGTTGACAAGAAAGTAAAAGGTAAAGTCTATTCCTAATCCAATGAATGTTAATTACTTTAATAAGTCAAAACTTAAAACGAATAACGTTTTGTATAATATTAAACACTTAAAACTTACAAGTCGTTTAAAAGCAGAATAACCGCCCGCGATAATTACTATTCCCACTTTCCATTTTATATTCCCACAACAAATCATTTTTCATTATTTTTATCGTTCAGTGCCTGATAATAAAGGTATTATAAAATTATGCGTTTTGGAGAGCAAGGCATTGAATTCAAAACATAGATGAAGACACTTTCTCTCGCTGCATACAATTTTTCGTTTCATATTTCTTCCTCTCATAGCATGTTTTTGGAACCAATTTTGGCCACAAACAAGTCTCTGTTAAAAGGCATTTTATTGATCAGAATGTAATCCTTAAGTCAAAATAGATGCGAAGCTAAGTCTTAATTAATTAGCTTAGAGTTATATGCTTGTAGGTTGTACATCATTATGAACTTATATTATACATTTTGTACCGATTAATTTCAAGCTATATATATATATATATATATATATATATATATATATATATATATATATATATATATATATATATATATATATATATATATATATATGGTATTTCTACTGATACCAAATTATTATAAATTTGAAATTATCTAACACGTGCATTTCAATTAATCATCTATGAACATTTTGGTCCAGTTTAGCAAAAACAGCGCTGTTAGAATGGAAATTGTGGACAAGTTGATACATTTTTAATACCAACAAATATGTATGCCGCATGTTTATTTTAATATATCTTATATGCTGGCGAAAAGAAAATACTTATTGAATTGGAACAAAAACATTTAATTTTTATAAATGTCTCACTGAAACAAAATAGAAATCAGCAGTTTGAGAATTATTTCGAAAGTACATCGCTTAACGTGACTAGTACTGGTTATTTCTTCAATATTTTGTTCACTGTGTTTGTGCCGTTTTAAAATATACTGTATAAAAAAGACAATACTTCGCTAATTTAGACGAGACGAAAGAACAGGGTAGCAGCAGTGGAAAAGAAGAACATATATATGTGAATTTCCCATTTGATGAAGGTATCGGCGAGACAGATGTAACCTTTCGTTCAAAGGAAGGTTTGGCTAAGACGATTCGACCTGTGACAGATCCAAAAGGCAGTTTGTCACATTACTTAGACGATTCGGGTAAATGTATGACTTATCCAAGAATAAGAGAATCAGAAGAAGCAAGGAAAAGCATACGTTCTCTTATGACTTCAGCAGCTACGGGAGTAAACATGGACAGCGGCATCGATATCAGTATTTCCGATAATGACGAATCCATTCTAGTATTTTATGATGAACATTTCAGTTAAAAAAACATGATCAAACTGATTCAGATTAAAGGCTGATTAAGTGCATATTAATTTTTCGTTGACCATTAGTGAACTTCTACATAATTCCATCAACAAAAGACAACAGTATTTTCATTTTACGTTATTGGAACGCAGAGCTATAAACTCTATTTAAAAAAAAACAAAGCTCGTGCCTGGTCGACTGGTCATTGCCTGCAACATAAAAAAATATGTTTTTTGTCAACATTCAAAAAAAAGAGAACAGGTTGCACTGATAGATTTACTAATGATTCTGTGTATGTTCTCAAGTGTATATATTACACAGTTCTTCTTAGGAACATACATGTTCCATCCATTCGTTCATACTATGCCTTTTTCATTGTGTTGTCTTGTTACATCTCACTAAACATGTATTTGTTTAGTTATTCTATTGAATCAATAGCTTATATGTTGCATTCTATTTTGTCTCTGTTAATAAGAATTTATGTCCAGACGATTCTATCCGTTTCTTCATGGTACCAAAACTTTCTCCATTGTTACCTTATGTCTTATTAGGGTCTTGAGAATTTATTAGTTAGAGATATATTAATATAAACATATATTTGCTTAGGGGTCACTATTAACTTGTGACCTTTTAAAGTACAATAGTGTTCATGAGAAAAAGGCAAGCGAAGGCAAAATTTCGGCAAATTGTTTTTATTTCAAGATTATAATTAATTTAATTTTTATATTGAATTGTTTGGAAATACCATATTGCCATGTAACAGTTTATTGTGTATAATTAATTCATTTTGTTACGTCTCTAAACATCGTCAAAAACCTTCTTTGACACTAAAGTACATTGTCGCAGTAATTCAATCCAGACGGTCATGATTTCCGCATATGATCACCAATTTCTTAAGTATCAAGACGCAAGCTAATAATTTCTTAAGTTTGTTAAGATTTTTTTGTGAAGTCATGAAATTCAGTAGAATATTAATGCCAATTGAAACTTGTCACGAATTTAAATTCTTTCGCATTTATGGCATTGTCCATCAAGAACTTATCCAACCATGGAATCACCTTTTCTTCGCCCTTTTCGAGTTATAAGAAATTGCGATACATTAATAAACTTCTATTGTTTTTAAGTTCTTAAGATTAATAATTTAATACACATAATGTTCTTTAGATTATTGGTACCTCTATTTGAATTGCTTTCTATGAGTTTTAAGAACTTCCAATGAATGAAGTACTTTATAAATCAAACGTTTAATTTCGATTACGTCTGACACCTTTTAGTAGAATTAATGTTTGATATCCCTCATTTTAATTGGATAGGCCTACGTATATCTGATAATCCAGTTTTCAAGCATGGGAGAGTTAATATTACTATCCACAGAGGACTTAGGCTGGAAAGGTTATGTAAACAAAACGGTATTGCTGTTACATTGAAAAAAATTTTTTTTAATACAAATGATCATTTTTGGTTATCACTTAATAATCTGGAACTCAACCAGAATGTTGACCTATTTTTGACTTCTCTTCTAGATTAGTAATATCGGAATGATTGAAAGAAATAGATCATGGTTCAAACAATTTATGTTTAAACCATAAACATCGTCAACTAACATTTTGTTTCACAAAGCATTTAATGCGTTGTTTTTGATATCCCATTGGACGTTTCATATCAACTAGCAATTAAATCCCAAATAGGCTTGTTAGAGAAAAAACTACAGGTGACATGTTTTTTTGTTGATATTTTGGAATATACATTTTCAAAATGACTTTGGATTTTATACTTTAATTAAATTAAAGATAGTGATAGGAATTGGTTGAAATGTCATGATCGATCATTGGTGATTATATTATTAATGAATAAAACATGTCTGCCCGCACGACAAAAATTATCAAAGTAGTGAATACATTGTTGTTTGTTATATTTCTTTAATTAAAGTATTTTTTAATCAAAACTGTGTTTATTTGTATAATGCAAAAAGGTTAATAGCAAAACAAATTTTCACAATTTCTCCAAAAAAAAATCCAACGGCAAATGCATTGACGTATTGGTCATATTGAGTGAAATATAGATATCGTATATGATTAAAGAAGACTCTCTTTCTCTATATGTGTGTGTAGAGACTGATTTATGATTTGCAGCCCCCATGTGCTTTCACAGAGAGAGAGAGAGAGAGAGAGAGAGAGAGAGAGAGAGAGAGAGAGAGAGAGAGAGAGAGAGAGAGGCTATAAATAATAGAAGGCGATGAATAAATATAACTTCCTTGTTGAAGATATATTTCTTTGACTGAATATATAAAAATGGTTATCTAATCACTTAACTATATTTATCGACTTTTATTTCTTTTAAATTCTTAAATGTCCTTGAAGGACCCTGTAACGTCGTTTAACAACAAGCCAGCAGAGACTACCATTATAGATAAGAAAGTAAATATGATATTCTCTGCAATCGTTGCGTCAGCTACAACTTACTTGATAGTCATTGCAATACTACGAATACAGTGTTAGTTCTGTATGAATTTACTATAGAACAAAACTCTGAGGGGAAAAGATCTCCATTTATTCGCGCTCCAATACCGCCACTCTGTTTATAAGTTCGTCAAACTTGGAATAAAATTACTTTGTATACAGTGGGACGTGAAGTAGATCCATTTCGTTAGGATGGGTGATTGTCTCAAAATGATCTCTCTCTCTCTCTCTCTCTCTCTCTCTCTCTCTCTCTCTCTCTCTCTCTCTCTCTCTCTCTCTCTCTCTCTCTCTGACACACACTCACAATTCATACATTTTCTAAACATGTGATTACTGTAAGTTAATGAACATATATTACTATTTTTTTCAGCAACATATAAAAATAGGTTTAATTATTAGATTGATATTCATATGAAAACAAGTAGTAGTTTAATATTCTATATATTGTATCCAATAAGTAGTTTAATATTCTATATATTGTATCCAATAAGTAGTTTAATATTCTATATATTGTATTCAATAAGTAGTTTAATATTCTATATATTGTATCCAATAAGTAGTTTAATATTCTATATATTGTATCCAATAAGTAGTTTAATATTCTATATATTGTATCCAATAAGTAGTTTAATATTCTATATATTGTATCCAATAAGTAGTTTAATATTCTATATATTGTATCCAATAAGTAGTTTAATATTCTATATATTGTATCCAATAAGTAGTTTAATATTCTATATATTGTATCCAATAAGTAGTTTAATATTCTATATATTGTATCCAATAAGTAGTTTAATATTCTATATATTGTATCCAATAAGTAGTTTAATATTCTATATATTGTATCCAATAAGTAGTTTAATATTCTATATATTGTATCCAATAAGTAGTTTAATATTCTATATATTGTATCCAATAAGGCCTACACGTTCTTAAAAGTCTTTGAAATGACTTAAACTTTAAAACACTATTTGTTTGAAAAAAGTATGCTCCACAATGATGAAACTTGTCAAAATAAATAAATGCCACTGTAATATGATCAAAGCAGGCACATATGTAAATAAACATTTAAAACGAACTTCAATTGTGTTCTGTAGATCTCTGTCTGTCTGTCTGTCTGTCTCGAGCTTATGAACATCAATCTTCAAGAGCCATTCAACGTATTCATTCAATTTCTGTTTACAATTTTGTTTATATTTACGTAAATGACCGTATTAGTATCTCAGTACATTACAGTTGTCTTTTATGTTTTTATACATATGTTAAACCTGTTTTGAATTGGACATTTTATTTGGGGAAAAATAAAACATTTATACCAAGATTAAGCATGAACCATTCAAGAACAAGCAAATTTAATGTGTCGCATTTTCGTATTTTATATCAATAAAATTGATATAAAATAAATAAATAAAATAAAAAGTGAAAGTAGTACATATACTCTTAATGGTTCTCAAAGAGTAGAAGAACCTCGGTATAAAAAAATAATAATTTCAATGATCTATTTTTAACTGCATTTTATCACCCAATCTACATTAGTATCATTGACTGAATACTAGCGTGTTCATCTTTGTGGTTTTCTTTTTCTATTTTTTCTATTTTTTTTAATATTTCCTTTGTAAACCTGCGGTATAGAAGAAGAAATGCATATTATAGTCAGAAGTCATAATCCTGCTTATGAAATAGAGAAAAAGTCAAAATCTAATGTTTTGAGATGTCTGAATGACATAATTTAAAAAAATTACAATTTAATTTTAAAAGGTACATTATATAAACTTGTACAACACATTCTAATCTGTTCAATAAAAAAAGAAATTGACAATTATGTATGAAACGGACATTACATTAATATGAAATAAATATTGCAAACTTAAGTAAGATCTATATGAAAAAATGGAGGGCATCAGGAAACGTTTTCTATCTTGGAAGAAAAGAAATCTTTGGTACCATTAACGCTTTGATGTGCTCTGATCCGGAGGCTCTTGAATGATGAGCAATCTTGTGTACATAGCAACTGTGTATGATTATTAATTTTGCATGAGCAGTTTCTAGGTGTTTGTGTGTCTGTCTATGTCTCTTTTTCTCTCATCGTTGATGGAAATACAAAGAAGTGAAAGGTGTATATTAGATAAACGCAAAAGCGAATTTATTATAAATCATGTACAGAATAATACATGAGAAAATAAAGACTATATAAAAAGCATCGTAATGAGTACAATAACAAGAAGAATGGAAGAATGGAGAACATATAATTAAACAGACAAGACACATAATATCACAATGACAAACATCAAATTAATTTTTAAAAATTTACAAGATTTGGAATTTACAAGCATTAAATCAAACATTTAAATTAGATTCATAGCTTTTTGTCCAATGATGTCTACATTTTACCATTACAAATGTGCAAATTATGTCATTTCATGCCGAGCGTGCAAATAAAATAAATTGTACTCGCTGATCAAAACTGACAGGAACTCATAAAATACCATTGAAAAAGGGGGCCCTGAGTGACCGAGTGGTCTAAAGCGCTTTCCGTTACGGACTACTGCCATCTCACCTCAGTCTGCGTGGGTTCGAGTCTCAGATTCAACTAATGTAGTTATGCGAGAAAGCTTGCCAGTAGCTTCTCGTGGTTGGGTGGTTCTTTCCGGGGGTTTTCCCGGGTTCTTCCTCCACCAATACTACTGGCCGCCATGTATAGCCTATCGTGTGCTGAAAATGGCGTTAAACCCTACAACAAAACAACCATTGAAAAGAGAGATACTCGAACATTATTGAGACTTAAATCATTTCATATTTCAAACGTTATTATTAGCGAAATCTAATCTAGTACTGCCTATTCTGTTTTTATTATGGAATATAATGTATGTAATCCGCTACTCCATTGGTGAAAACTACAGCAACAAATTTATTCAAAATAATAATGCGTATAAAGTAAAGCAATCAAAGCTTCTTATCAAGCATTTGTTACATTTTTTCTATTGTGCTACATCCACGATATTGCCAATTAGAAGTTAACATGTATAGCATTTGTTACATTTTTTCTATTGTGCTACATCCACGATATTGCCAATTAGAAGTTAATATGTATAAACTGTATCTATTAGCACTCAGTGTAGATGGAAGTAATCGTAATTTAATTAAAACAAATGATCGATTTTAAGGAATTTGCGGATAAGTGATGTCACATTAAAAATTACTTTACTAAGTTATTGTGCTTTGCCTTTCTTTCACGATGGTGATCTGCACTTGCGGCAAAAAGATTAAAATTCATAATTCATTAAAAACACTAACGTCTTTCTCGTCATGACTCGTCATCAATGACCTAATTGTAACAAACTATGATAATTAAACTAATAGACAGGAAAATGTTGCAGAAGATGTCAAGTTAAAAATATAACCTATGAAATCTTATGTTCAATTACATTAAAAAATAGATTAAGGGGTTTAAACATAAATATCAGCAAAAAAAGAAATGTAAAGGAAAAACAAGCCAGACATCTAGCACTGTTGGAGCAAAATGTTAAAGAAAATATATAACGAATAAATTCAAAACATTAGATAAATATAATCATTGAAAATAATTTGGAACAACTGATTCAAAATTTGTGTGACTATTACAGCTAAATAAATAGGTATGACCTGACAACCAGTATATTGTTATTGGTAACATTATTGTAGATGCTGTCACTCGTATTGGAGGCAGCATAACTCCACATGGAGGAAAAGGTGATTAATTTGTTCACAAAGTTATAAAGGGCTTTTAAATATGGCAGTTATTTTAGTTATCAAAAGAATACACCAGATTTAGCCACAACGTGGTGGTAGGGTGATCAGAAAACTGCTTAGAAGTATTGGCAACACTCATCCTTTATTTTGTCCAAAATGTTATTTGACCTTTTTTCATTAGTGTGTTTCTTATTTGCATTATGGTCAGTGTTGTAAACAACGCATATAGCCAAAATGAGCTAAGTGTAAGTGCATAGTACAATTTGATGCTAGGAAACTTTAAGGTTGTAAACTATAGTATCTCCTGCAATCGCCAAATCAAATTATTGTTTCCTTTTTACATGGATGATTGTCATGATTCTAATTTTAATGTAATCTCAAAGGCCAAATAAACGTTCCACTGATAGATCTGACCAGGGTTACCATACTTTTTTAATTTTGTACAGCTTTTTCTAATTTGACAAATTGTTAGTCTTTTGAAACTGTTCTCTTTCCTACGTTAATGCTCATAATAAAACGTACCCTAGTTTAAAACGAGGAAGTGGAGTTTTCTACATAGTTCTTGAATCTAGCGATACTAGCAAGTTTCATAATCATAACATCTTTTAATAGAAACAATCGAAACAATCGTTCATAGTTCATTGTCACGATTCAATCTATTTTCCTTGGCAAAATGACAATAATTTTATCGCTGTCGTAATCACTCTTCTCAAATATACAACTGTATTGTCTCTTTTCTTGTAACTTGAACAGTAGTATCAAACTCTGAATATATGCCTGGATGAGGGTCAATCCTCAGGAAAAACCTCATTGATACATGCTATTTGCCACGTACTCCAAGTATGGCCTTGATTTCACTTTATGAATCTTATTGTGAGAAAGAATCTAAAAATTATATTTGGTTAATTAAACTCTTAGTGATTCTGAATCAAGGTCAGGAACTTGGTCAGCATTAGATGCAACGTTTATATTTTAAGTGTTTACAAACAACGGCCAGGTCAAACTGAACTAAATTTCTGGAAAAAATGTAAACTCCAGTAACAAAGTTATATTACAACAACATGTAATATAATATGAAAAAAAGACTTACAAAAAATCACATTTAATTAAAGCAAATATAAATTAAGTTATATATACATAACACCTGTCAAAAAAGAATATATAGAAACTTCATAACCCTGTCACTCACAGTTCGCAAACAGTTTCTTGGAATCCAGTTGTGTATGCTAAAGATAAACACTGACATCGAAAACCTGGCGGGAAATGTAACATTGTAACATTATGGGGGGCTCTTGTCTCTTACCAGAAATCCGATGTTATATGTGCAGGTTGAATATGAGTCTGCCAGGCTGGGACATAATTGAAAATTTAGTATTGGTATGACACTCTGTAAACAAACAAAACTTTAACAAGGGGGGGGGTATCCTCTGGACTTTAGCAGGAGTATAACATCGGGATGGCACTCTTGCCTCTAACCAAATTAACAATACGCCGTAGATTTAATGTACGCAGGATTAGGATGGACTCTAATGGCATACGTAAGGCTAACAACAACCATAGGTCTAGCATACCCTTTGACTTACATATCCCTAGTGGTATATTACAATCTCACACTCTGTTTAGCACGCATAGTTACTATGTAATACAGGGCATGACACGGGTTTAAAAGAAGTCGTATAAAAAGATTCAAATTAGATTTTATAAAATTAATTATCCTATTTCCAATCCCTCAAATTTTATCAATATATGCATTAAAATCCCACAATGGTTTTGTTCCCATGCAACTTTATATTTGAATTCTTTCGCATAACTGCTTAACAAAATATCACTAGTAACTATAGTAATTTTAACGCTTTGGGTTGCATACATTATAACGCATCAGCTTCATTCATATTTTGACTTGTACGGACTTGCAACGCCACCTGAAGTTGTTCGTTATTTAACAGGAGTCGGACAAAGTCGTTTATCATTGTTTAATACAACACTGCCTTTGAAAACTTGATTAGGTGGGCCACAATCAATGCAGTCGGTGGAATTAGTTACTCTGATATGTGGATTGCACGTATCCAAGAGAATTTCGACACAAAGACTGTATCAAACGGTAAAAAATATGGCGATGAAATCAGGGGAAACGTTAACAGGAATGGAAACATGATTCTACTGATGCAAGAACCCATAGATGATGATGATGCAGAATCAAAAAAAATGTGGATATAAAGTATATTATAAAGACTCATCCTGGGAACCTAGTAGCCAAGTTGTAGACATGACATCGTGACCCTTTACATTTCAATATGTAAAATATAATCGTCCAGTTAGAGTGTATATATATATATATATATATATATATATATATATATATATATATATATATATATATATATATATAGATATATATATATATATAATCCTTCTACATGTCAATATTGACACTTTACTACCGACATATCTCGAGTTTCTTGTAGCAAAACACTCTAGTTTGACATAGGCTGCAGCACAATTCTGACCGAAGTAAACAGCATCAGGAAAGCCTGGTAAACACTCCACAAATTTTTTATACACAGCAAGCTAGAAATTCGTATGGGAGGTGTTCTATGAAGTGGTTAAATATGGCAGCTACGTCTACAAATGGCGTAGTTCTCATTGACTTCACAAAATTGCCATATTTTTTTTAGAAAAAGTGATACAATCATGCCATCTCGTGCTAGCTGATGACGAAAAATATGTCGATGAGGATGGCGATGAGGCTGATGATGATGATGCCAATGTTGATTAAATTAGTATTATTATTTATCTTCTTGTTGTTTGTTTGTATTGAACTGCACTATAAACATATTCAAAGAGCGGATATCTTGAATTGAAAGAGAACTAATTTTAAATTGCTTGAGAAAAAGTCCAAACTGCTTAACACTCTCTAATGGCAACTCCATTAATCTGTGTTTCTTCCAGGGTATTTATTCAATCGGCAAAGTTTGTTTGTACGATTGTAGATAATAACAGGCATATATACTGCTAGATTGTTTTAATCCATAAACAAATTAATAAACAAAACTTGCAATCATTCACAGATTGAAGCGTAATTCTCTGCATATTTCAATAAGGGCAGCGTATGATATCGAATAAGACTGCTTATAACATTAGAATCAGTGGCGTAGCTGGGGGTGGGTGCAGGAGGTGCAAGTTTCACCGGGCGCCGTCGGGGGTTGGGGGGTGCGCAGAAATGAGAGAATTGGAGTATTCAGTGTATACTTTTACAAAGTGTGCTCCAGAAGTAACAACGATGTCTGAATGATTGAGATTAACTCTGGTTCAAACTGAATCTGGCGAGAAAAATCAATTTAGTATGATGACTTTTTTAAATGGGCAGTGTTTGATATAGACTACGTCACAAACTGTTGGTAACATTTTTGTTGTGGTTGTTGCAGTTAAAATTTATTAGCCTTAAATTGCCTTCTTTGACGACTGTATTATTATGTTGTATTCAGTATTGATTACTGTTTTCCTATGTTTCAGTGACACTGGGGGCGTAACATGTATGCCTTGTCCCCGGACGCCAACAAATACTCTCCGCTACGCCAGGGGAGGGGGGGGGGGGCAAAATATGAACCTTGCACCGGGTGCCGAACACCTTCGCTACGCCACCGATTAGAATATAGTGACACGCGAAAAAGATGTTGAACCTTAATGAACAACATATCTTATAACTCGAATTTTGTTTTCAAGAATGCTAACGAAGTGAGTAAAATGGCAGGAATTGAACATATAAGCGACCGGTAAATGCTTATAGGATCAGAATAAAGGAATTTGGGAAATTCTGGTCTATAAAGAAATATTTTTTGTACTTATTTGAATCATATTTATTTTATCTTCCTTTCACATGGCAATGCATATTTCAATGAATTAAAACTACACGCAGTCTTAACTGTGGCTAAGTAAATATGTTAGCTTGCTTAGAACAACCATGCAGTAACATTTTGATACATGAACCAACTGCTATGTCAATGTCCCCATCACCATTCCATGAGATTTTCCCACCCATTGCACAACAAATTCTGTATTTTGCAGAAAAAGTCTACTTATGTAGTAACTCCGTTGTTGCATGTTCCTATTGTATTTTCTGCTTTTGTACATGGAGCTGTAAAATTATGATACCAAAAGTTCCCGGTCAGTTATGGAGAATATAGCTACAATAACCAAAAAATAGTTTTCATTGTAGAACATTATGTCAAGATTAAAAATCTCTTTCTATGGTAACATGTAGTCCATACTATAATAACTAAAGAAATAGAAGAATTCCGAACTTACGCTAAACATTACCTTGTTTGATCAAGGCACCGTTTGCTGTTAGGTGTACATTGCATTATATGAGTCCATCCGCCATTAATGAAGATGTGCTTTCATTTTCTGTTATTTCAAGCCAATATAACGAATTGTGGACATAATTCGGTCATAAACTGTGATCAAAATTAGAAAACCAGGTGATATTCTTTCTATTTACTGATTTATAAATGAAAAGAAGCATAAAACACTGATCTCCCGATTATCTCATGAATCAAAATAAATCATCGCCAAGCCAATCCTTCTAAATGTCGAAAATATTATTTATACAATAATTCAGTGATTATAAACGTGTGTGTGTGTGTGTGTGTGAGAGAGAGAGAGAGAGAGAGAGAGAGAGAGAGAGAGAGAGAGAGAGAGAGAGAGAGAGAGAGAGAGAGAATATATTGAAATTAATAATAAGTTGCTGTCTTTCATAGGGTACAGAAATTGAACTTTTGTTTTATATATTATCACAAAGTAAAGAGCCGCAAATATCAAGTAGAACATGGAAAAATAATACCTTAGGTACTGCGATTTACATCTAATGTAATATTTAATTAATTCAAGTTTATGTTCCATGTGTTATGGTAAAAACAAATGTTCTAAAACAGGGATCGGCTGTTTCTGGTATATTATTAAACAAAAGACGCCGCCGAGATTGCGTTTAAATTCATAGTAATGACATAATTCTTTTCAATATTTTGCTTTCGGTTTATCTGTCGATTCTTGGATGAAGATATTGACCGTATGTGTAAATATAAACTTTTCCATTTCTTAAATTTTAATTGCATCCTTTTTTCATTTCATGATCTATCGCTTGACCCTCAAATTGTAAGACCACAGGAAAAGGCTAGAACACACAAAATAAGTCAAAATATCTCTACGATCCTGTAAATACTACTACAATTACTATCACTACTAATAATAACAACGACAATAATAATAATAATAATAATAATAATAATAATAATAATAATAATAATAATAATAATAATATTATTATTATTATTATTATTATTATTATTATTATTATTATTATTATTATTATTATTATTATTATTATTATTGTAATAAATTTGGAGTAAGTGTTAGTGAATTTGAACCATGCTTGGGTCGTTAGTAGTGAATTTGGGTACAAGCCGAATGACTGTCGCTGTCTAACATAGTCCATATTAAAATTCAGCGGTGTATACAAGTATTGTGATTGAAAAGGCAGCATTTATGGTTGGAAATCAGTAAATTATAGAATGGAATCAACAAGTTGGAACTTGGTAGGTACCGTTTATGTGGCCATAGTGGAAAATGGGCGTATGTATATGAGCGTGATACGCCGGAATTTCTGTGGATTGACTGGCCTAGGGTCGCGCAGTTAAATATTCCCCATTTAGTAAGGGAATACTAGTGGAATTTCTATGGCATGACGGGCTTGCGGTACGGAATTCGGATGATAATGAATAAAAACCATGCAAAGGTGCAGTTAATGGACGTTTGGGCAAGTTGTCTCCTCTGGGTCGCCCATTGATTACAGCAAAGATTAATAATTATAGCAGACACGGCTTTCTTTCCATTTTACAACTCAAGTTGTATGGAAGTCTTTGGAAATTTGGGGAAAACTTATGACTTCCAGCGTGACTCGCGCCAGGGTTTTGACACCGCTCGGTCAAGTGAATACCCCTGTGTGTATAACATTATTATTATTATTATTATTATTATTATTATTATTATTATTATTATTATTATTGAATACCTTGGGGTTTTTTTCGTCTGGACTTTCTGCCTTGTGTCTTTCTGCACGTATTCACTCGAGATTAGGTAACTTTATTTGCTTTGAAGACGACTTTCCTATTTTGCTTAAACCTATTCATAAAAACCAAATTTGCACATGCATTGGCTGCAAAGAAAGATATAAATTGAAAGTTTAAACGTGGTCAATGTTCTAGTCCTTACAATGCATTTTTCTTGCTCTGTTACGCTAGCCGGAAAATTGTCCTCCACGGATTAAATTATTAACCTTAATAAAAACATATGTGAATTCAGCTTTTCTACAAATCAACTCCAGTCTATTTGATATTTTGATTAGGATCTTTTAAACGTTACTAGTTATCAAAACGATTATATATATATATATATATATATATATATATATATATATATATATATATATATATATATATATATATATATATATATATATATATATATATATATATATATATATATATATATATATATATTGCTTGAATCTGGCGTAGTCTATGAGTGATTTATGAAAGGGATTTCAATAAAACCGACAGTATGTTTTTCTTTTCTTATAAAACCAAAGACTGTCAATAACTTTCCCGAATTACTTTCAGTCTGTTTTTCTCTTATCATGTTACAGGTGTAGCTTGATCTTGTATTTTGTGTATGCAAATAATGACTGACACATTAGCGTATTGTTTATTCCATTTACACTATTCAATTCTCACTCTTTCAAAAGTACTTATATCTTTTTCAGAACCAACAAGACAACTACAGTTGACATGATGACTGAGATAGATTCTCAGCGATTCACAGGTCAGGAGAAAAATCTTGGTAATAGGACCCATAAGTTTGAAGAATTGAATCAAAGACTTAATAAGATCAAGAACGTGTCCCGGATTCACTAAATTTGTCAAAATCAGTCCTAGCATTCGGATATATTTGCTCTTAATAATTTGATAACATTAACTTTGGGAAGGCAATTATATAAACCAGATGTAAACAAATAAGTCATATGCTTTAAATGTATGCACCGGAAAACATGTTCAAACAGAAAAAAGAGCGTAAGGATTGCCGTCATTTAGCAAAATCATTAAATTTCTTGTTATGCTAATTCTAAGTATTATAAACAGTTTTTTGTTCATTGATGCTTGCTGAATATAGTTGCTAAAAAAGGTATTAACAAGGCGATGAAACAATATCAATTTGAAGAGCGCAATATTGAACGATTAATGAAAATTGTCTACGGAATGTTTTGTCTCAAATGATATTAATAATTGAAATAAGTGCATGGTTGAATGAATCACTTTCTCTATTTATTTGCGGACACACACACACACACACACACACACACACACACACACATATATATATATATATATATATATATATATATATATATATATACGATTTTGTTGTAATTATCTACTTCCCTTCTATTTATTTGCGGACACACACACACACACACACACATATATATATATATATACAATTTGTTGTAATTATCTACTTCCCTTCATATGATCTACTACATATAGTTTCGTACTTAATGTATGTATTTACGCGTTCACTAATATATCAATCAGTCTATTCACTTACCCTCCGCACGTACCGGCAAAAATCTACCAACTTACGACATACGTAACTACATACAAACTTAATGTTTATATCCAGATTTATATTTTTGTTGAATTGATTAGTTAAGAATTACACGTAGCAACAGGTGTGTAAGAACTGAAAAATTCATCTTTTCCTCATTAAGGAACTTTGATATTCAACTGGTTATCAGGTTGTGAATAACATACTACATAGCATTGTACCTACATTTTACCCGAAACTAGTATAACTCTAAGTCCATGAAATCAATGTTAAGTTCATCGTTGTCGGTAGAATCAGAGTTATCAATAACCAATCTGACATGTTATTAATGAATCCAATATGACTAAGCATTATATTTAATTTTAGCTCTGTTTTATTCAGTAACAGGGATCCCTTCGGTATACACTATTTCATATTTCTGTATACACTATTTCATATTTCTGTCAGCGCCGGATTAAGCACCGTGGAGGCCCATAGGCAGTCAAACTTTTGGTGCCCCAGACCCACGGTCACGGTCTCATGGTGGGCCCCTGGGGGCCCCTTATGGGGCCCATAAAAGTCGCGGGGCCCATAGGCAGTTGCCTACTCTGCCTAATGGGTAATCCGGGACTGATTTCTGTATACATGTACTCTATTTCATATCTCTAAAAAACACATTTCATTTCATATTGCTGTATACATTATTTCATATCTCTGTCTACACTATTTCATATTTCTTTCTACACTATTTCATATCTCTGTATTCACTATTTCATATTTCTGTATACACAATTTGACATCTCTGTATACACTATTTAATATCTCTGTATACACTATTTCATATCTCTGTAAACAATATTTCATTGTTCTGTATACTCTATTTCATTTCTCTGTATACACTATTTCATATTTCTGTCGACACTATTTCATATTTCTGTCAGCACTATTTCATAATTCTGAATACACTATTTCATATTTCTGTATACACTATTACATATTTCTGCATATACTATTTCATATTTCTTATTACGATCTTCCTTGTAGACAAATACTGCTTCCTGCTATAACTTCTTAACAAGTATAACGATTTAACTGTTGTCTGTTATAGACATTATTAACACAAAATCTATAACTGCACGTGTTAATGGCGCTTGCATGACTTATCAGCATAATGCAAATGTTCAAATTTATTCCATAATGGTTTTTAATATCGAAGCCTAAAACGGTGGTATTACTAGTTTCAGAATACACTAAAAACACTTTTTAAATATAAGTTGCAAGATAACTCAGGACTTATCGATGATCCAAAAATTCATCTCAGAATTCTTACATATCCCATGTTCATGATGTGTAAATCATGGCTACCTGGTATAAAGGTTAAACCGAAATTCAGTAGATGTAACCAGATATACCAGTCGCACAGAGTTATATGCGGGTGCCCCGAGTGGCCGAGTGATCTTAAGCGTTCTCCGTTACGGATCACTGCCATCTCACCTATGTCTGCGTGGTTTCGAATATAAGATTCGGCTGAGGTAGTTATGTGAGAAAGCTTGCCAGTAGCTTCTCGTGGGTCGGTGGTTCTTTCTGGGGTTTTCCCGGGTTCTTCCTCCACTAATAATACTGGCCGCCATGTATAGCCTATTGTGTGCTCAAACATGGCGTTAAACCCTATGACAACAGAGGTATATGAATATAAAATCGCTCAAACATAATATAAAACTTCCTTTTAAAAACATAAATTTGGCAGTCCTCCAAGCTACACAACAACCTTCCCAATAAACTCGTGTATAGTGTGAAGGTGCATTAACATCAAATGGATTTCTTACTCATTATTGCTTAATCCAGATTTACTTTTAAAAAAAAGTCACCCATTCAATAAGGAGCGAGTAACTAGTCGCGTATTCGAGACTGATAATTTTAAAACTCTTCAGGGCGATAAGTGTTCCTGGTCCAGGATATATATATATATATATATATATATATATATATATATATATATATATATATATATATATATATATTGAGGGTATAACACAGGTCATAAATGGAATAAATATGTATTTATACTAGCGGTGAAATGATACGCCTGTGCCTCGAATGGATACGATTCACGATACGCAGCCTGTGATACGATACATATCGATACATATATGAACTTGATGGTCTTTCCATCTTTGGAAGGTAGTGGTGCTCTTACATGTATGTTGACATTCTCGGTTGTATTTCGAGTATGCAGATTACAGATAGACATATAATTATCATATATTTATATGTAATTCTCATTGATAGCAGCAATACTTTCAGACAGACTAGTTGTTGGTTGAAGTAAGTTTTATTCAACGTTTTAGGCCATTTACTGGTGAGTCCATTTAACTCCCTTTGTTTAGTACATTAACGATTTGAAAACATTATTACCAATTTCATGTCTCAGTAACATTTGGAAGACTTTATGATGCTATCTTGAAAACAGATGAAATAGTGGCAATTTCTAATGCAAAGCAAATCTCACCTAGAACAAATCCGGGAATTGGGAATATGGTTGAATACCAACAAAATATATCACATTTTATTTCCTGCAGATGCAAAAGACTGCTGCAACCACAGGTACTTGTATTTATTAGTGAAGAAGAAAACATATTGACTACACCCAGTACTATTGTACAATTTTCTTTTAACTCACACAAAGTGATAAACTTAAGCAGTTTGAAATCTGCCGCATCGCACATTCTATGCCGATTTCATTTATTCCATCAACATCTTCATTCGCGGGTTTATTATCTCTGCATAAAAAGAGACAATCCGAATGTGTCATTAACATAAACCTCCTTTGTTAAATTAGTAGTTTATTTACTACTATTCAAAATATCTTATATGTTTCATGATGCTGATGATGATTGATCAATTCGATCCACAATTTGCAAACTTTATTTCGACGATACTGAAAATTACCCTCCTATTTTGTCCGATTTCTGGACGAATTTTCCCAATGTTTACTCTAGATGACAAACACACCACTTGGGACGAATTCTTAACGAAGGGTGCATGCCAAATTATATGAGGAGCCGAGTTTAGAGTCCATATATGGAGGTAAAATATACTCCATTTACGAACTTTGGGTTTCATAAATTTAGCATCCTATTTCTAAAACTCGGCCTGACGAAATTGAAGGATTGAGAATCAAAATCATGTATGAAAGAGACCATGTTGGTGTAATTTGTTAATAAAATCAGCATACTATATAAGTATATATTTTGTGGTTGAAAATATCATTTGACAGAGAATTTAATAGAAGATATAAAGGTTGAAATCATTTAAGAAGGGATGTTATGGAGAATACGTCTGCTGTAAGATTCAATCGTCTCATACCCGTTAGTACGCCCAACCATCCCTTATATTTAGCTCACTATTTATTTAAATTAACTAAAGGAATTTACATTTTCCTTACACTTTTCCTACCGATGACACAGATCAATACCTAGAAACATGCAAAGAGACGTTGAAATCAAAATCATCTAAGTAAAGATTCAGATGGTACAAATTGTTATTAGAACTGAGATACAATACACCTGCATTAGGGAACCGGTACCAATATGATGATTTGTATTTTGATTCTTTCGCTGGATGAAGTTTTTCAATACTTATTATGGGCGTAGAACTTATTACTAAAGAAGAAACTTGAAGGAAGGGTCTATGTAAAGAAATTTATTTAAGAAGATGACGTGATCATACATATGTATACTAAGACATATCCCCTCACGGTCCGTGTTACACCGACCATGAATTTAAGCCCTAATGAATGTCTTGCATAATTGTTAAGTACATGATTTTATTTCTATGTTTATGTTCTGTGTCATGTCTTTTTTCTTCTTACATGCTTCCCCTTCAGATTTGGTAATTGTACTTGAAGATTATATAACCTTTTCATAATAGATAACTGTACACATGCAGAGGAGCAAAGAAAGATCAGCATAACAGGTAAGTCAAAACAACCATGATGTTGCTAGTCCCATACAATTCATCTTACCCGAGTCTTCTTGCACTCTAAAAGTTATTCTTCTTAGCTTCAGTTATTAGCCTGGATAAAAACTAGTGGATGCAGCTTCTTTTTAATACAAAATAACGTCTTTTTCTTTCATAGTTTGACTACGATCTCTATAATGTTCATATTCTCTATAACCACAGTTCTCATAGAAACTCTGAAGTCGTGTGGCCTAATTTCAGAGATAAATCACCCTCTCTGAGGTAAATTAGACAGAATATCGCACTGAATGAAATGTTGCCAGCATCAGATTGACCGTATTTGTATACAAAGAGGTGAAACTCGGGAAGGAATGATCTTAGGCTACCATACGGTTTTTGATAGCTTAAAGAGCATAGTGAATTTCCTTCACTTTGATGTTTCGGTGTCATGGTCGAAGAAACGAAGTCAACAGGTCTTGCATTAATGGTGGTTGCGGTTACTATAACTGACGTTGGGTTTCATCTATTTTTTCCTCCCTGTCTCTCTCTCTCTCTCTCTCTCTCTCTCTCTCTCTCTCTCTCTCTCTCTCTCTCTCTCTCTCTCTCTCTCTCTCTCTCGTGAACGATTAGGTCGACCGATTTTCACCTGGATGAATTGTAATTTCCACAGTTGTTTATGCTTACATCGCCGATATTGCTTACGATTATTACATGCCAGACTTTTTTCTAACGGCGCTAACTTGTTGATGAATGCACCTCTTTTCTAAATTTAAAGTGTATACTCGTCAAGCTTTCGGCGACGCGCCTCAGTCAGGCCATGCTTTCTAGCGTTGTTATCAACGTATTCCAAGACCCGCTAAGATTGCCAGTTAAGCTCACCGACACGCATAAGGTTCACGTTGTTGGGGTTGGGCTCTTAATTTTCTTAAAGGCCGTACATTACAGCTAAAATATGATAAGCGATCGTATTGCAAAAGTTTGTCGATGCCTATAAGGCGCCCTGGCTGAAAGGTACGATATATTCTAACGTCGTTTCATCCCTACGCGCTGCTGCCAACTATGGGTTAAACTTATCTGCAACGAACTATTCGTCATGACATTAGGAATTAACACTGTTCAAAGTCATAAGCTCATCTCACACTTTTTTATCCCGGCATCACGTCCATGTCTCCATGTCCCCAAGTCCTTACGGTTCCTACGCAAAGTGTACTAAAAGAATAGTTTGCTTCGACTATTAACTCCTTCTTCGTACGCCAGATAGCAAGCCTATGGCATAGTATGTGGTACCTTGACCGGATGAGGTAACGACAGGCTGAGATTGTAGCTCAGAAGGCTCTGGATCAATAGCCTAATACGTACAGGTTCGGTTCCTTCACGCATCTCACATAAGGCATCCATGCTCTTTGGGAAAGAGGGCCACCTGCCGCCATGCATTGTCAGTGTAATATATGAGTATCTAAGAATAGATATTCAGTAGTCCCCCTCTTATACGGCCACCGCTGCTGCACCGGCAAAGTGGCCTTACAAGACGGGTGGCCGTTCCAGAGGGGAGCTAAATTTATTATGAGAAGTACATGCACTGAGATGGACCCCACAGGGGAAAAGGAACCGTGGCAGACCCAAAGAGACCTGGCGACAAACAGTGGAGAGAGACCTTAAGACCAGAGGCCTCACCTATCAGACCGCCCCTGCAATAGCTGCCGACAGACGGAAATGGTGCTCCCTTGCTGTTGCCTCAAGCACCAGACGGCGCAGAGAGGATTGATTGATTGATTGTATATGTAATGTACGTAGTAAGAAAGCTACATACTTCAAAGCATTAAATATCTTCGTCTAAATGAAACATTAATCATTAAAAGGTTCTTTTTGTTAGAATAACAAAATTTTTTTAACTGAATACGTTACTATTTTTTCTTTCTTGTCGTAAGTGTGATATGCGAGCGGGTATTGTTGTCATGCACATTGGAAATGGATTCAAAAACGTCATTTACGTCTTGGTACATACATAATTATCTTTCCATTTGCTCCATTTTACCACTGCTTCTGAATAACCTTCTTATCGGTTACGACTTTGTTTATTCAAATTATTTCAACATAAACTTGTTTTTTCGAGTCTTTACATAAAATTGTTCGGCAAGTCACCTCCCTACCCCCCCGTTCCCCGATGTCGTCGTGTAGAATAACCGACTTTCTTCTAAAATAATGTATCCGTTAACGTGATGACATTTCAATGTTTGGTAATGATTTATTCGGTAATTGCTGACTGTATGCGATTTAATTATGCAGACAAAACTTGTGTCGAGTGTACGAAATACAGTCTTTGTAAAGGATGCCATAATGTGTTGTCACGTGATTTTTCCGGTCTTTGTCTGGTACCCTGTTGATTTTTTTAAGGTTCTCTGTATGTGCCAATGTACAAAATCTATTTTTAGCATATGCTGACCCTGTTACAATTATAACAATTACGTCTGGTTATAATCATCAAAGAGAAGAACTCGACATAGGTGTTAAACCACAAACTCTATCATAACATTATTGAGCCAATTTCCTGTAAACATCGACTTTTATAAATAATGATATACTATAAACCGTTTAGTCGACACTTAACGGCGACTTGACACTCGGAGATATGTATCTACGATAGAGATAATCAAAACTGCTTACCTTACATCAAGATTTGAATTAATTATTGGTTCTGGATACATTTGAAGAAACAAAAGTGGCCATTCATGAGGGGGACATTTTACATTTTTTGTACTAAAATGCTGGCCGCTGGTCGCGTTAGAGGGGTGCCTGCTCTTGAGGGGTACTTTTGAATACAAACTCGTCGGTGCCAAGGAATTCTGGCCGTAAGAAGCGGGTGGCCGCTGGTCAGGAGGACCGTTCAAGCGGGGGACTACTGTTTCTCGAAATGAAACTTAACCATTAATTGTGGTAATAGACGGAATTACTTCAATTGGTTAATGTAAAACTCTTTCATGAGATGATCTCAAACCAAAAAAAAAGTCTAGATTGGATTAGAAGTTACATGTACAGTATTCGAAAGGCATATATACTGTTTCCAGTAAGTTTGTAAAAAAAATAATAACCATCAAATTTAATATTCGGGCTTTTTTAAGTATTACTTTCTGTCGACAGTGTGTTTACAAACTGGCTTTTTGAGCTTCTTTTAAACTATTTTGGTCCATTTTTTATTTATTGAAGTTTATCCAACGCTTGTGATTTCTTTATTACTCTTAAAATTGCACCCATCAAAGACAAGACAAACAAACTAGCAAACAGATACATCTGAAGGATAAATCTTTACAAGACAATAGAGCTTTAACACAATTTTCTTTACAAATTACCCAAAATTCGTATTATCCTTCTTTATAGCATTCATTCTAAATTCCTCTAAATTCGATCTGGTAGCTTTTAACGTTATTTAGAAACTCAATTCACCCAACAAGTAGAAACCTACCACAAAAGAAACAAGAGTTACTTCTGATTACTAAATTGGCGCGACTTCCATATTTTTTATTATTAATATTTAAATTAGTACAATTTATGATTTGCTTACAGTACTGATAAATAATATGCACTGATTAGTTTCCAATCCTGCAACCTCACAAGCTTAACTGATGTAGGCTAAAATATTGTTTCACCTGAAAACGTGATCCACACACTGGGGGGGGGGGGGGGGGCGGGGTAAAAATGAGAGGCTATCAGACTTAAAAGCATACCTGTATTATAGTTTAACCCTCTACCTCAAACACCTTTTTTATATGATATAAGGCCTAAACAAAAATACCCTTAGCCAGCGGACGTGTAACCTTTAATTTAAAACCGCAATCGTCCAACGGAACACATCTTCTACTGTCGATAAAATAATTTCATCGATTTATCTTATATGACTGTTACAAAGCAAATGTTAAATCTTACTGAAGCCAACAACACTATGCTGTTATTCTCACCTTGACAATGGGGTGCTTAGTGTAGTGAATGATACACCTTTCAGTAATGATACATTGTTGTGCCATGTTTCAACCCATCATTTAGAATGGAACTTAGCGTGTAGATCAGAACGTAAAGTATAACAGAAAGATTCAGCATATACCAATGACACGGGAGGGGGGCCCGAGTGGCCGATTGGTCTAAAGCGCTCTCCGTTACGAATCACTGCCATCCCACCTCTGTCTGCGTGGGTTCGATTCTTAGATTCAGCCGATGTGGGTATGTGATAAAGCTTGTCAGTAGCTTCTCGTGGATCGGTGGTTCTTTCCGGGATATTCCTCCACCATTAACACTGGCCGCCATGTATAGCCTATATTGTGCTGAAAATGGCGTTAAACCCTACAATAACAATAACTAATGACACGAGCAATGAAGATAAGACCACCAAAGTGACGAAATATACCAAACTGCATCCTTAGTCAGAAACAGCTCTAGAAAAAGTGTATAGATAAGGAAAGAAAATGTGATGGAAAAACTGATATGCAACCTTGATCTTGAAAAACGGCCCTAAAAGGTGTTGCATGCTATACGTCTTTAGTGTAAATTTACAATATTTTATCCCCAGTGGCGCACTGTTAAATAAAAGAAGTGAAGGAACGCAAAAACGTAGCGAGGGAATGCATGTTACTCAGATTCGTGGTGCGGGACAATCGCCAGCGCAAAAACAACAGTAAGGAAACTCGCAGAAACGTAAGAAAATCGACATATTCTAAATATGTGTTCAATTAGTACAAAAAATTGATTCAATCCGTGAACAATAACCATTTTCACACCCGTTGTCCATTGGGTGCCCTTTGATTCCTGCTGACGAAATTCTACAGAATTTCCTTCGCGGGTCGGCGCTATCCCCTATAGATAAAATGTCAAAGAAGGGTCCAAGCAAAACCTCTTTAAACTGGTGACGTAATAACCCAACAATACACGCAAGCTTTAATCTTCTCACGGCATGTGCTGTATTCCACCCCATTGATTTAGTCACGAATTCCTCGGAATCGGATCGACGAATTTTCATTCAAACTTTCCTATTGTTGGAACAAATCCTTATCTAGAAAATCTTCTAGAGGAGTTTTAAAAAAATCCCCTAAAATGATTTCTTTTTACCTCAAAATATTAATTTAACCGATATACTAACTGTGTTCTTTTTATACCTGGTACCCATTTTCTGCACCTTTTTTGATGATTCCTTTCGACACATTTTATCCGAACGTCATTCGCTGGTAGAGCTACATAGAAATAAAATTCCCAAGAAGGGTCCATGTAATAATTCTTTCAAGAAATAATTACCGGTAATGGTCCAAACGTATGAACAAGATACAGTCTTCTCGTGGCACGTTTTTTTTGTTGCCTAACGCCCTTCATCTAGCCACGAATTTCTTGAAATCTGCTCAACGAGTTTTTATCAAACCTTTTCTGCTAGTGGAACAGATCCCAATCTTGACAATCTCCAAGAGGTGTTGAAATTAAAATCCTTTAAGTATAGGGTTTAATTAGTACGAATTATTGATACGACCGGTATAAAGTGTTTGCATTTCCCATACCAATACCCATTGGGGGCCCCTTTTCACGTGATTACTCTCGACGATATTTGTCAGGACTTCCTTCGTCGGTCGTCTATATGCCCTAGAGATAATATGCCAAAGAACGGTCCATGAAAAGACTCGTCAAAGATGGGACATAAAGACCAAACTATAAACGTAAAATATACCCTTCTTACGACACAAGTTGTAACCGAGCACTTTTATCTAGCCGTGAATTTCTCGAAATGGGCTCTTTGAATTTTCTTAAAATGTTTCCTACTATTGAAAATAAAATCCTCTAACTAAGTGTAGAAATGGCACAAAATATTGATACAATCGATGCACAATGTGTATGTGTTCATATCCGGTACTATTTGGTTGCTTTTTATTTTCATGGTTCTTCTCTTCAATATTTCCTTCGTGGATCAACTCTGTTCCCAAGAGATGCAATATAAAAAAAGGATCCATGTCATAAAACCCTTAACCATGATATGTAATGGCACATATTTAGTAGCGTGCTATAATCGTTATACGGCACGTGTTGTACCCAGCGTCCTTTATCAAACCGCGAATTCCACAAAATCGCCTCCACGAATTTTCTTTAAATCTTTCCTATTGTTGGAACACATACCTATTTAGACACCTCCAAGACGTGTTGAAACATTTTTTTTTTAAAAAATCTCTAAATAGATGTTTTACTCTTCGTTTTATTTTTGTTATATATTGAGACTGGTGGCAAGTAGTGTCGAGGCGAAGGTATTATCTTGAGAGTTAAGAGCTAGAGTGTGGAGTGTGTAAAGATAATTTTCCTTAGGAAGACACCAAGACGCCAAGACACGACACCACCACCACGACCACCATCCCCCCTCCATATCTCTCTCTCTCTCTCTCTCTCTCTCTCTCTCTCTCTCTCTCTCTCTCTCTCTCTCTCTCTCTCTCTCTCTCTCTCTCCGACTTTTTATATTTTGATTTTCAAAAATCAATTATTAAATGTCATTATAGCCAATGTTTGTAAAGAGCCAATTATAAAATTAAATCATAACACAATATCCATAGTATATACGCATTCATAATCAAGATGATTCACATTCCTAATATCAGAAACAGAACTTTTTTTGCCATTCATGAAGTAAAAACAAAATCGAACATTCAGCGGCATCTAAAACACTTCACTATTTCCTTAAATCTAGAATATGAACGGACGTACGGACATACAGATGATACTCACATCGACGACAAAGTGATCGTTATTACGAGTTCCACCGAGGTGGGCTAGACAAAATAAACTAGCATTTTTTTTTATTAACCAGCCTACCAACCTACCTATATAGACTGTGTTTTATGTAGTTGTAGGTGTAAGCTATGATGTGTATGAGAGTGTGCGAGTTAGCAGAACAAGGTTATAATCTGTTCAAATTAATTATATGATACTTCAAAATTCATCATTGAGAAGAGAAACTTGGAATAAAACATGAAAATATAGTTATTCCCTCAGTGTTGGGAAGATGAAAAGGTAGGGAAGTAACATATCATTTAACTATATTTTGTCATAGCTATGGAATTAATTCCCCCCCATCTACGCACAAACTGACGAACACAATGTATGTATGTATGTATGTATGTATGTATGTATGTATGTATGTATGTATGTATGTATGTATGTATGTATGTATGTATGTATGTATGTATGTATGTAAGTATGTATGTATATATGTATGTCTGTCTGTCTGTCTGTCTGTCTGTCTGTCTATATGGATGGATGGATGGATGGATGGATGGACGGACGGACGGACGTACGTACGTACGTACGTACGTACGTACGTACGTACGTATGTATGTATGTATGTATGTATGTATGTATGTATGTATGTATGTATGTATGTATGCATGTATGTATGCACTTAATACTCATATAATCACTCCCTAACTTTATCTTTTTGTAAATTGCTTAGACTAAAATCACTCTTACATAGGTATAATATCGTTGTTCTCATTACGGCATTTTATAATCCAGCTGGTCGAGTGTATAGTAAGCGTAACCACTAATAACAAATTACACACAACTGTGTCTAAACTGTACTTGAAATTTCGAAAACTCGAATACTTAGGTCCATTAAATGAAATATAACTAACCGCGATATGTAGACAGCAGTTCAACAATATCCAGTTCAAATTGCCCTGTATGTCAAGTACCCAGTATAGCTTCTTTTTCTCGATGTATAGGTAAAGCTTCTATTGGCGACACATTCAAAAGATGAATATGTTATACGTTTTGGTTATTGTGAGACTTCTTGAGACTCATTTTCTTCCTCTTTTCAATTGTTTTTTTCTTTCTTCTTTTTTTTCAGATGTAGAGCGTATCAATCTTAATGGTCTATAGACTATGTTCAAATATTGCATAGATATTTGTTTGAGTATATGCCTCCTATAGTATATGTGCATATATATATATATATATATATATATATATATATATATATATATATATATATATATATATATATATATATATACAAGTAAGTAAATATGCATGTACATATTAGAGCTATTGTGCTTTTGAGAAAGAGACTGATTGACAGAGACAGAGATGTTCTTAATTTGGTGATGCGTATTTTTTTCTTGCGAATACTAAGGCAAAATCAATAAGCCAAACGTAAAACAACTGTCTAAAAATATTCACGTTGTGTATTTGTGCAGATTAATGCTGGCGAATGTCGTTTTGGTATAGCGCCATGTAATGTGCATGCGTGCGAGAAAAGAAACGGTTGCATTTCTCAAAGGTTCTGCAAAGGAAAGTTTATGATTTATGTTGTTTCGTGATATCATTCTCGATTAGTTTGTTTGGATTTTTGGTCATGTATGATCATGCACAGAAAATTTACCTGAGGTCTTGCTTGACTCTGCTTGAAGCTACATAGGTGTGTATATATTTCTCCTTATTATCTCTCCTTACACTTTTCTACAAGGGTTACAGAGATTATAAAGGATTATATCGGCATTATCTTTATTCATAATAGATGATAAGGAAGTTATAGGGGATAGTAGTAATTTTAGCTTATGTTCTAAACGGGGTATGTATTTTGTATTTTTGTATTTTGTATTTTTTGTATTTTGTATGTAACCTGCTCTGTGTTGTTTATAGCAAGTATACGTGACCTATAGTAGCATGGATCAAAGCAGAATCCCAAAGCAGTTGTTCTATGGCGAGCTAGCCCTGGGAAACCGAAACCAAGGCCGCCTTCACAAGAGGTACAAAGACAACCTCAAGACAAACATCAAATGGGCAGACCATCCACCACGCCAGCTCGAGCTCGCTGCCTCAGACAGAAAGCATTGGCGAGCCCTGACCAGAAAAGCCTGTTCCACCTTTGAGGTTGACCGCCGCCAGCGTCTTGCTGCAACTCGTGAGAGACGTCACAGAAATGCATCCCAGATACCAACAACCACCGGTGTCCCATGTCCCACCTGCAATCGCATGTGTGTATCGGAATTCGGACTCCGGAGTCACATGCGCGTCCACCGTTGAATGAAAGTGCACAACTTGTCTTCCTCGACTCGAGAGACTACCAAGAAGATATATATATATATATATATATATATATATATATATATATATATATATATATATATATATATATATATATATATATATATATATATATATATATAATGTCATATATATATATATATCCCTAACACTACTAATATACCACCACACACAGGTTAGATCCGTATCGTATAAACTAATTAGCCATATGGCCAGAGAACATGGCATTTTTAGTCATATGGCCAGAGAACATAGTGTAATGACCAAGAAAAGCGATTAAAAAATATAGTTATACACTTTATTTTTTCATATAATATATTCGGTTTCGTTTTTATTTATGAATTTATTTGCATTCAATCACTTTTTTAATAATTGAGCCTCTTTATGAGACGACACTGTGAGATTTCTTTCTTCGTGGCATTGTTTCGTTTACGTTAGCCTGGTATTCGATTGATTTGCTGTATTGACAATAGTTACAGCATGATTTTGTCTGTCTGCATAATAATCTGGTTTTGTTTCCAAATTTACATTTTCTAATTTGTAAAAATGTATATATGTTTCTTCACGCTTGTCAATATTTTGTCTCTGAAACAGAAATAATAGACTTCAAAGTTCTCGATGCTTTTGTTGATGCAAACGCTTAGTTCCAATCAAAGTAAATTTTGGTCCATGTAAACGAGTTGTGTTCCCGTTGCTTGTTGTTATTTTTGGTCATATTGCAGCGCATTCACTGGGTTTGAAAATTGATCTATATTAGTGACAACGTAATGCAAGAAATACAATACTATTACATAATGTACTGTTGAAAATATTTATTGGTATATTAGTATCAGTAACGATTCCTTGTTATTAACTTATCACAATTTCTTCACAAAAAAATTAAATTATCTCACGACATATTTATACGTTTCTTAATTACATGTGATGAAATAATCTTATATAAAAGAGGAAGGATACAAACGTTTATGCATAAAAATCGGTCATTTAAAACAATACACATGCAAAGTACTTGGGAAATAACAGAACAAATTGTCATTAAAAATTAATTTGCTATTGATTGCTATTTTTATCTGTGTTTACAAGTCAATCCTTTGGGAACGTGTTTACGTACCCGAGTCTGTTACACACTTGCAGAATGGTTCGCAGTTTTGACCATGATAATACCGAGTCTGTTACACACTTGCAGAATGGTTCGCAGATTTTACCATGATAATACCGAGTCTGTTACACACTTGCCGAACGGTTCGCAGTTTTTACCATAATAATATTATACTTCTACTCATCTGTTCCTCGTTGCTGCTGATGGTTTGATTTTTTTGTTTACCTCTTCTGTTCTTTTTATGATGGATGCTACGGAACGCAATCCTTGGAGAGACGAGTTTAAACCAAAATAGCACATACGTCTTGTAATGTAGTTTTTCATTCTTGATGAATGTTCGCAAAATATGATTACAGCTAGGGTATATCATTAATTATAAAGATGTACTTTCGAACTACGACAACACTAAGTGCGAACACTAAATTCCAAGTAAATAAATAAATTATCAGAAACAAATGTCTTCCGTTTTTTTGTTTGAAGTAGAGGAGAATACTATTGTAGAGGAAAGAACATATAGCAATGGTGATACAGTAATTAAACTACATTGATTACTAATTAACGACACTACAAATGACGAAGAAAGTCGATACTCAAAGCCTCAAAACCAGGTGAAGTCTCGTCAATGTAAAACTGAATACAAAATGGTTTTACAATATTCAGCGGCCATGATTCCACAAATCCATGACACGTAATGATGATAATCAAATTATTTCAGATGGATATATAAATAATTAAGCAATTTCATGAAATCAAATACAAATTAATGGAATTATTGTGTGAAAATAAAGGCGAGTTGGTCCAACAAGCAAATGCCACAACTCCTTTACATGATGATGCAGATCAAACAATGACAAAATAAACTAAACCATTGTGTATCATGCAGTTGTATAGCACCTTTTGTTGAAATGTTATAACTCTGTTTAATATAAATGCGAAATACCGACAATCAAACTCAGCTATATTCTCATTAATATCACGTAGTGCAACAAATATCCAATAATATAGGGAATTTATTGCCAGGAAAATGTAATGGATTAGACAATCAGGGCAAGAACTCTGCAACTCGATGACGTAATAGAATGACAATATGAGTTCTCCAAAATCGCTTCAATATGAATCTGTATCCCAGATATGATGAAATATACCATTTATTAAGGGGTTAATCTCCAAAAACAAAATTGGATGGTTTAACGTTCAGGATCTGCAACTCTGCAAACAACAAAATGGGTGCTGGCAGTCGAAATCAACTGAGGACTCACCAAATTCAAGCAGCAAACAAGGATTGGTTGAACTTTAATAGGAATTATGGAAATAGTTGTCGGAAATTTAAAAAAGGGTATAATAATATAGGGCTATAAATCTTCTTAATAAGGAAAGATTGTTGACAATCAAACTTAGCCACGTTTTGGTCAATTAAGTAACATACCGAAGTGAGTAACCAATAATAATTAAGAAAGGTATTGTGTGGAAAGCGTGTTAATATTGCAGTAGTGTACATTATTCAAAATAAGTCTACATCGGACAATGGATAATCGGTATCGGGTATACCAGGTATGTGCTCATCATTTCTTATATCATGAGGGTTTCATTTCCTGATAAAGTTGTTCTACCTCCCCTTGCATTTTTTCAAGGCCAAAGTCTAGTCCTATACCTTTGTCCACAAATGTATCATTGTTCTCAAGAATCGTGTCCCAATCATGAAGAAAGAGACCTTCGGGCAACACATCGAATGTACCTAAAGTTGCGTCCAGAAATCTGTGTGTATGATCATCATTGCTGGGATTTCCTGATTCACGAGGCACCTTGTTTAGACATCCCGAGGTCATATCTAGATACGTATCATCCCGGTAACTGGGGTGAGCTGCAGAGGAACCGTGACTAAGCCCGTTTTTGTCCGCACGGCCGTTGCTCTGGACCTCGCCATAACAGTAGTTGGCAGGAAACTGCCTTTCTGTGCTGTTATTCTGTAGCGCCTCTGCGCTCAAGAAACCCGACGTTTCTGGATAGAAGATGAGTCTCTTTTCTCTTACCGTAGAGTTAACATGAAATGGTCTTTCTCCTAAGCCAAAGAAGAAGAAAAAAAATCATATTTACAACTAAGAAAGCAATCAAATTGACGTCAGTGAAACGAACTATCTAAAATGTCAGAAGATACCTTTGTACCGCTAGTATGATATATATATATATATATATATATATATATATATATATATATATATATATATATATATATATATATATATATATATATATATATATATATTAAGTGGCCGAGAAACTGCATGAGTACATTGCTCTCGTACTAAAAGCAGCCAATAAATAATAATAAATGTCGAGATGAAGGTGTTTCTGATTGGTCACAGCAAGCGCAAAGTGTCTTGGGGACATGTGCCGTTACTCGTAACATGGTATTCATTCCTTGTTGACCTGAATAACACGTGTGTAATCTATTTCTTTTTAGATGCAGTCAAACCATTCGAGACAAACATCATTCGGGACAATATAAGTTTTAGGTGTTTTCCAATGAATAAGACATGACAAGAGGTCCTACCAAATGCAATAAATACTGAGATGATTATACTAAGCACGCGTATCAATTGTTTTAAAATTAGATAAATGTGATAAAGTGATAAATGTGATTTGATTGCGTCATTATATGTTGCTATATTGGGTTTCTTTTACACTGCGTTGTACTGGGCTATTTAAAGGTCATTGCCTTGCCAGATGTGCTGATTTGGGTTGGTTTTATAGAGTTCGTATATGTGACCGAAAGTTGCATCGATTTTCGGAAGATGCGTGGACTGTGGGTTCGGATAGTTACCTTTTCTTGCAAGGTTACCTAGTACACCTAATTAAACCTGCAGAGTACAGAAAGTGGCCTTCATAAGAGTGTGGTCTTGTACCTTCTACAAGTGTGTTTTCAAATGACGTTGTGAGAAAGGATGATGTTGTAATATAGGACACAAAAAAACTGGTATCTATAGATAACATGTTGACAACAGGGTTTAAGCCTGAATGGTGGAACCGAAGGTGGAAGGGGGGAATTCCCATCAAAGCGTTTTATTATTAGGGGAAGGCATAATTAGAATTTGCGGTGGTTTACGTTTACAAGATATAATTCTTCTTGTCAATAATACAATATCCATGATAGAGTAATTACCTTTATATGACAGGAGTGATCTCCCCGTCCGTCGCGGGTCGTCGGGTTTTAAACCATACATGGGATTCACTGTCGTTTCATAAATGTTTTTGTCCGTTTGTACGTCGACTTGTTGTGGTTCAATCCTTGAAAATGAAAGCAAAGATGCTAAACATGATAAAATCATCAACGTACAGATCGACCCATATTGCAAGAAGCTACAAGTAATTTTGGTTCACCTTTCTTAATCTATACTTGTTTAAATATATCTCTGTTAATTGCCTCATTTAAATAAAATCTAGAAATACTTAAGAAATAATGAGGCAAAATATTGACATAGATCTTAGTCTCCAATAAAAGTATGCACTAGTTTAGAAACGTATTCTCGTACGCTTTAAGCATACACAATTACCATGCAATATTTCTTCTTTTTAAATAAATATTTTAATGCAAAGAAGGATGTAATCATATAAGTTCATAAACAAGTTCTTTTAAAAGAAATAAATAATAGAGGACATTAAAATAAATTTTCTTTCTACAAATTGCCCACTGATAAAAAAAACCAGTCACGTGATCAGCGTGATCAAAATATTGACATAGATCTTAGTCTACAATAAAAGTATGCATTAATTTATAATTTTCTACATAAAGAAACGTATTCTCATACGCTTTAAGCATACACAATTAGCATGCAATATTTCTTTTTTTTTTAAAAATAGTTTGCAAAGAAGGATGTGATTATATCAGATAAGTTTATAAACAAGTTCTTTTTTTAAAAAAAAATGAATAATGGAGGACATTAAAATGAATTTTTTTTTTCTACAAATTGTCCACTGATTGTGTTAAAAAAAAAACAGCCATGTGATCAGCAGCAAAGTTAGAAATGTAACCAATGTGTAAAAATGTTCTAGTTCTCATACTAAATATAAAAAATAAATTTATTTTTTCCATTAGTATGTTTGTGTTTTAAATAATGTACACATTTAAATATTCAATATTTTTTAAGACTGTATTTCATTTTTAAAGCATATAAAGATAGCTACCAATTTTTTCAGACAAATGATATTCTTGAATAACAAAACACTCTGACTATTCTTTCTCACCGCTTTTGTTTTCGATTTACAACAAAACATCACTTACAATATCCCATAAACGGTAAACTCGTCAAAGAGCGATAATAAATGAACCGTTTAAAGAAAGGATTAGTTTTTTTTAGACATAATTAGTGTTTTAAAGAAGAATGCAAAGATGTATTCCAGTATTTACTAAACAATGGGCATGTTCGATAAGGAAGCTAACTGCCATACTAGATACACTCGAACCTTTCTGAAAACGAATAAGAATAATCTTATAAGTTCGAAACATTATACACGTAATAGCTTAAAAATATGAAATTATAAATGGTGAATGACTGTTTCCCCTTACTTACCTCTCTTTCCTGGAGAAAATAATTATCCCGACTATGCATACGAGAACAAGTGTTGCCGGGATGCCTACAACTATCCAAAGCAAGTGTGCTGAGCCTACAAAACAAAGATCTGTAATTAGATTCGAATCAATATGCAATATTAATTTTATTTTCATGAATCTTCCAGACATAAATTAATGATAAGCAGTGCCGTTTTCGGAATCTTGGTTAAGAAATATTATGGTGAATGTTTGAATGGTTTACAGTTAGTTAAATGAATTTTCCAATACATCAGCTTATCAACATCTCCCAAAAAAATTCAAACACATACTAGAATGTGAGTGTGCAAGTGAAATAAAAATGAGTGGCACGAGAATTTCCAAATAGGTTACAGCTAATGTAGCGTTAACAAGGTCAAGGTTAACGGTTATAATTCCGATGCTATGTTAAAAGTCATATACTTGTATTAGCACGTCCATATATAAAACTCAGCAGCACTTCCAGTAAACATTTAACTGTAGATGGATGTCATGCAGTGTGTTATCAGTTATTGCTAAACTCCAGTGTGCGTTGTTGAGGTGCCGTATGCTATTGCCAAAACTGGTCACTGACCTTTCATATCATAAAAACTGACCTTTCATATCATAGATACAGACATTCCATCCCCACAGATCAAATGAGAACCAGTAACCTTCATGGAAAAAACATCCACTAGTATGAAGAATTGATATACAGTGGTCCCCTCAATGAAATTATTTCAAGATGTCAAATGTCCATATTTATTAATATCGGTCCGAGATAATGAAAAAGGAGAGATGTTTTAATACCTTGCCAATCAATAGTGCAAAAGACGCCAATTAGCCGGATACGTACTATGACCGATTTAAAGCATGCAATTAGACCTAAATGAATCATGGTTTCAGCTCACTGTAACTTTAATAAGGAAGTGTATCACGCATGTCCAATGAATTGTAACCAAATTGAAATAGCTAACAAATGACTGGTCATTTTAAAATTAAGACAAAATGATTCATGCAGAATTATTTCTGGACTTCCTCTTTAAGAGTGAGAGTAAACTTCATTAATGAATGAGAAAGCTTACTTTTTACAAATCATTTTATTTTTCTCAGAACTGTGCATATACGCAGAGATTCATGTCGTAATGGAAACCATTAAAGAATATAAGCAGAAAAAATCAACATTTGCCAAAATGCAGGGCCAGCAGCAAACAAAAGTTAAAAAGAACCCTTATAAGCCATAGCAACTTATCTAAGAGAAAGAGGTCTAATCTGGAAAAGAAACCAGTCTTGTATAAAAACTAAAACCGCAATAGTACAAACCATTCAATCATCACCCGTCAAAGAAAAAGTAATCCAATAGATGCAGTAAGAAATTCCACTTTATACATGTTTGCAGATCTACGTTTGAACGTTTTGAAAGTACAAAAACTTATCTCAATGCTAATTAAAAGGGTTTCTTTGAAAACAGTGTCAATAGCTATATTCAAAAATCCCGATCAGGCTTTCGTGAATATTTAAAGTCAAAATTCATTCCCATGTAAACTTGTCGTTTTAGAAAGCCAATGCTCAATTCAGCTTTTGTAGAGACACGATACCGTACCCAGCTGACGGTGACACCGATATACTTATGAGGGTATCTCCCTCATGCATATGAAGTAATGGCAATTTACGTTGTAAGCACACGACACGCGACATTGAAATATAATATTTGTCTAAGATACAAAGTCGTCATTAAGACTCCTTAACCTTACAATAGACTCAAATAAGGATGGACAGTCGAAAATGACGCAAGTCCGGACCGAGCATTAACGCGGAGACCGCCCGATCAAAGTATTCATAATTATAGGTATTGATATTATACTGGCAGAATGTACTCTTCATTTTTAGCACAACGCTTACACCGGTTATGTACCCGTCCCAGAGCGTGTCCGTTGCGCCACGTGATCCCTTAAAGAAATGGCTTGATTATATGGAGAGAAAAAAAATCTAATAAGAAAGGCCACTAAACACATTAAATGGCTAAACAGAAGTTGTAGAAAAAAAAACTCATTTGGTTAACTTGGGGCATGCCTTGATCAAAAAGATTTAATAAATGAATCAAAATAATCTATTACCTAAGAAAATCATTAATTATGTAACACCTAAACTTTCCGAAGCTCGTCATAGTCTGGTTCCCTGATAAGTATGCTCCATTTGTTGCACTCCGCCATACTAATGCAGGCGAACACCGACGACATATTGTCACGTGATCAAAACAAATGGCCGCATGGAGAGATCTAGTTAATCTAACAGCTGCACATTTATTCCTTTAATATTCTGGTTCTTAGTGACACAATGCGAAATTTACTAATAATTTTGATTTGAACTATAACAGTCGTTATCTTGTGTTCAAGTTTAACCCCCAATTAAGGCATATAATACGTTTTACAAATATATTTACTAGTACGCGAAGATGAAGGAAAAGCGAAACGTAAAGGTAACAATTGTTTTGTACATATTGCACACTTAAAGGAATAAATGTGCCACGTTTAGATTAACTAGATCTCTCCGTATGAGGCAGTTGGTTTGATCACGTGACAATAAGGCGTCGGCGTTCGCCTGACTTAGTATAGCTGAGTGCAATGCAGGGAACCAGACTAATAAGATACTCTTCCTAACATCTGTTATACCAGTCTTGTACCCGAAGTTCTTGTTCTGTTATACCAGTCTTGTACCCGAAGTTCTTGTTCTGTTCTTTCTCTTTCTTTCTTGAAGTGGGAGAATCGGACCACAGGAGTCTGACGTTTTATCAATAAAGTACGGCGAAATGTCTGACAAAATGAAATACCCTTAATTTTGTCAGACATTTCGCCGTACTTTATTGATAAAACGTCAGACTCCTGTGATTGGACAAGCTCGGCCTATATACGTGTTGTTGTGTTTGTTGTAGCTTTCATTATTTCATACTTGTATGTGCGTGAGAGAGAGAGAGAGAGAGAGAGAGAGAGAGAGAGAGAGAGAGAGAGACAGACAGACAGACAGACAGACAGACAGACAGACAGATATGCAACCTTGATCTGTGTCCGCCATGGTGGTGCTTAACTTGGCAATATGGTCTTTACCTCTACTCAGAGTTACATTACCGAAGCCACCTATATCAACAAAAAAAGAAATAATGATACAGTTTGCAGAGAACAAACCAACAATTCTTTGCTCGTGAACGAAACTACACAACCAGATGCATTGGAATTTATAAATGTAAAATGTCACTTACTAACTAGATATATACATCTTAAAAAGGAGTGTTAGTAATTTGACTTATCGTCTAAATGATGTTGTGCAATTATATTTATATTTTCTTTATGTGAAATAATATTACATGGTATTCACAAGCGTTTCTCAAAAGCAGGACAAGAGCACCATATTTAAGAAAATCTTCAGATATCATATCACATGCATAGATCGATTGACATATTAATATGCATGATGGAAGGCAATGGATATTTATATGTATAATATATACCAATTTAGTCTTACGTTGTTTATCTGAAGTTCCATATGGATGTTCAGACCGTATGTACGTATACCACACCGAAATTTAAAGTAATTATGAGTTTTCTCTGACGCCTGCGCAGATATGCTCCAATAATCCAAATCCAATTGTTATTTTTCTGATTGTTTCGAACTCTCGTTCTTACTGTATAAGGGACAATATTTGAAAAGTGGACAAGTTGATGTATGTGACAATTACAAAACTGCCTTCGTGTCTCAGTGTTATGTTCTCTACGTATTCCTACGTCATATCAGATTTGGCTTTTTTTCCGCCAACTCGAAGAAAATTCTGTATGTATTTTTGCGCATATACCTATATACCTATATATATATATATATATATATATATATATATATATATATATATATATATATATATATATATATATATATATATATCCGTTTCAAGGAAATATCCTATAACTTACAGTACTGGCATGCAAATGTGTAGCTGGAATTGCATTGTTCAGGCTGGATACCGCCATCGTCTGTCCAGAGCAGACAATTCTTCACCCCACCTTGACTGGCGATCTGCTTTATTTGTACCACAGGCTCACCTAGGTTCGACAAAATATATTTCCTTGTTAATTCACTACAACAGTAAGCATTTTTTAGCAACTTGAAGTAGGTATTCTCGAAAACATGTTTTGTTTAGGTGGTAATACCTGATAACTTAAGGCTAAAAAGATTCGAATTTTCATGATCAATTACAACTTGTCGCACATGGCATGACAGAAACAGGGATCGAAAACCAAAATCAAATATGAGCAGGAAAGCATAACTATGTACCTTTCCTAAAGACATGCGGAACCAACCGACCTGTGATGACCTTGTGGGTATCGAAACTGCAACACGTGGCTTACGATTACGATACTCTAACAACCGAGATATTGTAGCTTCCATGAAAAAAATGATCAAACTAACCCAATTTATAATCACCAAAGAATACATACAATTCTCTTTTACTTTCCGAAAGAAAATGTTTTTCGAAAATTGAAGCTAAACATTTTTTAAACTTAGGTCAAAGTTTGTCGTATCTAGCGATGAATAACTAAAACACAAACATGAAACCATACGATCTGATGTAGTACGTTGCATCACTTTGCCTCTACGAACCTGACAGCCAGATCCAATTATCCAAAAGTTTGTTGGTAGTTGCCCCAATCCAGAAGTCTCCAGCGAAATCAGAATAGTTTTCCCGGATGAAATTCTCGAGTTGTTGTTCAGTCTCTTTGTCGAACAACTTTACTAGGGTTGCATTGATGTTTACACATTGTAAGCGAGCATTGGCCCATGTATTGCTGATGAGTTTGTCAATGTTAAGTCCATAATTAGCTCCGATTATCCCCCCTATGTAGTAGCATTTGCCAAGCCAGTTTAGGCATCTTTTAAGATCTTTGAAGTAGCAAATGGGATCATAGCAATATGAAAGCTCATCTGAAAGATGGAAGAAAAATTAAGTCTGTATTTATGTCATGCATCTAAATCGATTCATACCCTTCTAAGTCGTGTGAGCGTATGATATACGAATATACCATTCGTAGAAGTGCACATGATTTTAAAATATCTCGTCACCTACTTAGGAATAAGACTTAGAACAATGATGCTTGGTATAAAATGCGTGAAACAAATATAACTAATTAAAAACACACACTGCTTAGCTCGAGTTTTCTGGTTAAAATATGTTTAGGCATATGGGAAGGGTATCAAAATGGTAGAGAATATATTTTTATAACAGGAAGGTCTTACCAAACTGGCATATGTATTTCGAGATTATCCCATCGCTACGAACTGTATCACCGCCTAGGACTTTCCATGTAAACTGAGGAGTGGTATTTTGATCGCTTTTTACCGATAGAATAATGTGGTCCCCATCCACGCTTGGTTCTCCGGGTCCCCAGTTGGTAAAGTTTACAGCTTCACCTAAAGAATGAGTAAATTCAACCACTTTTGTAAATTAACAAGAAAGAAGCAAATAAAATTTGTACTCAGATGTGACTGATGAAGTTTGCAAACATATTAATTGTAAGTTTCATATTTACGTAATTATATTTTCTCTTTTTAAAAGAAATAAAAATACTTTACTTCTAAACGTTAGTTTCTTTATGATCGATATTATAGAAATTAAATTAATTAATGTTTATGTGGTGTCCAACGTATCATTTCAGATTTGTTTCACTTTAATTTCATTAAGATGAAATTTACATATTTAAACATAGCACATTTTAAACATTAATTTAAATGTGTATAGAACGCTGAAGCTCAGAGAGAATTAAACGTGCATATTCGTACCTCTTTAAAACGAGGGAGGGTCAATAAGACCCACGTTTATTCTTGTATTCGGTACCATACAATAACATTGGTTCAAGGAATGTTTTATAATGAAAATAGAGTTGGCAAATTAGTCATGACAACTACTGTTTCCTTTTAAAGCATATTTTGAATAACGCGAGCAATTAAAACAATTCCGTCGGCTCATCAAAAACAACTTTTGGAGGAATATCATTTTGGTAGAATCTTATTGGAAAGGGGAAACATTAAGTGCGAATGAACATTAATCGCTTAAAAAAGTATATTTCGTCTCGTCGCAATATGGTAATCGAATCAGGGTCTGCGATATGAGATAAATGGAAACGATGTATTATATATTAACCGATATATTTTTCGCGATTTTAAATGCTAGCGTTACAGGTGGAATTAACTCACCATTTTCCCATGTCCAGTTCCAGACGTTTCTTGCACCAACCCATACAGATGTTATATTTTGTGTTAAACTGAGCGAGAGATTGGATATTACACTCGTACTGGTATCTATTAACAAGATACCCCCTTTGTGGCTGCAAACATTGCTTGCTTCTGTCCATGTTCTTGTGATGTTGAAGTACTCAAAACAATGAGAGTTGTCAGAATGGATACCTATGATTTCAGAGTAATTGCAATATCAGTCAATATAAAGTTGAAGTATACGACACTGCTATAAACAAACTATAGTCATACAATTCAAAATTGATCGAAAAGCAAAGTTAAATGAAATAAACCAATATTTTAAGTTAATTATCAAAACTGGTCTTCGCCGTAAATTATTTCAAAATTATACATGATTTACGCGATACAAATGTAAAATTAATTAAAAATTATCATCTATTAGCCTAGTTATGAAAAAATGTGTTTATAAAATGAATGCAAACATTTCGATCTCAGTTAAGTAAAATCGGTATTAAAAGTTTGTTAACAATGTATACTGTGTATTTTGTTGATTGTTTTTTTTTTTTTTTTTTTTTCATTATTTAAAGTTTTATATTATGTCGTTTAAATCTTGAGTGGTCCTTTTTTCAGTCAAACTAAGAATCTTTAGTAAGAATTTATATTTTACTATATATTATAGTCTGATTCATTTCGGCAGACATAACATATCAATATATGACATCATCCTGAGGTAAACAAAAAAAATGTTCAAACTGATTAATCAGAACAGCTAAAAACGCTATGACGTGTTTTTCTAAACCGAAAGATTTTAGGTACCTACTTTATCTTCCATCAAAAACCTTTAGGCTTTATTTACAGTTAATTAAGATAAAGCTCGAAAACCTTCATTTATTTAATTAACAAAAATCTTAATAAATTTAAAGATGAAACAGACGCGAAGAAAGGAGATTGCGATAAAAACAATATCGATAATGAACGAGTCCGTAAATGGTAAAGACTGGAGAAACGTCGATTTTTATCTACATACTTAGGGCCCTTTTGGTACGTACCGTGTGTCTGTTGTCCTATGACCCCATGCAGAAAGATACAAATGAGTAGAACCAGAAGCATGCATTTCAATCTGAGCTCGAAAATCGAGACCATCTTATGATACTGCTCGCTCACTCGTTCCTCATTGCATTTCATTATTTTAATCCGATGCAATATAAAGCAAAACACGCACTGTCTAAGTTCGTTATGATATGATTTATGTTTCGGTAAACTTATATAGTCTTGACGTTTCTCTGGATGTGCTTGATAACAGTTCATTGTCATACCTGGGATTAGTTCCATGCCAGTGTACGATAATGTATGTACGGCAATATTGGTTCAACATAGTGCGTACTGAGTAGAACCTAACACTTTGTAAACGCTATGCAATTGTAGATCCGGGTCAATGCGATTGACAGGTAAAGCTGTAATTTTTTTCTGGTTGAATACGATCTTAGTCCAGAGAGGGCACGATATGGGGTGTATTGTTACACGCACCCATTGTAATGATCGGAGACAATAATCAAAACAACACAACTAAATATTAAACTTTCGTGTCAGCTTCATTATTTGACACGTATCCGATAGATAACGCAGGTACACAAACTAAACGAGGGACAAACCTCAGCATTCTTATTTACTTAGGATATTATTGTTATTAACTCAAAGTGCACGATTACCGGGAATTTATCTTATCATTTGTATGGCCAAACTGTTCATAATAAGGACTTAGTGGACCATTGCCAAAAAGTAATGGCTAACTGTCTCTGCAGATTTCGAAGTAGATCTTGGCATCGTATGTATCAATACCAACCAGTACGTGTATGTGTTTGTATATGTGTATGTGTGTGTGTGTGTGTGTGTGTGTGTGTGTGTGTGTGTGAGAGAGAGAGAGAGAGAGAGAGAGAGAGAGAGAGAGAGAGAGAGAGAGAGAGAGAGAGAGAGAGAGAGAGAGAGAGAAGGATGGAGGGTGGGGGCTAATTTTTCAATACGGTTTTTTTCGATTCGTTCAGATCATGTGGAAAACGGAGCCCGGATCCTTATAGCAGTCATCATTATGATTTTTTTTTAAATATGACCAAATACATAGTAGTGTGACGCTTAAATAATGCTGAAGTATTTTACACAAATTAGTCTTTACAACCTTACGTAAAAGTTTTAACTTCTATGGCCGAAAATGTAACATGACCCAACAAAAAAAGTTCGCTTTCTAACAGGAAAAGGACTGCACACAGTTTTCAGTCCAACTGTATTGTACCTAATCGGCGAGACCAACGCACGCTAGTAAAATTCCCAACGAAAAAACGTTTAAAAAAGAAGAGGAAAAAAAGAAAGGAAGGGGAGGAATAAATAATCTTTGGGGTTTGGTCTGACTTCAAAACTGTCACGGTCACGTTTTAACGAAGGAAATCACTATAATTACATGGTGGGAATACTTTAAAAAAATGAGCAATAGTTTCTTTTTTTTAAAACCAATAATTTTCATACGTATTAAGATTCCTTCGAGTATCCATATTTATTTGTGGTCATCTGAGGAAGTCCGGATTGGTTTAATGGCATGACCATGGTGGAAATGAGGGTTTGAGGATTCATTCGTATCTTAATTTCGTGCCCATGATGGAAATGAGGGTTTGATAATTTATTCGTATCTTAATGTCATGCAGTGTTATGCACTGAATACATTGTATTTCTTCTTTTTTTTTTTTTTTACAAATAATTACTGAATCTACATACATATTTAAAATTCAAAATATCCCATAATACATCAGACGAGTCATGGTCAGCTGCCTCAGTGTGTCCTTATGAAAGGTTCTTCGCTTCCATCTTCTCAGCATTATAATGTCAATGACGTGTTAAATGTGTCATTAGAACCAGCAAACAAAAAAAACAACTCCATGTAACAACAATAATCTGAAGTTAACACAAATTGTATCTGCTTCACTCAAACACAACGGTAAACATTTTTTAAAGCAAATTTTGATTGAATATAGCAACAAAAATTTTAAAGTAATGATTTTAACTCTCGTCACAATCATAATCATGTCTGAAAACGATGGAGAAATGTTTCCATTTGTATATGAAAACAATCATAAGTTGGATTAAATACGCAATTTGAAGCTTTAATTGTACATTCTTAAACGTTGCTGTGCTAACTTTATGTGGAACTTCATTTTATCGGTGATGTTATAATAATAATAATAATAATAATAATAATAATAATAATAATAATAATTATTATTATTATTATTATTATTATTATCATTATTATTATTATTATTATTATTATTATTGTTATTATTATTAATTACTTTGTGCAACACCTAATCTTTAGAAGCTCTATACGCTTTACAACATCTATAATGATATGACTACTAAAAACAAAACAAAACAAAACCAAAACAACATGAAATTGGAAAACATAAAAATGCGGAAAATATTTAAGGTAGGAAACATTATTAAGGTATTTACGTTTGCTCTTCCAATCGGAAAAGGTGAGATTTAAAAAAGGCGAGATTTAAGAAAGGTGAGATTTAAGAAAGGTGAGATTTAAGAAAGGTGAGATTTAAGAAAAGGTGAGATTTAAGAAAGGTGAGATTTAAGAAAAGGTGAGATTTAAGAAAAGGTGAGATTTAAGAAAGGTGAGATTTAAGAAAGGTGAGATTTAAGAAAGGTGAGATTTAAGAGCACTCTTGAAAGGGATCACTGTGGCTTTGTGTCTAATTTCACTGATAGCCAGTGTAGGGTACAGCGCAGCTGGCAGATGCGCTCAGATCGTGGTACTCTAGGGATGATCTGCAGCTGTGCTTTTAACATTTTCAAGTTTCTGGAGTAGATATTGAGACGAACGAGTCATAATTGAGTTACAATAATCCAGTCTTGAAAGTACTAATGAATACACAAGTGTTTTAGTAGCATCAACTGAAAGATATTTGTGAATGGAGCTGATGCGTCTCAACTCAAGATTTTCAGCCTTGCATATGTTCATGACATGTTGGTGCAATGTGAGAATACTGTCCATAGTAACACCTAGATTTCGTACTGAATGTGTGAATTTAATGTTGGTGTTGCTGCTATTTATTGTTTGAGCTAAAAGATATGAATGAGAAGGTATTTGTGTTGTGATCAGAATAACCTCCGTTTTATTATCATTCATCTGCAGCTTGTTACATGTCATCCATGATTTCACATCATAAATGCACCTCTCTACTCCTTGGATGGTAGCATCAACTTCAGTTGGGTGGCTAGATTTGTACATGGTGTCATCATCGTACAATTGGTGATACACTGGATGATTATCTTTGACACTTAAAAGCGTCAAGAATAGAATGGAGAAAAGTGGTCCAAGAACAGACCCATGTGGAACACCAAAACATGGATCAACTCGGCTGGAGTGTATTCCATTTGCAGAGACAATTTGTGTCCTGTTCACTAAGTAGGACTTGAACCACTGTAAGGCTATATTCTGAATGCCAAATACATGTTGGGGACGCTGAAGTAATATAACATGGTCTACTGTGTCAAATGCTGCAGACAAATCAAGGAGGGTGAGGGCTGTAATCTTTCCGCTATCCAAAGCAGCGAGAATGTCATTAACTAATTTCAAAAGAGCAGTTTCAGTACTGTGTCAAGGGCGATATGCAGACTGTACATTGCTAAAAATACTGAATTTAGACGAGATACAAGTTGAGTCAGAACAACCTTTTTTAAGATTGTTTATATGAACGGAAAATTAGAAACTGGGTGGTAGTACTTTAAATCAATATAGCTGATTGTTGGTTTCTTCAGCAGAGGCTTTACAGAGAAAGTTTTTAATAATGATGGGAATTCCCCCGGATGTGTAGATAGATAGATAGATAGATAGATAGATAGATAGATAGATAGATAGATAGATAGATAGATAGATAGATAGATAGATAGATAGATAGATAGATAGATGGATGGATGGATGGATGGATGGATGGGCGGGCGGACGGAAGGCCGGACGGACAGACAGACAGACATGGATGGATGGATGGATGGATGGATGGATAGATAGATAGATAGATAGATAGATAGATAGATAGATAGATAGATAGATAGATAGATAGATAGATAGATAGATTTATATTAATAACATAGTTAGTGAAGACAATATTGGATCCAAGCACTCAAGCAGCGGTGATGTTGGAATTGGATCAAGTTCACATTACTTTGGTGCACTCTTCATCACGATTTTCCGTACTAAATCCAGAGAGACAGGTTGAAATGCTGCTAACGGTTCTCGCTGAATTTAATTCTGTATCGCAACTGTATGGTGACGACGAGTCAATTGAAATTGTGTTGTCAAGCTTATCTCTAATGGTTTGTACCTTGTCACGGAAGAAATTTGCAAACAGGTCCGGAAGATCCACTGGAGAAAATATAGTTGGAAGTGGTGTACATTTGTTCCTCGACATTACTTTGTTAGTAATCTCGAAGAGCTCTTTTCAGCTAAAACTCTCCGTGATCTTAGTACTGTAGTAGGATAATTTGGCTAAATGTACTATGTTTGTGACGTTCTTCTTAGCGGCTTCATAGATTTGTTTATGAATAAGTCTGGTGGAAAGACAAACCCATGGAATTGCCATCCCACTCAAAGTTTCCATGTCTCTTATACCAAAAGTGTAGCTAGTATATTGTTGGCTTCAGTATCAACACTTTCGATTTTAATAACTGTGCTCGATAATGTCAGCACGGTATCTGTTACAGTATTAGTTATAGTGTGAACGTAATCATCCCACTTTAGTTACAGCTATGGTGTAAACTTAATCATCCCACTTTAGTTACAGCTATGGTGTCAACGTAATCATACCACTTTAGTTACAGCTATGGTGTCAGCTTAATCGTCCCACTTTAGTTACAGCTATGGTGTAAACTTAATCATCCCACTTTAGTTACAGCTATGGTGTCAACGTCATCATCCCACTTTAGTTACAGCTATGGTGTAAACTTAATCATCCCACTTTAGTTACAGCTATGGTGTAACCTTAATCATCCCACTTTAGTTACAGCTATGGTGTCAACGTCATCATCCCTCTTTAGTTACAGCTATGGTGTCAACTTAATTATCCCACTTTAGTTACAACTATGGTGCCAACTTAATCATCCCACTTTAGTTACAGCTATGGTGTCAACGTCATCATCCCACTTTAGTTACAGCTATGGTGTCAACGTAATCATCCCACTTTAGTTACAGCTATGGTGTCAACGTCATCATCCCACTTTAGTTACAGCAATGGTGTCAACTTAATCATACCACTTTAGTTACAGCTATGGTGTCAACGTCATCATCCCACTTTAGTTACAGCTATGGTGTCAACGTCATCATCCCACTTTAGTTACAGCTATGGTGTCAACTTAATCATACCACTTTAGTTACAGCTATGGTGTCAACGTCATCATCCCTCTTTAGTTACAGCTATGGTGTCAACTTAATCATCCCTCTTTAGTTACAGCTATGGTGTCAACTTAATCATCCCACTTTAGTTACAGCTATGGTGTCAACGTAATCATCCCACTTTAGTTACAGCTTCTGGATTGAAACTTATACAACAATTTACATAAACATAGAAACCTTATCTCTATAAGAAGTTGACCATTTAGTCTTGGATCAGGGTATTGTGATTATATACTTAGGTCAAATATTTTCTTTTCTCAAGGGGATGAATATTGTTTCAAATAATATTATGGCTTTAATATGGTGTTATTCTGCTATAAATTGAGGTAGAATATTTGTCCAGCTATTGACAGACGGAAATTAAACAAAATGTTTCAGACCCCTCCCCAAAACATTTAATTATTTGTTCTTAATAGATCTGGGTATACCATGATACGTATTGCAGTACGTTCAGAAAAACATCATGACTGAAGGCGATTTTCCTTTCTCTGGATTGTAAGCTTTCAGGTTTGTTTTTTTTTTTTTTTTTAAGGGGTTTGGGGGGAGGGGTGTTATTTATTTATTTATTTAAATGCCGATGAACTTCTGAGACATACACATTTAATTAATAAATATTACATGTACACGAAAAATCTTAAATATCCACTATGGTCGCTTTACCATAATAAACAGATTTTTCTTTAAAATGGTGAGCATCACATCAGCACTGTTATAAGGATCTGATTAGAATGCGTATAATTAACTTAAATAATTAGACCTACTCTTTTACGTATTATTTGTTTTGAAGCACTTGTCATGTTTCCTTTTCATTTATTAGTGGACTTTAGTGGCTCTTTTCTCAGTATTTTGTATGAATGTGCATTAACAATGGAATACTGTCGAGAGGACGCAACATTTTGTGCATGGTGTTTCAAAATTCCTCCAATCCCCTTTAAGGATTATATAGAACGCACAGTGCTGTATGCAACCAATTCAAAAACAGTAAGGGACCCCGAATGGCAGAGTGGTCTAAAGCGCTATCCGTTACGGATCACACCTCCGTATGCGTCGTTCGAGTCTCAGATTCGGCTAATATGGGTATTATAGCCTATCGTGTGCTGAAAAATGGCGTTAAACCCTATAACAGTAACATAACCGAATACAAAAATCGCAGATACAGTGACAAGTCACATAAGTAATGCTGGTGATGGTTTACTTGTAGATCATATCGCGTACCTTTTAATTTTAAATGTTTTATGAAAACAAAGATGATAAAACATTCAAACGCTCTCTTCAATGTAAAAACAACAACAACAAAAACACAATAATAAAACCAACAACAAATATCAGAATTAGAAGCAAATTTAAGGTTTTTAATTATTTTTAGCAGCTATTGAAGGATTTATTTCAAAATTAAATTAATAATAAAATAAAATGGCATATCCAAATTAAGTCAGTTTTAGGTAACTATTTAAAATCTAAGAGAACTTTTCTTAAATAAAGGAAAATCTATTTATATCTAAAGTTGGAACTCAATGCAGACCCGATTGTTCAGAAATGTAGATCTCTTCTCTTACTGGAAAACGATTGTTGAGGGCATTATATATAATGCATATGATAAACTTATATTTTATTGTTAACTTCAGGATATCCTAATGATGTTCTAGTAAATATTGCAGGTGTTTGTTTCGTAACGGATCGTTCAGCATTGATTACCTCCCTTTGCGATGAGGTCACATGATCAATATTTTCCATCCAATATGGCGACCAAAACAGAAGTTTTGTCGATTTTTCTTTCGATGTTTCTTTACTTAATCAAAGCTGCAGTGTTTGAAAGTGTCTTAGATGATGTCAGCGATTGCAAGAATGTCTGCAAAAACACATATACCCCGCACACCTTCGAAAAGGTAAAAGAGTACCCAATAGCTATCAAATCAAAGTCATAACATTCTAAACTGAGGTATTGTTGATGACGTTACTGTGTTTAAGGGCAGGGTAATACGAATTTGCATAACGGATGAAAGTAATATAGACAGATAGCACGTAATGAATTTAAGATTATATTATTAAATTTTAAATAGTGTCATCTAAATGTTAAAGAGTTTAAGAAAGAAATAAGTATATGCGCTAAAAGAGGCAATTGAATAGGCGCAGTAGATGACGGTAGTCCTATGTGTAAGACCTCGACGCTGATATTTATGATGTTTGCGTCAAGATCTTACTGCATAACTAACGGTGCTGTGTAGCGTGTTTTGATGTCGACTAACATCGTAACGAAAGTCAAATTCTCAGGAATATTTCACACAACTGGCAAACCGCTCTGGTGCCTAGTGGTTAGAGCGTCCGCCGCGGGTGGGACATCATGTTACATGTCTTTGGCATGATGCCCCAATGCTAGACATCACTATAAACTGCCTCACTGCAGACATCGTAGCGATATGACTGAAAAATTGTTAAAGCTACATTCAAAATCCTAATCAAACGAACAAACACAACTGGCAACTAAAATAACTACACTTTTCTACAAAGTAAATTCATAATGTTTTAGTCAGACTTTACATGCTTTGATGATTTTTCTCTAATAAATGTAAATTTTTGCAAAAGAAATTGACCTGATTTCAAGTTTCATTCGCCTACATTTGAGTTGGCTGGAAAGCAATCAAAGCAAGGAATGCCATTAGGTTAAGTTTAAATATTCCTCTTTTTAACAAAATTAAAGTATTGAAACTGTAAGCAATGTATTGTTTCATTCAAGAAATATAGGCCCAACTTGAACAAACTTTGACACAGCTCGACTACCATCACATTTCACCAAATTAAAAATGAATGTCAACAGAACATGAAAATGCATTCATTTGCTATTGTCAGATTTTGATTCCACCAGGATTAAAACAGCGCAGTAAAAGTGTATCCCCCAGGGATGCAAGACTGAGATTAAACAAATCTCCTTGGTGTCAAAACTGGGGGTCAGACTGAGTCAGAACAAACATGGATATCAAAACTGGGGATCAAATTGAAAAATCTGGGGTCTCTGAAGCACAAATGAGGGCAAAGGGAAACACTGACAGTAAGTATATTAATTACATGTTGGTTTGTGGAAGAGTATTGATATGGGCAGCCAAGTGTGTGAGATATTCCTGAAATTTTGACTACTCATTCCGATGTCAACTGACATCTGAATATCCTATGCAGTTATTTTATATGGCTAGTAAGATGCTGTACTAAAACAGAAATAACATGTGCTCATGCTTGCATTGTACGACTATAGAAAATGGCATTGAGATAATATTGATCTATTGCATTGTCATTATGTTATTGCATGAAGATAAATCAGAATGTCAAAATACAATGAGTGTTGCATTTTTCATGTACATCTGGCCTTGCATACAATGCATGAGGAAAATATGCCAGGTTTCACCATAATGGTCATATTCTATATAGTACAAGTAACACGGGTCATGTAGGCATTCAACACTATTTCAGTAATGGGTGTCATTGTTTAGAATTTGATTCTACTTACTTTAAAGTGTGAAGTAACTTCATTTGGAACCACTCCGGTGGCCTAGTGGTTAGAGCGTCCACAACGGAAGAGGGAGGTCATGGGTTTGATCCATGCCCGAGTCATACCATAGACTTACAAAAATGGTACTTACAGCTGCATTGCTTGACACTCAGCATTAAGAGGTTTGTGTTAGGACTGGTCGGCCTGGTGTCAGGATAATGTGACTGGGTGAGACATCATGCTACATGTCCTTGGCATGATGCCCCAGTGCTAGACGTCACTATAAACTGCCTCACTGTAGACATCGTAGCGATATGACTGAAAAATTGTTAAAGCTACGTTAAAAATCCTAATCAAACAAAGAAACTTCATTTGGATTTGTATACATACATGTTCCAGGGGCCCTGTGTGGCCAGGTGGTCTAAAGCACTCTCCATTACGGATCACTGCCATCTCACCTCTATTTGCGTGGGTTCTAGTCTCAGATCAAGCCTATTTGGGTATGTGAGAAAGCTTGCCAGTAGCTTCTTGTGGGTCGGTGGTTCTTTCGAGGGGGGTTCCCCATGTTCTTCCTCCTCCATTAATACTGGCTGCCATGTATAGCCAATCTTGTGCTGAAAAATGGCGTTAAACCCTACAAAAACAAACAAAACAAACATACATGTTCCTTTGGAAGGTCAATATTTAGACACCCAGAGAGGTTCATAAGGCAAAATCATTATAAAAAAGGACATAGTTTGGGATGAAATGAATACTAAATGGATTATCAATAAATGAAAAAAATGACAGGTAATTTTCACATACAACTTGATATTACTGTGCACTGTCTTATATTTCATGGTTGGTTTGTTATCTTTTTATGTTATTCTTTCAAATGCTCACTGCTAAAATTATTGCTGGATATGTAACTGAAAGACATGGGAAATCAATATTACATGTACCATAATTTTCAGCCAATTTTCTTAAATCTTAGAGTATTATCCCACACCCACCTGTACTGAATTGTGCATTACCAATAGGCTATATATCGGGGTAGGGAATCGTATTCAGATTAGAAAGATATGGCTAAAAGCTCTAGTAATGGCATTGTCTCATTTCTTTCAGCTAAGTATGCATCATTTAGCAGTGAGTGTGTGCAATTATAACTTTTAATATAAACAATTCCATATTTTTATGCCCACTGAATTTGGTGCAGATTGCTACAGCAACATGGGATCTGTATGTAGCAGATCTGTATGTAGCGAAAATGAAATGCCATTGAGACTTATGAATACCATATTTACCGGCATATCAGATAATACATTTTGTCCAGAAAATATTAGCTTCATCTTATACTTTGAATAGACTTGTGTATGGATTTTGTGATCCAAATCACTTTATCATGTTGGATAATTTTTCAAATAGAAAAAATTCTCCAAAGGTACAAAACATAATGTGTAAAAACATATTTCATTTTGGGAAAGAGATCACATGAAAAATTATAGGACTCCACATTGAGGATTTTAAAGAATTTCATGAACATCAGTATTAAAATTAATTTGCATAAAAATGTAATTGTGCCATAGTAGCATGCATTACTAATATACATGGTTTGTAATTTATATTGTTTAAATTTAAAAAGGGTGGTTAGAATTCAAAAGTTAGAAGATGAATAAACAAGACAGATACTGCATCACAATTTTCCTACTGGCCTCATGATCAAATAAAAAGTATGCCCCATTATGAGAGAGAGAGAGGAGAGAGAAAGAGAGAATTGTATTTATAATTGTACAGTAATGGTTTAATTGCTCAATATAACTTGTAACTGATCATACTCATGTACAGAAGTACAGTACCATATTCCATTATCAATTAATACCATTATGTAACCAATTCCTTCTAGTTTTAGTTATCCATTCCATAGTTCATGCCTCACATGGCTTTGTAGTGGTATGTACATGCTAATTATATATGCTACAGCTGTATTCAGGTTTTCCAAAGTTAACACCTGCTTGAGGTCAAGATTTGGCAAACCAGATCAAGTTAGTGAGGCTACCAATAGGGAAATGAGGCTAACCATGGGCATTATGAATATGGTACCATACAATGAAAGAAAATGCCAGGTGTTACTGTGTAAATTTGTCAACCAGTGACATTTTTTTAACTTGCCCAAATGACTGACAGCAATTTAAAGTATAATATAACATAAGTAAAGATCCAAAACAATTGCTGCCTAAGTACAGGAAGAATACATGCACTTGACTAAGAAAAAAATCTTATTTGTTGGGAAATAGAGAAGTCATTAGCATATTAACCCCTGGAGTCTTTACATTTGCTGTTTTAGCATGAAATGTGAGTAGGAAACACATTTTGGACACTATTTCTGAGAGCATCCTAATACATCGACTTCCAAGCAATTTTCCATTAGCCCAATGCCTAGTTGTGCTAACGGAAACGTTTTCCATTGGTTTGTTTGCTCACACATGAAAGAAGATGAAAAGTTGGAGTTCTTTTTTTTTCTTAACAGACCCATAATTTTCGTATGGAGAAGACTTTATTAAAAATTAAACTTCATACTGTTCTGCCTTAGATCTGAGACCATAAAGTTTAAAATCTGGACACAAAATTAAATTCAGACCATGAGCAAATTTTGGGTGAGAAAAAAAAAACGGGTCCAAATTTTTTTCTTTCTTCCCTTTATTTTGTAGTGCAACTAAAATGTCCAGATTATTTGGTGTCATTGTAAAACTAAATCTGTCTACCTTTCTATAATACCACCAACTTTAGTGTTATGCATGACCTCGATACTACAGACCTTTGCAGTAGGCTTCTACCTCCTGCCACGTTAATGTGTTAATACTTAAAAAGTCAGTCTTTTAATTTTGCATAAATATGTTGAATCGAATGAGGAGAAAGTATTTACAAAGTATAACAAAATCATACGTAAACTGTGTATTACAGTATAAATTATTCATTGTACTGTCGAAAGAAAGTGCCATTTTTTCAATATATACTAATCACACCAAGACTCACAAAGCCTGACAGTCATAAAAGTTGTTTTAGACAAGTGTATTAATATTGTAAATTATATTGACGAATAAATCAACCAAACTGAAGGATTTGTTTTCAACATAATTATGCTGAATTAAGTAAATAATACAATTTGGTGGCAATTTTCAAATTGGAATAATAAGAAAATATATAAATGTTTTTTGTAAGTTTAACACATTAACCCCTGGAGGTTTTTGCTGTTTTCGCATGAATGCCAGTATCAAACACAATTTGGGGACTATTTCTGAATACACCCTAATACATTGACTTCCAAGTAATATTCCATTAGATAAATGGCTAGTTGTGCTTAAGAAAATGTTTTTCATTGGTTAGTTTGCTGGCAAATGAGCAGAAGGTGAAAACTTAGACTCTCCTTTTTTTTTTTTCTTCGTATGGAGAAGACTCTTTCCACCTTATCCTACTTTTTGCACAGTTCACCTGTCTGTGTGCGCTTCAGATCGTTCTGCCATAGATCTGAGGCCATAAAATCTAAAATCTGGACACAAAATCGGATTCTGACCATGGGCGAATATTGGTTTTTAAAAAAAAATTGTCCAAAAACTTAGGTTTTTTCCTCTGTATTTTGTTTTATTTTGTTTTTATGGTTTAACGTCATTTTTAAGCACAATATAGGCTATACATGGCGGCCAGTATTAATGGTAGAGGAAGAAACCGGACAAACCCCGGAAAGAACCACCGACCCACGAGAAGCTACTGGCAAGCTTTCGCACATAACTACATTTGCCGAATCTTAGACTTGAACACATGCAGACAGAGGTGAGATGGCAGTGATCCGTAACGGACAGCGCTTTAGACCACTCGGCCACTCGGGGCCCCCTGTATTTTGTAGTGCAACTAAAATATCCAGATTTTTTGGTATCATTGTAGAGCTAACTCTTTCTACCTTTCTATAATACCACCCACTTTAGCATATCCTGCATGACCTTGATGCCTCAGACCTTGGAAGTAGGCTACTACCTCATGCCCCATAAAGTTGTCACTAGGGGTTAATGTGTTACAAACGTTTCTAACTTTGTACTGAGTTAAACAACGACAAAAAACAGTAACAAAATTACTTTTGACTTTTGGAGAGAGACTTCGGTTTGGTGTTATTGGCATAATTAATTTTTCATTTTTGTAAGAAGTTCTAGTTTAACAAATGTGACCTTATTTTGAAAAAAAGGTGGGCTCACCTTCCCTGCTGCTTTTTCTTGTTTCTTTCTCAACTATCTGTTGTTCAAGCAATCATTTCACCATAACAGACTGACTTCTGTTTGAAGATTTACATTAACAATGACATGAACCTGGTTTAACAAAGTAAACAAAAGCCGATAGAGCAATTTTGGTTTTTATTAATAAATTGAAATATTAAAGCCAATTTTCTATTATTATGAAACACATGCATTCAGTCTTCACAGAACATACCAGTACATAATAATTCTCATGAATTGTTTATCAGCACAACATTACAAAACAACAAACAGCAGTAAGTATCATGTAATTTCTTTATAATTGATTTCAGATTTCTAACAAATATGGCATGTCTTGCTGCTAACTAAAAATGTATAAATATGTACAAAGATTATTGTTCAAAGTCTTGTTAAGCAGTTTTAAAACATGAAATAAACTGTATCAACATGAAACTAATGAAGTTCAACTCAGTTGTATTTTGCATATTATAACATATATTATAAGATTTAATTTTCTTTCCATAATAAGTCGAAAGAACAATGTGTAAAATTATCACAGACATTTTCAACATGATATTGACATAGTTTATCAATACTTTAGGATTGTTTGAAATTCGAACTTAGTCGCACAATTTTCGGTCATTTAAATCTGCAATAATATGTCGCAATCTAGTCATTTGGCTAAGTTAATTGTTTCATCAATATAATGAACAATATACAGTCGACTCCGGTTAACTGCACACCCTCGGGCCCGTGATGAGACTGTGCAGTTAACCGGAGTGTGCAGTTAACCGAAGTATGGTACAGTACATCTTTAAATCAGCACGGCACGAATATATGTGAAGAATAAATACAAACAATGATTAGAATCCACTCTTTCAACTTTTACTTAAATGTTAAGCTTGTTTTCCTTTCTCTGAACACAACTTCATTGACTCAACCAATGGATCAAGGAATTATAGCTAATTTTAAGAAATTCTATAGATCGCTAGTTATTCGAAAACTGATGTCAGACATTGATGGGTCATCACCCGCAGAAAAATTGTTCAGCTCCAATGTCGTCTGCATCCTTTTTTTTGCTGTGTTGTAGTTTAAATTGAATTCCATTGCGAATTTTCCATCGTTCCAACCATCCATTTCTTGGTTTGAAATCATTCAAACCTGAACAGTTTAAAGCAATATTTCCCATGCTGTACATGTACTATGATTTTTCCCACGCTATTGCTCTCTAGTGGGCGCGGATATACATGTATATACCACCTAAGGTGTCCTTTACATGTCAATCATTTACAAAGTCGCATTTACCAGCTTTTTTGTCTGCTTATTAGAAGCGCTACAGCAGTGGACTGGCAATAACTGATCATGACTATACATTGTGCAGTTAACCGGAGTAAAATTGTAATGAATAATGTGTCACGGGCAGAAATTTACCATGCTATTATCCGGAGTGTGCATTTAAGCCAAGTGCAGTTATCCGAAGTTTGTTCCCATTGAAAAGCAATGGGGAAAAAACGCGACCGACGTGACTACGTGCAGTTATCCGGAGTGTGCAGTTAACTGATGTGCAGTTAAGTGGAGTTGACTGTATACACTCTTTTTCTAATCTGACTTTGTGTGGCTTGTCAGGCTTTGTTGGGCTTAGCAGTATTTAGTAGGACTGTCAAAAAAGTGGAAAAGCATTTTAGCATCAATGATGCAATTTCCCAATTGCTGTTAATCAGAAATAGCATACATTGATACTTTTAATATTTATGAAATTGGAAGTTATTGCAGCTTAATTGTACACAGCATCACAAATTTGATCCTATCTGTAACTCAGTCATTTTCAGGTTAGTGTCAATTATAGCTAAAAGTACTGTGAGAAAAAAAAAGGTACTTTTTGTTAGATTTATTGATCCAGACCAAAATGGTTATTGAGTTACAGATAGTATAAAATTCGCGCTGCTGTGAGGAACAAAGTGAAAAGACAAAGACGAGGTATTGATATGGCCTCATCTTATACTCAACATTGACTTGTATATGGATTGATGAGGAATGGAAATTTGCCAAATTTGCTCATTCAACTTGTACTCTGCATTGACTTACAGTACAGTAATCCATTTAGTGACAAAGATGAAGTGTATTTTCAATAAAACTTGGAGAAAAATCAACATGAACTGTTTAATGCACATACTGTTTGCAAATAAAATTTATTCTAGTCATCCAGAACAAGCTTGCCAGCAATTTCTGAAACAAGGTAGCAAGGCCTGTATTGACAATAAGCAGCATTTTATGATGAAGACAATACTCCATGCATTTTGGTAATAATTAATGACAACATAATGTTTTAGACTTGTCATCATGGAAACGGTTATGGTTATATGTAGGGGATTTCAATGTTATGACCCAGGGCTAAATCCTGCAGATTAGGGAATGACATGGGGTATTATTTGGGTTCAAAGTCAAACTTCTTTTACACTTGCATCATTGACCACACATGCCACTTCTTAGACATGCGAGACAAACAACAGAGGAGTTATTTGAAATTTATTGAAAATGACTGGTAATCTTCTCCTCTTCCCAGGAAGAAAATCAAAATTCTTGAAGTGTTTGCACATCATGCACTTATAAAATTTTCACTGACCAGTATTTATTAGTCTAGCTTTAGCAGTCTACAATTAAGGACATTACATGCACATTCATATTTATGGTATGGATGGGTGTAATGTTGTCAGTTTAACCTCGATAGTGGGCCTACATAGATTAAAGAACAGTGCATTTAATACCCACTAACCCAAGAATGTTTGATCCAGTAAAGGGGTAATGGAGATTGGGTCTTTAACCTTTCTTCCTATGACAATTATGGATAGTGATTTAAGAAACAGATGAAGATGAATAATCATTTAAATACATTTTTAAATTTGGTATTTTGATATTTTCAGAATTCCTTGCAGGACTGCTGTGAAAGAGGGTGTCGCCTATATTCCATGATGGAATTCATATACAATGATCAGAATACAACTAAGGATGTATGTCTGTCATGTAAGTAGTCTGTCCTGTGCTGTTTTTGCTGCTGTATATACATTATCTGTTTCTGTCGGAAATAAAGAAATGTACATTTTTTGAAAGCCTACATAAATGTGCAATATGCATGATGTCATCACCAGAATTGAAATGCAGCTGTCTTTCACGTTCATTTGTTCTCACAAGGACCTCAGATGAATATATATCGATACACATATGAACTTAATAGTCTTTTTTCCATCTTTGGAAAGTAGGTATTGTCCCGTCATGTATGTTGACATACTGGTTGTATTTCTTTATCTTTTGATGAACTTCACCCTTTATCACTGAAAGAAGGGGAGAGTGGAAAAAGGAGGTGGAAGAGAAAACAAACATAGTTTACCTAACACTTCAATATCTGTCTTTCTTAATTCCTTATCCATTTGTTCTTTTTAGAGCTCTGCTGAAATCAGAGTCTTTAAAAGATGTCACATCTAGTTGCATAAGTATTGATCTGTTAATTATTTCTGAGCATACTCTGTTTCCTTATCTGTGTTTGCATATTTTTCTGTGCTTCCTTCTGAAGGGCATATGCATAGCTAACATTGTCGGCTTGAAGATGCTGCTGGACTGATCTCAATTCATATACATAACAATGGTGGAAAAGATGATGGTGATGACAACCATATTCATTTTCTGATTATTGCTATTATGTACATCTATTCATTTGTTTTTTTTTTTTAAAAATACCTATATAGCTTGAACAAATTGATTGCACTGATTTAAAGCAACATCTAATCCACGCCCTTTGGGTTGTGAGTCCAGCAAGCACACTATCAACTGAGCAACCATGGCTCCACAACATTTTGACAGAAAATACCACTTAATTATGGATTAAACATCCATACCCCACAACATTTTGATATAGAATACCATGTAACAATAATGCAAGTGAAATGACAACCATGACAAAACTATAGTGTGATTTCCTTACTTAGTATATCTAAAATAGTCATTACAGACTATGTTTTGTTCAAAGTTGAACATTTTTTCACTAAATTATAAAATAAGTAACAAAGACAAATCTATACAGAGTAAGTGAAAATGTTAAAATGGTATGTTACATATATTTCATGTTGGTGAAAGCTGAATACATATCATATTTCCACTATTTAAGCTCTCTCTCTCTCTCTCTCTCTCTCTCTCTCTCTCTCTCTCTCACTCACTCACTTTTGAAAAACTAAGTTTGGCCTGTGTTGTGTTTTGTAGCATGTAAGGAGGCCTATGAGAAGGCAGAAGAATATGATGCCTGTTTGATGGGGTGTAACAGCCAGATCCCATTCTCTCTAGAACACCAGCAGGTAATTATATTACTGAGTAACTTTTGACTGAGTAAACTTAATATTTGCAAGACTGTAACCTCTAGAAATATGAATGTGCCTTTTAGGTGCTATCATTTTATGGCTGTACATTATGCATACATGCCAACCATTACGCTTTTGGTGTAATCATTATGCTTTTTTCACTAAATTACACCTTACACATAAATGTATATGGATTACACTTTTTAGGTATATTCACCTTCCCAAAAATCATTTATTTGTTTTCTTGTTTTTGTTAACATTCATTTAATCCCACAGACCATATTTTAGAAACTACAGTATAAGAGTACGCTAGTCCGTGTACTTGGGTGCACTTTTCTAACAGTATCATGTTCAACTCTTAACCAAGTATTCTATTTATAGCAGCTTAGTGAGGAGAGAACAGATTGGTTTTCTATTTTCAATCTTTAATTGCAGATCTTTTGTTCTAATTCATATTTAGTGGAGAAACAGTAAAAAATGGCGTTATAATGTGTATTTTATTTTAGGCAATGTGTATATGAGAGCAAAAATATCTTCTTTCAAGTAATTTCACAGATGGATTGGAAACAGGCAAAAATTAACGAAACAAAAAATTGCAGAATTCTCCAATTATGAAGACATAAGGGCAGCATCACGTGACAGCTATCACAGGCCATGTGGAAAGAATTTTAATATTTGGTGCTTAAAGTCTTCAGATGGATTCTAGTTGATGTGTGTGTAAAGCGAAAAGTGCAGCATATGAAAGTTTGAAGCAGTAAGGGATGTTAAAAGACAAGATGGGCAAATAAATCATCATTCATTAAAATTTTAGCATGTTATATGTGGATTACGCTCTTTCTTCCTGGATTCCACGTTTTGACCACTTGGATTACACTCTTTCCTCATCAGGGGTTGGCATGTATGCATTATGTTAAAATATCAAGTTTTATTATGCAGATTTGATATGGTCTTACTATGGAAACTGACTTTTTAGATAATCATGCATATTTCAACAACTTTTTTTCTCCTTATATTAGTATTTTATTTACATGATAACATAGAAATGCACTGGTGTGCCTCTTGTAGCTCAAGATTTGTCTTCATTGAAATTTATTTTGGTCCCAGGTGGCCTATTAGTCAAAAGTACTTGATTTTACAGTTCATTGCCATCTCACTTCTGAGTCTGTTTGAGTTTCCAGCTTCGCCTATGTGGGTATGTGAGAAAGCTTGTCAATAGCTTCCTTTGGGTTCTTCCTTCACCAATTAAACTGGCTCCTATGTATAGCCTATCATGTGCTGAAATATGGCAATTAAACCCCATAAAAACTGCAACAACCATGATCCTTAGCCCACAACAGTAGCATTTTTATAGTTAGAAAAGTCATTCATCTATACTTTTTTAGATGGTCATTAGGAAGACAACATAGGTCTATTAAACCTCATTTATTGTATATAACCACGTTTAAGTTAAATTCAGCTTCCGACGGCAGAGACCCAGAGCTACTGTCACATAATACACAGGCAGATCTGTGTCTGTCAAGATTGTTTGCAGTAATAAATAGAACAAATAACACAAACCCAGATATGCCAGCACATCAAAAGATTGTATAAATCAGGGTCTTTGTTGTTTGCAGTTGGACTTTTGTATTTAAAAATGAGAAAGACACATTAGTGCAAATATAGACTTGTCAAAATGCAAATAATTTGCTTTCAGAGCTTTTGAAGATAACATACCATTTCTGGATGTTTTTCTCCTTTGCTTTTTTTTTTTAACATAGTGAAGTTTTAGTGCATTCAAACTTAATTGAATTGTCTGTGATTAAATCTTTTCTTTCTTAAAGCTGTCCTCAGGTATCACTTATTTGAAACAAATCAAAACATTTTAATGTTTGATATGTATACGGGTGAAAGAGTCATTTTCATGAATATTAGTCACATGGCATTTTCTAGGTTGAAACAAATCAACAGAATATCCATGTGCTTTACCCACTGATGTTCATGCACAGTGTGTACAGCAGCATGTTTGATCAGATGTTCCAACAGATGACATATACCTGGTCCAATTTCTTCAAGGAAGCAGATGGCACATTTGTCATCATGCAGTCTCAACAGCAGCAGCCCATGTATATCTACACAGAGATTCTGGATGTCCCAGAGGAGGCAGAGGGAGAGGATGGTATGTATAGGATTCGAGAGAAGGCTCAAATATTTTTAGTCACATTAAGACAGATTGATAATTAACAGATACCAAAATTTATGTTGATATCATTAATTTTGTACAACTCAGTAAGTTTTCAGGTCAGCAGCATTAGATTTTGATAAAAGTACCTAATTCGTTTTAATATTTCATGTGAAATAAATTATGTACTTTAAGAAACATTTAATGATGGTAACCTGAACATTTTCTGTGCTTTAGAGATGATAAATTCGCTATGCTGTGTGGAAATGAACTATAACAGAAAATACTGTTATGAGACACACCAGGTATTCACATCACTGGCTACAAAAATTCAAATTCTATCAAGAGCTACAGAAAATCTGGCAACAACCAGAAATGTGTTACGTCAGACCTGCATTCATTAGACCGCTCCAGTGGCCTAGTGGTTAGAGCATCTGCCATTTAAGCGGGAGGTTGTGGGTTCGATCTCTGGCCGAGTCATATCAATGACTTACAAAAATGGTACTAACAGTTGCCTCTCTTGACACTCAGCATTAAGAGGTTACTGTTAGGACTGGTCAGCCTAGTGTCAGGATACTGTGACTGGGTGGGATATCATGCTACATGTCTTTGGCATGATGCCCAGTGGTAGACATCACTATAAACTGCCTCACTGCAGACATCATAGCGATACAACTGAAAAATTGTTAAAGCTACATTAAAAATCCTAATCAAACAAACAAACAAAGCATTCATTAGACTTTGTCAAACACCCACAAACAGCCACAGCTGAAAATTAATTTTGTACTGGAATTGCAAATGAAAATTCCAGTACTTGCTATTCAGAGTGGTTTATTCATCAGTCCATACACTATTCCACAAGAAAATTTCCATATAGCATATCATTGTACTAGTAATAGCAAGAAAATTTCCATATATAATATCATTGTAATAGTAATAGTAAGAAAATTTCCATATAGCATATCATTGTACTAGTAATAGCAAGAAAATTTCCATATAGCATATCATTGTACTAGTAATAGCAAGAAAATTTCCATATAGGATACCATTGTACTAGTAATAACAAGAAAATTTCCATATAGCATATCTTTGTACTAGTAATAACAAGAAAATTTCCATATAGGATACCATTGTACTAGTAATAGCTAGAAAATTTCCATATAGCATATCATTGTACTAGTAATAGCAAGAAAATTTCCATATAGGATATAATTGTACTAGTAATAGCAAGAAAATTTCCATATAGGATACCATTGTAATAGTAATAGTAAGAAAATTTCCATATAGCATATCATTGTACTAGTAATAACAAGAAAATTTCCATATAACATATCATTGTACTAGTAATAGCAAGAAAATTTCCATATAGCATATCATTGTACTAGTAATAGCAAGAAAATTTCCATATAGGATATAATTGTACTAGTAATAGCAAGAAAATTTCCATATAGGATACCATTGTACTAGTAATAGCAAAAAAATTTCCATATAGGATATCATTGTACTAGTAATAGCAAGAAAATTTCCATATAATTAGGATATTGTATTAGTAATAGCAAGAAAATTTCCATATAGCATATCATTGTACTAGTAATAGCAAGAAAATTTCCATATATAATATCATTGTAATAGTAATAGTAAGAAAATTTCCATATAGGATATCATTGTACTAGTAATAGCAAGAAAATTTCCATATAGCATATCATTGTACTAGTAATAACAAGAAAATTTCCATATAGGATACCATTGTACTAGTAATAGCAAGAAAAGTTCCATATAGCATATCATTGTACTAGTAATAGCAAGAAAATTTCCATATAGCATATCATTGTACTAGTAATAGCAAGAAAATTTCCATATAGCATATCATTGTACTAGTAATAGCAAGAAAATTTCCATAGGATACCATTGTACTAGTAATAGCAACATTTGCCATACTTCCAGGGTAGAAAATGCAAATTTCCAAGAATGTATCATTGCCTACCATAGAATGTTTTCAACATTAGAATTGATGAAAGCTAAATGTTTAACATATGAAATATATTCATTACTTATTTTAATTTTCATATGATTTTCATATATTAAGTGTGAGAATATTGTAATGTTTATATGTTTCTATATCTTATGCCTATTATATACTTTGACAAGTGATCACATTGCCCTAATTAACATATTCTTCTTAATGTGCCATATTTCAGAACAATAGTATGTGATGTGGCTTGAAATATACATTGTGCAATATTTCCAACACATAATAATTATAACGTTTTCTTGATTTTCCTAAGAGCAGCATATATAGCGTTATTCTAGTTGTTAAGATTTTCATAACAGTGTTCAAGACCTGATGACCTTTATATAAAGTGAGAAGTAATATTTGTAGGTGATTGATGCCATCTTTGTTTAATCTACTAACTATATTGCAAAAGTGCAGGGTTATTTTAGTTTAGTTGGAAACAAATTCGGTGAGAAAAAATAAGCTGTGTTGGTATTTGTACCAAGACGAGGAAATTTCAGTCGCAGAGTAACATTATTTGTCTCTCCCCACTCATTAGATCCTTGTCAGGAGACAAATAATATAGCCTCTTTAGTGGGGTTTCTTTCTCTCGATGTAAACCCCAACATAGATTCTATTAATCTCAGATGCAGTATCAGCCAATGTTTATAGAGAGCTCAAATGCTGAACACTTCAGAGTACTGTGTACTAAAATATCAATGGAATGTAATGAATAATAGTTGTTTGGGTTATCTTCCTTGAAGTTGTTGCTAAATAGAATTCAAATCCTTCTTCATGTAACATTTCCCATTATGATGTTTTATCTTTCTTACTTCCGAGCTTAATTAAAGAAATTTGCACAGACACATAGAATTTATGTAGAATTACACAAAATGCACTATATGATTAAACGAATTATGTTTGGGTGTTTATCAGTTTGTAAATTTTACCTAATCACTTACAAAGTAAATAATGTCCAAAGAACCATTTAATCCTTATAATTCCAGTTTACTTCCTTTCTAACATCAGATCAGCATATTTAATCAACAATTCATTTACTTTTTATAAGATCAATGTTTTCTTTTATTAGACTCTTAACTGCAATAGAATACATAGCCCATACATGCCAACCATTATGCTTTTGGCATAATCATTACACTTTTAAAAACTAAATTACGCATTACGCTTACACGTATATGGATTGCTCTTTTTCAGTATATCCTCCTCTCAAAAAAATCAATTATTTGTTTTTTCGTTATTATTTCATTAATCCCACAGACGGTATTTTAGAAAAGATGGCTTTTACGTAACTACAGTTTAAGAGTATGCTTGACCGTGGACTTTCCTAACAGTATCAGGTTCTATTTATAGCTAACCTGGTTCCAATGTCGACCTCAAATTCTATTTATAGCATCTGTATGACTAGTGAGGAGATAGCAAACTGGTTTTCTAAATTTAATCTTTATGCACAGATTCCATCTTCTAATTCATATTTTCTGCAGAACCAGTCTAAAGATATTTTGGTGTTTAAAAGTATATTTTATTTTAGTCAATGCATTTATGTGAGCAAAAATATCTCCTTTCAAAAATTTTCAAGATAAATAAGAAAAGGCATCCCAGAAAACCCTGAAACAAAATATAACATTTTTCTAAATATTAAGACAAGAGTGTAGCATCACGTGACATCTATTTCCAGCCATGTGGAAAGAATTTTAATAATTTTGTAGCTAAGTCTTAAGATGGTTTCTAGTCGATTTGTGTAAAGCTAAAAGTGCTACATATGAAAACTTTAAACAATAAAGGATGTTAAAAAACAAGAGGGGCAAATAAATCATTGTTTATTGAAATTTTAGCATGTTTTATGTGGATTACGCTTTTTCTGCCTGGATTCTGCTTTTTTACCACTTGGATTACAGTTTTTCCTCGTCAGGGATTGACATGTATGATAGCCTGGTCTTTGCTAGCCACGATTTCATCAATACTTTATACAGTGATATGGGTAGAATGTCAAAGCGGGTCATGGCAGCGATAGATTCTTATTATCATTATTTTAATATATTAAAAATAGGGCTGTTGTGGTTAAACTAGGATATTAGTATGATGTGTTTGTTAAAGCAATTTAGTTTTTGCTTTCTACGCATTTCAATTGTTCAAAAGCAAGATAGTATTATTTAAAATAGTGCCAATAGTTTTATTTAAAATAGTGTCAATAGTATTATTTAAAATAGTGTCAATAGTATCATTTAAAATAGTGTCGATAGTATTATTTAAAATAGTGTAAATAGTATTATTTAAAATAGTCTTGATGTATTATAATAAAATAGTGTTGATAGTATTATTTACAGCAGTGTCAATAGTATTAGTTAAAATAGTGTCGATAGTATTATTTAAAATAGTGTGGATAGTTGTATTATTTAATAGTATTATTTAGAATAGTGTCGATAGTATTATTATTTAATAGTATTATTTAAAATAGTGTTGATAGTATTATTTAAAATAGTGTCAATAGTATTATTTAAAATAGTGTCAATAGTATCATTTAAAATAGTGTCAATAGTATTATTTAAAATAGTGTCAATAGTATTATTTAAATAGTGTCAATAGTATTATTTAAAATAGTGTCAATAGTATTATTTAAATAGTGTCGATAGTATTATTTAAAATAGTGTGGATAGTATTATTATTTAATAGTATTATTTAAAATAGTATCAATAACATCATTTAAAATAATATCAAGAGCACCTTTAAAATTAGTGCCCAGAGTCATTTCATGTATGAAGGTCATCATTTGAATCAGTGTCGAGAGTATCATTTCATGTATGAAGGTCATCATTTTAAATTAGTGCCCAGAGTATCATTTCATGTGTGAAGGTCATCATTTGAATCAAGTGTCAAGAGTATCATTTAATTTAATGTTAACAGTATCATATATGATGTAATTCAAAATATGTTTATGAGATCTTTAAATTTAGAGTTTTGTTGAAAATGAGACAAGGGCAATTCTCATCCTTTCCTAGAAATTCAGTATTTGTTCTCCAGTAATGACCAGTTTTATATAACCCTGCTTCAAAGAGTGGATGCATAAATATCATTCACATTGTTATATATTTCCCATTGGTTTTAAAAATATATTGCATAAAGGTTTGTGTCGGGCTTCTTACAGGAATACTCTTTAATTCACCTTTAACCATGTAACATCAAGGATAAGTCCTGTAATCTAGGTTTGTCATGCACCAGGACTGGATCAGTGTGACAGACTTGCCACAAGTTATTGAACACTGACTGATAGATAATTATTCATGATCCAGAAGCATTGTGTGTAAGCTTATCAAACTGTTGCACTATTATATAATTACTCTTACTAGTGGTTTAACCTCACTGGTGCAGGAGAGATTATGCTTTGGTATAGGTTGATAGGCAGAAACTGTACATTTATAATCTCTGCAGGGGGTTAATTGCCATATGCCAGAGCTGCTTGTTGAGACCTTTTCTAAAACAAATTTTGTTATACCTTTTTGAAATATATTTTTAAAAAATTGGAGGTTAAGTTTTGTGTTTCAGCTATTTTATGTTAGTTTTGTTGCTCATATACCAGAAGGCCTGCTGTTCATTAACTACATTAGCACAACTTTGTTATCTCTTCTCCTCCTTTACCACTGTAAGATCACCATGAAACTTGACACGCATTTATCCCACAATTAGCTGCTCTTACATTAAAATGGTGCTTCATGCACATCCAATATTGGATTTTCAATACAGCACTTCTTATCATGTCTTTTTAAACAAACGCAACTGATCTGATGCTATATAGGAAAATCGTGAAAATCTTTTTGCTGTTATTATTTTTTAATGTGTGGTCATATCAGTGTGGACCTTTTTTTCCTCCAGAGCCAATGATCATATAGAGAATGGGTTTTCACCAAATGACTTATTGGCATGTCTAGTTTGTACTGGATCAAATTTGTGCTGATTCCTTACTAATAAACAATATTACCTGTTGATTGGTGCCCCAAGTGGCTGAGTAGTCTAAAGCGCTGTCAGTTACGGATCACTGCCATCTCACCTCTGTCAGTGTGGGTTCAAGTCTAAGATTCGGCTAATGTAGTTATGTGAGAAAGCTTGCCAGTAGCTTCTCAAGGGTTGGTGGTTCTTTCAGGGATTTTCTGGGTTCTTCCTCCACCATTAATATTGGCCGCCATGTATAGCCTATGTTGTGCAGAAAAATGGTGTTAAACCCTAAAAACAAAAACAAACAAAAACCTGTTGATTGTGCATTTAGTGGGGAAAGTTTCAGGATAAATTTTGCCATTTAAGGTTTTGTCAGTTGTGTAGTCATGTAGATTAGTGTGCTTCCCACTTGGAGAGAACGAAATTGTCATGCTTTAGTGACCTATTTTACCTTGGCACTTGGCATATAGTCAATGCATCATACAGCTTTGAGGGCATAGTTATGTTGACATTATGACCTTGTAAAATCCTTGAATCTGAGAGTTCACCTTGAAATGTCCTTAACTTTCTAAATAGTTGGTTTTTATCCTTGAATATGTTGATAAGTGCCTTTAAAGTTTCCTTAAACTCGTTGAATTTATATTATGGAATACAGAAACATGAAACTTTACAAAGTTTATTTAAGAATTTGTTTTCTCGGCATATGATAAACAAATGGGATAAAATTTGGTCCATGAAATGACACAACATTTTTAGTCAACAGAAGTAAGAAAGAGAAGCTTTGGTTTCTGTATGACAAAAAACTCTGTCAAATTTGTTTGGAAGTCTTTCAAAAATCCTTTTAAACATTCTTGGTTACTGTATAATTGATGATTGAGTACTACATAATTACATCAAAAGTAGGCTACTTAACATACATTTCATGCTTACATTACCTTGAGCCATACCATACCATAGGTCAATTTCTGAAGCAGTCTTAATTGTTGGGTTATGTATCTTTGTGATATTTCAAAAGTTGGTCACTTTGACCTAAATTCCATACTTTATTGACTTTTCTCAAAGTATAACTTTGGTATCAATGTGTAATGGGCTTTACAGGTAAATGTAAATGTATGTTTATTGATCATTGTGAAGAAGATTCGTGTAAATCAGATTGCCATGGTTATATTAATTCATTCTCTTGTTCTGACATTCCAAGACAAAAAGTCAGAGTCATTTGTGCTCTTAAAAAACTTGCTATGAAGACAACAGGGCTTTGTGATGATAAATTTTTATTATTAAATTTTTTTAAAAGTGTTATATCTTCCATAGTTAGATTTTCCATAGAATTTTTAACAATTGTCATGAAATATGTGTTTATGTCAAGTATGCTGTCTTCTGACAGCTCTTGTATTTCACATTTCCAAGTTGGAGAGAATAAATCAAGGCATTTGAACAGTGGTATTTTTCTTCAATTTTGTAAAGTTGAACAAAGTGCAGTAAAAGAAAATATGCCTCTTTTTCAACAGTAAAAGTACACATAATGGCATCTGATAAGTACTGGTTGATTTTTAAATCTATTTATCTATTTAACATAAAATTAGGCAGAATATACATTTTGGTGGAAAGTTTTAGTACAATCAAATTGTCATATTAAATCACATAAGAAAAAGTTTACTTTTGGATGATGGAGAAGAGCAATAAATTTAGACCTAATTTCACTAAAATGATGTAAAATCCTAAACAGTTAAAAATTAGAAAAGGCAATTAATGGAAGGAGACAACAGCAAAATGAAATAATAATTACAGAGTGATAAATATTAGTCATATCTTAAAACTTAGCTGAAATGTGTCTGTCCAAAAGTATGTTATCTAATTATTTCTGATACCCTATCTACTCACTTATAAGTCAGATGAACTGACCACTGCATGGACCCAGATTTCTATTGCATAATTCACTGGTAGTTTAGGGTCTATATGTTTTGTTGTACTGATTCCTCCTATCAAACTGTGTATACCCTGATCTTCCAGCACATCATGTAATATCAATATGGTCCATGTAGTTTGAAGTAGTATCTGACATATAAGTAAATACATACGGTATTCACTCAATTTCAGAGTACAAAACTGTCAACTATCCTGAGACTATTCTTGAAGCCCTGGATAATTCAGCCACTCCAATACTGAAAAACTCACAGTTGAAAGCCCATGAAAATGATGATGTTGTCAGCCTCTCAGCCCGTGATCTCCAAGAAATGGAAGATTCCTCAAATGATTGGCTGTCATGTGTGGCAAAAAAATCAGGCTTGCCTCGCCTTCTCCTCAGCATTCTTTTGTTGATGTGTGCCATAGCTATGATCTGGTTGTGTCTCACAGCAGCAGCTACAGCGCCAGATCACAGACTCTTAAGAAAACCACAGGTAAATACAAGTTTAGTATAAATTTTGATTAACCAATGACTGGTCAGTCCTAAAACATACATTCAAATAAAAACAAATCTTATCATAAAGGCTAGAGTAGATATAGAGGTCTCTCTTGACATATATTATTGTATATGCCATAACAGAAAACCTCAATGTCTTTGTTTTTATAAAAATTCTCCTGCATGGTTTATGCATTATTGTGTTTTAAATGTAAGACATTTGAAATTGTTGGTTGAGGTCATTCCTTCCTCATAACATATCAGGAAGGATATTATTGCTGCATGTTTTTCACCAGCATGTGACCAATGTGTGGAACAGGGGTAAGCATGAGGTTTGCTGGTTATATTCACCACAGAAAGCTCTATAATTGTTTTATTTCTTGATTTAGTGCAAACCTTTGAAATTTAATTTGTTACAGAATTGTACAGAAGTGATTGCATGATACCACAGGAAACATGTAATGGACCTTTCTATAATGAATGTTCTTCAAATTTGATTGCAATAACTTGAAGTATGTGGAAGTTTAGAATATTCTTTGTTGCTCAAAAATCATAGAAATTCTTCTGTAGATTTCAAGGGGTTGAAACTTCTTGTAATCTTTACACAGAATTACTTTTCTATACTGACTTCAAATATTATCATTTTCAGCACAAAAAATATGATGTTGATTCTTAAGACAAAATTTGTATTGCAGAAAAGAAATTGTATCCATTAGAAAGATGAATATTTCTTCAAGCTGTTTATCAATAAGCAAAATATCAGACCCACCCACTATTATTTTCTTTTTCAGAAACTTAGTATAAATGGTGATCTTGAGGTGATGAATGCTATGTTGTCTCAGGGACTCAAGCCAAGCTTCCCACAGGAGACTGCTGAAGTTTACCCACTTCCAATAAAAATAAAGATTCAGCAAGTTTAGTTGGAGTGTGTTTCAGATGCAAGGATTGTATATTGACATGTACAGATTCATTTTCAACCAATGAAACATTTACCAGTTGGTCAATGTAGCTAGGAGGAAATTGATTGTTTTTTCCTAAAGTTAAATATTACAATCATCAGAATTGCAAAAAATATGGCTAAAAATTTATAAAAAAAGTTAAGTTAGTTCTTACATCCCTGTAGCTTGAGGTATTGAAAGAGAATTTCCAGTTTGATTTTATTTCTTATTGAAAAGCTGTTTCAAGTTGTTTGCATAAATGAAATTACTAGTACAAATAGAAAAGTTAAGCTGGATGGAGTACCTTGGGATTGAGATATTGGCAAGTGTTCTTAGGAAAGAAATCTTTAAGTTGATAAATTTTATCTTTAGAAGCTAATTGTGGCATGTTGGCTTTTGTCATTATTTCCTTGAAATTGACTTAAAAACACTTTTTCTTCATTTGAATAGGTTTTCTTATTTGGTTGAATGTGACTTTGTATTTGGAAATACACTTTGAAAGTTTCAGAATTCCATTAAATTACATCAGTAATGATCATATTTTGTCTTTCAGAAATTTGGTTGTACATTTGTGCAAGTTTTGTTCGTAACAAATTTTCTATACATGTAATTTTGATAAAGCCGTAAGTTTCTTTTGGCACCTTTGTTTTTCCTCTGCTTGAATTGGCTTCCATATTTATCTTTTTCTACAAAGTTCAGAATCTCTGCTGCATGTCATTACTGTAACTCAGAATATAATTAATGGAAAAGGTACAAGTGGCCAAAATTTCATTGTTTGGACTATGTTTCTTTTCTTCCAGCACATCCATAGATTATGGGTATCATTTTTTTAAGTTGTGACAGCAGTTGCAGCATCTGTGTTTAGAATTCCGTGATCATCTTTGTTGATAGAATTTATTTGTCATTGGGTTATACATTGATGCATGAGGCAGAGTCAAAACACCCAGTGAGATGGGTCTTTACATAAAAGAGAATCATTTGTTCTCAGACTTTGTAAATACTTCTTTTATTTGATAAAATTTGATTTCAGGAAATCCAGATTGTGTTTTTTGGAAAGTATTTTTAATTTGGTACTTATTTATATCTCTGCCCAAAAGTATGTTTTTTTTGGTGTCACATGCTACAAATATATAAACAAGTATTCTTATGATATAACAGTCACAGTGTCGCTTATTTGTTAATGTATGTTATGAAATTAATGATGGCCTGCATGTAACTAGTTCTTTCAATATACCATGAGTCAGTCAGCATTTAAAACTGGGATGGCTGAAAAGGAATGTAAACACACACAAAAATCCTCAACTGGCTGTAGTTTACCGCAGGTGAAAACATTTAACAGAATAATTTATTGAACTGCAATCGCCTGTACGTTTACCCTGATTTTGGTTTTAAACAGCATCTGTTCATACATACCACAACTTATATAAAATACTCACCCAAGATATTTATCAATTATGATCCTGTCAAGGAGGTAGTAAATTATAGAGATAAAATTAAATGAATTGATAATGATAACCTGGGTAGGATATTTTTGAAGGGTGACCACATAACTTTGCATGATATTAAAGAATGGTGACCTGTTAACCTTGCTGAATAATAAAGAAATTTGCCCATACAACCTGGTTGGATATTAGATAAAGGACATCACAAAACCTGATTGGATATAAAAAAACAGAAGAACATTAAAGGATATTGGTTTGTTCATTATACTTCTGAACTCAGGAGCCATGAACTATTCTTTTTTTAAACTAAATATCAACATTCTGGTCTGACCCTTTCCATCGTAAAACTTGACTAAGTATTTTGAGCAACAGTTTGTTACTCTAGACATAGAAACATACATGAAATGTGCAAATAAAGCCTTTTAATGGGCAGGATTATTTTTGAGCAAGATGTAGAGTCAAATAAGGTTTTATAACAGAGGGGCCAAGTTTATCCCAATTATATTCATACAATTATGATGGTAATTTTTAATGAATGAGAGCAGGTTATAGGTAAATAATTCCTCCTAAAACCTATTATACAATAAACAAATTTGTATAACACCTTTGAACCTATTTAATTCAGCAATATACTTTAACCTATCGAGTCAGTAATGAAATTTATTCACCCTGGAACCCTTTTATTGTACAGCCAGTTTTGATCAGTTTTCATAATAGCAGTAGTCACCATAGAGTTAAGATGTTTTGACAAATTGTGTTTACTTCTCTCTGTTACTTGTCATGGTTTCAGTTGTGGGCATGAGTGTAATTCATTTGTTACTTGTCATGGTTTCAGTTGTGGGCATGAGTGTAATTCATTTGTTCAGTTTAAAAATTAATTCTGGAGATAGTTGAATTGTTTATTGTACTGTATAGCCTCCCTTAAGAAGTCAGCCAAAAGATAGTAGAGTTTTGACTGTTAAAGGGAGATGATTAGATGTTTGGTAATGGCAAATAAATTTTACAGGCACAAATTAATTGAAGGAAAATTAAAACCTGGATAGATATGAAAGGTGAATCATAGAAGCAGTTGCTCATTCCTTGAGGTCAGATTGTGTATATATATATATATATATATATATATATATATATATATATATATATATATATATATATATATATATATATATATATATATATATATATATAAAACAATCTATATTTGGTATGGAAAGTTTAAAGGGATAAATTACTTGTAAATCATCTTCATTCTAAACTCATTGTTTCGGTCTTTGTTTACAAGCCTTGTATTTATTCACCTAATTGTTTGTACATCTTAGCCTTGGCCCAAGTATGTGTGTGTGTGTGTGTAATGACTTCTTGAACAAGTCAGCATGTAATATTTGTATTAAGATAAAATATTAATTACACCAACCAGTGATGTGGTCCCTGAATACATGTGTTGTTATTAATACATTCAAGAGTTATCTAGTCTATCATTTATATGCAGACAAAATCTGTATCTCCTTATGTGTCCAGATAATTGCAGTTTTTTAAATCATAGTTGAGATGACATTTATTTTCATCAGATTCTTTGGGTTTCTATTGTTCTGGTGAAGCTTTTGCATTTTTGATTCAAAATCTTTTAGAAATTTTTTACTCTGCATGAGAAGCTATCAAAGATTAATGCATATGGTAATTGCTCGGAAAGAATTGTTCAGAGGTTTTTTTAATTTTGTATAGTTAGCTATTTGAAACTTTTTGAGATGAGACTGTTTAAAAATTGAGAGGAATTGGATGTAAATGTCACAAAATATAAAAAATCTTTTATTTGGTTCAAATATGATAACAATAATACACACGAGCTTTTAATGATCAATCCAATATAGTGAATTACAGGTATGAAATAGCAGGTTCCCAAAAGGTTAATTATAAACTTGGTTTTACTGTAATGTTGAATAAGCAATTTAAATTTTGTTGCAAGTGGATATTTATTTACTTGTAGATTTTTCCATTATGCAGTGAAACTGTTCTGAATGGTATATAACGGGTACCTGCTTACAGAGGATACAATTCATGAACTCCTTTTTTATTCTATGTGTATTTACACCAATCTTTAAAGGATACTTGGATGTTCTTTCATTGCCCTTTATCAAAAGATTTCACTAGACTTTCTAAAAGGGAAGAGACATATGCAAATTTTATAAGAACACTTTTTAGTTCACAGTTTCATGGTCTGGGACGTTTTTAGCATCACTGGAAAGATTCTCTTTATATAGTGATTTTAAAAATAAAACAACTTGGGAGTTAAAGTTCGTGTTCGTGATATTGTGAGCTACTTGGGCCAATTTTTATTTGCAAAATTTTTCAATGATATGCTGAAGGGGCCAGAGCTGTTTTCATGATTGGACAGGAGACTTAATCTGGAAGAATTAAAATGATCAGCAATTGTTCTGTAATTGCTTGAAAAGTACCAAAATTTTGGGACTAAGGTATATGCAAGGTATATGCAAGTTTATGATACTGAGAGAATGAGTGTATGATGTTTTCTGTTTAGAAATTATGTGTGGTACATAATCATATTTTGTGGGAATATAAAAAGGTTTTGAAATATATCATTTATTGTATAGCTTACTTACACATTAAATGTTTTTGTCATTGTTTGTGCACAGTGCTACATGTGTTTTAGGAGAAAACACACACAAGTTCAACCCAAGTGTGGAAAAAAACGGGGTATTATGGCTATAGCTTGTTGTGTTATGTAATGTAGCATAAGATTTTTTATTTTCAAGAGAATGAAAAACTTGTGTCTTATGGTTTTGTTAATAAAAGCACTTGTGAAATACACTGAATACAGGGTCATTGTATGATCTAGCTGTTAGTTCTGTGTAGTAGGGTGCAACTGCGATTGAAGGATCTATCTGATTGTGTATTAGTGTTTGCATAACTGTGAGGAGGTTCATTTTAATCTCTAATTTGGATCCAATACTATAAATTCCTTCTATTTTTTCAATGCATATGCTTGTTCTTTACCATATATGACTATTAATGATGTTAATTGTGTATCAGGTGGCTTGAATAAAAGAAGGTATGATTTTGTTATATATGATTTGGAACTTCAAGTATTTCTAATTTGTTCCCATATTATGGTATTGGTTTGGTATTATAGCCAAATCATGTTCACCCTTTCCTTTAAGGTTTTTGCCATGACATAAAATTTGTAGCAATAGCAAGAAGCCCTGTATCTCAGCTAGTATATTGTCATGGTGGTATGGTTACAAGTGATGTGTTAATTAGAAACTGCATCATCAGACAGGCATTTAGCATATTTAAACTGCTGTCCCATCCCTCATATCCGATTTGAATCTGCTCTCCACCATGTAAGCTTTTGCAGCCCCAGCTTTTCATATATGACTATTAACATTTATTAGAAGGTTTGCAAATTGATGGGATATTAAGACCAATGGCCAATTGATAATTAGTCAGGAAGCTCTGTTTCCTGTTTCACATATCAGTCTTTATTTTTTTCACTTGCTATGTAAAATGGTCTCATTACGGTGATTCTGAGATGGACCAATATTTGAAGAATGTGACATGAAGAACTTTGTGCATGACCTTGCAATCACTGTGACCTTGATTTGCATGTAACTTAGCATTACTTGAAAATCAGATAAGGTAAAGACATCAGCACTCTGTAAACTAATCATTTGATTAGTGACATAGTGACATGAACTTTGATGAGATCTTTCATGATCAAATGCAATCTTGATTTTCAGTGTTGCTGGACATAAACTTTAAGTGGCTATCTATCTGCACTGTTTGAAGTATGCAAATCATGTAAACTTGAATAAATTATTTGTTAATGCTGTTTTATTCTAGTAATATAGACACAATTATATCAGTTAATGTATTTACCTTACTTTAAAAGTAGAACCAAGTGTGAACAGTTTAGCCCCAGAACTACAATTACAGAATGAGCTGTTTGATATAGGTCTACCTCACATGTTTGAAACCTTTTGTAGACACAACAGTGTTGACCATGATCTGTTCGCGCATTTGTTTGTTGACAATACGGGTCTGTGTTCTGTACAGTTGGACATATGTTAATGTTCAAGCAAGCTAAGAAATTTGCTTGAGATGAATGGCACAGTATTTTAGGCATTCTTAAATAGTATCATAATGCTGGTATTTCATACCTAGGAATGAAAATTATCCCTCCTGTTGTGTTATTCATTTGAAAGTTTTATGTGACTTGATACTGATCTTACCTTGTTAGGGTCTCAAGGAATACGTAATTTTTTAACTAAACTCTACTAATTTTACTTTGCTGGAACTTTCATAACTAATTTTAAATGTAACTAGACTGACTCTGTGAGGCTGGGGTTCTATGATAGTTTATAAGTAGTTCAAACTTGACTGGCATTTCATGTAATTTTAAATTAATTTACTGATTTTATGGTGTTGGGGTATCCATGACACATGTTTAATAAGTTGTGTATTGTATATATTCAACACACCTGGTTATCATGATTTTCAAGAATATCTAGTTTTTTTTCTTCTTGAATGGTTGAGGAAATGATATGTGGGTTTAGAAACTATTGGTATTATTCTTCAGGTGTAGATGTGATTTAAAAATTAAGAATTAAAGGTACATGAGGTAATTCATGTTGGAATTTTACTTCTTCCATGTATTTAAATCTTTTCTAAGTCATAGTTACTTGCATACATGTGATATCATAAGGATTTTCCCTGAGGGCCATGTTTCTTTGCTTTTGTAATGTTATTACATTTCATGATGTATTTCCTCTAAAAAGTGCTCTGATACCAAGCAATAAGTTTTTCTTTCATTGATAAAACTTTTTTTCAGATTAAAATATGCTGGCTTTGGGAATGCATTTTGTTTCTCCAGTGACCATGTAATTGACAGTTAAAGCTAAGAAACAGAAGATACTGTAAATCATCTGCAAATTAATCAATACATGAATATGCAGGGCATTCTGTTTTAGCCAATACATAGTGGTGAAAGACCATTTCTAAACTTCTATTGAAATTGGGTATTAAGAGGAAATCAAGTTATATATCAATTTTGAAATTGTCTCATTGTTTCAGGGTATGTATACAAGATAGTGACAAGCACAGCAGCCTTGGAATGATCTACATTGTCTTATTAGGTAAAATGTCGGCCATTGTTTTTAATTCAAATTCAGTACTGTGTTGAGCATACAAATCCAGTATGTTTAGTGAATCGGTTCTTGGAGGGAGGAAATGGGTGGTCTTTTTTTATGATAGATTTCTCATTACACTATCCATTTATTTATCCTTTATAATTTTGCTGAAAGTTATTTTCAAGTTTTACTTTTCTCTTTTCTGTTTGAATACATAAAGTTCTGAACAATGAAATTTAGAAAATAGTTAAGTAATTTTGAAATTATATTAAATGCAGTTCTGCAGTATAGGAAACAAAAATTTCTTTCATTTATCACATGTATTTACTTGACTATGAAAGAACTTGCTTTATTAATACTTTGCACTACACGACTCTCTCTCTCTCTCTCTCTCTCTCTGTTATGTAACAATCAAACATGTGAAACAATTATATTTATATATCTTCTTAATGCAAGATGTATACTCAATGTCATATACACCATCTCACAGACTTCTATTAGCATGGGTGTGTATGTGCATTTAATTTATTGAAGGTTCATCAGGTCAAGGATACTTGTAGTAGCTTAGTTGGTAGAGAGCATCAGACTCATAACCAGGTCACAGGATTGCTGCCTGCTCAGGGATTGCTGCCTGCTTGGAGATTGCGGGCCGCACGATTCACCCAAAACCACCCCAAACCTGCCCAAAACCACCCAAAACCTGCCCAAATCCACAAAAAATGTGATGCTAATCATACTCATAATCACAAGAAAACGTTGGATGCAGTATTAATTTATTGAAACAGGCGACACGATCGACTGCCTTTATTTTTTTGGAAGTAAACATTGAAACAAGGGAGACAAATGTTACTATCTATATTCATCACCAGTCAGAACTGAACTATATAAATTCTGGACAAAATCAAATACAATAAACAAAGTAGCATGTAATGGAATGGAGAAAAAAAATGTATTTCGTTGCATTTTTTAATTCTCCTTTTTTGAATCATTTGAAGTAAATAATTGCCTATCAGTGCCATAACTGTCAAATGCGATTAATACAACATTACAATACAACGAACAACTGAAAGTACCACATTATTTCTTTATAATAGATTTTCGATTTCTATTATACATGGAATGTCTCACTGGCGATTAAAAATGTATAAATATGTACTAAGATTATTTTTCCATGTCTAATCAAACACAGTTTGAAACATGAAATAAAAAGTGTATCAAAAATAAACAAATGGAGTTCAACTCGATTGTATTTTGCATATTTTAAAGCAAAGCATTAATAAAATCAACAGTTAAAATACAATCGATATTGTTCTGTCAATTATGATTTGAAGGTGAGATAAGGCTCGAATTTTCCTATAATCTTTTCAAGTAACCCACACATTCACATTTCCTGGTTCAGATGTTTTGATTTTCTTTTCTCTATAAATTTTGTCTTGAATTTGCCTAGAAGATTTTGGCGCAGTAAAGCTATCTTCCATATTCATCTGCAAATATCTATCTGTAGCCTTTGTCTCTCGTATATCATGTACAGCGTCTCTTAAAATGCTTGGATTTGTTCGCCTATACGGCTCATTACGCTTGCTGTTTCCATGTGGTTGATTAATTTGTAATGACCTTTCCCCACAGTATTCTACCACAGCAAGTTTTTGGATAAAACTGAATTGACTGGGTGCCTTAATTAAAGTTGTGACACGTTTTTTAAATTTTTCATCTCCTTTAAGCTTTGTGTAATATCGGTGGAATGAAAGTACTTCTTCAGGTTGTGGTTCAATTGGAATATATATATAATATTCTTATTTTGTACTTGTTTCCTACATATTAAATTGTTTTTTGTATAAACCAGACGCAGTCTATTTTCGGATTCAAGCAAAAACGTCTGGTTTACAGTAGTTCCCGCATGCGTGTCCCATACACCACAATCGTCGGGAAATTCATGTTTGCCTTTATGGCTATTACCAGTTATGTCTATTACAAAATAAACATTATTTTTAGGCCCTGGGGGTATATCAGTCGGGCAATTGTTAGTGTTAGTGAGAATTGATAAAATGTCTTCGTTGCTTAAAAATTTTCCATTTTGCTTCAATTTATTTATGCAACCTTCATTGTTTTCATGATCTGTAGCATTCTCGTTCTCCATAGAAACATTATGGCTAGAAAGATCACTGTCTACTGTATCTATGTATTTATCAACATATTCTTTCACATCATCATCTCTGACACCATCATCTCTATCAGCATCATAACAATAAATACTGTTACCATCCTCGGACCCATTGAACGATAGTTGACAAACTTTTAATGGTAGTTGCTTGCGTGATTGTATGGCTCCATCATCATAATTGTTGTCATCATCAGCTAAGTCATCTTCATGAAAGCAATCGCTCTCACAGGCAGACGATCCAGAAGACGCTATTTTGCGTTTTGTACTTTGTTGTCGATTCTTATTTAGTCCACGTTCAGTAACGTCCGTGACTGCCGCAAAGTGGTTGACGTTGTAATACACATTTGGTTCTGGCATTTTTCCAATTGAATACCACAATACTGTCAATGGTGAAGCGGATTCGATCGGATGGCTTGGATAAAAGATTTTGTTGAGGTAGATTCGGGCACCATCTTTCTCACCATTAACATTTGGGTATATGCTTCTTATTGGGCGCATGATGACATCACAAAGGGCTAGTAAATGCCAAGCATTTGAAAAAGCTCCACTTATACCAGCATCAAAACATGCTTCATCGTAGTCGCTGGATACCAAGTATAATTCATTGCTAATTGGGTGATTCATATATGCACCCATGTTTTTCACCAACTGTATACATGTTAGATATCTCAACTGAGTTGCAAGAGATTCATTGCCAAGGAGTAGGATAGAAATTGCATTATACAGGCAGTTCCCATCACCTGTGGTTGTTATGGGATTACCATATACATCGTTGACATAGTTGGCGATGATATATGCAGCGATGGAATCAGCACTTGGGAAGTCTGTATGTTGCTTCACAGGAATAGATAGCCGGGGCTTAAAAAGCAGTTCTCTATCAACAGCAGCGGTCAATGTATTGAGGTCTTTTGATCTTGCAGCCTATAAATGATATATTATAACAGTTAAAATACAATCGATATTGTTCTGTCAATTATGATTTGAAGGTGAGATAAGGCTCGAATTTTCCTATAATCTTTTCAAGTAACCCACACATTCACATATTTCTGATGGTGTTTTATAATATTTAATGCAGCTATAAATGTGGTTTTTTTTAAAAAAATAGTAATGGCGGCAGACATCGCAAACATTATCCGATTTATGTTACGGTGTATACAGAATATTAATATCATAATTTTATTACTTCATTTGGCTATTTAATTCTGCTGATGATCCCTCGGCGTGTTGGAAACGGTTAATACTATACTGCTCTAGTTTAGCGTGCTTACGAGCACGGACAGAAGGCTTACAAAGAAAATATACAGTGTCATCAATTAAAGAATATGATATCCGAAGAATGTTTCAAACTTTAACAAGTATACTAATAATTGACCTATAATTTCAAAGAATACAAGTATAAAAATATATGATATAAAATATATTCTATAATCAGTCGTTTTTGAAATTGCTGAATTGGTAAAAGTGTACATTATATTTGTTTATTTATTGTTGGAACGGAACGGGAAAAAATTATGTTTAAAAACACTACATGAGATAGCTCCTATTTGTGTTGATTTTATTTCGACTAGAAACATGCTAATAACTCTATGATGTAAATTTACTAGGCGAAAACTCGTTTTACAGTTTGTTATTATGCGTGCTAAAAAAGTTGTACTATTAATATCCGGTATAAAACAGTTGTTCCACTGTTTTCAATTTCATATTTCACCTGGTCTGAATCAACCGGTAATATGGACCGTATCAGCCATGGTACGAATCAGCCTTGATGCAAATCTGCCAGCATTCATCATTTTCGTGTGATGTACATTAACATAAATAATTTTTATAGTTGTTATAAAGAGATAGTTCTCGTAAAACAAGACTATTTCCCATAAATGCTTAACAAATCATTGAGAGTTGTAAAGATACATGTTTAAAAAGCATATATTTTAATTACTGTGTTCTGGTCGGTCCGTCGGCTTCTTTCATTCTTGGGGACCACGTTATTGCTAATGGAGACAATATATCTGGTAGCTATGTGATGACACAAACAATCAATTTACATTGAAAGGTGTGTTAGAGATATATTGCTGTTAAAAAATTGAACCATTAACAACCGTTAATTAAAAAAGGAAAATTTACTCACCATCGCGAGACGTTGCAGTGCACTGACAAAGTCAAACCTGGATCCATTCAAAGAACGACAGGAGGTACACATATAATCCAACTCCAATTCTCCCCATTGTCTTAGTTCTTCGTCACTCATGGACTGACACTGTCTATGGTACCAATTTGCACACGTAATACAGTAAACACACTCAAATGCACAAGTTGCACTACAACTGCCACAAGGATATTTATTGGCGCACTTTGGACCCATTTTGCACAATTAAATTACAATAAAGATATATTTATCATGTAGCAAATTATACTCGTTGAAGCATAAATTCAGAAATGATAAAAATTGCTATTGCGAACCTTATATATATACCATATAAAACAATTACAAAACAATCTCACCATTCTCATTAATGTTAGAGCATCCTACCTTTTATTTATTCACTTCTTTGATTTGTACCGCCATCTGTAACTTCCGTGGAAAGCCGCTTTGTCAAGGTATGTATTAGAATCATAGTTTGCTGCCTTATGCATTGTTTGCCTTAAAACTATAGAAATTACAAAATAATTCACCATTCTCATTCATTGTACAACACCCGATTTGTATCTACTCACTAATTATATTTGTACCGCCATCTGTAACTTCCGTGGACCGCCGCTTTGTCAAAGGATGTATTCGAATCATAGTTTGCTGCGTATGCATTGTTTGACTTAAACTATAGAAATTACCAAATAATTCACCATTCGCTCAATCATTGTAGAACACTATGCTTATCTATTCACTAATTTGATTTGCACCGCTATCTGTAATATATGTGGACCGCCGCTTTGTCACTTTATTCACTCAACGTTTCTGCCTTACATTTATATTTTTTGTATTTATGGCTATTGGACAATTTGGAACATTTTATGAACAAGATAAATGTTTTCTGTCAATCCAAACATATAACGTATCTATCATTTTTATACTTAATTAAGTTCTTTCACGAAACTTAAATGAAAAATAATGTATTTTTAAAAATGTTTTGTAACGTAGAATGGTAACATATGTGTCGTAGTGTAAAACACTGATATATTATAAAGTTCAAACAACTTAAATTTACACTTCTGTGTGCAATTAAAATGGCCTGAACTTATATACAGTCTCACATATAGAAAACAATATTTTTAGTCCATGAAAACGAGGAGTCCGCTCACGTGTACTGTTTAGGTATGAATAAAATGAATACACTGATTAATAATCTTAATTATGGTACTCATTATCTTTGTTCCCTTGTAAGCTGCTACATCTGAATGCGTCTGTCCGTGTGTGCGACTCTCTCTCTCCATCTCTCTCTCTCTCTCTCTCTCTCTTTCTAATGACAAATAAAATAATATAATTGCCTGAAAGTGAAAGTGAAACAAAGCAAAATACATCAGCCCGTATACATAAGACTCACCAGCTTGAATGCACATATATATCTACACACACGCACGCACGCACAAACACATACATACGTACGTACATACATGCAGATATGCAATAATTTAATGCCATATTTTCATGATCAAACGGGAAAACTGAGTGAAAGCGATTACATATTTAATGAACAGTCTCTTATAGTATGTCTCTGATACATACGTTATATGTTTGGATTGACTAAAAAGGCATACACGTTGTAAACGTTCGCGCTAATATTTTGATTCGGAAACTGTTATAATTAGAATGGTATTAATTTGACAACTTAAAATGTTTGTGATGTTTTGAATATTCATTATCAAATTAAATAAAATTTAAAATGCAAGGTAAAGATGCATCTTTCATTGTGCACATTTATCTGTCTTTTTCGTAACATATAACAGTAAGACAAGAATAATGTTTCTGAATTAAATTTGTCAAATTATCGCAAAATAACTAATTATGCAGTTTTCAACCATTTTATCTGTATAAATTTATTGTTCCAAATGTTATTATAAAACATATTATATAAGAATTATCAAAATATATGTTACAAATAACTACTTGTCAGTTGTAGTTTAAAACTGGGCCGAATTGTCTTTGGATGGGCCGAATTGTCTTTCGAGTTGGGCAGAATTGTCTTTAATATTGCGCCGAATTGTCTTATTTTCGGTCCAAGTTGGGCCGAATTGTCTTTGGTCCGAATTGTCTATAAGCCGTATTTATAGATCTTCACATGTCTCATACCAATGAATTACATGCGAAGAAAAGACTGCTCTATCATTAGAAAATAATGAATAGGCACTTAGTTTCTCTTCAAGTTAAAAATAAAAAATCAATACCATGTATATGATTTCAAAATTTTATTTTTAATTAAGATGTCAAGAAGAAACATAATAGACTGCTATAGCCCTAAGCGACAACATAATGTTAATAAAGACAATAACAAATACATGTAAACTTGTACAATATCGTGCATATATTACTGTTGTCATTCTCATTGATTCACAATGAGTTACATCATGTTTTTTGTGGATTTGGTCAGGTTTTGGGTAGTCTCCCCCTATCATGGTTTTTTTTTTGTGTGGATTTGGTCAGGTTTTGGGTGGTTTTGGGTAGTCTCCCTTTTGTAATTTCCATACGATGTAAATAATAAATGCGGCATAATTAGTCGTCGGTTTCAACAAGATAGTAATATTTCCAATGTTTTCTTGTGGCTTTGAGTATATTTCATTTGATTTACATCATGTTTTTTGTGGTTTTGGGCAGGTTTTGGGTGGTTTTGGGCAGGTTTTGGGTGGTTTTGGGTAGTTTTGGGTGAATCGTGCGGCCGGGAGATTGCTGCCTCAGTTTGTCCTTGGGAATGGCATACAACTCCTCTTTCCTCAGCATACTATTGACAACAAACTGTTCCATGTGCTATTTAAACATACATGCCAACCATTACGCTTTTGGCGTAATCATTACGCCTTTTGTCACTAAATTACGCGTTACGCTTAAACGTATATGGATTACGCTTTTTCGGTATATCCACCTCCCCCCAAAAAATCAATTATTTGTTTTCTCGTTATTATTAAAGTTCTATTAATCCCACAGACCGTATTTTAGAAAAAACGACATTTACGTAACTACAATATAAGAGTACGCTAGCCCGTGGACTTTCGTAACAGTATCATGTTCTGTTTATAGCTGTTTATGTTCTACTGAATTGAATTGAATAATTTGCTTTAAGTGATTCGTCCCGAGGGCTCTTATCACTGTTTTATCCGTCAATGGACGGTTATTTAATTATCCTGAGGGTGGGTATGGTGCCACCACCCTGCAGGCGTTTATGTGTTCAGGGAACACTATTTAATTAGGCCGTCACATCTGAGTAACTATTGAGCTACTGCGGTGTGATTGTAGGGCCTGTAAGTATATATATGAGTGGGAATAGTTCCAGCACACACTCATATTCATGCCATCCGGTGTTTTTGGTTGTTATTGGACGTGCTAAGCACGTGTAGTTGCTGGAGCAGGCGGAGTAGGTAGAGGGCGAGGCGAAGGGCCAGGCTTGGTAGGCTGCTTTTCTGGGTGTATCCCCTATTTATATACTCTGTGCTTTTATCTAGAGTAAATTTTAGTATACAGTGCTTTTTGTGACGTTCTTTGACATTTGGTGTTATGTGTGAGAATTATTTGAGTTTGTTGGTTCTAATCTGTTATGTGCAACATTGTGTTGCGGTGTCTGATGACCTTGGGCTTGGGTCACCTTATAGATGCTATTTGGGGCCCTATTAGTGACTTAATTTTCTACGTTTGGTTATAGTTGCAGCCTTGTGCCGCTGGACCTGATAGTCTTGGGTTTGTGACTACCTTATATTTTCTAGGTTTGGGGTCTTATCGTAATTACTTTCTGATTTTTAGATGTAAGTGCGGCCTTGTGCCGCTGGGCCTGATAGTCTTTGGGTGTTTTAGACTACCTTATATATCTAATTTGGGGTCACTTCCTATGTTCCTATCTAGTTTATGTGCACCGGTCTCGGTTCACTGATTTGTGGTACTTTTAATTATCCTAATTATCGTTGGATGTGTGGTTTTGCACTGTATACTTTATTTATATTGCTGAGAGAGGTTAAGAAGTGACAGATTAGAGGCAGAAAGTGGTGAGTAGGGAGTTAGCTTTTGGTTTTGTGTTGATTTTTCCTACTGCCTATTTTTATGCTTTTTGATTGTATTCTATCATTTGATGTAACTATTTATGACCATTATGATGTTTTTTGTACTCAGGTTAGTGTGGCTTATTTTTGTTTGCTAAGGTTTTCCTCAATTTGAGGTCAGGTGTGTGGTTTGGTCAACTAGATGATGACTAGTGGGTCCTTGCAGGAAATATCCTGGGCCGTTAAGCGACACGGTCAAGGGTTTTTCACTGTCACACCCAGAAGACCGCCCCCGGTCCAGTCCGTGAGGTTTGGTGGCCAAGCGACAACATATGGGCCTCTGCCGGAAATATCCGGGGCCGTTAAGCGACACGTCAAAGGTTTTTCATAGTTGTGCCCAGATACCGCACCCTGGTCCGTACCGTTGCTTAGTTCACCTGTCCTTAAGAGGTTCCTTGTTAATTCGTTTTAGGGGCCTACACTTTCTGTCTTTACAGGGATTTTATTGTGATTATGGTCTAAATTTTATCTATTTTTTCTATGTTTTTAAGGAATTCTATCATGTTTTTATGTGTCCCTGCTAAGTTTGTATTAGAGTTTAGTAAAATCTCTGGGTATGTATAGGGGGCTTTAATTTCTAGCTGTTTTGATCAAAATTTGTCCCTTTCTTTTTTGGTTTTGGTACAATTGTTGAAGATATGATGGAGATCTTCAGGGGTGTTACAATTGTAGCAGTTTATGTTATGAGGAAAGGGTCCTATATATTTTCCCATGCTGTTTGCCAGCCTGGTTTTACCTATAGTTATTCTATTTATGATAGTTTGTTCTATTGGTAAGCCCCTGGGCGGTTTTATGTTCCTTTTAACTTCCTTAACCGTAGTGTACAACACTCTCCCTTTTGTACTGGTATCCCAATCGTTTTGCCATTTTTTATCTATTTGCGTATTTATTATACTGTATAGTTCTGAAGGACTATATTGTAGTGGCTCGAAATTTGGTTCGCCTAGTTTTTCTTTGGCTAGTTTGTCTGCCATTTCGTTGCCTTTAATTTCAATGTGGGAGGGGATCCACAAGAATTCTACAGTAATATTTTTGGTATTTAATTGTTTTAGTTTGGTGTTTATTTGATTGAGAAACTCTTCCCTACATTTAGTGGTGTTTGTTTGAATTGAAGAGAGGACACTTGTTCTACTGTTGACCTCGATTCTATTTATAGAATCAGCATGCGTAGTGAGGAGATACCAGACTGGTTTCCAAATTTAATCTTTACTCGCAGATTCCATATTCTAATTCATATTTCTTGCAGAACCAGTCTAAATATATTTTTAGCGCTTGAAAAGTATATTTTATTTTACTCTATGCATTTATGTGAGCAAAAATTCCCAGATAAATTAGAAAAAGGCAACCGAAAACCCCCGAAACGAAATATAACAGAATCCTCTAAATATTAAGAAAAAAAAGAGTACAGCATCACGTGACAATTATTTCCGGCCGTGTCGAAAGAATTTTAAAATTTAGCGCTAAACGTCTTAAGTAGGTTTCTAGTCAATGTGTGTAAAGCTAAAAGTGCTACATATGAAAACTTGAAACAGTAAAGGATGAGAAGGGCAAATAATCGTTGTTTATTGAAATTTTAGCATGTCATATGTGGATTACGCTTTTTCTGCCTAGATTCCGCTTTTTGACCACTTGGATTACGCCATTTCCTCGTCAGGGGTTGGCATGTATGTTTAAACCATCAGCCCTCATCTTGTTTATTGTTTTAAACAATATTTTCAAAATTCTTATGCTGTTTTTGTAAAATAGTTATGAGTGGTTTTTTTAACGATGTCATATAAAAGCAAAGCATCAGAAGTCAGTCTTTGAAAATCTGCTTCTCTAAAACCATGTTAGCGTCAGTGTCTCTTAAGACTTACAGCAATCACAAGATTAAATGAACATGGAGATATTAGTGGCCAAAACATTGAGGTCAGGGTCGCAAGGGACAATAAAATTGGGTGAACGGTTTTGGCCATATCATGTTTTTAAAAATGCTATTGGGGATTGCACAAAAGTTTAGAATCAGACCTGGATAAATATCGAGATTCACAAGTCAGAAGGTTTTGGGTCAAGGTGAATATGGTATAATTCTAAGCCTTTAAAATTAGTAGCTTGGTAAATGCTGGTCTATCCATCCTTAGATTGTTACCAGCCTTATTGCCTCTTGAACTCAATATTGTGATTTATTTAAGATGTAAATAAATCACTCTTGGCTAACGTTGAACTTCTAGCACATTTTAGTTAAGTTATAATGCATAAGCATTAATTACACACAATCCCTTGACAAAGACTAAAGTATTGTGAACTAAATCACAAATTAGCCTTAAATTTATATCACAAGCTCAAAATTATAGTGTTCCAAATGCGAATGTTTGTTATTCTAATGTACCGGTAGTCTTGAATGAACTGATACACCAACAGTATGTATCACAATGATCGAATCCAGAATGTCATTTAATGAATTCACAATAATCCAAAAAGAGGGATTTTGTCCAAAATGGCAATGAATACCCTATAATACCAATGAATATTTTAAACAAATGGTCCATTTCAAATTATATCTGAACATAACTGAAAAAGAATCCACATACTGAACTTTAAACAAGAATGAACACATTTGTTTAACACATTACACAGCTTTAAATAAAACCCTAAGACAATAAAATGACCAGATTACAAATCAAATGTTCTCTTCCAGAATATTGTAAGTTTGCAAACAAGGCTAGATCATGTATTCCGATATCGATAAACAATATGACATGACAGTAAAGCATGAGAATAATCAGGTAGGCCAAACGTCTACCCTCAGTTAACCGATCAAGGTCAAATACACAAATTAATATACGTAATATATATTTATCTTTCAACCAACCAACAAGGGAAAAATAACAGGTAGTTATAAAGGATTCCGTCCTAAGTTGTACCAAACTGTTTTGATACGAAAAGCCATCTAAAATTATATAATACCATCACCAAACTTAAGTAATATAACATTTTTTAAAGCTATATTTCCAGTAACAAGTCTAACCCAAAGCATAACGGCTCTAATTTTTTATGAAACGGATCGAAAGAAGCCCACTGGTCGCTTCAGACAAGATGTATGGCGGGGTACTTATACTCAAATGAGTCGACTTCATACATTTTCTAAATTTATACTTTACTTTTGTTTTGTCTTCGAAATTCGAAAATGTCGATCAATGTTAAAATTAAACTTGTGTTCTAAGAACGCTGAAAATCGCGTTTAAAGGCGGTCAAACTTCCACGTACATCAGCTTTTCCTCCTCTAGCAATAGTTTGACGATGCTTAATATGGTCACATTGCAAATCAAAAGGGGATATGTATTTTGTGAATACTAAACCCATTCATTGGAAAAACAGTATGTAATATAAAGATCTGATCTAGGTAAAAATATATGGATGGATTCCTAACCATAACATTTAAACGTTTTTGTATAAGCTAAGTTTATAATATGTCTAAACGGACTGAAGGGTTCAAATATATGAGAGTCACTGTCACACCTCTTCTGTGGTTGCTTGACTAGTTCTGCTAGCCAATGGTTTTAAAGGTCCTTTATGTGATGGGATAAGAAATATAAACTAAAATTCATTAAGTAAGATGACCTGCTGAATGCTTCTGCAGTATACGCAATGCGCAACGAAGAAATGCCGAGTAAAGCAGCTTAAGTGAAGATCAACAGTACGTAGAAATCTAAAAATAAACTAATCAGTTTGTGTATTTTGTACATGGAAGGTATTTCAACTTTGAAAAAAAACGCGTTTCTTTTTTCCACTTCATTGATATCTTTGAGATAAGAGAAAGTACTGTATAAAATCATTAGTTTGAGTTCATGGTTTTTTGTTGCTTTTTATTATCAAGACGTAATTGAAATACTTGGTCATCAAAAAGGTGTTTCATAAATGTGTGTGTGTGTTTATGTTTGATTTGGAAAGTGCCCAGTTAATAACAGTTTCTGGACATATTTTTTCATTTAAATCCGAATAGCTTTTTATTTTTTTCAGAACATTGCAGCAAAGACCGGATACATAAGCAAAGTCGTTTAAAATGTAAATCATCACGGATAAAGGAGAACAGTCTAATAATAAAAAGCGTCATCAGCGTACTACCCTAATTTGAACTAAATTTCATTATAGAAAATGCCTGTAACATTTGTGTTCTTTTGTAAGAAGTTAAAGTAGGGTGCGAAAAGGTCTTCCTGGCGACAACCTTTGTCCAATTTGATACATGGCAATAAATGTCCATAATTAATGACATAACGTTTAGACTTATTGCAGAATATTGTAAACCATTGACAAATACATTCCCCAAAATGTAATGATTTCAGAGCTTTCCTTAGAAAGTCACATTCGATGGAGTCGAAAGCTTTTTCGAAGTCGGACAGTAAGAGAAGACCAGATTCATTTCATTCTTAAGATAATGTACAAGAGCAAAATTCTAGTATTTTCACCGAGTAATCTCCCTTTCATAAAACCCTTGTGACTCAGTAATAATGAAAGGTAGGACTTTCCTTGACCCTGAAGCAGTTGATGGTGAAGCAGTCTTGTAATATACATTAATTGATTTCCAATTTATAATGAATCTTCTGTCGTTACGTGCTATTAATGATTCCACGAGACTGAAATTCTGAAGAAAAACGATGTTGCATATCATATCCAGCATGTAGAGACCTGAAAAGAAAGCCGCATGGATCTTTCCAAAAGAATGTGTAGGATTCAACAGTAAATCCATCGGAAACAGGGCTAAACAAAGAAGTCAACGCGTTTCAAAGCTGATAATTTGACTTCGATTATCTATATAAACCCGAATGTTTGACAGTAAGTTATGGCCACAAAACTGTGTTTTTACAAGTATAACAATTGGGCAGATTACGAATAAAGCAGATGTGACACCACGGGTAATGACATAATTCCTAAACAAAATAGCCCCACGTCGGCATTGTCTTAAACCTACGATCAATGTCCTAAGTTTTAACGCCATTTTTCAGCACAAGATAGGCTATACATGGCGGCCAATATACATGGTGGAGGAAGAACCCTGGAAACCACGAAAAGCTACCGGCAAGCTTTCTCACACACTCACACTGATCGAGCCTGAGACTCGAACCCACGCTGACAGATGTGAAATGATAGTGATCCGTAACGGTGAGCGCTTTTAGACCACTAGGCCAATCAAGCTTTCTAACATGTTTGCTATGTTTTAATCGGTAGAGTTGATTGGAGACGATGTTTACGGAACAAATTTGCGTTACATCTTCATAGTAAGTCTTATTTTGTACACATTCTTATTAGCATAACAACATAGTTCAAAGTGTATAAAGTACAGTTCAGGCAGTGCCAGCATTCCAGGGCCTTAAGCACTGAAAATAGAATGCACCCCCCCCCCCTCCAATGTGAAACTTAAAAAAGGGAGGGGGGATAAGTGTTGCCATCATTCCACATCAAAATACTCGTACATGCCGATCAAAATGGTCATAGATAAGTTATTCAGTTTTATCATCAACAGTTAAATTAATTTTGTATTGTACCCCTGTTGGACTGGTTTTCTAAGCACGTGCATAGTGTGGTTAATATCTAGTCCGACTCTGGTTCATCGTATACGTCATAATGTGTACACGTCAGTGTTCTGTTTGTCTTTGAGCAATATAGCAGTGCACGTCAGTTCTTGTGGGTAAATTGCATTTATGGCAACTAGGAGAATTCGTAGCCTGCCCTCTTCCATAGATTTTCTGGAATTTTATGCTATTTCATATTATGCAGTATTACGCCTTAATAATAAGAATTTTTGTACGAAATCATCGTGTACATGTTCAAAACTAAAATTGTCCCTAAACTTCAGATTTTATATTTATATAACAATAACGGCAAAAATGTTTCAATTTGAAATCAAGTGATGCAGAAAAATTTGATATTTATTATGTAGGAATAAACATTTCTTGGCTATCTTGTTCAGCGATTATTGTTTATACCGAATATAATGAATCAACGAGTAACAATATGAATCCTAAATATAAACAATAATCAAGGTACTAGGACAAAATGGTTCGGACAAAATGGTGTGGACAAAATGTTAAGTTAACGTAATGGTATTGGACAAATTGACATGGATAAAATGGTGCTGACAAAATTATACGGACAAAATGCACAGGATTAAATGGTACAGACAAAATGTACAAAATTAAATAGACCCAAACAATTTGTTACTAAATAACATGTATAGGCTGATATCATGAACTGACCATGGACGATTTATAATAATTACCATTACAAACATCTTTTTTCAATTTTAAAATAAAAAATAATTCAAGAAAAATAAAGCGCAAACTATAAAGCTACATGACAAAAGACAAGTACAAACCCTTTGACTGCTACAAAATATTTTAGAAATATAAAAACAAGCTAAAAATGTCACACTTATAAGGCATACTCAAATAAAATTTATCATACGAGGTCAAACTTTTTTTTAACCTAGTTGCAGTCTGATAACATTTATATTGAGCACTCACGCAATATCTCCCAAAATATGTAACTGGATCTCGGTTACTGTAATAGACCACTATGGTGTGAAGTGCTACGTTGATGCAAACATATGTTTCTTCTTTCTGGTTGTTGTTCCCAGTTCCAGTTGACAACGATGATCTTGAGTAATATGCTGCTACTGTTGTAGTTTTCGCGCCAATTTTGTGACAGTCCGATGAGCAAAACCATCAACGTTGTTAAAAGCATTGTGCCAACCCTTGAGTGCATTGTTGCTGCGAGCAAGGTTATCCATTACTCTACAATATTGGCTCCACAGCTGAACTGCGAATCTTGATGGACATCTTCTTCTTCTCCATTATCTTCCGATGAAGTTGTCCTTCATGTAATCACATATTACTTCAATTTTTCAGTATGCTGGATATGCGGTCAGAATTTCGAAGACTTCTGTGACGCTATCTGTTGAAATAAAGGCCAGAGCAAGAAGTCAACAAAAAGCGCGAAATCAAGTTCATCTCTATAACGTTCTGAAAAACCTTCTGATTGCAGTTTCCTTCAGACGTACTGACGCAAGTGAAACATGTATCCAGTTATTGTTGCCATTGGAAATATATTCTGAAAAGCTCGCATTGCTGCCAATTAAAATCAAATACAACAGTAACTGGATCTAAACTTGCATGAAAGGTGAGAATTTTTTGAAGGAGTTGTTGATATGCTTATTTGTATTTGTCGGATAGTATTGCATACACTGCAGGAAAAACTTTGCAATTGTAAAAGTCATGTCTAGTGTACGATCGTATCCACTCGGGCTGACTCGAAATGTGCCATTGGCAAACCAATGTTGGCATCTCGAAAAGAAATGCAGATCATCGTCTGCTGCACAAATGATAATGTTATCTCGGTTGACACGGATGAATGGGCGGTTGCTATTTGTCTGAGAATAAACCATAAGTGTCTTGTTGATCGTTCGGTCCAGCCATTTGACGATGCCTTCATACATCTTGTGATAAGGTTGCTCATTTTGGAAGTAAATGAGCGGCTGCAACTGCAACACTCAGCAATTCATTGTGAACAATTGACCGTGATGCTTCTTTGATTGCTTCGGCTCTCCTTTTCATGTAGACACGAGCTGTTTCAACTTCGACTTGCCGATGCGTTACCGTGTGATATGAATTCCAACTTCAAGAACGATTCCATTCGCTTGTGTGTATGAATTCGTGCCCTGCACATTCTTCTTCACAACGTCAGAGCTTCTTGCCATCACTGCTATCGATACTCTTGGCAAATAAATAACCTTGAAAATGAATCTTTGCGAGTCCCTTTTTATTCTAGCATGATGAAATGTTTTAACACGTTTAGTTTAATAATTACATAATCAAGACAATAAAGCCCTCTTAAAATGATATGCAACTGTTTGCGAATTTTTTCCAGTCATTAAAATTGCATTGAATTACTATTTGGGTATCGTTGCATTTTGTAGATTCGGCATAAGTTATTTTCAGTTTCACGTGAGTTTTAAAAAAAATACAATTAACATTTCCTACGTTACACGAAAATTTATTTGTATTGGTAACTACTTCAGTTAGTTTATGGATATTTTAATATGTGTATGACAATTCAATTTTATTATGATTTTAGGTATTTAGATTTTAGGAAGCAGCAGAGAGGGTGGACAGACCGAAACTATTTCAAGCAAACCGAAACTATTTCAAACAAAATCTTAAGGATTTCAAACCGAAACCAATTCAGGCAGACAAAAATAAAAAAGAAATCCTTTAGGATTTTACGCTACAGACCCGGCACTGATGTGGCTGCGGAGACGAATTGAATATCCTTGAAATTGCTAGCAATTTAGGATTTCACAAACAGACTAATTTGTAAAACCTCACCTCGTAAATCAATTAGATTATTGGACTGGTCAGTGAGTTTGAAATTAATTCTCGTTAAAGAATCATTATGACATCGCATATATACTGGATTAGTTGGATCCTCAATGATTAGAAACCCTGGAGGAGCCGTTGGTGCAAATGAGTATAAAATATATCCTTGTTGTGCTTGATTTGATCTTTCGAGATTTATTTGATAACTTCCTTCGATAACATCACATAGTAGATTCACTGCAATCACCGAGGATATATTGACGTTTTGAGGAGCGATATGTCGCCCACCGCCGTCTGGGTCATTATTATGTTTGAGGATATTTGTTTGTGGTGGTGGTATTCTTTTTCCATGCGGCGATTATTCGTAGGAAATACTCATCGAGGAGATCATTAACAGATTTTTTTTTTAGTTCATTTGGGTTATACCCAGGAAATTTGAAATCGTGTAAATCAGCTTCTGTGATATTGTAACCGGTTAGGAATTTTTGTTTATCTCCATTCTTATCATTAATTATTATCTGAACTATTCGTTTGTTGATATATTCCATGTCCGATACAAGCTGATTTAATATCTCAACATATTTTATAATCTCGATGCGTGAACTCGTTATATCAGAGAGATGCTCCTGGAAACTCTGTCGTAGTCTCTCTAGTTGTGTTTTATGTAATTGATTAATCTCTTTCAAATAATCAATGACGTTATTTAGAGTGAATACAATTGCAATGGATGAATCAGGAGTTTTATTAAAACCAAATTCCCATTTCATGGTAATGTTATCGAGAAAGGTGAATCTATCAGTAAATTTTGCATTTTTTATACCAGGTAAATAATTTCGATATGATGGAACAATTTCGTGGTATGATTGTACATCTGTGACATAATCAGATTTTTGTGGTTCTGGTGGTATTTGATAAGATGTCCGAGGTGGGATTTCAGGCCAACCCAATATTGTCCTTTTAGAACTCTGATAGATGTCTACGACATATCCGGGTGAGTTTATCTCAATGGCAGATGATAACGTCGGCTCGTGAAGCGTTATAGCGATTTTTGATTCTTTTCCAGTAATGGATTTTATTCTGCTTTGTTATTCATTATTAATTTGTTCAATTTGGTATGACCCAGATGGTAGCGAAACAACGTTCCAATCTGGAGTACCATTGGGTTTATTCTTGCCCGCAAACACCAGGGAATTATTCGGTTGTTGACCACCAAAAGGTGTTGATCTAATATTAGGTATATGGTATACTCGTAATTTTGCTAGTGCTATCTCCTTCACGGGAACCGTAGTAGGGAAATTCACACTGAATTCAGGATTCGTCGAGGTTATTGATATCATGCTGGTTTTCACCGGGTTTGTGTTTTCCGCTATTCGTTGAAGTAGTTCTTGCGATGTTGCCATTGTTATTATACTCATGTTGTTTTTCTAATTTTGACATCGCGGAATCATAAACACGTACCATCGCGGAAAACTCATTATCGGATATTAATGTATCATCGAGGGAGGACGATATCATCGAGGATATTTGTGAGTACGCGGTTGACACAACATGGAACCTAACTACGTAATCCTGCAGTTTACGCTGGCTGCATGATGATATTTTTTTTGTTATAATCGAAATTATTCCCGCGATTGTTGTCGCCGCTGATATGCAAATTGGAACAGCTATCGGAGCAAACATTGTCAACGTGGAGAGTATAATACCAGCTGCGGTAATTCTTCGTCGGTATTTTTTTATTTTTACTTGATACTCCTCAGTGAGTGCTTTAAGTTTAGTTTGAAATTCTCTGACCTGATCATAGCGATACTGTTGTGACGCTGCCGATGATGACATTTTATTTATTACAACAGATTTCATATTGTTGGCGTTAAATTCGCCAGCGTTGAAAATCCCATGGATTTTTAATTCAATTGTTTATTTAAATCCATTACGAATTCCACATACCATGTTACTGAAACCCTAGCCAAATTATTATCAGTGGATGCTATTGTGAATCGTTCAATTGTTACTTTGTCGATGATTGTTGATATCATATTGTTGACCCCAGATGAACTCGTTGATGAAATATTAAATTGAGTCGGCGACACTAGTGTTAATCGATAAATACCTTTGACAGTCGCGGTGATACTTAATATGTTAGTGGATGGTGTCCACGTAAATGATCCGTGTTGGATCGTGTATACTACGTTGTTGGTTTTCTCATGCGGAAACTTTGTATTTTTCAAGTGTTTCTATCATCCTCGTTAAATCATCTTTGATTTCCTCGATGCTGTTTTTCATCTCATCGATGGATTTTCTAATATCCGGGAGTTTTATGTCGAGTTTATCTAATGAGATTCCCCCAAAGAATTTCTCAATGAGATTTTTACGAAAAGTTGAAAACTTCTCAATATGATCTCCATACCTAGATTGGAGTGTTGCTAATTCTAACATAGCGGCTTTTACGTATGATATTTTCAATGTCTGATGAATACTGTTACTTCTATTTGATTTAAATCATTTATTTATAATTGTTAAATTCAAATTTGTCATTTTTGGGTTTAAAATTCATTAATTGGGAGATATCTATCCTGGAAAATTCAGGCTGACCTAGACTCTATTTGTAAACAACAGGTGTGGCCTCATTTTCTGGCCTTGCTTCTAAGCAAGCCTTTAAAACGATTGGTTAATTTCAAGGACAACTTTTTATTTTTAGTTCTGTGGGTGAGAAATGGCTGATTTTCATCTAGATTATTCTATGTGTACGTGTTTTTATGATCGTACGTTCTTTCTGTGACCTTCTGGAAAATCACTTTGATCCCTTGTTTACGTAAAAACAGGTATTTAAGTTATTGTTTGGGAGAGAACAATTCAGTAGAGCTTGGGCTTTTATAATATAAAGTTGTGTTTTCTTTTTCAGTTCATTTTAATTACCGTGTACAGGAAATTGTGTCAATTCGTTGGAGCAAGAGGAATTATTTTATTTATCTGGAAAAGAATACGTGCTCATAGATTTTCATTTGGATTATTATAAAAACAAGAACTGACTAAATCAAGTGATATCGTCGTCCATATTGGATTACATCGTCAAGATTCGAACCGGGTACTATTAGGGCATTTATTTATCAGGACTCTTGCAATTCCATTAGTGGATTATTTTTGTGAATTCTATATTGACTTATTTTGGGACTTGGTTCTCTAAAACCGTAAGTTTATTTATTTTCTCTTATGAAAATATTTGTACTTAATAAATTGATTGTTAAAGTTTTACAAGCTTGTTAGTTTTCACTCTTTCTTTGTTGCTGCTTATTCGAGCCTAAGCACGTAACAATACGTGGAATCCCAAAGAAATTATTTATTGGGGTTTCGATATTATCAATTATTCTCTGTTGTAAATGTTCAAATTTTGTTATATGGTCATTCAGTTTTTGTTGGGAGTCCACAATAGTTGAAATGAGGACGCCCGGTTTGAGTTTACCCTGATCGGAAAACAACGCGATAGTATCTTCTACTACGTCGCGTCGTTTTGTCAAAATATCATCAATGGAAACATTACTAGTTTTCAATTTACCCTGACGATCTTGAAATACAACTATTTCATTGGGATCAACACTTCCGAGATTTAACATTTCAGATATTTCATCTTCGGTTATTTTTTACATCACCGGTTGCAGATATTTCCGTGGTGTTTTTTTTTCAGGCTTGATAAAGATCTCCACCAAATATCAATCATTATACTCTAAGATCTCTCTAATAAGCGATTACTCGTATATTCGTGTACCGTTTTATGTGGTGGTTTTCCCGATGATGAAATAGCGTTGAGTACATTTAATACTTCTATGCCGCATATTGGTGGGTCATTCATTTTCTGTGTTGGTAGCGTGGAATAACAGATAGGAGTTTTTAAGTGGTTCATATAACGCATAAATTCTTTAGGCGGTGCTAATCCATATGAATCAAAATAAACAATCACACGCGGATCAATCGCGTATGCAACCAAGTGAATTCCAGGTCCGGTGCTGTTATCGAGATTAATGATACCGGTTTCAACGCTGTTTGGTTGTTGTGGTAATTGATCTCTCATAAAGACACCTCTAAAGTTTTTTATCGCTAGTTTTTTAGCAGCGTCGAGTAAATCAAAATTTGACATCGGCGATATCTGCGATATTGGAGTTAGTAAACTGTTCCTAGTGTCAGGCCCTTTTCGCTGTATCATGAATATGGAGTTTTTCGTAGTCTTAGACCCTTTCCTGGTCGTTTCTTTTTTTGTATCCTTGTCCAGTAGCTTTCTTTAGTGCCATCACTGCCGCTGTACCAACGGCTCCTAGCGTGGCGGCTTTTGCTACCGCTGGGGCCGCTGACGCAATTAACGCTGGTAACGCAGCGAAAAGTGGGAATATACCACCTGATTTTCTCATGTTCTTAATTGCGGCCGCAGAGAGAGTGGCCTGAACACCTTTTTTATCTTTGATGGCATCATTGAAGTGTTTTATCTGACGAGCTGTCAATGTCAGTTTATTCTAATCACCAGACATCTGATTGTGCTTCAGCGATATCGTGGTTCCACATTTTTTAGCTGATTCCGATTGGAATTTTTAAATTTGACCAGGAGTTAACGTAACACTAACATGACTAAATGACATTTTATTTAATACGAGATTGATCTAATTGTCTACATGTTTTCCACTGGTGCATCAACTACTCTCATTCGTCCACCAACACCTTCGAGTAGCATTGACTTGTCACTGAGAATTACAGCAACTGCTCTGTAATTAACAATAGCACCAGCACCAACAGGACGAGTTACACGAGCTCTGAAGTATATGTCAACTACGGATTGTCTTGTTAAGTCAAGATGTTCCAGCGAGAAGAAATAGATGGGATATAGTTTTCTAAAATCCAACTGTGATATTTGCAGAACGGTATCTACATTATTATCGCGTCCCATAAATATCAACAAACGATACGCGCGTGCTATTTGGTTGGGTCCGTAATCAAGTGTTATATCCTCGGATGGTTCCTGTTGGCCGTTTATTCTCAATGATACTTTATTAACACCTATTTGATCAAATATCATATGGCTGCGTTCCTGAGAGTTTAATCGCTCCCTGTCCTGTAACGCAATATATATACCTTGTCTTGATGCCAGGTGCCATGTAAGTGTACCATCGATATTAGAATCCATGGTATCCGTTGCTGTTGTTAGCCAACTTAGCAATGATTTTCCTCCGTGGTCCATAAATGATAGTAATTTTTCCTCTGCGGTGATTGATGGAGTGATTACTAGCATCCACAATGATAGTTTTGATATAATGACTTTACCAGCATCAACACCAACACCACGCCAGATTGCATCATTATCACTACCCTTTCGCACGAGTGCTACGTATGCTTCGCTCCATAGATAACTTTTCTAACATTTCTGCAAAATCCGAAAATATGATGTAGTGGAATCGCGCATGAAAAATGTTGACGCCGTTCTTGCAACATTGATACACGTGTTGAAAACCCCAAGTTGTGATTAGGATTAGTACTTTTTTATAACATCAAATTCAGCAGCTGGTCTTGCTTCGTGTACAAAAGAACCAACTGGTTGCGGATTAACTGCAGTTTCTTGTGGTGTCCGTAATTTAGTATACGGAATGTGTTCAGTGTGATCAGTAGATCCTAAAAGAACATCACAGACGGACCTTCCGATCTTGCATAATCATCAGAATATCTTGCTAACTCCACTATTGTTATGGCAACATCAACCTCACGCTCTATAGACTTGATTTCTCTTTCATCAATTATATATCTAGCACTCTCGAATAGCGCCATGATACCATTATTGACAAAACCAACTCAGATATTTTCATCATCTGCATATGGTGTATCACCAACATTTGTTACAAGTTCTCCTTCTACTTCGATAAACGATAAAGGAATAGAACTGATAATCGCGTATAGAATCATTCTTGGGTACTGGGGCGTCCATATCGAACGCTGTATCAGGAGCCGATTTGAACATATTATTATATATTTCTAGATCTAAATCGTGATCTCGCTTGCGATTTCAAACCAGTTCCCGCTATCATATTTTCAGTAATATTATCCTGGGCGCTGCTCAGTGATGCTATTTTGTGATCCACCGCGTTGTTTACTATTTTGTTAATACTGGCAGGCATAATTTCCGTAGATGGTAGTTACCAATGACGAAGTCACAAATGACGAAGTCATTGTTGGTTTCTTTCGTCGCCGAACTAACGCGAGTAGTTTTTCTTTAGCCGCAGAAAATGCTTTCCCGGCAACATCACCAACATCGTTAATACCCTTATCACGAATAACATCCATAGCTTTCATTGATTATTGTTTTGCGATTGGTACTATTTTGGGAGCCATTCTTGTAAATAACCCTGCAATGGTATTGCCGAGACCATCTCCATAGTACGCTCTATAAACTGGCAATCATGAGTTTACTACATAGACCATGGTTGGTTTGTTGTGGTTGTAGTGTATGATCATCTTATTTAAATGCTATTTACCTAATCGTAAAAATTGCTAGCAATGTCGGTGATTCATCACTGATGATGAAGTCATCAGCGACGAAGTCATCAAATTAATCACTGTGGTAACCGTCCGCTAGCTCATCAATAAATTCTCGATATACACCAATATCCATGATACCACCTTCAAATAGTCGTCTGCAGATATCAGCTGCCTCATTAATTATTTCCGGTGAGTTATTTCCAGCTCGTTTCCCTCCTACGAGAACTTCTAATCGTGATATATCCCCGAGAATACTATTAGGACAACGAACTAGACCACTACCTGAAACCCCCCTTGGATATCCACTAGCAAATTAATTTTTCAGTTGTACCAGTTGCACCCAGACTATCACCATCAGGTGGTTGTGACTCATCAGGTGGTGGTTGTTTTTTTTCTGTATACGTGCTTTACGTTTTGCTTTGATTTGTATTTTTATTTCTTCTCTTCGTTGTTTTCGTTCTTCGATTTGTTGTTGTTGTTGAATATCATAATTATCAATTCCTTCCCTAAATTTTTTATACCATAATTCTCTTTAATTTAAACGACTAATCCTTTTGTTTATTTTATATAACCAATCACCCCAGTCATCGCGTTTTATTATATTATCTTATACTTGTCTTTTAAAAAAATCTCTTCTTGAATGATAGCTGTTAGCAGCGAAATTACCAAAAGCTTGATAATCACTGGATTTTAATAATATTGGATTTAATAATTGTTCGGTTCTCGTTGTAAAACTGTTTGAAATTCTTGTCTCGTTTGGAGCTTATTTCGAACGGAATCACGAATCGGAATAAATTTTTTAATCGCTGATAATCGTTCGCGTGTTAATTTAGTTGTTAAGGCTTCACCTACCATTATAATATAATATACGATCTAAATTTTAAGTGAAAACTCAAACTCGACACTATGTTCATACTTTCGCGTAGTGATTAAATCATCAGTGATAAATCACTGAATACTATCTTACCTGTCTATAGAATTTCTGTTCCGTACCTGTATATACTCAAACTTGCAAACATGTATGGTTTGTGTTTAGAGTGTCAATTATCCATGGTGAGATTTTTCATTTAATATGTTGAGGCAATCAAAGGGGCATTTTCATTTTGGCGGATTATCGCTTTTATTGTTTTGATTTTCGAGTTAATTGTGTGTTTGATTTCATATTGTTTCCCCAATTCACTTTTGACCTTTTCGACAGCAGTGAATAACGTGACGAACTTAATGATGTCGTTACAGAATGCAAGGGAATTATTTACTGCATGTTCAATTCGTTTGATCAGTCCATACTCCCTTGGAAGTACATATCTATTATTCCGAGCGCTATCATCGTCTTGAAATTCAGAAAGAATCTGATTACAATCTAATTTATCTGACAATTGAATTCCTTGATTTTTCAAATTTGAAATCTCATTAATAATGACATTTATCTTTTCGAAATTCATTTATATGAAATATTATATATCTAATATGATAAACAAAAACATTGGGGGTTTATTTTGACCCGTTTTCATTTTTGATATATACATATTTACATATTTGATATATACATATACACACAATACAAGATATCCTCATTTGGAACCCCTCGGGTGTTATTCACATCTGACCGGACCCAGAGGTACCACGAAACATAGTCACCGAGAGGAGATCTAACTCGTCAAATAACGGGATAGAACTGCAAGAATTTATGCTTGGTGAAATGGATGTCACCTTTACATATAGATATATACATGGTATTTACAAATATATGCATAATGGTATTTACAATGAAATGATATGGTATATACAAATAGGACAGCACAAGACAATACAACATATAACAATGACGTATAGATGGACACACAGCACATACACACACGGGGCTGTTCTACATTCAAACTGATACTACCTTATCCCCAACAAAACCACCCGGGTTGAATACAAAAACACATTCACACCGAGTGACGGTGTGTGACGTATGGTGGTTTCACGGTTTGAATTCCGAATGGCTTAAAGCCCCAATACTATAGGAAACTGCATGGCATATAAGCTTACTAATACATGAAAACCAATAATGTGGTGTGCGATTTTTATTCTTTCGTGTACTAATTATGATTATTGAAAGTATCTAAACGAAACCAAATACTTGAAAAAACATCAACAAAAAAAGGAATACCACATATTTGATTAATTTTCTCACAAAACAAATACTTGAAAAAAAACATCAAGAAAAGAATACTTGATTATTTCCATTGAGATCCATGACTACAACAAAGGAGTTATCATTGTTTCAAAACTACACACACAAGCTCACACGAATTATTTCCCTTGGTGTTACATATATACAATACAAAACAGAATTCAGACATATGTAAATCGAATTATATGTCCGGTTCTCTTGGAAATGGCTGATTGATATATTTCTTCTGCAACATATCGTACTAAGGCTCTACAAATATCGAAATACTTTCCAGCTTCATTCATTTATTGAAATACTCTTTCTTCGTTATTTTCTGTATTAAATGATTTTATAGGTTTTGCATTTTTTGAGTGCTTTCCAGTCCCTCCTCGTTTTGTGTTTTCATTCTGAGTAATAGACTGTAGATTCGATAAAGAATTGTTCTTAGGATTAGAATCAATATGATCAGCTACAAAGCCATCTTTGATCAATCCATTGTAACATTAATATATTATACGGTGGTTGAGATATTTTTTCCCTCCAGCAGTAAACATCAAATATCCAAAACCATTATCATACCCTAATGGTTTCTTCAGCCTGCAGTGTCTGACAATACCATCACGAGATGCTTCATAATTGGTAATCACTGGATGTGGTTGAAATTCTTGGTTCATTTATATACTATAATATTATTTGTCTAATTTATTATTAGGTTTAAGTATTTTTTGGGAATCTATTAATGTAGTCTTGAGGTGTTATTATGATTTTGTCTTTGACAGAGTCAGAGTCGGAATCTTTGATGGAGTCCTTGACTCATTTATCATAATAGCGCTTTAGCTCTCTGTATCGCTTACCACCGCAATTGAGACACAACTGCGACTTACCACGCACACCTACCCCATATCGTATGCAAGGTAAGGGACCAAAACTCCCACGACGTACACTTTGTAAATGATATCCACAGAATTCATTTCTGAATGATTTGTTACAAGCGGCTACTGATCCTATCATAAGCCATTTGCAATGATTTATTATATAATAAATTCTTTATTTAAATACTTGTTTTAATTATAATATGGAGGAGTTCGAGAGATTATCGAAAATTACGCCTTGGAAGAAATGTTGAATTCAATCTCGATAGAGTCTCCATTGATGTACCAAAGGGTCTAATAAGTGATAGAAGCATGTTGGGTAGAATCCGTGATGGTTTTAATGAATTCAAGCGCGATGGAGCATCACACTGTTGGTCAAAATTTCGAAATGATGGTAGTGTTGATGCTACCATGAACGACGAAAGAGCAGCAGTGATAATCTCACATCTTGACAAGAAAAAGTATTTTTTAGAATGAAATTCAGTATCTGCTTAGAAACGGGGAACTGGATTATACGCGTCAAATTTGAACCCATCTTGAAAAATAAGAGAACTGTCACTGTGAGTCAGGATTCCAAACCAGGAATTCCGACTGGGATTGACAAACCGTATTACGAGAGATCCTATCCTGTAACAGCAGTTGTTTATGGGATCTATCCGATAAATGAAATACCGAGTATTGAAAAATTAAAACCCATGAAATATTCGTTGTTGAATTGTGTAGCAGAACGAATAATAGAGCATTTTATAAATACGTTGCGTGGAAACAAATTGACGGATCTAACGCGCAAAAAAATAAATGAATGGGGATTAACAGTAAATGAGTGCGGAGCAACAGTTCAAAATGTGGCCTCGTTAGAGCGGATACTAAAATTCCCAATATCCGTAGAGACAGTAACAGGAGAGATATTATACGACTCGAAATATAAATCGAGAGGATCTCCAATCAAAATTATTGACCATAATGCACACGCGTGGACATCCGCGGTAACCATATTTCCGCGTGATAGAATACATAAAATATCTTCCCGTAGAGAACTCTGGGGAAAATTTATTTGATTTTATTTCTCAGTCAAGTAAAAACGATCCTGTGTCAGTGTGGTTATTTCAGAGTTTTGAAGACGAAGAGGGTAAATTCGATCAATTTGTAAAACCCAATTGCGAATTATACCGTACTGAAGCCTTCCACAATGAGATGAAAAAACTAGCTAGTGGTTTTTCAACGGATTACTATGAACAATTACTAACAAACTGTTTTACAATTCCGTCAGTTGCAGCTCATTTCACGAGAAAGAGAAATCTGTGGAAACCAACACGCACAGAATTTCTCTCAGATATCGAATCAAGCTGCGTTGGATATGGCCATGGTGGATTATGGAATACAAAATACAACCCTGAAAGTATTATTTCGGTTGAAATGATTGCGTGTTATCCAGGGAGTTTTCTCGGGTACGGAGAGTGTTCTGAGTACTTCAAAAGATTTGGACATCCCACACATGAGATGACCCGTGTTGCGATTAATGGACCACTGCCTGATTTTGATCTCACCGGATTCGCTTGTGTGATATCATTTGAATTGGCTAAAGGACTTCATCCATGCTGTTATGTTTGGTTTGGTAGACACATCTCCGAAAAACACTGGATGCCAATGGTGTTATTACGGTATATGATTGATTCTAAAATGCTGATATCGCCGATTGTCAGTGAAGCAATTATATCATATCGGAAACAAACTGAAATCTGGTTACCACAACCCGATAGTCTACATAGCATAATCACCGAAAACAAAAAACAATTCCCCGATCTCGACGAAGGAATATATCGTGAAATGGTCCAAAGAAATCTTTGAAGTTAGAAATCAGCACGCAAAAGATTTCGGTAGAAGAATAATTGGTAAGTTCACACAGGGTGGAAAATAAGACTACAAACGATATTCTTCGCGGCTGATTATAGATGATGCTGAATACGATTTTATAATTGCAGATGTAACATCTAGGTGTATATACGTCGATCGTAAAGACGCTTTTTTATCCGATGGAACCAAATTAGGTACAATTGTTACTTAACACAGATGGAGAAAATCTTCAATATACGTATTTAAGGTCGTCTATGCTGGCTTATGCTTTTATTAATTTACTTTCGATGATAAATAGATTTCCTGAATCCGCAGTTAGAGTCTCCACTAATTCATTTTATATAGACGTAAAACATAAAGAAGCAGTGGCTGAATTCACTAATTCAGACGAGAGTTGGGGATCATGAAGAATTAAAAATTAAATACTGAGTGATTATTCTAAATCAGCAGATGTTACTGTCACAGAATTAGGCGAAAATTGAATTAATTTCTTCTTGAATACAAACTAATTTCACCATTTTTTTTGTTTCGTCGTACATGCGTTACCTGGGGTGAATAATTGTTTTTCAAGGTAATTGACGTGTAGCGATTTTGCATGTGCCTGACTACAAATCACTTGAAGTCAGGAACATTAGAATCACGGGGTGCACGGGAATTTTGCCGTGAATTCTGCTCACCTATTTGAGGATATATAAGGCAGAATATTTCTGATAACATTACGAGTCCAAAAGTATCTTATCACAGGAGAGATAGCTCGTCATTCTTTCTCCAGCCAAAGGGGTGAGTGTTAAATGTATATTTCGTTTTATTGTGAATTTTATTCAGTTTATCATTTCATGTAATGATGCCTTTATTACAATGCAGATTTAAAACGTGGAATATTTGGAATTGCTAGTCACTATTAGACTTTAAACGCAATAGCGTAATCTAAGTTTTAGATTATTTTAGAAACAACTATTATTAGTTTGGTTTCTTTATTGCAGCTGATTTGTTGCCGAACGTCTCTGAATTGTAGCTGAACGTCTCTGAATGTCTCTGAATTGTAGCTGAAGGTGATTGATTGTGCCATGATTATGCTGTTTAATTGTGCAATCAAATTGAGGTATCTGACTGTTTCTCTGTCGGATTGTTTGTCCGTCTACGTCTGTCTAGATGTGTAAATATCCGGAAATCTAGAAGTCTAAATGTCCGAGTGTCGGAGCTGTCTAGAGGTGTAAACGTCCGGGGTAGCATCTAAGTATTTGGGGACCGATGGTTCTAGTAGATGCTGTATGCTGTCTGTACGTATAACTGTGGTGGATCCGTGAAGGGCAAACGGCCGATAAAAGTATTGGTCAACCCTAGGTATTCGGAGAAGCTGGGCGGCGATTCAACAATTGGTGAATCGTACGGTTATACAGGGTCGAGACACGTGTGTGTTGCAATTGTAGTTACAATTGAATACATTGTTATATTTACACATAGTTACTTTGAATCACAGTAGTATTTCAAGGGATTACATGAATCTCAATAAAAGTTAGCAACTTGATTAAATACATGTATATGTTTGTGCTAGTTGTCGCAATCCATACGTGCGATAGTATAGTTTGATATTTGTATTTGTTATCGCAATTTATACTTGCGTTAATATAACTTTTGTAAAGGTTCCTTGGATCTGTGTTTAGTCCAGGAGATTCCTTGGTTCTGTGTTTATTTTGTATTAATATTTAATTTATTGTTGAATTGTGAATAGTTGTGAAGCGAGATTGTGGGTTGAATGCATGAGTTATTGTGTTGATACATAATTATTTTTCATTAATAATTTATTTCATAAATTTACATCATCTTTCACATATTGTGTTTGTGTTGTTCATTTAATCCACCATCCACTACTCGGTAACAATTCTGTTACAGTTACAATTGAAAACAAATACTTTAAAAATAATCAGATATCAGAAATAACTAAAGCACCATCGTGTTCCGATCCAATATGAAGTGAAGACGACTCGTGCGATTGAATTATTTCGAGGGAAATCAAACATGATTGTGTTAACACCAACACACAGACTTGCAAGAGAGATGAAACAGCGAGAAATTAATGCCTGCACTTATCACAGTTTCTTTCGATGGAAAGGTGACGAATGGACTCCTGATCGAATGGGCGAGAAATATATTCCTGAAATCATCATTTGGGATGAGATATGCACAGTGTCGTTAGATGTATTACAAAGGTTTGTCGGTTTATCCCCGCATAATTGGCTGAAGAATTTTGTAGACTATTATGAAGAAATTAGTACTGATCATAGATCACTTGATAAACAATTACGCGAGTTCAAGAAACTAATCAGATTACAACCGGATAGAATCCAATGTGAAATAGCACGTGAAATAATTTCGGAAACCCCATCAAATGATTTTTGGGAAGCATGGAGACCAAACGATTTGATAGTGGCAAGTAGAAAGATGGTCAGAGATACACTTCAGATGAAGTCATTTAACACACACAAGGAAAAATTTGCAACACTTCCAGTGCCATTGTGTTATAGACCCATGGATACACGAAGACAAAATATCGAAGTTGATATTCAAGGCCTGACAAAGCCAGGGACAGAGAAGCAGATTCTCGTGTTAAATGATATTGTGTTAGTTGATATCAATGTCGTCGAAGATGCATTGCGTGCTGATAAATCCCCATGGAAGCTAGGATACGCAGCGACGATACATTCTTCGCAGGGGTTGACATATCCGATACAATTGTTTGGATCATAGATAATAGCATCGAATGGTCGAATTCAATTTATCTTGCGGTGTCCAGAGTACGAAGAATAAATCAATTTCGAAGAGTAGTTTTAGATTATAATGACACTACAATAAGTGATATTGTCAGCGATGACATAATCAAAAAAACTTTCTGGTTATAAACAAGACCAAAAAAATAACAGAAAATATGACATTGATGCTGAATTCATAATCACACTGAAACAACAACAGAATAATCACTGCACGAGTTGCAATTGTATAATGCGTTGGTGTTGATAAAGACCTCAGCCAATTTACCGCAGACAGAAACAATAACAGTGTTGGTCATACCAGAGAAAATATGATGCTGACTTGTCTTGAGTGCAACAGACGCAGAGGTGCTAGTTAAGACCAAGCGGAGGTAATTGAGTATCCTCGGGTATCACTTGTAGTGGTTCACGAGTAAATCCTCGCTGAGGAACAATTGAATCTAATCTATAGACTGGTGGTCTACCCGTAGATCTCGTTATACTAAATATTTTATGTGCAGTAACACTCCAAATAGGATCAGTAGCTCTTTTTTACCGCCTTCAAGCTCTCCTGGTTCATATAAATATCTAACAGGGACATTGCCGAGTATTGGTTGCTGTAAAAAATCTTTTTGCGGTTTTACAGGTATATACTTTTTTTTAATCGCGTTGTTAGGTTTCATATTAATTGTTCGAGTAATCTCATTATTCAGCGCGGTAATTACGCCTGGTAATATCTTGACCCATTCACGAGATCGTTTATCCTGAATAAGTTCCTTCGCGTATCGATATCCAAATAACCGCTCAGTTAGTGTCCGATTAAATCGTTCAACAATTGCCTTATCGCGATGTAGTGCAGTATGACCTGGTCTGATGGTGACATTATAATGCTTCATTGTTGATAACACTGCACCCTGAAATTCCCTGCCAGGATCAACTTGTAATAGATTTGGCCAATGCAGAGGACCTCGTCGATAAATCCTTTCAAACGCAGAAGCCACCTCAGTTGATGATTTTTGTTTTTAGCGGCTCTGCTTGTTTGTATAGACTCGCAACATCAACTACGGTTAGCGCATATTTGTAAACACCATCATGCGCCAGAAATAGTATATCAGCCTGATGAGCCTCATTAACGATGGTGACAACAAAATGCGAGAAGTTAGTTTGTTTAGGCGGTGGTAGATAAATTTGCCATATCGCCTGTTTGGATGATCAATCCGCTGCTGTAGTATTTTTCACCTTTGCAGCGCTAGCGAGTTTACTGATTGCTGCTTTACCCCTCCAATATCCTCTTGGAGAATAATAAATAGATTCCATGATGTTATTAATTACCAGCACCCAACATCAATTTACTTTTCATCGCCGATTTTATCAACCATGAAGCCAATTTTTCTTTGAAGGATTTATCAGTGATAGAATTTAACGCATGAATCAAGTTCACATCTGCGATATGTCTATGTTGCAGATTACTGCTTTTATAATCAACATCATAAGCATGACACGCCTTATCAATGGCGTTTATTGGATACTCACCAGGTCGGGGTTGGATTTGATCATCGAGTCTGATATCGAGTCTGGTCCCGGGTCCACAATAACTATATCCTGGAAGGTGTTTTTCTCCTGGATATTTTGCCCATGGTGTTCCTGGGAGTTTTACTAACTTGGCTGCAATATCACCTCCTCGTTTTTTTTTTTTTAAATCCTTGATTTTATCAAGGGAAACAAATCTAATTTTTTTTTACACCACATTGTACACACTTACCAGCAAGTGCTGATCTGTTTTTTGTAGTTGTAATCGTCGTCAAGTCGTTTGTGCTAGTACGCTTCTTACACTTCACACAATATAGATCCATAATTTCTTTAAAATAACATGAATGTAACTGATTTTTAGCGCCAAAAACACGAGAACCAGTTAAGCATCATGCAGCGCTACCAAATTCTATTCGCATGATTATAATCGGACCATCTGAAAGTGGCAAGACACAGCTGCTACTTAATTTAATAACGAGATGGATGAAATGGGACAAGTTGTATTTAGTAGCCCTGAATGTAGACGATCAGCGATGTTACGAGGTGTTAAAGGATTTTAACGAGAAAGCAAAATCGGAAATCGATGAGGATATTATTGAGTTTATAACAGATACCGAGGAAGCACCGAGCATTGATGTTATTGATGGAAGTATTAACAATTTAGTTGTATATGATGATGTCATGTTAGACAATCAAAAGAATCCCGCTAGGATATTTTCCAGAGGTAGGCATAAAAATACCTATGTGATATATGTCACTGAACGATACACTCAAATACCAAAAGTGATCAGAGATAACTGCAATATTCTTGCTGTATTCAACGGAGTTGACACACATACGCTACGAAATATTTGGCAAACTTGGTGCGGTGGTGAAATGGATTATAATCTCTTTAGAAATTTCTTTAGTCACGTTCAGTCAATTCCACATGGATTTGTAACGATAAATTTGGACGACCTGAGATCAAGATATCGCATCGGACTTGATGAAATATTCGGTTGAAACAATTCGTCTCCGCAGTGACATCAGTGCCGGGTCTGTAGCGTAAAATCCTAAAGGATTTTTTTTTGTCTGCCTGAATTGGTGTCGGTTTGAAATCCTTTAGGATTTTACTAAATTGGTTTCGGTTTGAAATCCTTAAGATTTTGTTTGAAATAGTTTCGGTTTGCTTGAAATAGTTTCGGTCTGTCCACCCTCTCTGCTGCTTAGGTAATTATTATTTTCATTAGCAAGCTAAATTCTAATATATGTACCATTTCATTCCTTTTTGTCCCATACAATTTTGTCTGCAACATTTTTTCTGTACCATTTAATCCTAGTACCATTTAGTCCTAGTATCATTTAGTCCTTGTCCGCATTTAGTCCTTGTCCATACCAAATTATTCAACACAATTATGTCCACTTAATATTTTGTCCATACCATTTAGCCGGCCACCCTAATCAACGGTTTCCAAGCGATGTTTCCCAAATACTAAAAGAAACGGCTAGATTGCCTTGATAACATACATTGCTAATTTCTTTTTTCACAACACTGATTTTATATTACTCTTCTTGGCAGCGTATTTCATTCAAAAATTTCTGAAGATCTTTTTCTTTATTTCATTTAGGCAAGAATAACAGCATCAATGGTAAAAATATCTTTACATTTATTAAATTGTTTCTGCATATTTCATTGCCAGCCTGTTCGACAAATAATATTGATTGTATGCATGATTTTTGGCCCACTCTGTCTATAAAGCCAGTTTACATTACCCATTCTCCTTAACTGTGTATGTACGTGGGAAGGAGTATATGAATAAGGTGCTTAAACTGCATGCGGTATAATATCGTTATGATGAAATGGGGCCAAAAGGGACTCGTTATCTCTAAAAGAGAGCCCACCTACACTATGCTGGGTATAACGTTCCCATGGAGGCTCCAGAGCAATCAAACCTAATGGAAAATAATATCGTTATGAGGGGATGGAAGCGTACGGGGCCAAAAGGGACTCGTTATCTCTAAAAGAGAGCCCATCTACACTATGCTGGGTATAACGTTCCCATGGAGGCTCCAGAGCAACCAAACCTTATGGAAAATAATATCGTTATGAGGGGATGGAAGCGTACGGGGCCAAAAGGGACTCGTTATCTCTAAAAGAGAGCCCACCTACACTATGCTGGGTAAAACGTTCCCATGGCGGCTCCAGAGTAACCAAACCTAACGGAACGGTAAAATAACATAGAATAATAAAACTACACCTAAAATAAAAGAAAAAACATAAAGGTATAAACATCAAAAGTTACATGAACTACCTGTTATATAATCACTAAGGCAAGCGTCTTAACTCTTTCCTTCTCTTATGCTTCTAGTTTCTTCCTTCTATATAGCTCTATTGACAGCATCTTGTAACTGAGTCTAATATTACAATGGTATAGGCCCCTAAAAAACGTGATACCGCTGTGGTTAACGTACAACCACTAAAACGAGCCCCTAACTATGGTCCCAACTAGAGTGTATGAGGTAGTCTCAAAACCAAGACTATCAGGTCCAGCGACACAATGTTGCAACTAAAAATCTCATCATATACGCATAGGTTATGACCCCAAATTAGATCTTATAAGGTAGTCTTAAACCCACGACTATCAGGCCCAGCAACACAAGGTTGCAACCAAAAGTATGCTAATTTAGAAAATGACCTCACATTTATACACTATAAAGATAGTTAACCCCAAAACTATCAGGCCTTGCAGCAATTTAATCACTTAAAATCCTGTATTAACTAACAATGCAAATAGATGTCATATGGGGTTATATATTCTACTCAAAACAGCACAAAGAATTCCAAATTGATAGGGAAAATATAGAAGCAAATTGATGAAGGAGCAAGGATATTTAGATTGAGGATCCAAAACAAGACGCCCAAGATGTATACAGGGAATCACCGAGTGAGTACAGGGACAAACAAGACACTCAAGAAGTATACAGGGACCAACCACATGAGCAGAGGGATAATCGGTCACTAACAAGTGATCATGGGATCCTCCAAAAACAAGCCCTTTTTAGGGCTAGTGCCTTTCATTGCCTTAATAGGGTCTCCCACTTGGTTACGGGAACCCTCCTTGACAAGCTCTATACAAAAAGCCTAACTTGATAATTTTTTGTACACACAGCTCAAAATTAACAATCTATTTCTCTCTGACAGTGGCTACCTTTCAAATGACGTTTAGTCATATCAGCAAAAGAAATTGTTAGGGACATATAATACATGTATGTACACTTTTGTACTTGAAAATTGGCATAGTTAGGAACGCAATTTAATTCTTCAACTCTACCATTTGATGAATTGCATCGGTGGCTTACACAATTTTGGCATAGGGAAATCCACTAGAAAAACTTGATTGAATTTGGAATACGTACGGCTAGGGCGTTTCAAGGCTGTCTACAGTGTTCGTGCACCATCCAGGACCTCGGTGGCGCCACCCTCCGGGACCTTTTCCGCCTTTTCCCCCACCGGACACCTCCATCATGACAACATGAGAGAACTAATTCTCTCTCGTCATTAATGGTGCCGTTGCACCCCAAGTAAGGTACGTACTTTCGATTGGTTGATTGGTTGAGTGCGTGATGGGTCTATTCCCACTCACACAGGTCTAACATTCATATCATTAGCCCCTTTTTAGGGGTATGATATGACGACCAAATTAAAAAGCGCACTCTGTGCGCATTAATACCAGGAAGATGTGGCACCATTCCATCTTCCTGGATAAATTAAATCACTACCATATAATAAATGGCAGTGCGAAATAGTGAACATATGACCCTAGTGGCCGGTTTTACTTTAAATTCAACTATTCATTCAAACTGCATGTGGAACGCTTTTCATTATTCCGCAACACATTTAGCACATTTAGTGATTCTTCAAATTAATTATTTATTGATTCATGAACTATGTACTACTGGCTGTCACTCCATTGCTATTGAAAATACGAATAGGCTTAGCAGAGTGGAATAAATTTGATGTTGTTGTAGGGTTTCCACGCCATTTTTCAGCCCACGATAGGTGAATTTGATATAGTCAAATACTAGTATCACGTAAAAAGTACGTGATGAGTTTAAAGTTACATGTTATTAACTTTTAAAAGAAAGCTTCAGGGCAATCTATTTTATAGAAAATATATGTTCACTGAACTAAAATAGGCAATTTAATATTTTATAGATCACTGCTTTGTAACAGTATTGACCTCATACATTGTACTTGTTTTGTTTCATGGAGACTAAACAAGATGCAATAAGCATTATATTTTTCATATACACTGGGTTCTGTGTGCGATTCACGTTGCATGCATTACGATGCCATGTAATGGGGATACCCTATTTGTCTTCTTCCATTCAACCCAGCCTTCTGTATGAAAGTTATATCTTATACATAACTGTAATCTGATGGCTATCAAACTGTCTATATTGAAAGTACCGTTCTAGTCGGTATTGATAATGGTAAAGAAAAGTCCGAAACATTCATGAAATACATACTACTATAAAATAGACTTGCTTGCTTACATTTTACATCTTTTTCTCTCAATGACGTAGCTGGGGGAGGGCGACAGATGTCCCCTGGCGCCAGACTAGCGGGGGCGCCAAAATGGGCTTTGAGATAGGTTGTATTGAGTGATGGTGATTTTATTGATGAAAAAAAGGTGTATCAGAGTTGAGGGTTGATTGGGGAGGGGTGGGGACGTAAAAATGAATATTGTTCCCAGGGTCCAAACACTCTAGCTACGCTTATGTTTTCTCTCATCTTTCAACGCATGTAGTTCCCTAAGATTAATCCGCTCAAGTTTATATCTTGGAGTATCGTCAGTCGTTCGTTCACAATACCCGTCTAAAGATAAGGAAAAGTACTTGCCATTAACTGCTTATCTTTAAAAAGAAAACTAAATGAGGAATGATGTGTTGTGGTATACGTTTCCGCTGGTGTACGAAACGCACTTCCCGCAAAGCAAGACTATGAATCAAATTAAGAAAGAGTTAAAGTTAACAAAAAAAGAACTGACCAGGGAATATTTATGAGCAGTTACATAAATTACAAAATGTAAGATCGTTCATTTCTAATGGATGTCACGATTGTCACTAATTGCGAATGTTAGACTAAGTAGAGCGCAACATGTTTAACTTTTTATTATTTTTCTTTTATGCTCGGACACGGCGGGTAGGTAGTTGGGTGGGTGCACCAGTAAATAAAGATTGACAATATGTCAGCACCATACTGGGCACTAATTTAAAGTTCACACTTCAAAAATTGATATGATTATAAGATCAAATGTGAAAATAAAGGACCGCCCCTCTTCCCCCCCCCCAAAAAAAATCTCTCGTTCAAAAAGGGACCATCATAACGTTAGTGTGAATTTATTTTCTGCAAGACAATGTTTACAATTGCTTCTTGAGTCTAGACTAGTGAAGGTAAAGTTAAGCTATATATTCGTTGCTTACACTGTTTTAGTCTATGATTGTTCGCAACTTTATATACAATGACACCATAAGAAAAATATGTTTGCTGATTAAAAACATCTGTATAGTTGTCGTGGCTCAATAACTAGCGTGCTAGATCGTACCACAGAACCAGCCCGGGTCAACTACCTTGGTGTGCCCTCTAGCAAAGCACTTTACTCCAATGGCCACGGCAGAAAATACCCTATTTGTGTTGCCGTGTAGTAACGCATCAAACCAAAAACCAACTGAATATCTGTATTTTCAATGTTTTGAAGGTCCTTTTTTTAAATAAAAAATATAATCGACTTTCTCGGTACTTTAACACCTCAAAGCTGGGGCCCCGAGTTGCCGAGTGGTCTAAAGCGATATCCGTTACGGATCACTGCCATCTCACCTCTGTCTGCGTGGGTTCGAGTCTCAGATTCGGCCAATGTGGGTACGTGAGAAAGCTTGCCAGTATCTTCTGTTGGGTCGGTGCATTTTTCCGGGGTTTTCCCGGTTGCTTCCTCAACCATTAATACTGGCCTATCGTGTGCTGAAAAATGGCGTTAAACCCTACAACAACAAAAACAACACCTCACAGCTTATACTTTGATATATCCGTGACTTTTATTTAGTCAATACCATGTGTAAGATTTTCTTTGGACCTAGGATCGTTAGGCAGCCAAATCAGTTAGCCATTAATAATAAATGAGATTGAAAATAATGTCGTTATAAATTCTCTGTCTCTGTATATGGCTCGATGGTTTTAAATGTCTGAAAATTGTTGATTTTCTGTCAATGTGTTTGGATGTATCTGATTACAAAAAGAGTTTGTAGGAAAATGTACGATTAGCAGTACTGTTTAATTTTTTGGACAGTCGATTAAATCCTAACAGGAAGCAGCATGCTCAATTTGAGTTGCCATAGTACCGTTGCCATAGTATTGTATACCTTTCTTTATATTTCTACTTTTCTCTATTTGTAAGACGGTTAAATGCAGTGAAAGTCTATTTAAAAGATCACAACCCTGGACACAGGGACAAAGATCAAAAAAGGTGATCAGAATTTTTGAAAATTAAAAGATAACCTCAACGTTCGATCCAAGAGGGGTGGCGTAAATGTTTAGTCAGATATTATTTTTACAAAACTGTGTAACTGGAAAATAGACATGGCATAGTCAAATAGTGCCTATGAATGAAATTTTCATTCATCGGAACCTTTAGAATGTGTTAGAACTCATAGTAAAAAAATAAATTGATAAATATGTCTGATATCCGGCTTGATCGAGTAGTTATCTGCCCTTGAGATGCCTTAGTAGATAATAATTCTCAGGACTTAAAATCTTTAGAATACCCCCACCCCCAAGAAAAGGACAGGTGTGAATCTAAATTTTTATAATTTATGGCTAGAAATTCACCATGATAATAACACTCCTAAAGTTTCTTAGGAAGAAAACATTTTATAGAAGCTTTAAACGGTTTTCAGAAATATGAACTTGAAGGATGTTGGCTGAGCTAAATATAGCTCATAAAAATTAAAATATTCATTGTACCATTTGCTTTGTCCCTGATACGATGGGATTAATGTAATCTGTATCATTCTGAAATATGAAACTCACAGTATTAGTAAATTTTAAGTTAATATTAATCCCACTCCGACCCCACCCAAACAAGTGTACATCCCACACCACAGCTGCCGAAACAAAATTATTGATTTAAATGAAAGAATATACTACGTAAAACTTTTTAGTGGCAAAACAAGTGCGCTCAGTTAAACAAGGGAATAAATAGGCATGTGGTTAAAACAATGTTGACGATTATCGTAGCATCAATATGGCAGAGTTTTGGAAAACCTTGTAGAATCTACCCATGCTGGATGTACTGGAACATCGACCGACTACATGATATGCGTGGGTTATGGTGGTATTAATACGGCAATATAAGTAAAGCTAGTGAGAAAATAGCAAAGACACATTTTATTAAAGTGATTCGTGAGCTTGAATAAAATATAAAAGCAGCTTATATAATAATGATTTATATTAAGCTTGACATAAATAGTATGTCTACTTTCACTCGATTCAACGCACTGCTCCCGAGGATGCAGATAACTGAATGTGAATATGATGACATGCTGGAAGCATTTTTGGCGGGCTTGACTCACCACTCAGCGACACAACCAGTTTCTGTCCGGCAGCATTTCCAGCTCTAAGCGCAGAAGTATGTCTTCTATCCTGAATCCAAGGCGCAAGATCCGAAATTGATACTCTTGTTCCAGCCCAACAGCCAATTCGTGTTCTTAGGCGCATTGTTGATACTCTGTACCAGCCTTTGTAGAATAGCATAGTAGAGCTGACACCATCACACCAGGAAAGCACGGGCTAGAAACAGACGCTTTGGAATTATTTAATGTCATGGTGCTTAGTGCCTCCAGATGTCATGAGCAAAGAGCTTCGGGAACTTGGAAAGAGTTAACGGGACAGCGCTGACGCAGCCATTACAACCGAAAAGGTAGAGAGCTGATCGATTAGGCAAGTACTGGCAGAACATCTGCAAACCCGTTAACAAAATCAATTGACTTCACAGGGAAGGCGAGCGACCTTAAAACGTTTAAGCGACTCCATCCAGGAATCACAGTTAGCTTCATTGTTTGTTTTTTTATTTTTTAAAAAAAAAGATCTCTAGCCCTACGCATCATGGAGAAAAACAGTCAGGAAGCAATCGATCAATTTGTGTTCTCAAAGAGTGAAAAGATCCACTACATCAGGATAAAGAACCTAGACTGCATATTGTTTAATCAAAAATGAAACACATGGAAAAACATAGCAGGTCTGACACAGCTGACAGCCCGCATTTTATCTTGGCCGATCTATTGGAAGCTCACAGTAATGTCTGCCGCTGTATGAACAAGATATTCCTGCAGCGTGTGTCCTTACACAGCGAGGCAAGAACATCCTGTCGTTTTATAACCATCACCGACGGATGAGTGTTCTAAGAATGAATTAAGCTGATTTCGAGGCAACGAATGTGACAACGGAAGGCTCTGTCGACATGCCAGACAAAAGCAATACGCAAACAAATCTATGATCAGTTTACATTTTGCCTTCAGCTACAGATTCGTTTGCTATGATGGATTATGTAAAGAGCCAGTGTCATGCCAAGTAAAGGAGATCATAGCTATTTACATTCATAGCCTCAATAACGAGATAGTTTAGATTCGGTAGGTGTTCCGAATTCAGGCAGAGATCGACATGGATGGCAACGAACGTAAGGTTTTCCAGGAAACTGGAGACTGCCACGTCAGCGACAAGGTTGTGTGAGCCGACTGGAGACAGGACCACTGTTATATTACCGGCAAGTGCATCGATGCAGACTTCAAAGAATTTAACCTAGAGTTGTGCATTTACCCAATATAAATGTAGTTGCATAACCTGCGAGGCTACAATGGTCACTAAATCATAGAGGCCATAGGAAAGGCCCCGGTGGAAATGATAAGAGCCATTTCAAATAATATATTTAAAATATATGGCATTATGGCTGGGGCACTTGCAGTGTATTGACGGTCTCCAGTTTATTATCAATAGTCTCAATAAGCTCTCCGCTGCATGTCTAAGAAGGAATTTTATGTCATGAGCCGGGTCATAGAGCAAGATGTTGAACTACCAAAAAAGACATCTACCCGTATGAATCAATGAGCAGCTGTGAGTGGTGTGAAGAAAACAAGCTTCTGACAATGTTGTTCCTGGTTGATGTGTTTGAAGCCTTACTAAATATGTCACTAAAAAGCAACAGCCCCGATCATGCCCATGTGAATATGCATGTACGCTACCTAAAAAAAGATTGGCGTCCGCATAGAGGTTCTGATTGACATCGACAAGTACATGTTCATCACGAAGGAAATCAGGGACGGAATCTCAATGGTCAGCCAGATGAACGCGCAAGTGAACACCCTTGACGTGCCTGGGCCATGACAGCGGATAGACAAACAGCTTGATCGTCTAACGTGACACAATAATTTCTACAATAGGGTGATCATGTGCAGAGTCTGTCAACTAAGGCTCTAGTTTACGAAAAGTAATACATCCTCGAGGTAGACCTGGAGTACTGCCGAAGAAAAACACTCAGACTAGCTGCTGTCTCGACAGCATGAACGTCAAAGAGAGCTGTCTGAGCACTCACCAACAATGTTTATTAAGTAGATAGCAGGGGTGGTGGTAATTGTACGGAGTGCACAAAGCTAGTTCCAATACTAGGAATAAAAATACCGAAACCGTCAGCTCTACATCAAGCTCACAAACCTTTATAGAGTACTAGAGTTAAATCAGAGTCCGTGGATGACACAATATAGACAGATGAGTACAATCCTGGGAACAACGAGGAGGAGTGAGTTTGAAAACGGCTTTTTCAATCTCATGAACAACACCGTGTTTTGGAAGAACATGAAGAACTTAAAAACGGGGTTCTTGTTAGACATTATGATCCACAAAAGCGAGGAAGACAAGATGCGCCGTATGGTCACTCACTCAACATTCCAGTCGACTAAAATCTCTTCGCGATTCACAGCGCGAAGGCCAGCTTTAAGTTCAACCGGCCAGTATATAAATAGATGTCGGTCCTTGACTTTGTCGAGTTGTTAGTGTTCGACTTGTACTACAAATCGACAAGGCCAGGTATGGAAAAATGCGACCCTTATATACACGAACAAGTTTAATGAAAACTGAAACAAAGCATGTTTTTCGTATCTTAGGCGAACAAACCCATTTGTATAATAGACCTTTTACCCAAAAGAGCACCCTAAGTTTTGTACAGGCAACTAAAATGTCATTGTGGTGGACCTCCGCCCGATGATATAAGAACTTAGCGAGAACGGACAACCTAAAAGCCAAGGGAATCTCTGAGGCTTTATTAAAGAATGGTTTGAAATACTACCTTTCTATAGAGCTTGTTACCAATCCAAAGTAGTTTTATACATAATTGTGTCGATCCGCAAAGACCCCACAAAATGTGGGCATACCACATCGACAAAATCAGCCTCACGCTGCTGCACACGAAATAGTAGATTTCACTGGAAAACGTTACGACGCGATCTTACGGTCACTACCACACCGCTCAAATGCGGAGGAGCAGCACAACGAGTTCTTTGGTCCTGGATTAAAATGTAATTGGCTCATTCCTCCAAAATCTGGAGGAACTTGTAGGCAAAGTGCCAATGCTGTGGAAGAATATAGATGCAGTAGTCATGACAATCGCCACGAACAACCGTGGCAAATTCCTGAATATTTTTGCACTTTTACCGTCAATATTCAAGGGACCTGTTAGAAATGTTGTTAAGGTTTTTCATCCGCTCTTTCATCCTATCGTGTTGCAGGCAAGGTAACGTCATACAACGCACACCACACTTCAATTCCATCGCAAGCTATATATATATATATATATATATATATATATATATATATATATATATATATATATATATATATATATATATATATATATATATATATATATATATATGTACATTTATATGCCTCACCAGGGAATCTGATGGGAGGCACTGAAATTTCAGCTTGCGTTACAGAGGTTGCAGACCTAGCTGACCGCCCAATTATGGTATGAGTAACATCACTAGGTTCTTTTTAACCAGTCTTATTCTCAAAAACAACACCTGGATGAACTGAAGACAACAACCGCTCGACTTATAAAGTAAGACTAAACCTCTCCATAACGCCCAACACACGGTGGTAGACTTTGACCACACCTCGCCACATCCGGAGGTTCGGCTTGCAAATGCTGAAAAACGACACCCAGCAACGTTTGGCTAGGGTCATCCTTCAGTAGTCTGTGACACTTTAGAAGTCCTCTCTTGTAGATGCATGTCAGCGTGATGACGACTTTGGTAACATTATTTGTGGTCAAGGACTCAGCCTCCTTGTAACAAGTGGGGACATCAATTATGGCCAGCGCATTCTAGTAAGTGTATCTTTCACCCTTTTCATGTGGCAGTAATAAGATGCTGTTGCCTGGTACACATCGTAGGAGCTTAGAAAATAATATTGCGTCAGAGGAAATTTGTATGGCGTTGGCAGGTAAATCTGTCAAATAGCATACTTTGTTTTAAAGTCTTGCCTTGGCAACATCTTTTGATGATTTAGCGGCTTCTGTCAATATTTTAGCCACTGACATGCCCTTCCAGTAACTTTGTGGAATGTATTTTTGGGAGCTTAATATCCATACATCTTCACAATCTGCGAACAAGCAGAGGCCAGTCAAATTTACCGGCACAAAAACAAACAAACAATGCTAACATCTACCAAGTTTAATATATATATAGGCCAATCAGCTCACAGCGGCGAGTACTCCGACAACAAACACTATATTATTGTATTGTTCGCGTGAGGTGGTGCAGATGTATGAAAACGTTGGCTCGTCACCCAACTGCATATCATATCCAATTTTTCTGGTTGTTACCGGTTCATGTGCGTGTACATATTGCTCGATGTATTGATAAGTCTGTTCTATCAAACGTTTATCTTTATTTCTTTGAGATAATCGAGTCACTCATATCGCTTGGCTAAGCAGCTTGGAGTTCTTGAAAAGATTTATAATGATGGATGCATTCTTCATCGGCTTCATTGCTTGCGTTATTACCCAACTGAGATAAGAGATAGATTTATCTGGAGAATGCGATAGCTTTAACCCTTAGTCCTACGATCTGCTTGATTCACGTGTCCAAAGGATGGTCGATATTATGGTTCTAGCCATTGCATCGTCATTGGAATCAAGGTAGCGAAGGTGAGCCGGTTTCATACTTGACAAGTATACCCAGTCTCAAAGTCGCCATGTACGTTTCCATGATAAAGAAGATTTCTGTGAACTTTGGGGCACGGAAGTCATTTTGCATTTTGAATAGTATTATTCAATATGAAAGAAGTTGGGCGTGTATCTAATAACCGGTACTGATGTTTGTCGTTAAGTCGGGTCTGCTGCTTTCTACTGCCGCTTTCGATAATAATTTCTGCTCAACACCAGCTGCCAAATCTTCACCGACCCCATGGACATAACATGGTATTACACGTTCCTCGTGCAGCCATCGCTGTCTTTATTGGAGAGGTGTGAGAGTGCTGACTTGATTTCAGCTCAGCATATTTTTATTTCCGCATCAGGCTCTGTAACTCTGTAACTTTTGTTATTTCTTGAGATTTTTGCGCTGACACATCCGATCTCACATTTGTGCTGGCGGTTCTGCTACTGCACTCATAGTTTGCTCTATTTCTCCTTTTTCCCAACATGTCTGTATATTATCATGTCAACTGCAATTGACGCTAGTATTGTACCATACCTAACGCAGAGGTGGCTAATGATGCACGTTATAGAGGCCCAGATTAGTGGATCATCTTTCAAATCTCTTGCCAAGTGTTGGCGGTTGTCTTTACGAGAACACAGTTAATGTAAGCTGTGTACAGGCCAAGCAGAGACGACCCAAGTTTAGTAATCATCCTGGCCTCCAGCTTGACCTCGTATAAGGCATAGGGTTTTTCAATCTCTTCATCGCTTATCGCCTTTAGACCAACAAAGAAAAGAGGCAGGCCTGTGTATGATTTCGGTGCTCCAGAAATCACTTACTCAGACAGGCAGTCGCGCTAAGTTGAAAGAGTTTCATTATTGGTTGTCGTTGTGCTTTCTGGCCTGACCACATGCCAATCTAGCATGATTGTCACTCACTTTCGGACATGGTTATAATGTACATTTGGGTATTGTGTACTGCTGGCCTAGCTTTATGTAGCATGTAATGTATGGCCACGGGTGCTACGGGCTATGAAACATAATATAACGTCACAACATCAATACCACCTTAAACACACAGTGAGAAGGATTGTTAAGCCTTACAATCTTTTCTATGTTTTGATTCTATCGTCTTAAAATAAATAACAGAAAAAAGCGAAAACCAACAGGTTTGTAATATTCAACAAATAATTTATTGCCCTAGAATACAAAGTGAAAATTTAAAAACAATTTATAGCATTATGAATCATATCCCAATTAAACGTAAAAGTTATCTCAAGTCCAAGTGGGTGAAGTTGTAATTTAATTCCACTGGTATTTCGAATAAATTACAATATTGAATGTGATGATGTGCCTGTATTCTCGAATGTGTTAATATGTATATGGCCTGGAATGGGGTGATGTGCTAACAGTCAAAAAATGAATCCCAATAATATATTATAAAAAAGTCATTGACTAAATTTACAATAATTTTAAATAACTCTCTAATTCTAAAAATAATACTGAACACTGTTTAATTCCATTTAATAATAATTTAAATAAATAAATCAAGACAAATTAAAAACTTAACAATGTAGCTCGGATATTAATGAAAGAATTAATACGTTTTTCTAGTAAACGTTGTTGATATTGAAAGCTAAGACACAATGATATAGCCAGAAGCCGGCCATTCTCCTGTTTGAAACATTCCAAATTGTAAACACTTTTTAAGTGAAACATTAGTAAATTACATTCAGACAGAAGTACACATTTGTACTCTCAAGTATCCCCTACGGTATTAATACTAACTCCGGAGATGGACAGATAATTAAAATCTAAAATAGAATCGAGCCCCCATTCAGCAAGGCTGATGGTTGTCACGGAATCATATCAACTTATTTATTTATTAAAAACATGTACTCGAATTTCGGTTTTTTGTACAACGACACCTGGACAATGTTCTCTTGGTCATTTAAAATATTCAGCAATCTTTCCAAACTGAGGAAAGTATTTATCTTCTTCTCTTTCCTTTAAATGGGGTACTAACTTGTTATTTCTGATAACATCAAAACTTGAACTTGTGTGCAAAGTCAAACTGTATGCTGTAAAAGTGGCCCTTGCACTGTGTTACGTATATGTGATAAAAGTCATTTATATTTATTTTTATTGTATGTTTGTTAGATTTAAATTTGGCATTTTAAGTTTTACTATTCGTTCATTGAAAGGAGGGTGTGTGTGACCTGTACTTTACAGAGTAAATACCAGGTGCTGACCTCATTTCTGACCTGGTTTCAGAGTTTTACAAGCTTGTTATTTTCACTCTTTCTATGCTACTGTTTACTCGAGTCTAAGCACGTAGCATAGAAATTGGGGGCTCTTCTGGGATTGGGATCGATTGGAATTTGACTAGAATTTTTTTCAGAAAACTTTTGTTTTAAATTTGGATACCCCTAGTTTTTTATTTTTTTAAAAAATCTTTAGTGAGATTGACAGGCTTGTATTAAAATTACATCTCAAGTAGAAATATTTCTTTCTAATCCTACTCAGGAGCAATTAGATCTTTTCAAAATAGATGAGTTGACTTAACTTGCTAGAAAATATGATCTTTCTGAAGTCAAGGCTTCTTTAACGAAACAAGGTATCAAAAAGATTTTGGTTCAATATTTGGTAGAAGAGAATGTTTTGAAAAAAAGTGCTTTGATTTCGGTCAGTAAGTCTGCATCAGACTCTGACATAAAAATGAAGAAATTAGAATTAAAATTCAAGATGGAATTAGAGTTGAAGAAGCTGGAATTTCAGGAAAGGGAGAGGGAGAGACAGGAAAGGGAGAAAGAAAGACAATTGCAATATGAAAAAGAGGAGAAAGAAAGACAATTATAATATGATAAAGAGAAGAAAGAAAGACAATTACAATATGTCAAAGAGAGCGAAGAAAGGGAATATCAATATAGAATGAAAGAATTAGAGCTGGCAAGTGAAAAACACCTTCATACTTCAAATCCAAATTTAAGTTTTCATTTAGTAAGGAATATTAGATTAGTGCCCCTTTTCAGAGGAAAAGAAGTAGACAGATATTTCATTCATTTTGAAAAAATTGCAAAAAATTTAAAGTGGCCAAGGGAGCATATGACTCAGTTATTGCAATGTGTACTCACTGGTAAAGCTAGTGAGATTTACACTTTACTGTCTGTTCACGACAGTGATGACTATGATGTGGTTAAAGAATGCATTCTAAGGGGTTATGAGTTAGTCCCTGAAGATTATCTACAAAATTCAGAAATTCCAGAAAAGAAGCTGGACAGTCTCGTGTCAAATTTGCTAGAGAAAAGAGCAGTTGTTTGATAGATGATGCTTAGCCATGAAAGTCGAACAATATTATCAAAATTTCAAGCAAATGATATTAATTGAAGAGTTCGAAAACTGTGTCCATAGTGACGTTAAATCTTATCTTGATGAGCATAGGATTGAAACCTTGGAGAATGCTGCTCAAGCTGCTGACGAATATTCTTTGACACATAAAGTTCATTTTGTTAACAAGACTTCTACTCAACAGTCTTCTGGCAGAAAAGTATTTCAACCTAATACCAACCCTTTTAAAACTCAAACTAGTACAACTTTCAAAAATCAAACTTCAGAGAAGCTTGATTCTAGATCCTTGTCTCTTCCGACGTGTACCTATTGCAAGAAAAAAAGGACACGTTATTTTTTATTGCTACAAATTGAAAAATAAGCATCAGAATTCAGACAGACCTGTTCCAAATGCTCTTATTTCTAAGAGGTCAAGGTCACGGTCATGCGTTGAAAGCAATACATTTGTTGGGTCTAATAAATCCGAGTCTGATTTTATTATGGAGAATTATGAACCATTCATATCGAAGGGTTCTATATCACTCTTGGGTGATTCAGCCAATCCCACCCCTATTAAAATTTTAATGGACACAGTAGCTTCTCAGAGTCTTTATTGTCAGGTACTTTGCCTTTTTCTGAGAAGTCTTCTTCTCATGAAAGTGTTCTTATTCAGGGAGTAGAGTGCGTCTTTGGTAATGTTCCTCTCCATTGTGTAAATTTGTCATCAGACTTAGTATCAGGACCTGTGACAGTCGGAACAGTCTCGGTTTTACCCGTTGAGGGCATTCATTTATTGCTAGGCAACGACTTAGCTGGAGACAAGGTTGTGGTTAATCCACTTGTAACTGACAAGCCTGATTTGGATCAGAAAGTTGATCCAATTGAAAAAGAATTCCCTGATATATTTCAAGCTTGAGCAGTTACTAGAGCTATGACAAAGAAAGCTCTTGAGAATGATGTTGATAAAGGCACTATTCCTTTAGCTGACACGTATATAGGTCAGGCTTTTGATGAGGTCACTTTTAATCCTTGTTTGGATCAATCAGAAGGTATTGATCATAGTGACCGTCTTTTAACAACTCATTCTCTTTATTATAAATCAGGGAGATAAACGACAGTCACTTGTCGTCGAACAGGGAAAAGATCCTGAGATCTACTGTTTGTTTCAAAGGGCCATAATTGAGACTGAAGCCACTGAAGTTCCTGTATGTTATTTCATTAAAAATGGAATTCTTATGAGAAAATGGAAACCTCCCGAGGTACCTGCTGGTGATGAGTGGTGGGTGAACTATCAAACAGTAGTTCCAAAACCTTACAGACAGGAAATACTTAATCTGGCCCATGAAACTCCTTTGGCTGGTCATTTAGGGATTAATAAAACCTATCACAAGATCTTGACTCACTTCTATTGACCAAAACTCAAAAGTGATGTTGCCAAATACTGTAGATCTTGTCATACTTGTCAAATTGTAGGAAAACCCAATCAGAAGATACCTATGGCTCATCTACAGCCTATTCCTGCCTTTGACGAACCATTTAGTAGAATTATGGTAGATTTTACCCAAGACCAAGTCAGGTAACCAATACATGTTGACCATTATGTGTGCGTCAACAAGGTTTAAAGAGGCAATTCCGTTGAGGAATATAAAATCTAAAACAATAGTAAAAGCTTTGATAAAGTTTTTTTTACTCAGTATGGCCTTCCCAAATCTGTTCAGTCTGATCAAGGTTCAAACTTCATGTCTAGAATTTCCCAACAAGTTATTTATGAATTGGGCATTCAACAATTCAAATCTTCTGCCTATTACCCTGAGAGTCAAGGGGCATTAGAAAGGTTCTATCAGACTTTGAAAAATATGATCCGATCATATTGTTTTGATACAAATAAAGATTGGAATGAAGGCATTCATTTCCTTTTGTTTGCTGTTAGAGAATCAGTTCAAGAATCTTTAGGCTTCAGTCCCTTTGAACTGGTTTTTGGACACACTGTGCGTGGACCATTGAAGTTATTGAAAGAGAAACCTCTCTAATGAAGATACTGAGATCAATCTTCTTGATTATGTTTCCGATTTTAGATACAAGTTGTCAAAGGCTTGTGAAGTCGCAAGAGCAAATCTGCACTCTGCTCAATCTAAAATGAAATCAAGGTATGATAAAAAAATCGAAGGAAAGGAGTTTTCAGCCTGATGATAGATTAATGGCTCTCTTACCAATGCCACAAAATCCTCTTCAGGCCAAATATTATGGTCCCTACACAGTTGACAGGAAAATTAATGACTTAAATTGCATCATAAATACTCCTTGGAGACGCAGATAAAAACAACTCTGCCATATAAACATGCTAAAAGAGTATATTGAAAGAGATAGCCATGTTAAACCTGTAATTAATTTAATTGTACCTGTCCCACTCAGTGAAGAAATATCATCAGATTCTACTGATATTGGAATGACGAATCTTTGTAATTCAGAAATTATGAAAGATCTAGACCAGAAACTTTCACATTTACAAGTGCCAGAAAGAAATGAACTGAAACAGTTATTATTTGAATCTGAGCACTTATTTCCAGATGTTCCTACAAGGACAAACAAAATTTTTCACGACGTTGAAATTGTAAATTCAAACCTGTCAAACAACATCCATACAGGATAAATCCACTCAAACAGGAATACTTAAAAAAGGAAATTCAATATTTGCTGGAGAATGATTTTATCGAGCCCAGTAAAAGTGATTGAAGTTCACCATGCATACTAGTTCCAAAACCAGATAAAACTTTCCGTATGTGCACTGATTATAGGAATGTGAACAGTGTGACGAAAACAGATTCATTCCCATTACCAAGAAATGACGATTGTATTGATAAAATTCGGGAATGCCAAGTATGTCACCAAATTTGACCTTCTGAAAGGATTTTGGCAGATTCCACTAACGGAAAGAGCAAAGGAAATCTCAGCAATTGTGACTCCAGATGGACTTTACCAATATAAAGTAATGCCATTCAGGATGAAAGGGTCAACAAATGCATTTGAACGTCTCATAAAAATGATCACCTCTGGTCTAGAAAATTGTGATGCCTCTATAGATGACGTCATCATCTACAACAACACCTGGATAGAACATCTAGCAACAATTCGAAAATTCTTTGACAGACTCACTGATGCATGTTTGACAGTTAATTTATCTAAAAGTGAGTTCAGCCGTGCTAGTGTGACTTTTTTAGGACATATTGTGGAACATGGACAAGTTAATTATATCATATATACTGTAATTTATACGAGTTCTTTTAACCTCAAGGGTAAATTGGTTTGTGGTAAAAAGAAAGTTTTATCATATAAACCTTTCTTTTTATTTTATGGAGGAAGGTGTTACGTATATGTGATATAAGTCATTTATATTTATTTTTATTTCTTTGTTTGTTAGATTTAAATTTGGCATTTTAAGTTTTAAGATTCGTTCATTGAAGGGTGTGTGTGACCTGTACTTTACAGAGTAAACACCAGGTGTTGACCTCATTTCTGACCTGGTTTCAGAGTTTTACTAGCTTGTTATTTTCACTCTTTCTATGTTACTGCTTATTCGAGCCTAAGCACGTAACAACTGTAAGATTATACTATTTGGCCAGCTCAAGCAACTCCTTGTTGTCTTTTAATCAGTTCTAATGTAGGATTTAAAATATAATTTTCTACTTCAGGCGATGATATTTTGAAAGCTTATTGGTTTCACTCTGTATTTCTCAGATACATGGAGCTAAATACCTGGGACTTAGAAGAACCTTAACCAAAATGAGAAACACGCCTATTTTGTTTTTGATGGTAAAACAAGCTTACTACAAAATAATCCAGAGGGTGGTTAACCCCTCGGTGATTCGAGTGTTTTGTTTCTTATGGAAACCCATATTCGCTTTCATTATGTAAAGGTCACATCCACGAGCTCGTGATATGTATTTTAAACAAGAAACACATAACAGTCAATATGCTGTAGTGTTAATCATTAAATTATTTCTTGCACGAGAGCAAACGACAATTACGTTATGAGTGTACATGGTACTATATTGGAGGTGCCTCCGCCATATCTTCTGGCACATCGAACCGTTCTCCCGTGGGATCGAAATTTCAAACCGCAATGTTTCCATTGTAGTCGCTATCGCTTTCTGCTGCCGTTATTGGCCAAGTACCTAACAGTCGACTAAATCACGTCAGTTGGTGTTGTGTTATTAATGTGCTTCTGCTTTGTGTCGTTCGGATTCAATGCAAAACGTTCTACACTCGGCAGCGACAGTGATTATGTCCATGTTTTTACCTCATTAACATCCACGGAAGTCGCAGTGACGAAATGTGGGTATCTCATGGAATCCGAGTAAACGTAGTTTTAGTGGTAGATGATAACGGTCGTGTCGTTCACCGTAATCTATCAGAGCCATACTACCAAAGGCGCATCAATGATTACCACCAAAGACACCATTATCTCCGACGCCGATTAGATTTTAACCGCTCTAATCATCACTGACTTTCGCAATTAAATCTCACCTTCCTTTAAAACAAATGTGTTCAGGATCGAGTCATGGTTGTACGAGGATGCAATCAAATGGACATTGAGCACTCAGAGGAAAACCATTGATCAGCTTCCGGTAATTGCACTTTAGCTGCAGCAGGACGACAAAAGAAAAGTACTGCGATCCGGTGGTTGCGGCCTTAATTATTAATACAATAGCAATGTAATATTTTAGCGAATCTATTTTGACTCATCCCTCTATGGCAATAATTTTCCTTCTGGTTATGTTATGATTAAAACAAGACTAAAAGATGTGTCATGTTTGAAAATTATGTTTAGTCGGATTGGAGCGTTCAGTCATAAAATACAACAGGAGCGTGGAAACGAACTGCGAATATAAGAAACGCTGGTTGTGACTCATAGATAGAACGTTCCATTATAGAATCTAAAAATAATAATGGAACGGGCATTTTATTTCCGCCTTGCCAGTATACTCAATACCCACTGGTTACAGGTGCGTATCCATGTGATAGCTACTCGGTAATATCTTAGAGGTTGAGCAAGCCCTACGAGCAGAAGTCAAATATCGTCGCAACCTTTTATCGGCGAGCAATACGTAGGGTGGATGTCGCAAACACACTGAGAGACGTGTCTCTGGTTACCGATATGTGACGGATTTCTCTCAAACATGATTGCTGCTCCCATCGCGGTTGCTCTTGAGGTCGCAGATCCATAGTTGGAAATTTTTTCAGCTGGCGACTATCTGAAAGCAAAATAAAATTGATGATATCCTCGTAATAAACTGTATCCTAACGCAGATTATACTTTTTAAGGCCCTGCAAGACGATGCCGTTTCTAAAGGTGTTTTTTAATTCATTCTCTATGAGTACAAGTCTACAACCGTAAACAATGCATCGCACACAGCACACGTTTCCGTCAACATCAACGAAGTAGTATAAAACGATTCGATTGTCCAAGGAAGGGGCGAGGCCCAATTTAAGCCTTTGAAGAGACTTTATACGGCTGGGGTTGCATGGTACGTTGTGTGGTGTCGTCCAAAACATTACGTACATGAGAGAGAGAGAGAGAGAGAGAGAGAGAGAGAGAGAGAGAGAGAGAGAGAGAGAGAGAGAGAGAGAGAGAGAGAGAGAGAGAGAGATTATTATCGCTGTCATAATAATCGTGATAATATTTATCATCGATTGTTAATTTTGTGAATGGTTAATAATCCTAGATCCAGAGAGATGCACGCAGCAGCAAAAGGGGCGAACCGGACAACATTTTTAGACAAGTTTTCACTGAAATCACGCTTAAAAACAATGAAACCAGTGACATCAGGGCCCAAATGTGTGTGTGAATCATGGATTAGGTCCAAAAAAAAATATGAAAAAATCAATGAAATTAATGAAATCCTCCATCGATTTTTGGGAAAGGGACTACAACGTCGTTGTCCGGCTCACTAGAACTTTCAGTTGGGGTTAACCGAATATTTGATCCAGTCCGATACGATATCGTGTTCGAGGGTCATGTAAATCACTACGACGAAAATCACTACGATTTTACAAATAGACTAATTTGTAAAACCTCCTCTTGTAAATCAATCAGATTATTAGACTGGTCAGTGAGTTTGAAATTAATTCTGGTTAATGAATTATTATGACATCGCATATAGACTGGATTCACCGGAGACTCAATTATTAAAAACCCTGGAGGAGCTGTTGGTGCAAATGAATACAAAATATATCCTTGCTGAGCTTGATTTGATCGTTCTAGATTAATTTGATAGCTTCCTTCGATCACATCGCATACTAAATTGAGCGCAATCACCGATGAAATATTCACGTTGAACGGAGCAATATGCCTGCCACCACCATCTGGGTCATTATTGTGTTTGAGGGTTTTTATTTCCGGTGATGTTGTTTTTTTCCACGCATCATGAATTATTTTAAAACCAACATCGATGGTGTCACTGAGAAGTTTTTTTAGTTCTGGTACGTTATATTCTGGTAGTTTGAATGTGGGGATATCTTCAACGCGGATATTATAGTCTGTTGCAAATCTTGTTCTTGTTTCAGGATAACTGTCATCTAATATATCCTGAATAATTTTCAAATTAAATTTTTCCATATCGTTGATAATTTTATTGCATGTTTCTACGACGCTGATAAATTCATCTCGGGTGAGAGAGCCTGATTTAAGAGGTATTAACAACAGTGAAAAATCATTATTCATTGCTGTGAAATTTTCAGCGATTTTAAGTTCGTTAGTAATAAGAAATTTCCTTTTTCCATCTATATCGTCAATGGGAGTAAAAAAATCTCTATTATACGTGTGATCTTTATAACTCTTTATTGGATTATCAGATTTTATCCTGTCTGTGACATAATCAGATTTTTGTAATTCTGGTAAATCAACGGTTTCTTCCCGGGGTATTAATTCAGGCCATCCTAGTACGGTTTTTATTGAGCTTTGATAGATATCTACGACATAACCCTCTGTGCTTATTTCAATGGCAGATGATAGTGTTGGTTCATGAACTGTTATAGCTATTTTTGACTCTACTCCAGTAATCGATTTTATTCTACGCGCGAATTCATTATTGATTTGTTCGATTTGGTATGATCCGGTTGGTATGGAAACAACATTCCAGTCTGGGGTTCCGTCGGGTTTATTCTTATTTGCAAATACCAGGGAATTATTCGGTTGTTGACCACCAAATGATTTTGACCTAATATTTGGCCAACTGTGGTATACTCGTAATTTTGCTAGCGCTATCTCCTTCACTGGGACCGGAGAGGGGAAATTCACACTGAATTCTGGATTCGTTGAGGTTATTGAGATCATGCTTGTTTGTACTGGGTTTGTGTTCTCCACTATTTGTTGAAGTAATTCCATCTGTGTTGTCATTGTTATTATACTCATGTTTTTGTATTTCTAATTTTGACATCGCAGAATCATATATATCTACCATCGCTGAAAACTCACTCTCTGATATAATTGTATCATCGAGCGATGACCATATCAATGAGGATAATTGCGAGTATGCAGTAGACACAACATGAAATTGAATTATGTAGTCTTGTAGTTTCCGTTGGCTGCATGAGGATATTTTTTTTGTGATTATTGAAATTATTCCAGCGATTGTTGTTGCCGCAGAAATGCAAATTGGAACAGCTATCGGGGCCATCATTGTCACTGAAGACAGTATAATACCAGCTCCGGTGATTACACCACTCACAGCGTACACAGTAACATCAATTGCGGTAATTCTCCTGCGGTATTTTTTAATTTTCATTGCATACTCCTCAGACAAGGTTTTGAGTCTAGTTTGATACTCTCTGACTTGATCATAGCGATATTGCGATGATGAAATCATTTTTATTTTAAATACGCTATCGTTTTCAATTACGATTTACTTAAATCCGCTACGAATTCCACATACCACGTTGTTGAGACCCTAACCAAATTTTTATCAGTAGATGTGATTGTAAACTTTTCAGTTGTATTCTTGTCGATGATCGTTGAAATCGTATTATTGACCCCGGATGAACTGGACGATGAAATATTAAATTGAGATAATGGTGTTACTAGTGTTAATCGATAAATACCCTTAACGGTTGCAGTGATATCTAATTTGTTGTTTGTAGGTGTCCACTCAAATGATCCGTGTTGGATCGTGTATTCTAAGTTGTTGGTTTTCTCATGAGGAATTTTTGTTTTTTCAATTACTGTTATCATCCTCGCTGCATCCCCTTTGATGTCTTCGATGAAAGTTTTCGTCTCATCGATGGATTTTTTAATATCAGGGAGTTTTAGTTCAATTTTATCGAATGTAGTTCCAATAAATTTATCAATGATATTTCTACGAAATGCGTTAAACTGTTTTATGTGTTCTTCGGTTTTAGATTGAAGTGTTGCTAGTTCTAACGCAGAATCGTTGAGAGTTTTAAATCGATCTGTAATCGTCGAAAAAAGTACACCCGGTTTGAGTTTACCCTGATCGGAAAATAACGCGATAGTATCCTCGATTGCGTTTTGTTGTTTAACCAAAATATCATCCAGATAAATATTACTGGTTTTCAATTTACCCTGATCGGAAAATAACGCGATAGTATCCTCGATTGCGTTTTGTTGTTTAACTAAAATATCATCCAGAGAAATATTACTGGTTTTCAATTTACCCTGATCGGAAAATAACGCAACGGTGTTCTCGATTGCGTTTTGTTGTTTAACTAAAATATCATCCAGAGAGATATTACTGGTTTTCAATTTACCCTGATCGGAAAATAACGCAACGGTGTTCTTGATTGCGTTTCGTTGTTTAACTAAAATATCATCCAGAGAGATATTACTAGATTTCAATTTACCCTGTTTGTCCTGAAATACAACTATTTCATTAGGATCAACATTTGTTAAGTTCAACGTCTCAGCGATTTCATCTTTAATTTTTTTTGTTATATCCTTGATAGAATCAGGGGTTGCAGTGCCATCGGGTTTGGGTTTCAAAGATCTCCCCCAAATATCAATCATGTTATTGTAAAACTCTTTCTCTCTCTAAAAAGCGATTGCTGGTGTAGTCATTTACGACAATGTGTGGTGATTTTCTAGATGCTGAAATAGCGTCAAGGACATTTAATACTTCACTGCCGCATATTGGTGGGTCATTGATTTGTTGTGTTGGTAGCGTAGAATACCAAGTCTTCATTGGAAATTGTTTTATGTAACGCATAAACTCTTTTGGTGGGGCTAATCCATATGAATCAAAATAGACAATCCCACGTGGATCAATAGCGTATGCAACCCAGTGAGTTCCAGGTCCGGTGCTGTTATCGAGATTAATAATACCTGTTTCAGTTTTGTTTGGTTGATGTGGTAATTGATCTTTCATAAAAACACCTCTGAAATTTTTAATCACTAGTTTTTTAGCCGCATCCATTAAATCAAAATTGGACATGGGAACCATCGAAGATTTGGGAACCATAGGTTCGGAAATTGAAGATTTCTGAATTAATAAATCGTTCCTGGTAGTCTCAGGCCTGATCCGTGAACGGATCTCCCGCTGTACCATGAATACGGGGTTCCTGGTAGTCTTAGACCTTTTCCGCTGTACCATGAATACGGGGTTCCTGGTAGTCTTAGACCCAATCTGTGAACGGATCGTCTCTTTTTTTTATATCCTTGTCCAGCTGCCTTTTTCAACGCCATTCCTGCTGCAGTACCAACGGCTCCTAACGCCGCTGCTTTAGCCACCGCTGGGGCTGCTGCTGCAATCAATGCTGGTATCGCAGCTAACAATGGAAATATACCACCCGTTTTCATCATATTTTTAATAGCAGCCGCAGAAAGAGTAATCTGAACACCTTTTTTATCCTTGAAAGCATCATTGAAATGTTTCACTTGACGAGTTGTCAGCGATAATTTATTTGCACCACCAGTCATTTGATTAGGTTTCAACGTGATTGTGGTTCCACATTTTTTAGCCGATTCTGACTGCAATTTTTTGATTTGACCAGGAGTTAACGTAACACTAATAACACTATATGACATTATACATAATAGATTGATTCTAAATCGTAAAACGATTCAATGGAAATATCCTTCGGATTTTCAATTACATGTTTTCTACTGGGGCATCTACCACTCTCATTCTTCCTCCAACACCTTCAAGTAGCATTGATTTATCACTGAGAATGACAGCAACCGCTCTATAATTCGGGATAAGGATAGGATGTACCGCAGCAACTGCTGGACCAGTGGGACGGGTTACACGGGCTCTAAAGTGTATATCAACGACAGATTGTCTCATCAAATCAAGATGTTCCAATGAAAAGTAATAAATCGGATAGAGGCTTTTAAAATCCAATTGGGATATTTGCAAACCGGTATCCACATTTAGATCACGTGCCATAAATGACAACAGGTTATGATACACGCGTGCAATATGATTCTGACCGTAATCAAGTTGTATATCCTCGGATGGTTCCTGCTGTCCGTTTATTCTCAGCGAGACTTCATTAACACCTAACTGATCAAATATCATATAACTTCGTTCTTGATTACCAACTCGCGCAGCATTCTGTAACGCAATAAATATATGACGTGGAGCTGAAACCCCTTGTTTTGATGCCAGGTGCCATGTGAATGTACCATCAACATTACCCAGTTTAATATCCGTAGTCACTGATAACCAACTCAACAACGACTTTCCTCCTTGATCCATAAATGATAGTAGTCGTTGTTCTTCTGTGATTGATGGAGTTAACACTGGCATCCACAATGATAGTTTTGTTAAAATGACTTTACCGGGAGCAACCCCAGCATTACGCCAGATTGCATCATCATCAGTACCCTTTCTCACGAGTGCTATTGTGTGTTTGGCTCCATAAATAACTTTTCGGACGTTTCTACAGAATCCAAATATGTGATGTAGTGGAATCGCACATGAAAATCGTCGACGCTGCCCATGCAACATTGCTACGCGTGTTGCAAATCCTAAATTGAGATTACCATTAACGCCTCCGAGAATATCAAACGCAGCTCCGGGTCTAGTTCGACGTTCTGGATTAGCTGCTTCTTGTTGATTGCCTTCTGCAGTACCCTGTGCTGTTAACACTTTAATGAATTGAAGGTGATCAGCGTTATCAGAGGTATCCTTTGCAAACATCATAGATGGACCCGCTGATCTTGTATAATCATCAGAATATCTTGCTAACCCTATGATTGTTGTGGCCATATCAACTTCACGGTCAATGGATTCAATTTCTTTTCCATCAATGAGATATCTAGCGCTTTCAAATAACGCCATGATGCCGTTATTAACAAAACCAACTCGGACATTTGAGTTAATGTCATATGGTGGATCATTATGTGCAGCATCATTTGTTACAAGTTCTCCTTCTACTTCAATAAATGCCTCACACGGTAGAAAATATTTACTGGTATCACGAACTTGAAGTTCAATTCGCGATCGGAAATCTGGTTGTACTGCGTGATAAGAATAAAATTGAAAATCGCGTACAGAATCATTCTTGCCAACTGGGGCATCCATATCAAATGCTGGATCAGGTGACCTTTTGAACATTTTATTCTATTTATCAGAGTCTAAATAGTAAAATCGTAAACGATTTTCCATTTTCATCGTGAAAAACGCTAGCGTGAAAATCCATAGGATTTCATCGACGTAGTTTTTTAAAGCCACTTCCCGCTATCATGTTTGCAATATTGCTTTGGTCCCCTTGATTTACCATCGACGCTAATTTTTCATCTACTGCGTTATTTATTATTTTACTAACACTTGCAGGCATTTCTTCTGTAGACGGTAACGGTTTCTTTTTTCGCCCCACTAATGATTTTATTTTATCCTTCGCAGTTGAAAACGCTTTCCCGGCAAGATCTCCAACAGTACTAATACCCTTATCACGAATAACATCAATGGCTTTCATTGATAATTGTTTAGCTAACGGCATCACTTTTGGGGCCATTCTTGAAAAGAATCCTAAAATGGTATTGCCGAGGCCATCTCCATAGTATGCCTTATAAACTGGAAACCGTGAATTAACTACATAGACGAGGGTTGGTTTATCATGATTGTAATGGATGATCATTATTATAAAAACAATAGTGTTTTCAATTGTTATTTAATCACTATGATACCCATTTGCTAACTCGTCAATGAAATCTCGATATGTTTTGATATCCATGATACCGCCGGCAAATAACCGTCTACAGATATCAGCTGCTTCATTAATTATTTCTGGAGAGTTATTTCCAGCTCGGAATCCTCCTACAAGAACATCTAATCGTGATATATCATTGATAACACTATCAGGACAAGTGTTTCCAATTCTTGGATTTTGCAGTCCACTTCCGCTATAACCAGCTGCTTCATCTAGTTTTTCTAAACCCGTTTCTTGTAAATAATCATCATCATCATCATCATCATCAGGTGGTAGTTGTTGTTTTTTAGGAGAAAAAGATATTTTCTTTGCAGGTTGCTGTCGCTTTCTTTGCAATTTTGGTTGTTTAAACTCTTCGTATTGATTATACACGTGATCCACCATCCTGATATATTCAACGTATGATGCACTATTTGTCTTTTTTTGACTTTTTCCAGTTTTGATTTTGTAGAATATATCAGCCCAGTGAGTGAAATTCTTAACAAACTTATGATGTTCTGGTTTCAACATTTTTTTTCTGTTTTCATAAGAAGTAACAACAAGCGTAGGAATTTCTGTTGGATCAGTCTCATCAATTGCTGCTAACCCTTCTTCGTTAAATCTCATGCGTAAATCATCTACTGTTCTCTTTGATTCTATTTGTTTTGTTTGTTCAGTTTTCGCTGCTATTTTTTCAAGTTCACCAATAACAGATTTTCCCGTCTCGGGACCATCTCCCAGTAAAGCACGCTCTACCCCCTTCGTTGCTGTGGTTACTAGTTTAAACAACTCTTCAGACCCCAGAGCAAAATCAGTTTGTAAACTCTGTCGTTGTTGCAGTTTATTTCTTACAGAGTCACGAATTGGTACAAATCTCCTGATTGCATCCAGTCGTTCACGAGCCAATCGGGTTGTTAATGCTTCATTGACCATTATTTGAAATCAGAAACCATTTTTCAATTGTAAAACAATTTTTCAATCCGACCTAACACCATCGGCTGATTTTTGATACGGTCATGGAAGTGTTTAAGCGGCATTATCATTGATGTTGAAAGTGTGGAAATCCTTATAAAAATAATTAATACCACACTTTCAACATTTTTTTGACATGTCGGATGATTTTTAACACGGTCATGGAAGTGTTATTTCATCATAAAACACCTTCGTCCATTGATGTTGAAAGTGTGGAAATTCATATAAAAATAATTAATGCCACACTTTCAACATTCTTTATTTGATCAATCTGACATATCGTCCATCGATTTTTGACATCTCCCTTGAGGGTCGGCTAAAAAAAATGAAGGTCAGTCACAATCAAAAAATGATAATGGTCGGGCAATCAATGTCGCGCAATCAATGGTCGGGCAATCAATGGTCGGGTAATCAATTTTCTTGAATTAATGCTCGTAGGTTTCTAATTTTAGAGTTGACTTCTTTTTTCAATTCGTATTCGTACCCCAATTCTTTTCGTATTCCCTCTACGATAACATACAACGGGACGAACACACTGATGTCACTGGAAAATGAAAGAGAGTCTTTAATAGAATTCTGAATTCTTTTGATGAGTGCATACTTCTTGGGTAGCATATACTTGTTAGTGCTAACCCCGTATTCTATATCCTGAAAATCAGACACAATTTGATCAGGATTTAACCCATCTGATAGTTTGATATCCTGATTTTTCAATTTTGCTATTTCAACTATGATGCTATTCATGTTTTCAGAATTCATTATTCTATAAGAATGACATATCTCTAATTGGAAATTATGACGCATTAGACATAACTAAATTGAACATTTTGCCCCGTCTTTTTTGAAATAGCCGTTTTGGTTATCCCCTCTGCAACTTTTCGTACAGAAGATGAACAAATATCGAAGTGCCTACCGGCTTCATTCATTGATTGAAATATTTTTTCTTCGTTCAAAGATTTCACAGGTCTCGCTTTTTTCGAGTATTTCCCAGTTCCCCCTCGTTCGGAATTTTCACTTTGTGTGATAGCCTGCAGATTTGATAAGGAATTGTTCTTTGGATTAGAATCGATATGATCAATGACAGAATCATCCTCGATCAATCCATAAAAACACTCAAATGCGAAACGATGATTGAGATAATTTTTCGTTTCTTTTCCCTCCCTAACAGTAAATATCAAGTATCCGTGATTATTCACAACACCAACTGATTTCTTTAGTCTACGGTTTCTGACAGTACCATCACTGGATGCTTCATAATTTGTAATCACTGGATGCTGTCTGAATTCTTGGTTCATATATACTATTCTATTGTTTGTCTAATTCAGTGTTTGGTTTAATGATTACATCACTGGAGAATCTTTCAATGTAGTCTTGCGGAGTTCTTATGATTTTGTCAGTGACGTTATCAGGGTCAAAGACTTTTTCAGGGTCATAATTTCTGATGGATTGTCCATTTTTTATTCTTTTATCATAATAACGCTTCAATTCCCTATATCGCTTACCACCACAATCAATACACAATTGTGATCTTCCCTTGACCCCAACCCCACATCGAATACAGGGTAACGGACCAAGACTTCCACGTCGAAAACTTTGCATATGATACCTACAGTATTCATTTTTTCTGCATGATTTGTTACACGGGGTTACATTTCCCATCATGAGCCATTTGCAGTGATTCATTATACATAAATCTTTCATTTAAATGCTTGTTTTATATATAGCATGAAGGAGTTCAAGAGATTGACTTCAAAAAATGCTAAATTCAATGCTGATAGAGAGTTCAAGAGATTATTGAAAATCAATCCTAGATTTAATCTCGATAGACCAAAAAAACGTCCAATAGACGGAAATATGAAAGAGTTTAAGAGATTATTGAAAATCAATCCTAGATTTAATCGCGATAGACCCAAAAAACGTCCAATAGACGGAAACAAACGTAACAAACGTCCAAGAGACGGAAACATGAAAGAGTTTAAGAGATTATTGAAAATCAATCCTAAATTTAATATCGATAGACCCAAAAAACGTAACAAACGTCCAAGAGACGGAAACATGAAAGAGTTTAAGAGATTATTGAAAATCAATCCTAGATTTAATATCGATAGACCCAAAAAACGTAACAAACGTCCAAGAGACGGAAACATGAGATCACCATGGAAGGATGCTCAATTCAATCTTGATATAGTTTCTAATACACCCAAGAATAAAATTCTTGATAAACCCATCAGAGACTGTTTTAATGAATTCAAGCGTGATGGAGCATCTTATTGTTGGTCAACATTTCGAATTGATGGTGTTGTTGACGCTACCATGAATGATGAAAAAGCAGCAGTGATCATTTCACGTCTTGGGAAAGAAGGAAATATTTTTCGAATCAAATTCATTATCCGTGAGGATGGCAAATGGATTATTAGGGATAAATTTGAACCCATTCTCAGGGGCAAAAAAACTATCACAGTGAATCAGGATTCCAAACCGGGAATTTTGACTGGAATTGATAAACCCTACTACGAAAGATCTTATCCTGTCACAGCAGTTGTTTACGGGATCTATCCGCTCAATGAAAAACCTGATATTTCAAAACTAGCACCCATGAAATATTCGACAGGGCTCAATTGTGTAGCAGAACGAATAATAGAACACTTCACAAATGCGTCCCGGGGAAATAAACTCACTGATCTAAGACGAAAAAAAATAACCGAGTGGGAGTTCACAGTAAAAGAGCATGGAGCAACAATTCAGGATATAACTAAATTAGAAACATCATTAAGATTTCCAATATCGGTAAGGACAATCACCGGTGAAGTATTAAAAGAACCGAAATATCAATCAAAAAAAGGAAATCCCATTGAAATTATTGATCATAACGCGCACGCGTGGTCATCTGCAGTAACAATATTCCCACGGGATAGAACCGTAAAATATCTATCCCAAACTCTGTTTGGAACCGAAGAGTTTTTTTCAGAGCAGAAATTATTTGATGCTATTTACCATTTGAGTAAAAACGATCCTGTGTCAGCGTGGCTATTTCATAGTAATTCAGACGAGGAATGCAGATTTGATCAGTTTGTAAGGCCTAACGGAGAAATATACCGTACTGAAGAACTGCAGAATCAAATGAAACAACTAGCTAGTGAGTTTTCTGAGGGGGAAATCGAAGATCAATTATTAGCAAACTGTTTCACAGTACCATCCATTGCAGCACATTTTGCTAGAAAGAAAAACGCGTGGAACCCAACACGAAGTGAGTTTTTATCAGATGTCAAATTATCCTGTCTTGAATACAGCCATGGAGGATTATGGAACACAAAATACACCGCTGATACCGTTATTTCCGTTGATATGATTGCGTGTTATCCAGGAAGTTTTCTTGGGTATGGAGAGTGTGAGAAATATTTCAAACGATTTGGACACCCCACACACGAAATGACCCGTGTTGCTATTAATGGACCACTTCCTGATTTTGATTTAACCGGATTCGCTTGTGTGGTATCATTTGAAATGGCTGAAGGACTTCATCCGTGTAGTTATCTTTGGATTGGTAAACACATGTCTGAAAAACACTGGATGCCAATAGTGTTATTACGGTATATGCTTGATTGTAAGATGTTAAAATCATTAATTGTCAGTGAAGCAATTATATCCTATCGAGCACAGAAATCAGTCTGGTTACCACAACCTGATCTAGAAAAAATAATTAGCGAAGAGCGAAAACTGTTTCCTGATTTTAATGAACAACAAATCATGGATTGGTCCCAACAGTTATTTGAAATCAGAAACAATGAAGCAAAAAATCTTGGACGAAGAATAATCGGTAAATTTACCCAAGGTGGCAAAGATGATAATACGAAATATTCTTCACGATTGATTATAGACAACGCTGAATACGATTTTGTAATGGCGGATTTAACGAATAAAGGCCTATATGTCAATCGTAAGGACGCATTTATGTCCGATGGAACCAAATTGGGTACAATTGTTACTTACAATGATGGATACCATCCGCAGTACACACATTTGAGAGCTTCTATGCTCGGTTATGCTTCTATCAATCTGTTTTCAATGATCAATAGATTTCCTACCACCGCAGTTAGAGTTGCTACTGATTCATTTTACATAAATAGCAAAATGGCTGATTTTAAGGCTACTGGCAACGAGAAATGGGGATCATGGAGAATTAAGAAAGAAATGATTCATGATTTTATTCCATCAGCAGATGTTACCATTGAAAAAAATTACTTAGAAAGCAATCAGTGTTCAGAATTTTCTAGTGCACCACCGATTTCTGATCCAATATGCCTGTATAAAACAGTTTATTTAAACGGCTGTGGTGGGTCAGGAAAAACAACCCGGGCAATTGAGTTATTTCGTGTTTCCAATCCAAACATGATTGTGCTAACACCAACTCATAGACTTGCAAGAGAAATGATACAGAGAGGGGTAAATGCTTGCACTTATCACAGCTTTTTCCGATGGAAGGGAGATAAATGGACTCCTGAGCGCATGGGAGAGAAATTTATTCCTGAAATCATGATTTGCGATGAAATAGACACAGTGTCAGAAGATGTCTTAAAAATATTTCTTGAGTGGTTGTTATTGAAGAATACAAAAGTCGTCATGTGCGGTGATCACGGCCAACCACCACCATTTGTCGGTGCATCCCCCCATGAATGGCTAAAGGGTTTTGTAGACTATTATGAAGAAATTGATACCGATCATAGATCACTTGATAATGAATTAAAAGAATTGAAGAAACTAATTAGATCACAACCGGATAGAATCCAGTGTGAAATAACCCGTGAAATAATTTCGGAAACTCCCATGAATGAGTTTTGGGAAGCGTGGAGACCAAATGATTTAATCATTGCAAGTAGAAAAATAGTCAGGGACACACTTCAGATGAAGTTATTTGAATTGCATAAACAAAAATTTGCAACGCTTCCAGTGCCCCTCTGTTATAGGCCATCGGATACACGAAAACAGAACATCGAAGTTGATATTCCAGGACAGAGTGAAAAGAAGATTCTCGTATTAAATGATATTGTGCTGGTTGATATCAATGTCGTTGAAGATGCATTGCGTGCTAATAAATCCCCATGGACGCTAGGATACGCAGCGACGATACATTCTTCACAGGGATTGACTATATCGGATACAATTGTTTGGATGGTAGATAATCGCATAGAATGGTCAAATTTAGTCTATCTCGCAGTGTCTAGAGTACGAAAAATAAATCAACTTCGAAGAATTGTCCTGACAGAGTCAGGCGATGATGAAATCATTGGCGATGATGAAATCATTGGTGACGATAATGATATTATTGATAAAAAAACTCTCCGGTTACAAACAACAGGACAAAAAAAAAACAACGAGGATTTGATATTGATGCTGAATTAATAATCACTTTGAAGAAACAACAGAATAATCACTGCGCGAGTTGCAATTGTATAATGCGTTGGCAGTATTCGGATAAGGATCCTCGCCAATTCACCGTTGACAGAAAAAATAACAATCTCAGTCATGTCAGAAATAATGTGATGTTGACTTGTCTTGAGTGCAATAGACGCAAGGGTGCTAGTTAAGACCATGCGGTGGTAATTGAGTATCGTCAGGAATTACTTGTAGTTGTTGTCTAGTAAACCCACGCTGAGGGGCAGTTGAATCCAGTTTATAGATTGGAGGTCTACCGGTAGATCGTGTTATACTAGATATCTTATGCGTAGTGACACTCCAAATAGGATCAGTAGCCCTTTTTGTACCACCCTCAAGCTCTCCTGGTTCATATAAATACCTCACAATGACATTACTACCAAGAATTGGTTCTTTGAAATCTTTTTGTGGTTTTTCAGGTATCGACTTCTTTTTAATCGCGTTGATAGGTTTCATGTTGATGGTTCTAGTAATCTCGTTATTCAGTGCGGTAACTACACCTGGTAATCTCTTAACCCATTCACGGGATCTTTTTTCTTGGATGAATTCTTTTGCATATTGATATCCAAATAACCGTTCAGCAAGAATCCGATTAAATCGTTCTACAATGGCCTGATCACGATGCAGTGCAGTATGCCCTCGTCTGATAGCGACATTGTGATATTTCATTGTAGATAACACTGCACCCTGAAATTCCTTGCCCGGGTCAACTTGTAACAGATTTGGCCAGTGCAGAGGGCTCCTTCGATAAATCCTTTCAAATGCAGAAGCCACTTCAGTGGCTGATTTTGTTTTTAATGGTTCTGCTTCTTTGTATCGACTTGCAATATCAACTACAGTTAACGCATATTTGTAACCACGATCATGTGGCAGAAATAATATATCAGCCTGATGAACTTCATTGGGTCCGGTCACATCAAAATGCGAGAATTGAATTTGTTTAGGCGGTGGTAGATAAATTTGCCATAGTGCCTGTTTGGATAACCAATGAGCCGCAGTGGTTTTTTTCACTTTTGCGGCGCTAGCGAGTTTACTGATTGCAGCGTTACCCTTCCAGTATCCCCTCGGAGAATAATAAATTGATTCCATGTTGTTATTAATTACCAGCACCTAACATCAATTTGCTTTTCATAGCCGATTTTATCAAAAATGAAGCCAATTTTTCTTTGAAGGATTTATCAGGAATGGCATTCAACGCATGAATTAATTTCACATCTGCTAGATGCCTGTGTTGCAAATTGCTGCTTTTATAAGCAACATCATGAAGGTGACAGGCCTTATCAATAGCGTTTATTTGTTCCTCACCGGGTCGGGGCTGATTTTGATCATTGAGTCTGATATCAAGTCTTGTTCCCGGTCCACAATAACTATACCCTGGAAGGTGTTTTTCTCCGGGGTATTTTGCCCATGGGGTTCCAAGGAGTTTTGCTAATTTGACAGCGATATCACCTCCTCGTTTTTTTTTAAAGGTTCCTTGGGTTCCTTGGGTTTAGAAACAAATCTAAATTTCTTTGTACTACATTGTACGCATTTACCAGAAAGCGCTGATCGGTTATTTTTAGTTGTAATCGTCGTCAAGTCATCTGTGCCAGTACGCGCCTTACACTTCACGCAATATAGATCCATAATTTATGTATAGAGATATGAATATAATTGATTTTTCAGCGACTAAAACAAGAGAAGCAGTGAAGCATCATGCAGCGCTACCAAACTCTATCCGCGCAATTATAATCGGGCCATCTGGATCCGGCAAGACGCAATTGTTGCTCAATTTAATAATGAGATGGATGAAGTGGGATAAGTTGTATTTAATTGCCCCTAGCGTAGATGATCAACGATGCTATGAAGTGCTAAAAGATTTTAATGAAAACGCTTCAGAGATTGCCGGCGAGGATGTTATTGAATTTATAACCAATATTGACGAGGCGCCATCCGTGAATGACCTCGATGGAAGTATCAACAATTTAGTTGTATACGACGATGTCATGTTAGATAATCAAAAAAATCCTACTAGAATATTTTCCCGAGGCAGGCATAAAAACACGGACGTGATCTATGTCACTCAACGCTACACTCAGATTCCAAAAGTGATTAGAGATAACTGTAATATGCTTGCTGTATTCAACGGCGTTGATACACATACGCTACGAAATATTTGGCAGACATGGTGTTCTGATATGGACTTCAATCAATTTAGAAATTTCTTTAGTCATGCTCAGTCTGCCCCACACGGATTTGTAACAATAAATTTACATGACCCTCGAACACGATATCGTATCGGACTGGATGAAATATTCGGTTGAAAATCGAAGATTTTTGTTAACCCCAACTGAAAGTTCTAGTGAGCCGGACAACGATGTTGTAGTCCCTTTTTCCCAAAAATCGATGGAGGATTTCATTAATTTCATTGATTTTTTCATATTTTTTTTTGGGACCTAATCCATGATTCACACACACATTTGGGCCCTGATGTCACTGGTTTCATTGTTTTTAAGCGTGATTTCAGTGAAAACTTGTCTAAAAATGTTGTCCGGTTCGCCCCTTCTGCTGCTCACGCAGACATTACTAATTTATTGACAAATCCGAACTATTAAAATTGCATATAACCGATCATTTCATACAGTGTTCGTGTATATAAAAAAATGTTCAGAGCTTTCAGGGTGGGGGAGACTTTTGAAAACTGAACGTTGTATGTGTTATATGACAATTTCATACTGGAAAAAAATCAGCACGTTATTATTAATTTCTGTGTTTAATACATACAAATATGTTTCGCGAAAATACATACAGTTGAATGATCACACAGGTTCCGCAAAACTAAAGATTAGAATCTCTTACACACACACACACAGACACACACACACACACACACACACACACACACACACACACACACACACACTAAACAATTGAGTTCATCCTATTATAATATCCCTTGCAAAACTCTAAATCCATTACGTAGTTAAAATAAAGAAAAAATATAGCACTTATAATGGAACAGAGCTGAACTCACTTAAGCAAAAACCATTTACAGATTAAGAATAAATTATTAATGGTAGTGACATAGCCTATAGCAACATGAGGTAGACAGTTACCTGGATCAATATCATGTCAATATGTGTATACGTAACAACTTGGGATGAAATGTATTTGACATAATTAATCTGAGTTCCCATGGGATCTTAATGTTTCGAATGTATCGAAACTAATATGTAGATTAAAATTTTCAGATACTGCTTTCTTATATATTGTTTTTATCTGTTAATACAATATTGACATTAAAAACACATGAACTGCATCATGTATAACTTGCAAGGCACATTGCTCACATTTTGTTTCAGATGTCTACAAATTGTGTCACCATCCAGTTTCGACTAGAAACGTGTGATACGTTGTGCAGATCTTTGTTAAAATGATTCGTTTGTCTAATTTGAATAACCACGTTTTCAGGGAGCCTAAATTTACTTCTCTGACTGACCTTTCCTATATCATAAAGTTTATTTTACAAAATCAAAAATGTATACAATATATCTTAAATATCAACAATGTACACATCCTACCTTAAATATCAGCAATATATATATATATATATATATATATATATATATATATATATATATATATATATATATATATATATATATATATATATATATATATATATATATATATATATATATATGTATATATATTACTTATATTACTTATAGTTAAGGTATAGTAGGATTTCAGATTTACAACCACAACATATTTGATGGCAATACAAATACACTGTTTAATGACGAATGATTTGAATGAAAAATTAAGTATGATTAATATGTGCACGTATAAAATACAATTATTGGATCATTTGACATAAAACGCATGGAATTAAATCATGAAAAGGCATATAATGAATTACACTGTACAGGGACAAAGGGTGAATGATTTACAGCGATTTCAACTCAAAAAGAGTGATGCGTTTTGCTCTTAACAGTAACAAATGTAGCATTTTACTTATATAGTAAGATGTATTCACTCAAATAGTGAAATTATGTAAACAAAAAGGAACAGCTGTGCATTTTATCTCTAATTTTCCAACAACACAATGGGTTTTACGAACCCCAAAAATTAGTCCACGGTTAAAAAATTACATGCATGGAGTTATACACTCCGTCACCAGCACACTCGACTGCCAATCACAATGGCTAATCAACCGTCAGTATTCCAGGTTGGTCAATGAAGCAATCAGCGCCCGTCAGTCTCGGTCAGCAACGCCTGATCACCTGCTACTCGACGAGCAATAATATTCAGCTCGTACAGCCTGCTATGGTTTTGCTTTACAGCCGATATGGTCGACTTCATAGTTAGCTATGCAGCTGATACCTCGTTGAATCCGATCACTGATCACTCTATAATCATTCTAGTCACTCTGTTCACTGTTCTCTCCGATCACTCTGTTCACTGTTCTCTCTGGTCACTCTGTTCACTGTTCTCTCTGGTCACTCTGTGCACTGTTCTCTCCGGTCAACTGAAGATATATCTAACGCCGTGTACTATGCATGACACAAGGATATATGATAAAAGGTAATGACGTTACATACGGTAAGCTATACAGATTACATTATCGGCACAAAAATTACAAAACAATACACAAGTTCAGATGTGAATTGAACAGTGTCTGATTCTGATAAGAATCCCACAGTACTTAACTCCTATTAAAATACAGCGTGGTATTGCAAATATAAATCTCATGCTAAGTCACAAACAAGAATAGAAAATATTTTCCCTATGCCACGTCGACCAACTCTACATACAAAATATATAAAGACAAACGTGGTAGTACAATAGATATAATATACACGACAAATTCATAACTCACATACCTCTACAGCTGAAGATGTTCCGTAATGTAAAATGAAAATATCTCTACCTACGGTGAGGCATTTTTACAAAGAACTTGTCTCTGCACTGGAAGCATTCGGTTCTTCCGATCAAAATCACTTTAACATGTGCGACATATGATGAACCGAACTCACAATTTCGATATATATATATATATATATATATATATATATATATATATATATATATATATATATATATATATATATATATATATATATATATATATATACAATGTCCTACATCGAAAAGCATAACCTAACTACATGTATTTATTTAATTAAAAAATTCAAAAACTGGTTTGTACAATTCTGTGACAATACCTTCCCTTACAAAAGCGTGCTAACACTTTTAGAAAATCCCGGAATGTGTAAATTAACAATTATTGCAAAATGCAGTTTAGAATACTGAACGAAAATGATCTGCTAATTACACCCTACTTAAAACATCAGCACCCACGTGTTCTGATCCTCGAAACGGCTTGATTTGGCAGCTATACGGTTGCAAAGATAACGTCCAACGGATCAATCTTGCAACCTTTGCCTTGTTCAAGTATAAGAGCGGCTGATGGTCCATTTGTACTGTAAATTTCCTCCCCAAAAGGTACGTATGGAAATTTCCTCTTCCCCATGCACTTTTCCTTAATCACTGAGTAATTTCGCTCCCTAGAGAGCAATTTCCTACTTGCATAAGAAATGGGCAATTTCATCCCCTCGAGCTCCTGTAGCAAACAGCCCCGAATCCCGTATCGGACGCATCAGTCCTCGGCACATAATGTGTGTAATCAATTCTGGCAACTTTAAGATTGGTCCAATCACCAGTTTATATTGTTGAGTGTTAAACGCTTTTTCCTGGCACATCCCATGGATCATTTATTCGGTTGCCATTTTTTGTCAAGTACACTGTATGTTAATGGTCTGGCAATAGCCGCAAAATTGGGGAAAACTTTTCTGTAAAATCCAGTCAAACCTAGGAAAGATCTTACTTTTTTCTTAGACTCTGACCTAGGCGCATCTCTGATTGCTACTATTTTGTCTGGGTGAGGTTCAACTGGCCTAGTCCATTTATAAGATGTCCCAAATATTCTAGGTTACTATATCCTATACTACACTTGGTGGGCGTAGCTGTAAGATTTGCAGTGTGAAGTCTATCGAACAGATTCCTTAATACAATAACATGTTCATTCCAGGTATAGGTTTAATCAAACATATCATCTACAAAATTATCGACGTTTTCCATCTCGTTAACAGTTTGCAAATGAGACGAACGCACGACGCCCCAACGTTGACTAAACGAAAAGGCTTGACTTTAAATTGATAAAGAACATTGGGAGTCGCGAATGTTTTAATTCACGGACATTATCAGCGATTGGTATCTGCCAATTTCCTTGAAAAGGTTTAAAAAAAATGAAAGTGTATATATGACCTGCTTTGAAAGTAGACTTTCTGTATCTGGCACTGACTCCTGTGCATCGAACACGGTGATTGTGTTAAGTTAAGAAACGAGTACGGCGAACTGAAAGGCTAGATCACATTTTGGTCTAACATTTTCCCCACTTCTTCGTTGATTGTCTCCCGTGCATTAAAGGGTATTGGATATCCTTTAATCATGATCGGCTCTGAGATGTCCAAATCGATCTCGTGTTAAATCAGTCTAGTGTGTCAGTAAACACGTCTTGGTATTGGGACAAAGCCACCAATATCTGCGTATGCTGACCTCGGATAAATAAGGGCATAAAATGATTTGGTCTATACCTTCTTTTTCTACGTCAATGGAATTTCAAAGGGTATTTCTGTACTGGAGTCAAATTCCGATTCGTCATACGACCCATCCTCCATCACCGATACACATACTACATTCAATATACCTTTATAAATAGTTTTTACTAGGTCTTTCTACGCAACGTTTCAGCATATTGGCGTGAAATATCTTGGACGTACCTTCTACGTCGATGATATAGTTCATCTCGCCTTTCACCTCTTTGAATTTGTATGGCCCTATCCAGTGGACTAGCAGAATGTTTTTATTTGTTGGGAGAAGCACCAACACTTGATCGCCTTCGACAAACTTCTTATTCCGCGTTCCTCGGTTGTAGTACTTCGCGTACTTACGACTAGATTTCTCGAATAAGTCTTGCGTTATTCGACATGTACTCTCTAACCGTTCGCGCCCATCCACAACGTATTGGTAATTAGTCTTAAAGTATTTGTTTGCAACGTCGTCTCACCACAGTTAGTTAAGAATATGCATATGACCATTAACTAGCCTACCGCACAATATTTAAAACAGGGAGAAGCCTAAGCTTTCGTGAGAAACCTCACGATACACGAACAGAATTGTGGTCAGGTACCCATCCCAATTATTATGTCTTTCCGCACACATCCTTTGCAACATTACCTTCAAAGTCCCGTTTGATTTCTCTACCAACCCATTGCATATAGGGTGCAACTTTTTAAGGGACTTGAACCTAGTGATTTTGCCATGAGATCTGATGGGAAATGCGCTCCACAATCCGTAAGAACCTCTTAGTGAACTCAGATCTGATGAAAATGTTTACGAGCGCTTCGGCTACATGTTCTGTTTCGATCGATGGCAAAACTATAGCTTCAGGGTACCTAGTGGTGTAATCTACCAACATTAAGATGTGTCAGTTTTTCCGATCTGTAGATGAAATATAGGTCCTACAAAGTCAACGGCCACTCTTTTAAACGGAGTATCCATCAGTAGCATCTGACCCAACGGTAATATAGTTACCCTTCCTTTAGAGTCCGCTTTCTGGCAAACATCGCACGAACGACATCACCGCGCTAGTTTGCTATTAATACCAGGCCAATACGCTTTATGTTGCTTTCTTCACACCTAAATGACTCGCCCTACTTCATTCGTGCGCGACCTTGATTACATGTGACCTAAATTTCTGGTGAACCACTAGTTGCATGAACTTCTTATCGAGTGTAGAGTATTCTCTGTACAGTAAACCTTTTCGAAGTAGATATTTAGTAGAACCCCCGCTCTTATACTTCCTTACGGTACCCGATAATGCTTTCTATGCTGTTGCACGTATCGACGGGTCATGTTTCAGCTCATTCAGACATTCTTTGCGGAAGATACCAGTAAATAGTGTCCGGTACTTGTTTTTTTTTCCTATTTCTTTTTTTTTTTTTTTTTTTTTTTTTTGGTTATCCTCTTTTACCCGAGCTCTGGTTTGCACTATTGCACTACTTGGAGAAATTGGAATCCGAAATGGACATGGTTGGCAGTCTAGATCCCCGTACATTGCTAATCGTAAGTTCATAGATTGGGTTGGATGTTGATAACGCTACCCCGGTTCCGGTCAAGAAGGTGTTTCGATACATATCCTTGCGACAGAAATGTTGCCAATTGTTTGGTCCAGTAGCATACAAGGCGATTTAAGCAATTGTTCATCGCGTACTAGGTTTCTCATTAGTGCACCCTGTGTCTTGTAAAACGGTCACTTCTTTCCGTAATGTAAATATCTTTACCTACGGTGATGCATTTATACATATAAATCGTCTTTGCACTGGAAGCATTCGGTTCTTCTCATCAAAAGCACTTCGCACGTGCGGCATAGTGTGAACCGAACACACTGTTTCGAAATATTGTATATATATATATATATATATATATATATATATATATATATATATATATATATATATATATATATATATATATATATATATCTTCGGGTATAGTTGTAAACACAAATGAAATCCCGAGTACATATGTGTGTGTAGATTACATAGATTAGATGTCATTTGGCGACATTAAACAAACGTTGGCAGACCAAGAATAATACTTATTCCTACACAAAGTGAGACTATCCACTTTTAAACTACGTTTTCGGATGGAATAGCAATGAATTACATAATCTTTAAGAAAGTCTAAATGACTGGCGACATACAATTGTATCAGAGTTTGGACAAATTCAGAATTCTAAAAGAGAAAACTTTAAATAAAGTTTGGTATATTTTCTCTATTAATCCAAACAATGTCGCTTCGGAAAACACGAGTATTTGATGCTATAGTAAGACTGTAATCCTACCAGGATCAGGGACACGTTCTATTTCTAATTACAACAATTTTCCTGGAATCACTGATTGAATACACACTACCTCAGATGTCAATAAAGTCATATATAAATACCCATATTTGGTTTTCATTCTCTGTGTTGCACTTTTCAAACAAGCCGTCTCGAGTTCAAAACACGCGGCAGCATTCCGAATGTTTTTTATTTACTTGTATACTCTCGTCCTATGACGGGCAATTAAGCTAGTATTACATATTAGAGAATGCAAATGAAGGCAGCAAATCAATAAATCTATTGATATCATATCAAATATTAATATCTACCAGACCATGCGAGGTGGTTGCAACCCATGTCATAATCCATGTCATAATATCAGCAACCAGCATCTATACAGTCTTTCAGTATGAGAGAGAGAGAGAGAGAGAGAGAGAGAGAGAGAGAGAGAGAGAGAGAGAGAGAGAGAGAGAGAGAGAGAGAGAGAGAAAGAGAGAGAGAGAGAGAGGAGGGTAGGGAGGGAGAGAGAGAGAGAGATTAAATAAATCTTGGTAGTCTTGTATATATTCTTTCCTTGCATAATCTGTATTACAACAGACCATTCATTCCAAGACAACAGTACAAGTTTTTATAAATATTAGAACAGACTCAATTTTGTACTGAATACATGTCTTTGTTTAGGTAAAGTTCAGTAGTGTCTCTTAGAAAAAGAAGAATACATACCTCCAGACCTTAAGCCTCTAAAGAGCATTGAACACATGTCTACCCAATCTAAAGAGCATTGAACACTTGTCTACCCAATCTAAAGAGCATTGAACACTTGTCTACCCAATCTAAAGAGCATTGAACACTTGTCTACCCAATCTAAAGAGCATTGAACACTTGTCTACCCAATCTAAAGAGCATTGAACACTTGTCTACCCAATCTAAAGAGCATTGAACACTTGTCTACCCAATCGGAAAGACATAGTACCTGATCCATACAGAAGACTTAGATAACACGTAGAACGTTCAATGAGTTTATTTGGTATTTGAATGATGAAAATTAATACCTTCCCAGCATTTTACTGTTCTTAATATTTTATTCAAGGCATGCATAAGATAGGCAATTAATCGATTTTAAAGTTAAAGTTAACACCAAGTTGACAAATCGGAAACGGACTGAGAAAGGTCTCATAAATAATTTCATTTTTTGCTTAAACATTCTCTCTGAATTTTATTGCTGCCAATAATGACATATTATTTCAGGCAAAATATAGAAAATAAGGATGCGTTGTTCACTTTCTATTTTGAACAAAAAAAGTATCGGAGAGACAATTGAAAGTTTATTTAGCCAATATAAGAAGTAACTTAACATTTTCTTACAGTGTGACGGTGTATACCACTTGTTGTAGATCTAAAAATCAATTGTTTGACAGGATCTGAAGGCCCTTTTTTTTTTACAGCAACTGTGCCAACCGTATCAGCTCCCTCTACAAAATATTTATTATCATGGCCAACTTTACTTCTACCGAAGTTGCATTAACGTTTTTATCCATAGCAGTGTGTAAAGAATATCGCAGAATTTTCCGTTTACTTAAAGAATATGCTCACATACATTTTTGGAAGAAGCACTGAAAATATTTCTAACCAGAAGAGATTAAATCTGATATTCTGAAACGTATAAGCCGAACTGGAAATAACTCTACGTAATTCAGTCAATAATGTAAATCAGTAATAAGCAAAGAACAAATAAATGGTCAACCACTCACTGGAGAAATATATTCGTCATATTCCAAACGAGCCTCCCAAATGCAAATTCGTCATATTCCCAAAGAGAAACCCAACACACACACACACACACACACCCACGCACGCACGCGCGCGCGTTACGTCTTGTCTTTAACAAATACATGGCATGGTCTGTGTCGCAGAATTGGAACCGAGTGGATTTTGGATTAAATGAATAACTCAAACACAATGTGTGAAAGATGAAAATGTATTAACTTAAATAGTGAAGAAAAATGTATGATGCAAAAATGCAATGATTCTCACATACTCTCAATATACAATTGATCCAATCACTCTATACTAACATTCACACATTGAAAATAAACCAATAATATATCTATCTGATATACAGCTTCAAGAAACCTCAGTTTCAAACAATAGTACACACTAAGATATTCATATAGTTTCACGTATAGACTAGGCTTGGGATTCAAACAATCTCAAATTTTCAAATACGTTTCAAATGTTCTGCACTGTCAGTAAGATTCATAAATCTCCTGGAAATCACCTAAGATTCAAAATATTCAAACAATCTCAAATTTTCAAATACGTTTCAAATGTTCTGTACTGTCAACAAGATTCATAAATCTCCTGGAATTCAACTAAGATTAAAAAAAAATCTCATGTAAATACAAATATACCAATTTAAACAACAATTGGAATAAACATATGGTTCTTGACCCTAGTACAGTCGCACGATTCATACACTAAAAAGTTAGTTATTGTTCTTCTAATTCTGTAACAGTCTGTCTAACCAAGTCGCTACTAAGGAAACATCTGTTTTGAAGGCCCCAATACATACAATATACAAACTCGTTCGAACTTTTCTCAAATTAAAAGACTTATATTGTGAAGAAAAAAAGGTTCTTTGATTATACAAATATGTTTCAAAGTACGAAATTAAATGCATAAAAATTAATGAACACGAAAAGGCGTATCAACCTAAGACCTAAGAAACCTGCCTTTACAGTACATTTGCTTTCTAGACTCATGTATACACGAAGCAATGAACCTCTTTAATACAATATAAAAAAATATCCGAACTTGAACTTGACGAATGTGCGTCACAGGGTCGACACACGATCTACAATGGCTGTATGACAATTTCCTATGCTTCATTAGCATTTGGCCTTTCTGTCATGAGTATTGGAAAACACAAAAATCTAAATGAATTGCTTAAGTGGATTTATAGTGTTTAGTGTCGGGGGAATAAATGGGCTTAATAGGGTTTTCGATGACGTCATAACTAAATTTAAACTCATATCACCAACTGAAAACTGTTTAACAGTGGCTTAGGTTTCCGCGTCAATATCTAATAACAACTCCGGGTCTGATTTAATGATGCATGGAGCAGATGTTAGGCTAATTGTTTGTTTTTTGAAGCTAATGAATGTTTCTATTACTTCGTAAATAACACGCGATTTGGATCTGGGTGGATTTCAACAAATAATTTCTGAATTATCATATATTAGGATTCAAATGTGGCTAAACTATTTTCTATTGCTAATACATCTACACAGAGTATTTCCTCACACACCATTGTATGGCACACAAATGTATTTTGCTTATGTACATCAAGATTATTGATAAATATTTATTGCAGTTTTTAGCAACGTCTACATCAATATGGTGTATGGAGTAAGCTGCTTATGTAGCGATAACTCTTGTTTTCTTTACTGTTGAAGACTTTAGGCTATTTCTGCTCCACTGTCAGAATCGTTTGATACTTACAAGCTAAACATACGCAGCTATGCAATGGTTTTATATGGTCAATTACTCGTGGTAGTTACTTCGTTTGCATTTGTTTCTTTATATTGTTACGTATATGTGATTTGATATATATTTGTTTTAATTTAGTTGTCTGTTTGTCAGTTTTAACTTAGTTTATTTTTATTTTTCATTGCATGATATTGTAAAGTAAATGTATTCACTAGAGACGATGTTTTGTTTCAGAAAATCGGTTGACCTGAATTTTCTTTGGTAACCAAGTAATGTGGCCCTTGATCCTGACCTTGATTCAAGGTTAGTGCCAGCCACGTAAACTGGTGTTTTATATTTAAAATTTCTTTGTTGTTCTCAAGATCAAGATGGGACTACTGAAAAGGTAAACAACTTTTTATTCTTAAAATACAATGATTGGTTCTCGTGAGGGTCATGTTTGGAGTACATGATATAAACGATCACGTGATTCCTTCCCCTCCTCCTTTCGCAATTTGGGGATTTTTCGACACTGCTAATATACTACGATATAATCTTTCTTTAAGTGAAATATTGTTAGTTTGGGGCTTTTACAAATGACTTTAAGTCACTTTCTTTTTATGTAGCCAGTTATTTAATCCATGTTAACTTTTCTCGAGATCAGTTGGATTTAAAAGGATTAATTTGTATCGCTGAAAATATTTGATGTGCTCATACAGAATTATTGGACAAAAACAGTTTATCAAAATATTATTCGGATTTCCAGCACCCGAGTGTTAAATATTATGTTCTACAAGAACTGTTGATAAGTACAAATTAAAATTCAGCATATGTCATCGTCTTCCACCTTGGATTTTCAAACATGACTCGAACTTGAAATTATTAGCACATTTCATTACTTGAACTTTTGTAATTTAATACATGAATTATTCTTTGATTGGTTATGGATTTGATTCTTACAACTGTAAGTTCTTTTTCCATTTTTACAATCTTTTTCTAGGGAAAGAAATTATTGGTATATTTTTACAAAGCTTGTTATATATTTGTGTTACTATAGCCTCAACACGTAACAATATGTTGAGAAAGACTATGTCCAGGAACCATCACTTGATCGATCACAAAAATAGGCTGAAAATTCGGTTGTAATTGATATCGATTTGCTTTGTACCGTTTACCATTTAACATTTTCCCAAAGACATCGCAACAGTCAATGTGATGTTATATGTGAGACCTAAACTAAACCTCTTTGATAAATTTGGTTACTAAATTGTCTGGTGGGATTTTTGTTTTTCATATATTTTCACTCATTTACTCATGCCTTATTTCTTCCTTTCGTTCTGACTATTACTTTCATCAAATTTACAATTCTATTTTGACTGTATGCACAAAGTGGCTTACAATGAAAGATATTTATACAACCGTATCTGGGCGACAACAAACCTCTACTAGTGCAAGTTCTAGAAGAACAGAGACAACATATTATATTCCTCCACAAAAGCATGGAGGCACCATTTCTACTGGATAGTTTATATAAATGGATATCGCTCGAAGAGACTCTTCTGTTACTAGCTCATTTTTCATGCTTTTCTGCTAATCTGAATCAATTTTTTTTTTTTGGGGGGGGGGGGGGGCGGGTGGGGTGGGGGCCAGTTTTTCCAGAGAGACATTCATGGAGTGAAACAGATCATTAATTTTGAAAATACATTTTATAACGAAAGAATAAACATACATACATACATACATACATACATACATACATACATACATACATACATACATACATACATACATACATATATATATATATATATATATATATATTATTTGTAAATAGAAAATAAAATACGGCGTTGTGATAAACGCACGAAATAATGACATGGGGCTGTCTGTCAAGTACCCCACTCCAGAGGCGTAGCGATGATATTTTGCGCCCGGGGACGAACTATAAAATTGGCGCCCCAGCGATCTTGTGACCGATTTATTACCCTTGTTTACTTATTATAATGTAACGTTGCAAGCCTCATTTTGGCGCCCCTGTACCTTGGCGCCCGGGGACATATGTACCCCTGCCCCCCCCCAGCTACGCCTCTGCCCCACTCCTCAGTTATCTGGGTAAAGACATGCCTAGACGTGGAAGACCACCTCTGCACTACCCTGCAGTATATTATTAGATTTGTTTCTTTTATGTCAGTTGCATGTATGCTGTGTGCAGTGGAGTCTGCCAATAGTGTTAATAATCGATAACAATCTCACGCTCTGTTGAATAAAATTGCAATTGCCCTGTAAATTGTTGCCATAAAAAACAAAAGCAATGACCCATATCATAATTTATTCTACTAGAAAAAGCTGGTTTGAGACTTCTCAAAACCGATTGGTAACTATGTAACACGAATCCATTAAATCAGTCGTATATTTCTGCATCGAGTCGACCATTAGTATAACCCTGGTTAATTTGGTTGAAATATTGCTAATGCATTGTGGTTTATATTTTAGCAAAAGAAGTAGTGTGGACCGAAGTAAGTGTAAGTTTCTATTCTCAGTTTATGACCTTGAGCCATGTTATAATGGACACATGGACCAGTTTTTCCTGTTAGCATAATTTACCTGTACATGTATGATACCTGATAAACTGCAGCGACAACAGCAGCTGTTTGACGTAATGACAACGAGAACTTGTCGATTGGTTTCCTAGAAACAACAATAGAAAATTGAAATCGAAAGATTTATTTTTCGTCAGCCTTTGGAACTTGTTATTAAACAACAAACACCGTGTACGATACTTCGCTAGCTATGAAGGAATTCAGTTGTGAACTTCTGTGTTTCTTGGCAGGTAAATGTTTAGACTTTTTTAAACCTCTTGTTGACATCATTATCTGTAATTTCCTGCAAAGGAACCGATTGATAATGTATCAATTTGAATCAAAGCTTTGAATTCTGTATTTTTTCACCTATTTATTTATTATAAAATATGACCCCATATTTTTACATGTAGGTACTGTTTGCCGGAACGTGATACAATATAAATCATTAGATTGATTTGATAAAAATTGAATTTCATATGCAACTGGTTCTACATAACAAAATATTTTAAGGCTGCTTAATTCATTATCCTAATTCTTAATTACGTTTACCTTTTCATAAGTTTTAGCATCTTAATATGTAATATTTATCTTGGTTTTAACTAAAACATTTCAAATTTTTGGTCTAAAAAATATATAATTTCATAATTTTACTTTTAATCGGATCTTCAAACATTGATATGTTGTCTGAGGTGCCAACACACACACACACACACACACACACACACACATATTCATGCGTGCATACCGTTTTACGTTATGGTTTGACAACAAAAGTAAACTAAGGACTAAACATTATCGACAGAGTACAAAATAAATGTATATTTACATTTCTTTTCCGTGATAGTGCCTGCTTCAACTAAAACTAACATTTTCGTAATGATAGTTTGCGCATAGCGAATTGTTAATTATCGTTTCATGTAGTACAAATTATCTAATATTATGTAGACACTATACACAATTTTATCATCCTTTATAGTTCATGATCTATAATGTTGTTGTTCGTGTTCTGGTTAGTCTTTCAAAGTTTTGGGCAATTTTGAATTGACATTTTTCTGGCTGTACCTGAAGTTAGCATCAAATAGCCACTTTTGTGCTGAACTGCCTAAAACACTACAGCAGATATTCAAAATCATATAGAATTTTGCGAGACTTTCTATTCTACAGATATGATACGGCATTGAATAAAGCATTTAGCTCATCTAAAAATGATTATTTTGAGGGAATTAATATAGAGTTAATAACAAAATGGAGATGCACGAGCAGATGTCTTTTTTTTTCTTCTGATGCATTATATTATATATTTAGAAGAGTATTTTGTTGATAGCTTTAATTTTGATTTATTACATATATATATATATATATATATATATATATATATATATATATATATATATATATATATATATATATATATATATATATATATATATATATGCACTCCAAACAAAATAAACTTTAAATTCCATAGCATCTTTTTGATAATTGAAAGGCTTCGGATATTTCCCAAATTATGATTTCAAATATTCAATGACAGAACAGAAACACACTTGCAGTCAACACGCTTCTTCCTCGCTGCTTCAGTATGATGGATTTCATGTAGAATTGGTACAGATATATCCAGCCCATAATTACGAAATGTTGTTGAATTGACAAAAATACCAAACTCTATTCATTTCAGACCAAATGGAAAAGGTGTTGCAATGCACATTCATTCACAGTATGGCTCAGAATTTCAATTTTAAGTAGACCTAAACGCCGTTTTGTTTTGAAACTCAGTGTCTAGCGCGCGATTAAGTTTAAAATTTTCTTGGCGGAGTTACATGCGCATTAATAATGTTGTTGTTGAGTAATGATGAAACTGCATTAAATTTGGAATACGGCATAAATTCATTTACTTTGTTTCTGGTAGTGTCTTTTCGCTTATATAAATAAGCCTTAGGTAGAATAAGAAAATGGGCATATAATAAAAAGGTTATTTTTTTTAACTCGTTTTGTCGGACGGATACACTGTATTCCCAAGGTCGTGCAGTATTTCCATCTGAAAAATAAACTTGTTTATATTTTTCCATACAAATACAGTAACTTAAAAATACTGACATATCTGAAGAAAGCAGAAGACTGTATATCATGAACTTCATTGTTGCGAAACTATTTTGTGTTTTAACTTGCCCAGAAGTGATCTATTTAACTGCCTGTCACAAACAATGATTATTTTAGGCAGTGATGCCGATGTATAAGTATTTAAACCATTATCCCGGATAACCTATATCGTAAAGTTGTAATCTAAAGAGTAGACTTAAAGACCAATAGAAAGAATGAGATCTGGGAAACAGGCTTATATTCTTCTTGATTCGAGCTGCCTGGTTTGAGAATTTAGAGGTGGCGAATTCGTTAATTTTCATTGCTCGTCTGGTTTCGAGGTGTCTATATCATTTTTTTGGTACCATGGTCTTTATTAAAACGAAACCATGGGGCAAAGGAATAGTGAATAACGAGCGAAACAAAGCACAAAAAATCTCACACACACAATCCTTTAAAGGTGAAATAGACTTTTGAGGCTTTTATAATAGTTTTGTGAAAGTTACTTTTCAGATGTAGGTTTTATACCACTGTACTACCATTTCCATTTTATCTGTAATGCCGTAAGGAATTACAAGTTCGTTCGTATCAGAATAACTTAAACGAAACGAAAATAGTTTAAAGCCAGCCGAATGTATTGAGTGTCAAAGCTATTTTTTGAGCAGGCATATAAGATCTGACTAATGTGAAACTTTTATCTTTCCTCTTTCCATCCTCTTGTTGATTTTTGTATTTTTGTCTCTCATTTTTTATGTATAGTTTCAGACTTAAAAATAATATACTGCATTATTCAATAGTTTAATTCATTTTTTTCTTTAGTATATAACTAAATTTTCGATGCAAAACATTTTACTTTTATTTCAAAATGGTTTTCACAATAGTAGAGAGAGTTCTTTATTTTCACGCTCACAAACGTTTTGTGCATGGTTTTGTAAATCAGTTATGACGAAATAATATTTAATAGTTTTGCATCTTGTTCGTATGTGCTGCTCTTCTTAAAATGTATGAATGTGGGCCACAATAATAAATGCCATTCATCTGATATGTTATGCACTGGTTTATCCGTTTAACCCCCCCCCCCCTCTCTCTCTCTCTCTCTCTCTCTCTCTCTCTCTCTCTCTCTCTCTCTCTCTCGAAGATGAATCAAGCGATTTTGACAAGAGACATCTATGGCAAGATAGTTTTAAACGCTATTTCACATTTCACTTCAGTGAATATTTGTACTGAATGATAATTTCATTTTAGTGAGAGATTAAAAGAAATGTTTTTTTTTTAACAATCTGTGGAATAGAAGAATAATTTCAGTGACATGAATCAGAATATCGCTAAAGTAACAAATTTTACTTTAGTGAAATCAAAATAATACCACAATTTTTCAACGAGTTTTCTATTAAACTGACACAATTAAGTAGATTTCAAGATGTACCATTTCATCAAGGTTTTATAAACTTTTTAAAAAATTATTGCCAATTTCCATCATAGTTGCGAACCAATAGGAACAAATAAATTATAAATATTGGCTGAGAGAGACCTTGGAAAGTCTTATGGCACATCCAGATTCTTCTAGAAAAGGGTTGCAACTGTGGAGTTGTGCATTAATGCCGCATTCCCTCTGTGTGGGGTGGCACGAACAATATGAATTTAGAGAGCGTTTGGTAGCCCGATTGTGGCAGCGTGAGCGTGCACGTTGGACACGACTGCTACGGATTGGGCAGAAGACAAGAGAAAGAATGCGACCTTTGTATTCGATACCTGGCTATCGGAGAGGAGTTTCAACAGGAACAGATTGTTGACGAAAGTTGGAGCTCGTTGATAAGGCCCGCTTAAAAATAATCGACGTCTGTGATCTCAGACACGATGTTGCTATCACAAATGTTGTGCAACAACTTGTCCATGCATTATAGCCATCCATGGATCGGATACCCATATAGCGGGTGGTTGCATGTTTATTCGCATTCGAGTGGACGTTCTTTGAAATGTGTGGTACCGTGCTGAGTGCCCTTGAAAGGTGCAATACTGATGCAAATCTTAGCGAGTTTTCTTTGGCCTTCCAAAAGAAGCAGATGGACGGTAGTTGAACTGTATTATCAAGCTGTTAGCAATTTTCGGATGTGGTGCCGCGTTAGGCAAGCTTTGTTTCAAATATCAATTTCAAAGAAACATTTGCTGTGATGATATAAGTGGGTCCACGGGTGACCGAGTGGTCGAAAGGTACTCGTCGTTACTCTTTACGCGTGGGGCCCCGACTGGCCGAGTGGTCTAAAGCGCTCACCGTCACAAATCATTGCGATCTCACCTCTGTCTGCGTGGGTTCGAGTATCGGGTTCGGCCAATGTGGGTATCGCTAGCTTTTCGTGGTCGGTGATTCTTTCTGAGGTTTACCCGGGTTCTTCCTCTACCATTTATACTGGTCGCAATTTACATCATATCTTGTGCTGAATAGATGGCGTTGTATCCTACAACAACAACAACAACAACTATATACGCATGGAGTATAGTTTAGGCTCTGCCAAGGTGTGTATGCTACACAGCTTGTTAATAGCTTTCTTTAAGTTGATGGTTCTTTTCGGTGTTCTCCACAACCATTCCTCTATCAAATATACTGGCATACGTGTATTACCTAGATAATCCGATAATTATACAAATATGTGTTGAAACATATGGACGCTAATGCGGATCTGATGTCACCTGTTCATTAAAGTGTGCATTTTTGCTGCAGCCCGCGTACACTCTAGACACATTCCAGTATTGGTACCAGCCATATAAAGAGCGAAATTTAAAATGGTCACATGACATACGGTTATGCTATCTCAGGTGGATTTACAAGTCACAAAACATGATTTGCTCAGGAGATATAATCTACATGTCACCAAAAGAACCCTTCAGCCAACAGTAGCTGCACAGCATTAAGAAATACCGGTAAGTGAATAAAATGTACACCGACGTGTCCAGCCAATTTGCATGCAAATAATTGCAGCTTTTAATGAACGGGTGATATCAGACCCTCACCCGAAAATCAATATCATCACGGGTGAAGGGCTGATTTATTGGCCTATTACCTATCATGTTCTGAAAATTAGCATAAACTATATCCTTCAGCAATATGTATCATACATCAGATGCAAAGATGTGTATTTTTGAACAATCACATTCTTCAAGAGGCCAAACTATCGTCTATGATAGCACTCACTTTTAAATATGATAATTCTGCCTTTCTCATTTAAAAAAAGAAAAAAATATGCACTCTACCTTAAATACATCAATAGTAGATATTAGAAAATGTAAATAAAGTAAGCAATCCGCAAATGATGGTTGCGACTCAATCGTAATAACTGCCCTGATAATCTTGCCTCCTATGATGTTCCACACACGAGGCCAGGCAAGCCCATACCATTTAAGAAATTCAAGATGGTGGAAGTAATACAATAATTCATTGGCATTGAACAGTTATTTCCAGCTGTTTCGCCACCGGCATTTCAATTGCATCAGTCGTATCTACATCAATGAATGCAGTACTGAGTGTTCCTTTAAAGTGTCATTATGCAGTACAGCTATTTTCAGCTACCATGTGTGAGTTGAGGGGAGGGGGCTGAGGGGTACGGTGAGGGATTGCACAATGGTATTGTTGTTATTTAATTGTGTAAGCATGTATGTGTTGGTGAGATGTACGGCGAGGGACTACACAACAGTATTGTTGTGACTTAAATTTACCAGCATATGTGAGTTGAAGAGGGGGATGGTAAAGGATTTCACAACTATATTGTTGTGATTTAACTGTATCACCCATGCTTTACTTGAATGATATATTTGTTTCGATTGTGTTTTACCGTTATTTTACATTCATTTTCAATATTTTAAATATACCGACTTTCCTGTTATAATTACATTTTAATATGCATTAATGGAACATTTAAAGGTGTCAGAATTTTGTGGCAGTGCCGTAGATACGTATTTTCTTTTAACTTCACAGTTTTAACATTTCTATCATGTTTAGAATTTTAAAAAAACATTTCGCTAGTTACGATGTGATAGCCACGACTACATAAATGGATAGGTCAAGTATTCACATTAGTACGACATGAAATACGTCATACGGGAATAGATTTATATCTTAAGTCTGAGTCTTTTTTTTACACAGAAATTATTAAATTTATGTATCCGTTAAACAAGCAATGTAAACATGAAGAAAAAAAAATATTCTTAACTGAAAGGTAGATATTTAGTTTACTTGATATCTGTTAGAGATTGACGAACTTCTGAGTTTCTTATTTTCTTTAACATAACTCATCTTAATCATATTTTCCTTTTAATTTAGTCGGGCGTTGAAAATATTTTGAGTTCAGGACAGGAGTGCCTTTACGTAAATCAATATTATCACTTTTAACTTGTAATTAGCTTATAAAATGAAATGTATAACTGTTAAAATGTACGTGAATCTTAAGGTTCTATATGACATATTAGAACTTTTGTTGAAAGTATGACGACAATACACTGAATATATCCGAATGCTACTCATGTGGCTCTGAGAATTTTCAGACACGTGACAAGTGTTTAACTTTAATTTTATTGGTATGGATGCTGCTTGCAGTTAAAATATATAGATTAAAATATATAGCTTGTCTCTGTACAACAAACTTAGAGACCTAATAATGTTTGTATCTTATATGTTTTCAGCATGTGTTTATGTTTTCCAATTTCGTTGTTTTTTGTTTTTTATTTTTCTGTAGTGTAGTCATATCATTATTGATGCTGTAAAGCGCTTAGAGCTTCTAAAGATTAGACGCTATACAATGTCCTCATTATTATTTTTATTATTATTATGTAAAAAAATGCAAAAGACCAATACCAATGTTCCATTCTAGACAAAGCAAGTATTTTATCACCATAGTCCTATTGAATTTTGTAGCTCAAAGATATCAAAACACGTGAATCTATTGTCTAAGTTTGCAAGTGTGACAATATACCTATATGAACAAAGAGATATCATACAAAAAGTATAAACAAATATACTTATTTATTACCAAACATAATTCAAATACAAATTATTTAATAACAAGAATACGGTAAGGTCTCTGAGCTCTCTAATATTTTGATTTCGGTGTATGTCACCTAGAAAATAAATATTCTTGCAACTAAATAGGTGTTGGGTGTTTTTAAGTATTTTCATCATTTTGTGCAGTTGTACTAAATACTTTTTGCCAGCAAATATTGCGACAAAACATTCTTCTCCAAAAATCATTACAAAAATATGTATATAATGCACTACCAACAGAATCTTTCCAACACGACCCACTTATGTTCCAATAAAACATTCTAAAAAATCTAGGAACTAAATATCATAAAACCTAATCATAAATATGGTGAAACTTAATGTAAAATAACGGTAAAAGAAGCGTTTGATCAAACATTAAATCAGTGCGAGCACGGACACACGCGTGCAAAAGTGCAATCATACAGTTGTGCAATCTCTAAGTGTCTGAAAATGATTGCACTGCATATAGATAGTTTAAACAAACACGCAGTACCGGTACTTATTTAATTGACATAGCTTCGACTAATGTAACGAAGATGCCGATGGCTACACACCTGAAAACAAATTATTTAATGCTATTTCTTTATTGTCAACTCATTAAATCCGCTATTTCAGATGCTTCGCTATCGGCTTTTCGTTGTGCAAATCACGGTTATGTTAATTTAAAAAGTGCCGAGTGTTTGTTTAAAGTGTCACCTAGCAATGCAATTATTTTAAGCCATTATTTATTAGTTGGTAGGAAGGTGAGCGATTGCGAAATATTATGTTGGTTTTGCATTCTGTGTGTGTTCGTATGCGTGCGTGAGAGAGAAACGCTTTATTTGAATAAAACTTTGATCATTTGTGCTATACCATTATTTTACATTATGTTTCAACAATTTACATATGAATTGTATGTCGCTGAGAACGCTAGCACTTTCCAAATGTATCATAGTGATTGGTAACCGGGTGAGGTAGATGGAATCGGGATGATGATATAACAATGCATTGTTTGGAGAATAATGCTTGGTCAGAATCTCTGCTGGCAAGAATTACCAAGCATACATCCAATAAAAAAGAACAGCAAAGCTTTGAAAATTCCATCCCATGTTTAGTTACTTTTTCTAAAACAAACGAAACAAAAAACCTTTTTATTTCTTATATGACAAACACATAAAGGAAAATATTATTACAAGGACTAAGATTTCAGAAACCTTTCAGTACACTTGTTATTTAATATTGTTTAGTTATGTTATATTTTGGTAATAAAATGAATATATTTGTTTACACTTTTTGCATTATAATAGCGTGAATATAGGTACATTGTAGACAATTGTACAATTGATTTACGTTATTCGATAACCTAGAACTATAAAATTCATTATGGCTATGATGTTAAAATACTACATTTGACAGGAATTGAGCATTGATATCTTTCAGCTGCTGTTTTCCTTTTGTATTTTTTTTGTGTGTGTTTGTATATAGCTGTAGTTGTGCAGACAAGCTATATATTTTTTCAAGGAATGGCCATGCCAGTGATTGAACATTAGACGCTAGTCGCAGTTTTAGCCTCATGAATAGTACAATGATATGCTCTTGTATTGTGAGAAGGTAGCAATGTCCAAAACGTGGAAGGCAATGATCAGTCAATGCGTTCCATCGATCGGTTGCAAGACATACATATTGGAAGTCGTTAATAAATAATGTGTTTTACCGAAGCTCATGGAACATTATTTCTGACTGACTGAACTTTGCAGTAAGTTGTTTCCCGGTGACGTATGTAAAATAACGTCAATGCCTGCACGGACCATTTAACCTCGGTCTCATTTTGAATGTCATTTTAGTCACTTTTAAGTTAAACATGGACGAAATAATGAAAGGTTAATGTAAACATTATTACAGTTATAGGCTAAAGCCCTAAACATTTCTATATTTTTTCACTTTTTTGAGACTTTATCAAACAATTACACAAAACCAAACGTAGGAATTTCTGCAGTACAATTCACAGTTATTGTAACAAATGTCTATGCCATTGTTATGTTACAACTCTCCATATCAATGATATACCGCGGAAAATTACATAGTTTGCTATTTTTGCAAACTTTTATTTCTTTAACATTAAAAAGAAAATGTTCTTTCATGGACGGTTTTAGAAAGTTTTAAAATATAAAGAGCTTTATTCTAGTCAAATTTAAAATACATTTAGATAGAGACGGTATGGATTCAAATAGAAAACATGGGAGCAAGATCAGAAATTTACTTTGATTTGTCGTTGTCGGTTGTAACAGTTTCTTGAAAATTGAATCATGAATGAATTATTATCAAGAGAATTGTGAACCGTCACATACAGTAAGTCTTTCGGCCATTATATATCCATAAAAATGTAACGCTTCACGGGGAATAAATCGTCGAGTTTTACACGCAATAAATCTGTCAATCATAGATCTGCATGAAATTTTGAACCTTCAGAGGCAAAAATATGTCAGTCATTAAATCATTATATATCTATGTAAATGTGAAGCTCCGCGTGCAATAAGTCTCTCAATCATTATATATCCATACAAATTTAAATTTGTACATGCAATAAGTCTATTTGTCATTATATATCCCTGAAAATGTGAAGCTTTACGTGCAAAAAGTCTATATACTAGTATCATTATATATCCCTGAAAATGTGAAGCTGCACGTGCATTAAGTCTACCGATCTATGTATGTATGTAAATGTGACGCTCTGCGTGCAATAAACCTGTCTATCTTTATATCTTCATGAAAATTTAATTTTCACATGCAATAAGTCTGTCGATCATTATATATCCAAGAAAATGTGAAATTTCACATCCAATAAGCCTATAAACTGTATATCATTATATCTCGATGGAAATTTGAATTTTCATATGCAATGAGTCTGTCGATCATTATATATATATGAAAATGTGAAGCGCCACACACAATAAGTCTATTTATCATTATATCTTCACAAAAAATTGAATTTTCACATGCAATAAGTCTGTCGAACATTATATCGGCATGACTCCTTTACTTAGACATTTTACTATCACGTGGTACAGCGTTGTGAAAAGAGTTTGTTGTCAAACTAATGTTTTTCAATGAACCAGAGATAAAATCATATAAGTATAAAAATACATGGCTATCATGAAATGTTTACAATTTGATTTTCTTTTCAGCATGCCTTATAGGGCATGTTCTGCATGCTACAGCCACCACCACCACAGAGACCATGACAACCACTTATGAAGTAAGCACTATAATTCCGACAACCAGTAATACCATCGACCTAACGTCTGCTACATCATTTGCATCCAGTTCCTCAGACGTGGATTCGTTATCTGCATCCACAGGGGCCACACTAACTAATGTTGATACAACATATAGCACATCCATTCCGACCACTAGTACAACGATCGATACAACAACGTCTGCTGCATCAGAAACAATAGTTTTCATTGATTCATCATCCCTTTCGATTGCATGCTTCACATCAACCGTTGATACAACGGTATGTTCTCACGTTCCGCCTACTAGTACCACGATCGATACATCAACAACGTCTGCTGCATCAGAAACATTAGTTTCCGTTGATTTATCATCCCTTTCGGTTGCATGCTTTACATCAACCGTTGACACAACGGTATGCTCTCACGTTCCGGCAACTAGTACCACGATCGATACATCAACAACGTCTGCTGCATCACAAACATTATTTTCCGTTGATTCAACTGTGGCTTTATCATCCATTTCGATTACATTGTTCACATCAACCGCTGATACAACGGTACGCACTAACTTTCCGACAACCGATGCTCCGATCGATACCCGAACGTCTGCTATATCAGATGTATTAACTTCCAGTTATTCAACTGTGGCTTTGTCATTACTGTCCTCCAGTTCGATTACATGGTTCACTTCAACTGAATTAATAACATCCACTTCCATTCCGATTGTTTCCTCAGCGTCCCTATTAACTGCAACAACGACATATTCATCAACTTCAAGCAGTTTCAGTTTCACAACTTTGGGAACCAGTGGTAGTATTGTTACTTCGCCAATATCTGGTTCAGTCACTACTATACCCATTACAGGAACGTTAACAACCTCATTCTCAGCCTCCATGACAACTGCAAGCTCGACAACTTCGTCTAGTTCAAGCAGTTTCAGTTCGAAAACTTCATGGACCAGTAGTACTACTGCGAGTTTACCAACATCTGGTTCTACTACCATTACATCAAGTCAAGGAGCATCAACATCTGCCAAAGCATCCCTGATGACGGCAACGACGTCAGCTTCAACAATCTTATCTAGTACATCATCAACACCAGCCAGCTCTGCCACAGTTTTCTCGAGTACAACAAACGGAAATGTGAACCAAAGCACCGCGACGATCCAAACTTCGACAATAGGAGGTAAGCGCAAAGAGAATGCATTAATGTATACTGCAGGTGAATATACTTAACTATAATCACCTGCAGATGTTAAACGTCATCTTAAGCATTTAATGTAAACTATCGTCTCAGTATTTTTACAGCAAACCCTTTGGTAAATGTAGGAAATGATGATTCCTGGTGTCACACTTTTGTATTTTAAATGATATTTGTGGTTGACGGGAGTTGATGTAGGTGTGTTTATTTGTTTGGGGGAAGGGTTACCACGTTATAAACTTCCAAAGAAGTTTGTTAGAAAAAAAATATCTTTTGAATTAAATCCCCCAAATAATAAATTAATAATTTATTAAGCTTTCCTGTGAATGTACCCTTTCAGCTGGAGATCTAATACATTCAACAAATTTTATATGGTCAATTAAGTCGAATTATGATGTTTGAGCGAGAAAAATTACCCCCTATTCGCTTGAAAATATCATCAATTTAAGCTCAAAGTTTTTGCCCAGCCGACTAGGATACATTTCGCACACATCTTGTTGAGTACACGTACCTGTATCCTCTTTCTTTCTACATCTATTTCTTACTTTCGCTTTCGTTTTATTTTTTTTTCCTTCAGCTAATCTTAGCAACGGCATATCATCAATCCATACCATCTAACTTCTAAGATTCATATCTTGTGCTCTAATGTCTAGCGCATGTCAGTCATGGCAACAAACTTCCCACAGACAAAATATTCACCGATGAGGGACAGGTTCATCAAGCTCGCTTTTTTGCGTAATGCTTTGAACATATTTCATATTTTGACATTTGTCTGCCATTCCATTATCAGAACAAGACTGAAACCGGAAGGGATTGGATCTCGCGACAACACCAAACACAGTCACGTGTATGCGATGTTTGTTTATAATAGAGGTAAATGATGAATGAATATGATACCTTGCTCTTGCGCATAGTCCACAAACGGATATAAGAAAATGATGCGCGCAAAGTTTACAAATGATATAGAAGAAAAAAACATTGGTCTTTACAGAAACTTATCAACATATTAGAACGAAAAGGTGTATGTATGTATGTATATATATATATATATATATATATATATATATATATATATATATATATATATATATATATATATATATATATATATATATATATAGATATATACATATATATATATATATATATATATATATATATATATATATATATATATATATATATATATATATATATATATGTGTAACCAACGGATGCAAATATCACATTAGAAAAGGATTAATTAACGAAATTAAAATGTTTGGTGGCCACGTAGTTCTATCTACATGATTCGATCAATGTATGCAATGTATACTCGTTACGATTGATATATTGGTCAGCAACAACAATGATTGATGTACGTAGCCCAGTTGGAGATCACGAGGTATTTCCAAGCCCACCAAAGGTTTTTCCAGATCCTCCTTCTCTAGAAAACCCGCTGGTCGAAAACAGGTTACACTTCTCGTGGAGTAAATAAGACCCATCTTTCGAACAAAAGTCATCAATAACCTCAGTATCTGGCTACACGGCTAGAAAGGCAATGACTTGGCTGAGGTGTACATTAGAAACGTTTAAGCACAAAAACACATTACGCATTACATTATTTCATAAGAAGATTATTATTAAAATAAACACGTTCACACAAGAATCTTGTGTCTGGCAATAATAATCTCACTGTATTATAAAAAGTCGAAGACTGTCCATCATTTACTGCACAACGTAAAAATGAATTAAACATTTTGGAGCAGATATAAAAATGTATAACTTTTAACAGACTACAATCTGTCAAAAAATATGACTTTGTGTGCCATAGTTCTGACTCTGTAAAATTTAGAATAAATTACTAGACAAAAACATATATGATACTAAACGGACATCAAGAAATCGTACTTTTCACATACCTCTACAACTGAAAATTGTTTCCTTAAAAGGTATAAGAATGTTTTTTTTCAGCACATAAACAATATCAGATTTGGACGAGCAGAGCTCGCTCTAAGATATTTTGACTTGCAGTCTTTTTGTTTTGTTCAGGAAGCTGTGTGTAAAATGGACAGCTTACCGACTAGATTCATCTGTATTGTGACGCATCAATCTATAATTTTTTTATTTAATTCATCTGTATTGTGACGCATCAATATATAATTATTTTATTTAATCATGTAACCAGCGAGGAAATGTTTAATAAATATCCACTCATGCACACAGACTGCTTTATCTACTTATCAGCATTACTATTCCTTTAAAGTTAGCAGTATTATATCTTCCAGTCCATATGAGATTTACTCTTACATGGTCATTGATATGGTCAGTAGTTATTGTATTTATTCCAAAGTGGTCACTGGTCTGGTCAGTAGTTATTGTATTTATTCCAGTGTGGTCATTGGTATGGTCAGTAGTTAATTTATTTATTCCAATGTGGTCATTGGTATGGTCAGTAGTTTATTTATTCCAGTGTGGTCATTGGTATGGTCAGTAGTTTATTTCTTCCAATGTGGTCATTGGTATGGTCAGTAGTTAATTTATTTATTCCAGTGTGGTCATTGGTATGGTCAGTAGTTATTGTATTTATTCCAGTGTGGTCATTGTTATGGTCAGTAGTTAGCTTATTTATTCCAGTGTGGTCATTGGTATGGTCAGTAGTTAGCTTATTTATTCCAATGTGGTCATTGGTATGGTCAGTAGTTAATTTATTTATTCCAATGTGGTCATTGGTATGGTCAGTAGTTAATTTATTTATTCCAGTGTGGTCATTGGTATGGTCAGTAGTTAGCTTATTTATTCCAATGTGGTCATTGGTATGGTCATTAGTTTATTTCTTCCAATGTGGTCATTGGTATGGTCAGTAGTTATTGTATTTATTCCAATGTGGTAATTGGTATGGTCAGTAGTTAATTTATTTATTCCAATGTGGTCATTGGTATGGTCAGTAGTTAATTTATTTATTCCAATGTGGTCATTGGTATGGTCAGTAGTTAATTTATTTATTCCAGTGTGGTCATTGGTATGGTCAGTAGTTAGCTTATTTATTCCACTGTGGTCATTGGTATGGTCATTAGTTTATTTCTTCCAATGTGGTCATTTGTATGGTCAGTAGTTATTTTATTTATTCCAGTGTGGTCATTGGTATGGTCAGTAGTTATTTTATTTATTCCAATGTGGTCATTGGTATGGTCAGTAGTTAATTTATTTATTATAATATGGTTATTGGAATTGTCGGTAAACGGGTCCATTTTGCACGAAAATAAAACAAAAATGTAAATTCAATATCACTGCAACAAAGTGTAGTCCAGAAGTGGACGCAAGACGGACGAGATAGAAATTAATATATCAAGAGAGTGGCTATAATCGATTAAAAGATCTGATATTTCTCATTAAAAACACATTATTTCAAAATTATTACACCACCTACAAATGAAAATTAGATCAGGAAAGCGTCGTCAGGCATTGATTACAATTTCATAATTTTGTATGTAAAGAAATGTAGCATGTCTGATAAACGTACAAATAAACTTAATTATTCCAGACTGTTAGAATAATGACTACTAATTTGTTATTAATATAATCTTTTTATATTGCATTCCTTCTAATGGATTCAACAGCGGTGAGTATGCAATGTTTCAATATTCCATGACTGATAAAAATATGTATCGTCTTTCTTTTGCTTTGCTTTGCTTTGCTTCATTGAGTGCATATGTTTGAAACACAGATACCACCAAGAGGTCTCAGTAATGCCTCGATTAAGAATGTCCAGTCGAAAGATTCAAACTACGTGAAATGGCATGCTATTAAAATCAATTTGCTAGTTTTTTAAAGAAAATATTGTTTGCAAGCCTAGTAATTAAGTCATTTATGCTCACATAACTCATTGTTGTTTTAAAATAATTGACTTTAGTTACATTTCGACCAAAAAGAATTTCCTCTAATAGTTAATTAAATTTCTCAAAACATGGTGAAACAAAGAAAACAACGTGAATATGTACGTGCGAGTTTCGTTTACTACCTTCCATAAGCATAACTTTATCAGTATATCGATTTTATTGCAAACACCTGTATCTGGTCTTAAAAATGGATTTCTTTTTCGCTACGCTTTGCCTGGTTTCCGTGAAACCAATTAGTTTCTCTCTGTTTCATAAACATGCGAATTTGCATTTCCAGATAAGAATAAAAGAACAGCGTTTGTAGCTGACAATCCTTATAAAATATATAAGCATTACTTAAATTGTTTTATCATGTACGACCATGACACTCACACAAGCTTCCATGTGATTAATCTTGTCCGATAATACAATATTGAATTATTGGGACTGCCGCGAATCACAATCTGAACTGTAAATGTATATAACCCATCTAGATCCATATCATGGAGCCACTCAAAATCAACATTTTCTTAAACCACAGCCAGCCAGCCAGCCCTGGTGACATAACCAACAACAATTAGTATTAAGCGTGGTCAATTTTCACCCATTGTTATCTAATGCAATACATCAATTTTCATTATTTTATATCAAGTAGGCCTTAATAAAAACTGGCATTAATTTTTGGAATCCTGTTGCAATTTACAAGACCAATCTTGTTCTAACCAGTTTAAAATGGCGAATAATCAATCCATTTCAGCATCTGTCCAATGTACATCAGCAAAGTCTGAAAAACAAAACCAGGTATCAGAATTAATAAACATGTAGAAGTTACCTTGGAGGGAATTTTTTTAGAAGCAGAAGGTCTGACTCAGACTGGCCCATATAGCACATGTGCACATTACCAGCATCGCCAATTAACATTACCAGCATCGCCAATTAAAATTACCAGCATCGCCAATTACACCTCGTGTTACAAGACCAAAACTGGATGCAGAATCTAGAGTTCTGGCATGTAATGATTGTTGCAATGAATTGGAGGAAAATGCAACAGAGATTAAAAGGAAAGAACTAATAGAAATTTTTTTAAAATGAGAAATCATTGAAGAATGCACAGAAAGACATAGATACGCTGAAAATACAAGAACAGTAATCCAGACAAGCTTCGGAATTAAAGAAAAATTCAAACTACGCTTATTCTTTGCTGACAAGTATTATGACTAGATGGTCTTAAACTAAGTAACAGAAAAGAACGAAAACCATCAAGTTTAGTAAAATTCAACAAATGCTTTATTTACTCGGAATACAAAGTGAAACATTTTAAAATTACTTTTATTGTAGTTAACTAATCCCAAATAGTCTAACAGTTATATCACAAGTCCAAATGTATAGAGTATTCAATCTGAATTCCGGTGGTGCTCCGAATGAATTACAATTTTGCAAGTGCTGATATATCATTTGCTTAGTGTTCATGTCCTAACATTCTTGATCGAAATATTAATGTGCACTTTATATATCCAATTGATAATCTAAAATAATAAATCCTCTCTGATATTAACTGAGCATAACATAAAAACTAATCCCACTTCTGATGTAAAGATAGGAGTTACAAATCATGGGTATTACTACCTTTACGTTAAAAACAACAACACAATAACATAAACATGACGAGGGTCAAAATTCGTTTCTAGAACATTCAAAGTTGTCCTCAAGATCAGGTCTATTTGTTAAAACTGTAATAAAGAAAATGACAAACATCAGGTACACCAGATTTTCCCAAGAGGAATGCCAATATCAGATCAAAGTATGTTTACCTCAGAATAATAATGCTTTTAAAATATAATCCAAAAGCATAAATACCAATAACCTAGGGAACTTGTTGTTGATACAAACATATATGACATCAGGTGGGCCCAAACTCCTAGACTTGATGATGTCAATCACACAGTACAAATTATAAATATGTTTATTTGAATATTTCCAGCAAGATATTAAATATAATACAGAAAGTATTATGCCATAGAAGTGTTAATTATTGTCTGATACTACACTACTGGAAATATCTTTCAAACGTTTATTTAAAAGGTGATCTCCTTTTACCTTTTCTTTTTTCAAAATAAATTTTAAATTAGCTACTTTCTTTAACAGCACAATATCTAGTAGTACAGTATCGTCTAGTTTAACAAACTTACCACAATATTAATCAGTACCTCGTCTAGTTTAACAAACATACCGAAAAATTAATATATACCACCTCTAGTTTAAAAAACATATCACAATATTAATTAGTACCTAGTCTGTGGCGAGTGAGAGGTCCTAAATGACAGCGTTGTGGTGAATAATTTTGTTTCACTGAATCCGGCTTACCAAGCGAATTCAGACGACAACCTTAGAAACCAGGATCTAGGTCACAGTTAGTTACGTATTATAATTACTACATTTATTGTCTCTACTGAATTATCCATTGTTTCGAACTTGTAATAATTCATATGTTAATCTAAAGTATTTTTAAAGATAAAGTCATGTTAAATTTATTGCCATAGATTAATCGATATTTGTTTTGAAAAGTTGAGCAGTACAAACAAACTTTAAATTCCAGGCACGCATCAATGTCTCATTACTCACTGTGCACTGCCGCCAAAATACACAGAAAATCAACCCAAAATGCTAATATTCTAAGGAATAAACAACTTTTATATGCATCAATACCATGCATGCCTACATCATTGCAATGGATCACCATTCAAATATTAAACAAATATCGTAATTGCTCAAGAGTGTAGTTATATAATTTATATTATCCTCAAGCAAGATAGGGAGAGGTCAATGGGAAGCTTTTGTGAAAATGGTCCGTGAATTATAGTCTTAAAAATGGGAAATCTACTTAAGGCTTTATCTGTATGGGTTTAGAGTGACAAGACGAGGCTTATGGTGTTAAAAATGGTCTTGGAATTATAGGCCATACATAGAATTTAACGTGTGAATGGGCATTATTGAATTTAATTGGAATTTGACCTTGCTCCTATCTGTTCATAAAGGTTATGTAGCATAAGGGAAAATGCCCAGATGTATAGTATTAGAATGGCACAGTATGCATGGGGAAAATTTAGCACGGAAAACATAATGTTAAAAATCCAATGTAATGTTAAAAATGGCCATAGGTTGAGCATTACAATGGCACAATATGCATGAGAAATGGTTAACAGGGGAAGAACCACACACACACACACACACACACACACACACACACACACACACACACACATACATACATACATACATACATACATACATACATACATACATACGTGTGTGTGTTAATTGCTGACTAGATTAAATAATTAGATAAATTAATTTACAATGTGTCATGCTTTGTTTTGTAATTGTATTTCCAGTTAAAGTTGTTCTTTTCTGTCATTCAGAATACTAAGCACAATTGCTATAAAACTGTATAAATTCCTGCTATAAAATGAGATCACCTCCAGAAAGAAACAAAATTCTAAGAAAAGTATCCCTAGATCGATATTGTGCCGATAATATATAAATGCAATGATACACAAATAATAAAACGGGCTAAACTGTTATTAATTTAGTAATCACGTGTTTTATTTTATAGATATCGCTTCAACAACTCAGGATCATAAGGACCATTTTTAAGGTGTTCAGGTTGACACAGAAGAACAATTAAGACGAGCCAAAATGTCCCCCCCCACACACACATACAAACATATATATATATATATATATATATATATATATATATATATATATATATATATATATATATATATATATATATATTCAGCTTCTCGTAGTAGTGTGAGATAAAAATTTCAATACATTGCTGTATTTACGAAAAATATTTAAATTCAGATTGCAATAACAACTGCAGGAATTCTTATTTATCCGATTATAATATCCAGTCAGGTGACACCAAGACAGTGTGTCTCGAAGATATATGGCAAATTTATTTTACAGATGCCACGAATCGCAAATTCCACAAATCGCAAATTCCACCAATCGCAACACAATGTCACTTACAATGAATCAATAAACGCAGAAATTGAATTTATTCATAACAAGGACTGATTTAAAGCAAAAAAAAAAAAATGGCGAAAGAAATGCAAGGTACTATATGTGGAAGGAGTGTGTAAAATCATCAAGACTAAAATATATTAGGAGACGTTTAATTGAGACACGAAATGTAGATAGTGAAATATTTTTTACATTACAAAAGAGATTAATAAATATTAGAAATGAGGTACATAAATAGATATAAGAACGCTACACTGCTCATCAATCACTTATTCTGATTTATTACCAGCTTATAAGTGCCATTTTAACCGTGGAGGTAGAACATGTTTCAACTAAAGCCACGCAATAATTTGTATCGAAATATTGGTTGCAGGAGACGATATGGTTTATGTTTAAAATGGTTTACATATTTTAATTCTGCTAAATGTTTTGTTTACACTTTTAATTAAAAGTGATGATTAAAAAGTTAATAATCCCTGAACTAGCATTATGATACGACCCTTTATTTCCTTGTGATTTTGTACAAAAACGATTCTGCTGGAGTAGAATGTTGAGTGATCTCATGGGAATTATAGGGTGTAGGTGGTATAAAATATCAGCTGTGGTGACATCTTTTTACCAAATTTGTTCCAGACATAGGACTGTAGATACAGTCTTCACAATAGCTCTAATTGCTGAAAGTTTTCTTTATATTTTATCTTTCCTTTAGTTTCTTGCATCTTTAATTTCTAGATATTCTTCAAACGTTTAGTGTTGACCTAACAATCTTTCGAAAAGTTTGTTTACAACCTAGACGTATGAATTTCGAAATGTCTGAAAAGCTTTTCTTAATTAGAGATTTAAATGAATCTTGTCAGTCAAATTTTATAAATATAGTATTATTATTACAAATAAACTGTCTTTATAGATACAAACTATATATCTAAACTATATATGGGAATTACAAAAGCAAAACAAAATACTGCAATACGTATGCATTGATTTGATATTTCGTTTTAAATGTGACGCTAATAAATCTGACATGGGAAATCCAAACGTACAAAAGGTGTTCACCAAATGGAATCATGTGAAAATAAATTTTATTGGGAAATAGAATATTGTCTATGATAGTGAAATAATGTGAAAACAAATTTTATTGAGAAATAGAGTATGGTCTTTGATAATGGAATAATGTGATCACTGAATGAAGTGTTAAATCTGGAAAAAAAAACTTGTTATCTTACTGTATGCAGGTAAGTATGCACTTACATACATATGTATGTGTGTTTATATAAATGTTTATATATGCGTATATGAATGTCTTTGTATGACTGTATATACACATTGTCATATTTAGTTTTGTATTTAATAGTTTTTCTTCTTTATTACCGTTTCTTTTTGTATCTTTTCCTTGCTTGTCTTATGGTTGAACTAATGATCCAAGATTTATGTATAACCACCATGTATTATTTATCTCTATGTCAAGAAAATTTATTTTAAGAGAAAAAGGAAGTCATTAGGCACGACTAAATTTTTTAAGAATATCAAAGAAGCCTTTCGAAGCACAACAAATCTAAGACACGTGACTATATAAATAAAATCAAATGGCTTGGTACTCAGTATCGAAATATCCTAGATGGTACTTTTGCATTGCGTTCGTCCATCCATATCGAAATATCCTAGATGGTACTTTTGCATTGCGTTCATCCATCCATATCGAAATATCCTAGATGGTACTTTTGCATTGCGTTCATCCATCCATATCGAAATATCTTAGATGGTACTTTTGCATTGCGTTCATCCATCCATATCGAAATATCCTAGATGGTACTTTTGTATTTCGTTCATCCATCCATTGTGCAGAAGGTGAATATTGTACGATCAGGAGGGCATCGTAAAAATGATTGTAAATATTTAGGATGTGACTGAAACGGGTAACCAAAAATATTAACCTGATTACATTTGTTGGAAGTATAACACGACTGAAAATCAATTCCTCAGTCGGTAAATGATCAATAATGAACTGAAATTCGCAACGAATGCATCACTGTGGGTATAATTACCGATAGAGCAGTTAGTACAACTGTGTCGAAAATTCATATTTGATTTTCCAATAGTGATTTAAAGGGTGCTACTTTACTGTGCAGAACTGTGGAAAAGTGATAAAAGTGTTCAACCAGTAAAGAAATGATCTCATTGATTGCAAAAGATACATCAAGTATGGCTTTTTTTTCAAAGTTTCCGAGTGATGTAAGAATCTTGATAACCCACAAAGTATTTTTCAATGAATTATTATTTCCTTTAAATTTGCTTTATTTACATGACTTGTCTGGCACACTTGTATAAACATCCTTTAATGTTGCTTTTCTTTTCTTCACGCATCTGTCATTCACCAGCCATCTTCATGAATTCTTTTATGATTTCATCAGTGCCCCTTTTACGTTCGCATTTGCAACAGTGTTACATGATTTCTTCAGTATTTGCCTTATTGCAACACAGGCATGGTTTATATTATGTGGGAACATTTTATACCTTCCTAAAGGCGGAGATTATACTTATTCTGAGCATAGAGTGCCTATTATATTTGATCTTAATATTATGATATGGTCTCTAATGCTAACCAAGTGGTTCTCAATTATATGGTAAAAAGATCTCTGAAAATAACAGAACCACAGACCTTTAGACCCAAAATCAACATTAGATATTGCTAACTAGCATTAAAAAAATAAATTATGTATGTTATGTGACATTTCTTCACGTGTATGCAAGCAGACGACATTTTACCATCTGCCCACTCCATCACATGTACTGTTTCGCACCGCTTTAGTCAATGCAATCGTATTTTGGGGCCAGATTATGTATATTTGTTGGGTTTCATATTATGTTAATATTGATTAATAAATCAGTAAATACATGTATTCACATTTAAGAATCAGTCAAGTACCTGATCAATCAACGGAATATTTCAGACATTTTCCTGCTATTCCTGCTATGGGAACGAAACTATGTGTGGGCAGCGCAGTAGCCTAGATGGAACAGACCTTTGTCCAAAGAAAGCCTGCTCGGTAAGAACGACTTTTTGTTTCCCTACATATTGAAATATAATGACATAACTTGGTCCTTAATGATATATTTCTTGCAGTTAATTATCTGATGTGAAAAACATACTACTGGCTTGCCAAGAAAAGTCTTCTAGTTTTCAATCTTATCATTTACATTGATACGCATATGTTTATTGTACAGTAAATGTGTAATAGCCACTAACAATATAGGAAACAATATCACCATGAAAAATATTTCTAACCATCAAAGACTCTAACAAAACGTGCGTTATACCATTGTAATTAGTGTTTTGTTTTATTTAATAGATATTGTTGAATGTGTACAATTTTACATGTAAAAATCCCTAAATGTATCATGTTCAGCAGATATCTGAGGATATACATATGTTTTGAATTCTAACAAGTTTTAGTATGATTTTGGTCTAAGATGCAATTACTGTTCTCATGGTCGTAGAGAACTTTTACGGGCCCTGGGGTAAGAAAAGCTTTTCTTAATTAGAGATTTAAATGAATCTTGTCAGTCAAATTTTATAAATGTAGTATTATTATTACAAATAAACTGTCTTAATAGATACAAACTATATATCTAAACTATATATGGGAATTGCAAAAAGCAAAACAAAATACTGCAATACGTATGCATTGATTTGATATTTCGTTTTAAATGTGACGCTAATAAATCTGACATGGGAAATCCAAACGTACAAAAGGTGTTCACCAAATGGAATCATGTGAAAATAAATTTTATTGGGAAATAGAATATTGTCTATGATAGTGAAATAATGTGAAAACAAATTTTATTGAGAAATAGAGTATGGTCTATGATAATGGAATAATGTGATCACTGAATGAAGTGTTAAATCTGGAGAAAAAAAACTTGTTATCCTACTGTATGCAGGTAAGTATGCACTTACATACATATGTATGTGTGTTTATATAAATGTTTATATATTCGTATATGAATGTCTTTGTATGACTGTATATACACATTGTCATATTTAGTTTTGTATTTAATAGTTTCTCTTCTTTATTACCGTTTCTTTTTGTATCTTTTCCTTGCTTGTCTTATGGTTGAACTAATGATCCAAGATTTATGTATAACCACCATGTATTATTTATCTCTATGTCAAGAAAATTTATTTTAAGAGAAAAAGGAAGTCATTAGGCACGACTAAATTTTTTAAGGATATCAAAGAAGCCTTTCGAAGCACAACAAATCTAAGACACGTGACTATATAAATAAAATCAAATGGCTTGGTACTCAGTATCGAAATATCCTAGATGATACTTTTGCATTGCGTTCGTCCATCCATATCGAAATATCCTAGATGGTACTTTTGCATTGCGTTCATCCATCCATATCGAAATATCCTAGATGGTACTTTTGCATTGCTAGATTTGTTGATGCCTTTCCAATCCACTAAATGAGCTCAGCATCGAGAAATAGGTTGTTGGTGATGGTAGAGCAGAGGTACGTGAACTGACTACCTCAAGTTCGGAGTTGTTGATTTTGCTACTTTGGGGGTCCGCGTTCTGGGCCATCACCTTTTCTTTCTTTAGGCTATTGATCAGCTCAAACTCACTGCATGCTTTAGCTAAAGTGGTCCATCAGTTACTGTAACTAAGCTTCTGTGTGAGTGGCTATGGCAGCATCGTCTGCCAAGATCATGTCTATATTGTTACTTCACGCACTTTGCTCTTTGCCTTTAGTCGTGCCCGGTTGAACAGTTTGCCTTCTGATCGCGTGTGTGAGCGTGATATGTGTATATGCATAAAGAATTTTCTGACTTAATTACTGTCAGAGTGGAAGCAGGAAAAGTAAAGGTCTTTCATCCCTATTACTTTCCTCTTATCTTAGTGATTCAGAAAGTTTCGCAAAGAAATGTTTGAAAATGATGTAAACTTTGAATATCGCAAATCAGACAGCATTGTATTTAAAGGTACGTGTTGTCCTTTATGCTGACACTAAAGCATTGTATTTAAAGGTACGTGTTGTCCTTTATGCAGACACTACTGTTTTGTTACAAAAAGCGGTAACTGTCTTTTGAAAACCATTCTTCAACTGTTATGTCCTTTTAATGGTTGTCGCTAAGCATCGATTGGCTAAAGACTACAATATACAAACAACACTTTTTCTGGAGCATACGATTCCTCTAAGAGTACAAAGGACGTTATATTTTCTAAATGTCTTAATTTTTAAAACAGATTTGCACGTGTGCCGCAAAAGTATAATATAATTTTAAGAAATATCATACAAAAAAATCATAGCTTCCCCACTGAAACTGGAAGGTTGTAAAATGTGGGTATACATTAAATAAATTGTGAATTAACTGCCTCGTTAAGGACAGATGGTAAATTTTAATATATTCTTTAATGCCAATATTTTGTTCAAGAAAAGAATGCAATATATAAGTAAGATGGTATCCAGTATCGACAGAAGGCATCAAAGATATAACAATGCACAAAGTTTTGTCATTTCATTCACTAATTTATAATTTCTAACCTGCTCGTCGCCAGGGAGTCGCAAGCACTGTCATCTTTGCGTTTCTAATCAAACGGAAGTTTCTTCAGCAATACCTTCGGCATATTTGTTTGGGACATTCAATGTTTGCAACCAACAGATGTGTTTTATTTCACTGTCTTTGAAAATCTCAGTAATTTAGTAAATTTGAGATTTACATCCTCCTAAATACATGTATTCAAGGGTTCCCCCTATTAATTTTAATTTCGAAAAGCTACAACTAGACATTGTCAATATTCAGACGCAGATGACACAGTCTTTACTGACAATGACTATTCTAGAAACGAGAAATGGACAGAGAGCAGTCTCACAGCTTGTTTACATTGGAATCTCACAGCTTGTTTACATTGGAGTCTCACAGCTTGTTTACATTGGAATCTCACAGCTTGTTTACATTGGAGTCTCACAGCTTGTTTACATTGGAGTCTCACAGCTTGTTTACATTGGAATCTCACAGCTTGTTTACATTGGAATCTCACTGCTTGTTTACATTGGAATCTCACAGCTTGTTTACATTGGAATCTCACAGCTTGTTTACATAGGAAGCTGTTTCCTTGAAACGCCAATAATTCGACAGCGTTAGTGACCCTTTGACGACATTATGGTTAGAAGTTACAAGTCAGTGAATGAAATGACGAAATTTTGTGCATGTTTGTATGCTTCATGCTTTTTGTTTTCAAATCGGTATGGGGTACAAACAAACCAAAGAGTGTGCGAATACTATGTTCACATTTTTGTCTTCTGTAGTTTTCGTTAATAACTTTTATCTTTGCAAGTATCACACAGATTAGGCAACGACGAATGTGATTTTAGTCGTAAAAGAATCAACAAAGCGTCGAATACACGTTTATTATAATGACTTCTAATGTTATCAGATTTTTTCTCTTTTCTCTCTACAGTTGATATGCTTGCTTTAAACTTCGCAATAAAAGTAGGCATGGTCATGTAATAATCTTTCAATTCGCTAAATTTTCAATAAAAGATCTACAATGTCAATAAAATTACCTGAGAATGACATGTTTACATTAACAGATCTTGCATTTACAAATATTAAATTTGCTTCGTTTATTCCCTTTTCACTCATTTTCGAACTTTCATGTTACGTTTTAACCTGTTAAATCTGTATGTGTTCCATCTGCATTAGCTGAGAACCATTTCTCGTGTATCTTACTGACTCTTTGTAATCTACACGTGCCTTTGTGCCATTAAAACAAATCCAAGGTAATCGTGACTATTTCACCTAGTTTAAATTTAGGCGTTAATGCCAGGTAAACAAAACCGTTTATCCATTTCGTCTCTTCTTGCATTAGCTGGGGACACGTTTGTTGACCTGTTCCGATTATTACTATACCCACCAAATTCTGTCAAACGTCTTCATTTGAAAAGAAATTTTGACACATTGTGGAATTTAGCTCCCTGTTCCACCTATCTGCCATAACTGTTTTTTTCTGCTGTGTTGTTGTTTTTCTTGGGGGGTGGGGTTGTCGTTCAATGATTTCATTTTCCAGGAGACATTAACTTTTTTTTAGAAACAAATTATCAAGATAAACCTTTCAAAGTGTTTTACTCTTTGAATATTTATCTCAATGCATTGTTTCTGTGTAAATCGCTTGTTCATATTGTGTTGGTCTTTTTTCGTTTAATTTGGTGGGGTTTTTTTTGTTCCTGTTCTTGTTGTTTTGTGTAGTGTTTCAGTCCAAGCTCATTTGAAGAAGCATTTAGAACGTTTTAAACAATATATATCCAGGTTTTGAGACTGATATTCACACTGTGTGTGTATATATATATTTATATATATATATATATATATATATATATATATATATATATATATATATATATATATATATATATATATATATATATATTGTATTTTGTACAACAAGTTTATTCAATGTAATGTAATGAAACTTTGAATTGATCTTTCAATTACAGATCGTTGTAAACATAACAGATGGCCACATTCAATACAGTCGAACGTGCTGGAATCAGTCTTGTAATCACGACGGTAGCTATGATTGCCAATTTACCAACACAGTGAAACAATGCAGTATGTGTTGCTTTACAACCAAGTGCAATGGTGGAATCTACACGGAAAATATCGCAACCAATCCCTTGGGTTCACGCATTAATATCATATTACTGCTTCTTCTTTCACTCTTCAAATGGCAAAATAAATAAATGTAATCGAAATCAGGAACGCAAGCACCCAACCCAGATTATTAAAGCAACAATAATTACTGCTTCTTTGCAGGCACTTCAGTAATCGATATTGCAAATTTTGTATCACACATTACATATCTTATAATTTTCCAGAGGACAGGAACTATACTCTGTTACTGCATATATATTCCGTTACTGTATGTGTAATTTTAAGAACTACGGGGAAAAATATTGCGAGCACAGTTCAACTAGAAATAACGAACTTTTATAATTACTAACATAATATTAAAAACTGACAATGGGATAAATGAACATTCAGTATACGCGGAATATCACTCGCGAAATGATAAGTTAATCGCTTTGATTTTGTTAAAAGAGGTGTGTGTGTGTGTGTGTGTGTGTGTGTGTGTGTGTGTGTGATTTGCTGACAGGAATATTATTTCAACTCATATTGATATATAGTTATAACCATGTATATTGGGGCCCCGAGTGGCCGAGTGGTCTAAAGCGCTTTCCGTTACGGATCACTGCCGTCTCACCGCTGTTTGCGTGGGTTTGAATCGGCTAATCGGCTAATGTAGTCATGTGAGAAAGCTTGTCAGTAGCTTCTCGTGGGTCGGCGTTTCTTTCCGGGGGTATTACTGGGTTCTTCCACCAATAATACTGGCCGCCATGTATAGCCTATCTTGTGCTGAAAAATGGCGTTAAACCCTAAAACAACAACAACAACATATATTACGTGCTTATTCCTGATTGTCTCCCTCAATTTGATATATTTTTTAATTACGTGAATTCTATGAGAGAAAAGCAGTGAGTTATCTGATCATTGTACGGGTTAAATGATTCGTCTATATCAGCTTGACACGACAATTACACGCGAATGATTGTCTCGTTTATATCAGCTACACGGGAGTGACTGATTCGCTGATATCAGTTTCACCCAATCATTACACAGGGGTGTAGTAGGGGGAAATGATTATTTGATATCAATTAGACCCGATCATACATATTCATTTGTAATACCATGTTTTCGTGTGTATGTGCCGTGCCATTTTAGTCACTACACCATGTGTTGTAGCCATATAACTTCAAATCAGCACAACATAAATGATACATTGTAATAAATTCTTAGTGTACCTAGGTTATATTACTATATTATTAAAAGAGTCAAACATATTTAATTAACTGGCATTTGATCAATCAATGTAATTTGAAATTTAATTTCAAATCTTCCCCTAAACCTAACAAAGTAAATAAAGATTCACGTTGGCTTTTTAATTAACCCCTTAAAAAATATAGTTGTCAGGTTTAAGTTACCAATAACATGAGTGTCCACTTTGGATTGTAGCCTTCCGTTGTACTATGTCTTCTGCGTCTATTTTACCTCCTCATAATTTTTTAGGAGTGATTTTAAAATAACTTTATTACGTTTGGCATTTTTGTCATATTTAGTGTATTTTTAGAAATAGTAAAGAAAAAAAAAATCCAAAATTCAATTGCTTCTTTCAGTGCCAGTTAATTAATTCCTTTCTGTAAAATTATAGTTTGTTTCATGTGCAGTTAATTAAATAGTTTGTATAAATGTATAGTCTGTTTCAGTAAGCATTTGCCTTTCGCCTACTGCATCATAATATGCATCGTCGCAAGGCACGGGCGACAATCCGCTTACACTTCTCTTTTGTTCATGGCTGTCTTTGGTGAGATTACGTAGATTTCGTGAGTAAGCATAGACAAAAATACGTCACAAGCAACAAAATGTAACTATCTCCTTCACATCATTGTAAATGTCGTTATTTTTTTTTATCTATGGACAGATTTTAAAATATTCATGAAAAAATAAAGGAAATATCCCAACAGGCGGCCATTAAGATCAAGGAGCGTAGCGAGTTATCGCATGTGGCTTGGGCGATGCATACAATAAATTAGTGAATGCATACCTTGCCAATGTTAGCAATATTTAGTGTCATATAAAAAACAATCTCTGATTTCTTCCATATTCTCTCTTATTCTTATGTAAACTATGTACATCATATAGCATTATCACCTTAGTAATATATCGACAAGCCTGTCTTAATCAGCAAGCTCTGGAATGTTATAAGCCTGACCTCTGACAGCAGATGTTTGCTTAACAGGGTTAATTACTAGTAGTTTAAAGATAAATGGCTGTTTAAGACGGGTGATTGTTTAATGCAGTTGATAATTAAAACATGTATATATACACCAGTATGTGTGTGTGTGAAACATTTTATATATATACACTCTTCTTGGTAGTTTTTGAGTGTTATTGTTATGTAAAAAAAATTCGTTGTTAATCACACAAGGGAGAGAGAGAGAGAGAAGGAAGAAGGCTCTCTTAAAAGCGTGCCGTCACGATGTTAAATCAGCTACACTACATCTGAAATGAAGAGTCAAACATTCATTTTCCGCTGACATGGGGAACTTTATTTAAATAATCAACACAAATATATATTACTACATTCTAGAAACACATCTAAAAGCTTTATAATAAAAGTTCATGAAATACATATTACATTTTCCTATTAAAAGCTTTCCAACTTCATTTATTCGTATAACTTCTGCACCTTAGAATATTATACAATAGTTAATTCTCAATCAATTTCAAGATAGCCGAAGTATGAAATATAATAACTGTAATTAATGCAACAATTAATTTAAAGAATACATTTTACTTATCTTAAAGTAGAATATTGATTTAGAATATATTGCTAGATATTACTCTTTCTTACTTAAGAAATACTTTATTTCAACATTAAATCAAAGTATGAAGTTGGTAGCTAATTCAACCTTTACCATAAACTTACATAAATATAATTAAATATGAACATAAAACATTCTATTACAATATATTATAAATAAAAGAATTCAATAGTAATGTTACACACAAAAGAATTTTACCATTAAAATCTCAAGCATTAAAAATACTTATTTCTTAAAATAGGTTATGACATATACAGTGTCCTTACCTGAAACGAAGAGTCAAACATTCATTTTCCGCTGACATGGGGAACTAATCTGACCTGATCGCGCATCTGTATTTATAGTGTCAGGGTCAGAGGTCATACCCTCCATGCATCAGTCAGAAAAGATGTTGACTTACTTTCAGGTATAAACCAGTTTCGATCGGCAGAAACCAATTTATCTTACGTCATAAGACCTAGTCTATAGTTTATTTATATTCGTTTCGCGTCGTCACACCAAATATGGTTAGCCGTTAGTTGGAAGCCATCTTGTTTCTGTATCGTCTAGAGAAATCTTACTTCACCTTCATTAACCGAATTGAACCTTTGCCAATAACTAGGTCAGAGACATATTTTTACTGTTGGTACTTAGAACTGTAGCTAGGCAAAATTCATGTATTATGTATTTTTGTTATATGTTTCCACACAGCTTATACATTGGCAAGCTTAGTATCTTGCTGCTTCTACACAACAAATCGATATACATTGCCTAATTTTTTCGCCTGCACAGCAACCCTTCTATTCTATATAGTTGTACTTCAAAAACAAGTGGAATTACCTTTGATATATTTTAGAAACTACTTAAATATAAATAAATAAAACATTACTTTAATACAATTCAAAGAAAATATCAATCTTATTAATTTTACTAAAAATTCAATCTTAACATTATGATATCTTTTATGTGTTATGTTATGATTTCATGATATTTGAATGATGTACTGTAAAGGCTCTTGTAACAAAAAGAATTGCTTAATACTTCGTTTTATATCCATCATATTCTAAAAGACCATCCTGATAGCTGTAAATGGCGAGCCATCGGTAAGAAGATAGGATTTTCCTGAAAGCTTTAACTAAGTGTAGCTTTCATTTTGTTTTTATTGTTGTGTTATTATTCTTTGTTTTAGCTTCCCATAAATAGCTAAATACAAATTTATTTAAGTAAAATTATATTGAAATCACCTAAACTCATATCTATATTAAAATTCGTCACTGTCACAAAACCCTATTTTAGTTGATGTCAAAATAGCGAATAAAAACAATAGCACTTAAGCGAAATGCTATGAAACAGTTCCGCTTGGACAAAGGCACAACTAAATTTTCTCCCTTTGATAACAATGTTATTGATCAATCGATTATTCTATCTTTTTACTAATGGGCTTGCCATATAAAATATACATATCAATGGCAGCAAGAAATTCTCTTTGTATAATGATGCTAGATTAGTATTAGGTGTATTCGCCTGCTGCGTTTCATTTACAGAATAAATTGAAAATGCATCTGTGACATGGACACTTGACATATATATATATATATATATATATATATATATATATATATATATATATATATATATATATATATATATATATATATATATATATATATATATGTATGTATATATATATATGTATATATATATATGTATATATATATATATATATATATATATATATATATATATATATATATATATATATATATATATATATATATATATATATATATATATATATATATATATATATATATATATGGGGAACATATCCAATTAATGGTATCCCACGTGATCGGTATAGGTCCACTGCGAAAATAATCTCATACGAGAAGATGACTGCCCGTTAGCGGCACAGTATGGCTAAATACTTACCAACAATAAAAGATATTTACTTGTAAAAGAATGACTGCATTAATGGGGCAATCCACCCTCAAAGTCAAAGTCAATTGAATAGCGTGATAAAATGTTAAATTAACGTACGCAGTAAGGATCGTCTGTTGGAAAACACCAGGAATTGTAAAGTGATGCTTCTTTTAGGATAATTCGTTTTCAATGGATTTATTTGTTATTAATTTCTTAAGCTAATATTGAAAATTTCATTTATAATTCTTTAAAGATATTTTATATTAGTATGCCCTTAGTACACGATTCATAAATAGATTTACTGAGGAGATTTTAAAATGTGAATATTGTATCTACATGTTTTAAATGTTAATACTGGATCTACATTTTCAAAAATGTTAATATTGGATCTACATTTTTAAAAATGTTGATATTGGATCTACATTTTTAAAACTTTTAATATTGGATCTACATTTTTTTAATATTAATATTGGATCTACTTTTGTATTTCTCTGACTGATAGTTATACTGATTAGTTCAGTGCACCAATTCATAAATCCAGAATATTGTATTTTTATTTTTTTTATTAAAGATACTTTAATATCAATTAGGCAATTAATCAATTTCCACAAGTATAAATGTGGGGTTGGGTGGTTGTAACGTAGCTGCCTGCATTTCTTCGTTGCAGTCGTCTGTGGGGTTTTGATTTATCGTAATTAATCAGCACTACATTCAGTACATGTAGTTACTACCATTTTCAGAGGGATTTTCGACATAGTGTAAAAATATATGTTATGATCAAATGAACTCTTCAAGACCGTCTCGAAAAAATGCTCGAAATAATTAAGTTAGAGCACGGGTTTTAGTTCCACCGCATAGTTAGCAAAGGTCCGCCTTCGTAGTTAACAGCCTGTGTAGTGATTTCAGAACATCTTTTATCAGAGAATTTTGCCGAATCGTCTGGTTCATTTGCAATTTCTATTTGCGCGTTGATGTTTTGCAGATTTTTATTTCTTTTTTAAAGTTCTTACATTTTAAAATTATAAAGAGCGCTGTCGTTCATTTTCGTTATGATGCACGATTTAATAGTTGTTTAACACGCGTTGTGAACTGTTTTACGTTTATTTGTTGACCACGTGATTCATCAAAGTTTGCAACTTAATAATAATAATAATAATAATAATAATAATAATAATAATAATAATAATAATAACACCAATTGTAATAATGTATCAAATGTAGTAATAATGTATCATTCTTCTTTGTTTTTTTAAATATCAAATTTCGTTTCATTTTTGTTTTTCCTCTATAAATCACACTGGGGACGCAAAACATAATGTAAACATTCGTCAAAATAATACACCCGAAATGTGTTGATTGTCAATAGCAAGAGACCCAGGTTGATCCAACGTCACTCAGGTGAATGTTCTCTGTCAGGCTAGATCTCCATTCTTTGCTTATTTGTTGGATGGTTGGCTTTTAAAGGCACATTAATCATATTGTTATCGATATTGTGCATGGAAATGAAACCTAGGTCTCTTTCTCATGGGCACACACAGAAGTAAACGACCAAGTCTGATCTTGACGGATATAAAACCCATGACCCTTGAATTACAATTCAGACGCTGTACCAACTAAGCTGCCTTTGTCGCGAATCAAAAAGTTCGCACAGCTTCACCTGTAAGATAGGTGATACACTAGGAAAATATTCGGATTACGGTCAGATACCACCAAAATTATACAACAATATAAATATAAATCGAAAGTCATGTCAAGTGAGCAATATTTCTAATCTATCCAATAAAGTTCGTGCATCTTCAAAATTCGAGGAAAAAGATCGTCGTTGCTATATCTAATTTAGAGAATAAACGTTTTCCGATGAGTGGATATACTTACTATGTTGAAGACTGTATTGTAACGATTTGTCTTGCAAAATGTAATATTTAGAGACAAAATTATTTTAAAATTATTTTAAAATTATTAATTGTTTAATCAGAAGGTGAAACTTTGCTACAGTTTGAAATTTGAATGCAAATTGTATTTTAAATGGTTTTAATCGTTCATTTTAATATAACCTTCGATCGTCTTGAGTACAAACATGATAATAGGCATTTGTCAAGAAGTAAAAAATATGAAAAAAAAATTTCTTCGTTTACTTAGAAATATCTTAAACTTTTAAGATCTGACGGCCAGATGAAGCATAAATTTCCATGTTTTACATCGCTTTATCATCTGGATATGCTCCCTGGAATGTCAAAAAAACGATTAAACAGTTTTTTTGAGAAGTCATTAAAAATTTCAGTTTTGATTAACAACGGTCATATTTAATGAATTACTAATGACAGCATTTGTGCCAACTTAAAATGCCATATCAATTCACCGAAATTATGATGAGTTGTATAGTCTTTCGATGTAACATCAACATATAACCCCGACCGTACACAGGTATAGTGATCACCGTACTTTACCTGTTCATAGTATAATGACATTTGGAGACGGCTGACCCACACCGTTTATGCGGATTTAATGTGACAACGCACAGAAGAAAGTCTGACGGCCAATGACTATCGCAGCATTTTCTTATGCACAACTAATATTACAAATGACCATACAATCTGATTAAAATCAGATCTCCACTGTTCCACGGAAAGATCTGACAGCGATCGATTAAGGGTCATGTTCTGGTGACCTGAGTTATAAGTATACTAGCTAATTTTATCAACCAGTCAGAGAAAGTCTTATAACTTCGCAATTGGGAGACTCTGCATTATAGCTAAAGAGCATAAATGTGTGCCTATCGCTTTGATTCACTTTCAAATTTCCGAAAGCTGCATTTCTGTTGGCTAACTCAAAGGTCGTCAGAACATGACCCTTAAGTGGTCGCTATCAGATCTTCACCCACGATAGTGGAATTTGACTTTAACCAGATTGATGGAATCCATAAAGGAATGAGGTGGATTCGTTTGACTATGCCGTCTTACTATAAAGACTATTTTGAATTTCACCCTAAGAAACTAAACGGATTCACAATGCAAGCGGATTGTTTATGCCGCATTTCTTCAAAGCTGCTGATTCGTTCATTTTTATGATTAAATTTCTTCACTTTTGTAATGGTTAAATTTAATAAAATTTCACATTTAGAAGTTATTCTTATTTCTTTTGTCTTTTTGTTGTATTTGATGTATTTATTATTTTTCTTTGTTTTATGTCTTTTTCGTATGATTTATCAGAGATATATATCTGATTTCTTGTTGCCAAAACTGTCATCTTCCCCAAATAACAGCAAAATTTCTTCAAATATAATGGAAATAATGTAGTTACTTCGACTGTACACACACACACATACACACATACACACACACACACACACACACACACACACACACACACACACACACAGGGAGATCTACTGTAATAACAATGTGTCCTATGGTTTAACTAAGCAAACTTATTTTCTTCTACGTATAACGAGTCAGTCAAATTTGGGCAATAAAATTGTTCATAGATAGTCATGTATAAAACTCCTTTCATCACTATCACGTGACTGAAGATTTGCATACGTGTGGTTAGGAAATCTTACTCTCAACGTGTTTTTTATGCATATATGTGTAATAAAAAACGCTGATTTTAGTTTAGTGCAAACTTTTTGATGTATTTTAATAAACCAAGTGTATCTGTACATTTATTACCTTCAGTTTTACATTTATTACCTTCAGTTGTGTATCTGAAAATCAAACGTCATTAGATTTCTATGAAAATAATTGACACAAATAATTCTTTGAAATATTTCGTAAAGTAAGAATCTATTATCAAGAACAAATCATATATATACTGCTTATCTATTTCTGTCGCAAGTCTCCAGAAAGCTGGTGAAAATAATCCAGCACAGCGAGACAGAAACGTCGTGAATATACTTGTCTTACACTATTTGAATACGTGAACTCTCCACTAAACTGACTGTCACCGGTTTCGTTAGCTTAGGTGTTCAGACAAGTTGTGGATAAGTGAGTCAATTGGGTAGATAAGTTTGTAGTTAACCCCTCTTGCCGACTCGAAATCTAGTCAGTTAAATCTGATTAAGTTCAGAGATGATCATTCTAAATAGTTTTATATCATAAACTAAGTATAAGCGTGAGCAACACTCGTTAAAAGATAATATTGAGGGATTAAAAGTACTTGACAAATAAAGGGTTTATATGTATATATATATATATATATATATATATATATATATATATATATATATATATATGTACTCATGGCTGGTTTGTTAGCTCGATCGTTTTATCAGATAAAAGCTAAATAGCTGCAATTACCACTGACACATCAAGACTAAATAGCAATAAATACTGCAGACAGGTAACGACTAAATAAAATCAATTATCACAGACACGTACAACCTAAATAACAGCAGCTGTCACAGTTTTATGAAATTATGAGCAGGTTGCAAATTATGAGAAACACGACTCTGCAGTAATTTCAAGTGTTAATTCACATTTGTTACGAACCGGGGTGTGTGTGTGTGTGTGTGTGTGTGTGTGTGTGTGATTTTAACGTAGCTTTAGCAATTTTTTAGTCATATCGCTACGATGTCAGCAGTGAGGCATTTTGCAGCAGACATGTAGCATGATGTTCCCACCCAGTCACATTATCCTGACAACGGGGCCGACCAGCCCTAAAATTAACTCTTAATGCTGAGCGCCAAGCGAGGCAGCTGTTAGTACCATTTTTTAAAGTAAGTCTTTGGTATGACTCTGCCGGGGATCTAACACACGACCTCCCACATCTGAGGCAGACGCTGAAACCACTAGGAATATCGTGGGAAATGGACGATTTAAACCTATAGATGCTAAGATCAAGGCTATCTCTGAATTTCATGTGTCTTTTAATAAAAAGTAACTGATGCGATTTTAGATATGGCAAGGTACTATCGGAAATTTTGTCCTATATTTTCTATAGTTACTGAACCCCTGACAATTTGTTTTCAGTAATAAAAACAAGTTCCCTTGGACTGAAAAATGTCAGGAGGCTTTTGATAAGTTAAAAGTCATACTTAGAAACGCGTCAGTTCTTACAGCTCCAGATTTAAATATTACCTGTTCATGCGAGTGATGATGGGCTAGAGTAGTTTTGACTCAAAAAGACAAATGTAGTATTGATCATACAGTGTCCTATTTTTTAATAAAATTTAAACAAGAAAAAAATTAAAAGAGCATCAAAGAAACCATTCAACCATTCAACAATCGAGAAGGAAAGTTTGGCTTTGATAATAGCATTACAATATTTTGAAGTTTACCTTCCTCCAGTACTGTCTTAAGAGACCACAACCAACGTTCCCTCTAAGCTACATGCGCGCGCAGCTGCTCAGGCATCCCCGAGCAGCTGAATTATCAATTTTTGCTCAATCCAACGTTAACGGAAAAGGATAATTTAATAGCAGGTGCACTTTCCCATGTGTAGAAATGGATTATTTCATGTACAATGTTTGTACATCATAAGAGTATTTCTATGTTTTTTCTTAAACCGCAAGTGTGATTAATATATGGTAAAAAGAAAGCTGTTGTTATGGGGTGGTGTATATAATGTTATTATATTTCTCATCTCCTTTCGGTACTCGGTATCTAGGAGATGACCACCCTCGCACGGTTTGAGTAAACTTACAGGTAGAATAAGTAGAAATCTAAGCAGATATATAGAACAGAATGACTCGAGCCCACGAATACGAAAGAATCAAAATTTAATCAATTACAAATAATGGAAAACCAATACAATTCAATTCAAAGAAACACTTCTTTTAGAATAAATCTGTCTTCGAACCTTTAAAACACAATAAGATTTATATTTTTTTAAAAAAATTAACAAATAGCCAATCTGTTTACAGATAAGATTATATCTTACAGGTTGAATAAGTAGGAATCTGAGCAGATATATAGAACAGAATGACTTGAGAATAAAAATATAATCAATTACAAACAATGGAAAACCAATACAATTCATTAGAAAGATACACTTCTTTTAGAATAAATCTATCTACGAACCCTTTAAGACACAGTTATATTTATATAAAAATAAAATAATAGCAAATCTGTTAAAAGATATAATTTTTTTCTCATCATACGATTCAGTTAACAGTCGAAATCGTTGCCATGCGCGAGTGCATAACCTGCTTAACGATGGTTCATTCCACTTCATCCTTTCACTCCTTCTTTCCTCTCGTTTTCCTTTCTCTTCGACTTCCTCGTGGTTTCGCCTCCCTTCTTTGGACGGACAGGTCGATATGTTGAGTTCTCAACGTGTCTGAAGTTGTCCCAAATATATTTCTGCAGACTTCTCACTGCGTATGAAGATGTCCCAAATATATCTCTGCAGACTTCTCACTGCGTATGAAGAGCTATTATCTCCTTGTAAAGAGAAACAGAGAGCTAGCTTAAGTTTTCCTCTCAGCTGTTCCACGGGGAGTGAATCATTTCTCCCTCCCTCGTTATCAGATTTCACTATCGGCATTAAAACAGATGACAAAAAAAGTTATTTAACCGGGCCAAGCATGGCAGACCCAAAACAATCCTACTTCCATAATTGCGCTATTTCAGCGAATACACAATTCTAGTCTATCATACATGAAATCATTTAAGACAGGTGAATTTAAACGGATTATCGTAACTCATATACCTGAAGTAATACATGAAATATTAGATTATCCCATTGCTATACAACAAGACGACAAATTGAACAATTCGTCACACCTCTATAAAAAAAAGATAAAAATCAGCACAATTATACTCATATCAGGAAACATTGATCTACGAATTTAAACAACTAAATTCATGCACATATTATCAGACAATTCAAGCAAAACATTATATTGGCATAAACGAATTTCATGAAATTGACGCAAAATACATTAAGTTGTCTCGTTTACACCCCGATTCTTCCCAGGTATCCGGGCCCTTGGTCAACGGTTATCACGAGGAGAATTTCTTCCAAATTCTGTCCTCGGAGTCAAAGACTGAACTCAAAAGGCTACTATCCTCCCTTGACGAGCAGCTTATACTGATTTGAATTTTCAATGTATATTAAACTAGGTATTTCAGTGTGGGAAACACGGCCCTTCATTTAGTGTGGCCAATCATAATTACCTAAATTTTCCACCTTTTTAGAAGCGTCAAACCTTGGGTCAGTCTGACCTCCTACGTTGACTACCGGTCACGGGGAATTCTCAATTCGTGACATATTCACCATGAACTTAAAGTTTACCATGTTCCTAATACTCTGTTTGACTCGTGCATAAGCAAATGCTAACAATACTTTAATTTCAGAACAGTTCTCCCGTCGAAAAGACATTCCGAATATGGCAGTGTGACGATTGGTTTGCGTCCATTCTCTAGAAATCTAATTAATGGTTCTCTGGTCTCAGTTAATGGGTTCAAGATAGATCGCCAGAAATTTGCCCCGTCACAGCTCTCTTTATGGGGGGAAGTGTTAATTATATCTGATTTAATATATATTTAATTATTTGTTTGTCAGTTTTAAATATTTTTTTATTTTTCATTACATGCTATTGAAATATAAATGTATTTACTAGAGATTATGTTTTTCAGAAAATCAGTTGGTCTGAATTATTCTTTGGTAGACAAGTATTGTTTGTTCTTCTTTAATTTTAAAAGGATTGGTTGTTGTCAAGGTCAAGAGAGGACTAGTGCATTATGAAGTAAACAACATTTTATTCTTAAAGTAAAAATTATTAGTTCTCGTCAGGGTCATGTTAGTAGTACGTGAAATAAAGGATCACTTGACTCCTTCTCCACCTTTTCTTGATTTTGCAAATTGGGGACTTTTTCGAAACTGAGTATTAGAAGATGATATACTCTTTGTTTCAGTGAAATATAGGTAGTTTTGGGCTTTTACATCTAACGTTAACTCATTTTCTTTTTATGTAGACAGTTATTGAATCCATGTTAACTTTTCTCGAGATCAGTTGGATTTAAAAGGATTAATTTGTATCGCTGAAAATACTTGATGTGCTCATACTGAATTATTGGAAAAAAACAGTTTATCAAAATTTTATTCGGATTTACAACACCAGAGTGTTAAATATTGTGTTTCTACAAGGAACTATAGATAAGCACAAAACAGAGTTCAGCATACGTTATCGTTTTCGATCTTGGATTTTCCAACATAGCTCGAACTTGAATTATTACAAGGACAGTTTAATTCGCGTATTATTCTTGGATTATTTTAGGATTTCATTCCTAAAATTCTAAGTTCTTTTTCCATTTTTACAATCATCTTTATCCAGAGAAATAAATTATTTGTTAAATTTTACAAAGCTTATTGTTTTTACTTTTTCTGTGTTATCGTTTATTAGAATATATATATATATATATATATACATATATATATATATATATATATATATATATATATATATATATATATATATATATATATATATATATATATATATATATAGTAAAAGCATAAAAGCAAAATATGTAACCAAAACTCTATCCAGTATAACATTAGCGGATTCAGAACTGGGTGCCGTAACGTCCTGGCCTTTTAAATCGTATAGTCTTTTTAGTCGAGTTCAGAAAAGTAAATACGTCTCACCACTTATGAAAATCTTATTCAAATGTCTCTGGTGACCCTTTTCATATACAGAGACCCCAAGTGGCCGAGTGGTCTAAAGCGCTCATCGTTCTGGATTAGTGCCATCTCATCTCTGTGTGGGTACGAGTATCAGGCTCGGCTAACGTGGGTACACGTGAAAGCCAGCCACTAGCTTCAGGTGGGTCAGTGGTTTTTCCAGGAGTTTTCCAGAGTACTTCGTCCACCATTTATACTGGTCGACATATATATATATATATATATATATATATATATATATATATATATATATATATATATATATATATATATATATATATATATATATATATATATATATATATATCATATATCATATATTGTGCTGAAAAATGGCGTTAAAACATATAGCAACAACTTTTCCTATTCGACCAGCAGCTATTTGGCGATTTCAACCAAATTCACTTTTGATCAGAGGTCAACAAATGCAGGACACACTTTGCACTAATTTTATTATCGTCAAATGTTTCTGCTCAATATATTAAGAACAGCTCGCGAATTAATTATTCGATTGTGTATCGAGCACCTGCGTCGATTGGCCTTTCTGAACAGTCACTTTTCGTTCACCAATCACGGGAACGGTCTTCTAAAAAGTAGATCATCTTCCATGGATTCGCGACCTTCTTTACAATGATGAAACCATATCACTGTAGTATATGACAAAATTACATTCGTCAGCATTATTCAAGTTGGCCGTGATATCAGCCAGAGAACACCTTAAGAGCGCCTGAGATCTGCAATATGTTTTATGCTCAATAGCGAAACTGTTATTTTCTAACCTCTTTAGATCATTGCCACTTACGTACGTTATGTCTGCAGGTTTCCGGCGTGCTGCACGTGCACCTGAATTTTATTTTTGAGAACGTTATTGAGTCTATCGACTGACATTACATTTATGTATAAGTTTATAGGCATACAAACCTCTGAGTTTTAAAAATGATAATGAGCTTGTAGAATGAGACAGATCCAGAACAAACGATATATTTGAACATGAACCGCTAAAATATGCATACCAACCTCGTTCGTTAGGGACTATTAAACTTCTGGTGAATCTCATTCAAAACTGGTACAACAACTACGTCATCGTTTATTCATTTCACTTGTAACAAATGTTTGTCATATAAAATTTTAATGCATCCGTAAAATGTTTGATCAAAAAGGTTTAAACGCACTTAGACAAAATCAATTGATATGGGAAGAACACATGCGTTATATTGATCAAGTGAAATCGAGATCACTTTTAGACTAAACAATACACAAATTTCATTTTAATTTCGAAATGCTCCAACTAACCATTGTTAATATTCAAACGCAGACGACACAGTCTTTACTGACAAAGACTACTATAGAAACGAGAAATTGACAGGGAGCATTCTCATTGCTTGTTTACATTGGAATCTGTTTCCTTGAAACGCCAATAATTCGACAGCGTTAGTGACCCTTTGGCGACATTATAGTTAGAAATTACAAACCAATGAATGGAATGACGACGTACGTTTGTGCACGTTTATATTCTTAATGCGATTTCTTTTCAAAATCGGTATATGGTACAAGCAAACCGAAGGGTGTGCGAATACAATATTCACATATTTGTCGTCTGTAGTTTTCGTTACTAACTTATTTAGTGACAAGCATCTACTCTTCTTCAAACATTTTTTGCAACGACGACTGTGATTAAAGTCGCAAATGAATCAACAATGCGTGGAATGCACATTGGTTCTGTTATGTAAAGAAAAATCGTTGTCATCATCACACGGGAGAGAGAGAGAGAGAAGAAAGAAGAAGGCTCTCTTGAAAGCGTGCCGTCGCGATATTAAAACAGCTACACTACATCTGAAATGAAGAGTCAAACATTCATTTTCTGCTGACATGGAGAACTTTATTTAAATAATCAACACACATATATATATTACTACATTCTAGAAACACATCTAAAAGCTTTATAATAAAAATTCATAAAATACATATTACATTTTCATCATCAAGCTTTCCAACTTCATTTTATTCATATAACTTCTGCACCTTAGAATATTATACAATAGTTAATTCCCAATCAATTTCAAGATAGTAAACGCATCAAATGTAATAACAATTAATGCACTTTACTTTTTTTAAAATAGAGTATTGATTTAGAATACATTGCTAGATATTACTCTTTCTTACTTAAGGAATACTTTATTTCAATCATTAAATCAAAACATGAAGTTGGTAGCGAATTCAACCTTTATGATAAAACTTACATAAATATAATTAAATATGAACATAAAGCATTCTATTACAATATATTATAAATAAAAGAATTCAGTAGTAATGTTGCAAACAAAAGAATTTTACCATTAAAACCTCAAGCATTAAAAATACATCTTTCTAAAAGAGGTTATGACATATACAATGTCCTTACCTGAAATGAAGAGTAAAACATTCATTTTCTGCTGATATGGAGAACTAATCTGACCTGATCGCGCATCTGTATTTATAGTGTCAGGGTCAGAGAAGGTCATACCCTCCATGCATCAGTCAGAAAAGATGTTGACTTACTTTCAGGTATAAACCAGTTTCGACCGGCAGAATCCAATTTATCTTACGTCATAAGACCTACTCTATAGTTTATTTATATTCGTTTCGCGTCGTCACACCAAATATGGTTAGCCGTTAGTTGGAAGCCATCTTGTTTCTGTATCGTCTAGAGAAATCTTACTTCACCTTCATTAACCGAATTGGACCTATGCCAATTCTAGGTCAGAGACATATTTTTACTGTTGGTACTTAGAACTGAATTCAAAGAAAATATCAATCTTTATTAATTTTACTAAAAATTCAATCCTAACAGTTCTTAATGACTTCTAATGCTATCATATTCTTAAATGTTCTGTAGTCTTGCTACAGTTGATTTTCTTGTGTATCCTACTGACTATGTAATCTGCATATGCCTTTATGCCATTAAAATAAATCAATGTTATCGTGGCTGTTTCACCTAGTTTAAATTCAGGTGTTAATGCCAGGTAAACAAAACAGTTTATCAATTAATATAAGCTTAATTCGTCTTTCCTTGCTTCAGCTGGTTGACACGTTTCATGACCTGTTCCGATTATTACTGTAGCCATCGATTTCTGTCAAACGTCTTCATTTTAAATGAAATATTTACACATTTTAGTATTTTGTTCTCTTTTAAACCTATCCGCCCAAACCGTCTATTATTGTTTTTCTTTTGGTTTCTTTTCTCTTTGTTGTGGTTCTTTGTTTTACTTCTGAATAAGTCGAGAAAAAATCAATATTTTCTTTTATAGGAGAAAATTAACTTTATTGTAATAAAACGTTTTATCAAGCTAAACCTTTCCAAATGTTTTTCTCTTTGAATATTACTCTGAATGCATTGTTTGTATGTGTATAACGTTTGTTCAGCTTTTGCTGTTTGTGTGTTTAATTTCGAGGTTTGTTGTTACTGTTGTGGTTGTTTTTTTTTTTTTTTACTGTTTGAGTCCAATGAATGAAACTTTGAATTGATATTTCAGTTACAGATCATTGCAAACATAACAGATGGCCACATTGAATATTGTCGAACGTGCGGCAATCAGTCTTGTAATCACGACGGTGGCTATGATTGCCAATTTACCAACATAGTGAAACAATACAGTACGTGTTGCTCTACAACCAAGTGCAATGGTGGAATCTACACACAAAAATATCGCAACTTTTCAATTGGATTCACGCTTTAACATCATATTACTTCTCATATCACTCTTTAAATGGCAAAATATATACATGTAAATTAGAAACACACACACACACACACACACACACACACACATTATTAAAAGCTAAATTAACTAATGCATCTGTGTAGGCAATTCAGTAACCAATATTGCAAAATTGCAAATTTTGTATCGCACATTACGTTTTAGTTAATTGTTTCAGATGACAGGAACCAGACTCCGTTACTGAATATATATTTATAAGAACAACGGGGTAAAATATTGCGGGTTTAGTTCAACTAAACATAACGAACTTATATACTAAAATACTTTTAAAGCTGACAATGGGATAAATGAACATTCAATCTACGGGGAAAATCACTCGCGAACATATTTATTTCATCTCCTTGATTGTGTAAAAAGGTGTGTGTGTGTGTGTGTGTGTGTGTGTGTGTGGTAGCCTTTGTATGCTTGTATCTACTTTTTTGCTAGTAACATTTCATGATATTTGTATGTTGTACTATAACTTCTCTGGCAAAACAAAATGGTTTATATTAATTACTCTCTTAAAGACAATCCTAAAAGCGGTAAATGGCGAGACATCGGTGATAAAATAAGACTTTCGTAAAATCTCTTAACAGACTGTAGTTTTCAGTGCTTTTATTGCTATTTACTGTTCAAGCTTCCAGTAAAACAGCTAAATTTAGCTTTATTGAAGGAAAATTATATACTAGTTATTTAAACTCATTTATACATTAAAAATCTTAGTCAATTGAACTCATTTATACATTAAAAATCTTAGTCAATTAAACTCATGAATACATTAAAAATGTTAGTCACTTAAACTCATGAATACATTACAAATCTTAGTCACTTGAGCTCATTTATACATTAAAAATCTTAGTCACTTGAACTCATTTATACATTAAAAATGTTAGTCACTTAAACTCATTTATACATTATAAATCTTAGTCAATTGAACTCATTTATACATTAAAAATCTTAGTCACTTAAACTCATTTACACATTAAAAATCTAAGTCAATTGAACTCATTTATACATTCAAAATCTTACTCAATTGAACTCGTTCAAAACCTTAGTTAATTCAACTCATTTATTCATTAAAATTCTTAGGCACTTAAACTCATTTATACATTACAAATCTTAGTCACTTGAGCTCATTTATACATTCAAAATGTTAGTCAATTGAACTCAGTTATACATTAAAAATCTTAGTCACCTTAACTCATTTATACATTAAAAATCTTACTTAAACTCATTTATACATTAAAAATCTTAGTCACTTTAACTCATTTATACTTTCAAAATGTTAGTCAATTGAACTCATTTATGCATTAAAAATCTTAGTCAGTTAAACTCATGTATACATTAATAATCTTAGTCACTTGAGCTCATTTATTCATTACAAATCTTCATCACTTTAAACTCATTTATACATTACAAATCTTCACTATGCCACACATCCCGCGACTTTAGTTTATGCCACAATAGCGAAGAAATATAATACCACTTTAGCAAAATGCTAATGTTATGACAGTTACACATCAACAAAGGCACATTTCTGTTTTCTTTAACTGGATAACTGTTTTTATTGATCAATTCATTATTCAATGTTTTACTACTGGCCTTGCCATATAAATTAAACAGATCAATGGCAACAGGAAATTGTCTTTATCTACCGATTTTAGATTATTTGTTCTCCTGCTAGGAGCAGTTCATTTATAGACAGGGACACAAAACACGCTAAAGAAACTGATAATGTCCGAAAAATAGAAGAAAACAAAACAAATGATACAGCAAATCGTTTTGATGTAATTATTTTAAAGCAATCTATATTAAATGTTGCAGCGAAATTGTCCCTGGTTTTAAGCAAGAACAGGATCAGTTTATCGACATATCAAACTGTTCACGACGGTTCGCTATTATGGGAACAGATATGCAATGGTTAACATATATAGCATATGAAGGTAGGTGTGCGTGTGTGTGTGTGTGTGTGTGTGTGAGAGAGAGAGAGAGAGAGAGAGAGAGAGAGAGAGAGAGAGAGAGAGAGAGAGAGAGATTATTTTTAACGTAGCTTTAACAATGTTTCAGTCATATTGCTGCGACGTCTGCAGTGTGGCAGGTTATAGTGATGTCTAGCACTGGAACATCTACATCTCTGCGGCACCCAGTCACATTATCCTGACACTATGACGACCAGACCTAACACTAACCTCTAAATGCTGAGTGCCAAACGAGACAGCTGTTAGTACCATTTTAGAAGTTTTTGGTATGACTCGGCCGAGGATCAAACCCACGACCCCCCGCATCCGATGCGAACGCTCCAATCAGTAGGCCACCGGAGCGGTACGTATGAAGTTGGCATGATAGCGAGATTCAGTATACGAGACGCTTACCCGAGTAACATAAATACATGTTTGAGTTAACCGTGCACAATTAAAAACAAATGTATCGTAACCCTGGCTTCCAGATGATGGTATCTTAGATCTGGGGAACACATCTCCAATTAATGGTATCCCATGTGATAACACATCTCCAATTAATAGTATCCCATGTGATCTTGATAGGTCCAAGCGAAAATAATATCATACGAAAAGAAGAAGGCCCTTCATCGGCACAAAATATTTAAAAGCCAAATGGTTAAGTACAGCAATAAAATACACATTACAACGATCAAAGTGAAATCTAAACAAGTGTCTGTATAACAGGTTTTTGTTTATAAAAAAAAGATGTCCTGAGGACAGTGTGTAGTGCCACAAACGTCACAGACATAGTCCATTTAGCCAAATCATCCCACTACAGTAATAAGATTACGAAGAGTTCCAGCTGCAAAGATCTCTTCGAGATAACTAAGAAACGAATGTCAAGGAACAAATGTACACCACTTCCAACAACCTTCTCTCCACTAGACCTACCAGAACCAATTTGCAAATTTCTTCGATGACAAAGTACAAACCATTACAGATTCACTTGACAGCACAATTTCAACTGATTCGTCAGCATACAGTTATGATGCAGAATTTCAGCGACAACCGTTAGGAGCATTTGAACCTGTTTCTATTGATTTAGTACGGACAATCATGATGAAAAGTGCACCAAAGTCTTGTGAACTTGATCCAATTCCGAAATCACTGCTGCTTGAGTGCTTAGACCCAATATTGGCTACACTAACTGATGTTATTAATATCTCTCTCTCATCAGGGGAATTCCCATCATTTTTCAAAACTGCCATCGTAAAGCCACTGCTAAAGAAACCAACACTGGCCCATAACGATTTAAAGAACTACTGCCCAGTTTCTAATCTCCCATTCATAAAAAAATCTTAGAAAAGGTTGTTCTAACTCAACTTATATCTCATTTGAATTCAAACAGTCTTTTTAGCAATGTACAGTCTGCATATCGCCCTTGCCACAGTACGGAAACTACTCTTCTAAGAGTATTTAGTGACATTCTGTCTGCTTTGGACAATGAAAAGGTTCAGTCCTCACTTTCCTGGATTTATCTGCAGCATTTGACACAATAGACCATGATATATTACTTCACCGTCTCCAGCATGTATTTGGCATTCAGAATATAGCCTTACAGTGGTTCAAGTCCTAATTAGTCAACAGGACACAAATTATATCTGCAAATGGAATACACTCAAACCCAGTTGGCGTATGTTGTGGTGTTCCACAGGGATCTGTTCTCTTCATTCGGTACACTCAGCCGCTCTCAAGTGTCATAGATCATTACCCAGTGTCGCACCAATTGTATGCTGATGACACCCAAATATACAAGTCTAGCCATCCAACTGAAGTTGATGCTACCATCCATGGAGTAGAGAAGTGCATTTCTGATGTGAAATCATGGATGACATATAACAAGCTGCAGATGAATGATGATAAAACTGAGGCTATTCTTATCACAACTCAAAGACTTTCTCATTCACATCCTTTACCTCAGACAATAAATATCAGCAATACCAACATTAAATTCTCACAGTCCGTATGGAACCTAAACCTTACTCTAGACAGTACTCTCACATTGCACCAACATGTAATGAACATCTGCAAGGCTGCATATCTTGAATTGAGACGCATCAGTTCCATTCGTAAATATCTTTCAGTTGATGCCACAAAAACACTTGTGTGTTCATTAGTACATTCAAGACTGGACTATTGTAACTCAATTCTGTCTGGTTCGTCACAATATTTACTACAGAAACTTCAAAAAGTTCAAAACACAGCTGCACGGATCATCTTTAGAGTACCTCGATCAGAGCACACCTCATCACTGCTCTGTACCCTACACTGGCTATCAATTCGATACAGAATCAAACACAAAATTTGTTCTCTGTGCTATGTTTCAATGACAGACTCCAGTCCAACATACCTATCCAGCCTCACCCATGTGTATACACCAGCTAGATCCTTGCGCTCTTCTTCTGATAATCGTATACTCATTGTTCCCATGGTGAAAACAAAGTCATATACACCAGGGCCCGGCGACTTGGAACGAATTGCCCATTGAAATTAGACACAAAGACACAGTGGTCCCTTTTAAGTGTGCTCTTAAGACTCACCTGCTTCGACTGCAGGGACAAACTTAGCGACCTAATCATGTTTTGTATCTTATATGTTTTCCGCATATTTTTATATTTTCCAATTCATTGTTTTTGTCATTTGTTGTTCTGTAGTGTAGTCATGTGGTGTTCGGGGTGCTCTGGGAGGGGTAGTACCTCTGGTGGGTGGCATGTCGTGCTCCTTCGGGAGTAGCCTGCCCACCTTTGGTCCTCACCAGGCGCTCAGCCCTCACCTGTGGCTCCAAGCAGCTGTAGCATGCACAGCGGCCACACCACGGGCAACGGCTTCGACTGGCCGGCTAAACCAGGTGGAGGGTAGCCGACGGGCCTTAAACCCTCGGTGACTTAGGAGCTTGCCTATCCTTGCATGTAAAGCCAGATTCGGCAGAGTGGGCGGAAGAGATCAACTGGGTGTTCCAACGGCCACAAAGGCGAATCTGCAAACGCTTTGTGGAGAGCGTAGGGTATGACAAGGCACGGAAGACGTCATAGCCATCCAATGCAGCCGAAGTAGTCCCCAGCCGTGACGAATCTTCGTACCACTGAGTTCTAACTACCAAGGCCGAGAGAGTGAGACTGTCTCTGTGCAAAGGCTGTTTCACTTTAATCTCCTTCACGCACAGGTTATGTTGTGCACCTATCATTCATCCTTATCATCACACTCAATGTTTCTTACCTACACCTACCAAAGTCCTACGGCGATGGGCGACTGGCGACGCAACAGGTGGAGATGACCACTGGGAGTTGTAGTCAGAGACCTGCACGTAGGCGGCCCTTGGACAAGTGGTCGCTCTGCTCTGTACCCAAGGCAGCAGAACAGTTCGGCAGCATCCAGGGGTGACTGAGCAGACCTTTTTAGGACGGCGCTGCTCACCCTGAATAGGGAGAGGCCTAGAAAAGGTGGCCTAAAAAAAAGCTTGCCTTGTAAAAATCTGGTCAGCATACCGCGGCTGGCAAGATCATCCATATCTGCGGTCGAAATAATCAAAGAAAAAAACTTATTATTGGAGCATGGAACATCCGTACTCTCATGGACAAAGAAAACGTATCAAGACCCCACAGGAGAACAGCTCTAGTTTCTAAGGAGCTAGCACGCTACAATATTGACATCGCAGCCTTGAGTGAAACCAGGTTCGCAGAAGAGGGTTCTCTTACTGAGCTAGCCAGCGGCTATACATTCTTCTGGAAAGGAAAAGCCCAAAATGAGGACAGGATCCATGGAGTCGGCCTGGCTATCAAATCAAGTCTTCTGAAGCAACTCCCGGAAATGCCGGTCGGTATCAATGAGAGGCTAATGAAAGTGAGAATCCCTATAAGCCACAAACGGCACGCAACAATCATCAGTGCATATGCCCCTACCCTATCGAGTTCAGCAGAAGCCATCGAACAGTTCTATACGGACCTCAGCTCTGTACTTAGCTCAATTCCAGCTGACGACAAGATCATACTACTGGGGGATTTCAATGCCCGTGTTGACTGCGACTATGTTCGATGGAAAGGTGTGCTTGGCAAGCACGGTGTCGGCAGAATGAACAGCAATGGCCTGCTCCTACTCAGCAAATGTACAGAATTTAACCTCCTAATCACAAACTCAATGTTCAGAATGGCGGACAAACACAAGAACACCTGGATGCACCCCAGATCTCGCCAATGGCACTTAATTGACTATGTAATAGTACGCCAGCGTGATGCCAAGGATGTCCAAATCACCAAGGCCATGCGAGGAGCAGAATGCTGGACAGACCACAGACTTGTCAGAACTACCCTACAGCTGCACATTGCCCCTCACCATCTAAAACGTCCTAAGCTTGTGCGCACAGCCCTCATGGTTGTCAAACTGCAGCAGCCTTCCACCCAGCTCGATTTCCAGAAGAGACTAGATGACATGCTGTCAAGAAACGGTCCGTTATGTGGAAACGCCTCTGAAAAATGGAACAAGCTCAGGGACATAATAAGAGAAACAGCTATGGCAACCATGGGTCCAAAGAAGCGAATACATCAAGACTGGTTTGATGAGAACAACGCTGCCATTGAAGATCTGCTTGCCAGAAAAAATAAAGCTTTTATGGACTGGCAGAATGACACAAACTCCATCCCCAAAAAAGATCGCTTCAAATCCTATCAGGCTGAGGCTCAGAGAGAAATCCGCAAGATGCATGACCAATGGTGGGAAAAGAAAGCGGAGGAAGTGCAAAGCTATGCCGACACTAACAACTCCAAAGAGTTCTACAACGCCATCAAATCAATTTTCAGCCACACAAAGTCAAGCTCTACGCCCTTACTTGCTGCAGATGGCAGTACAGTAATAAAAGACAAGAATGGCATCAAGGAAAGATGGAAAGAGCACTTTAATCAGCTCCTAAACCTGCCCTCATCAGTCAGCCGATCTGTTCTTGACCAAATACCCCAACAGCCAATGCTCAACCAACTGGATATTCCGCCAAAGATGGAGGAATTGAGAAGGGCCATTAAACAAACAAAGTGTGGCAAGGCACCTGGAAAGGATGGTATCCCAGCGGAGGTGTACAAGACTCTCAGTAAGCAGTCTCTGGAGGCATTCTATGACGTGCTAATCAGCATCTGGACGGAAGAAGAGATGCCAGACGACCTCCGTGATGCATCAATTGTGACCCTCTATAAAAACAAAGGCACACGTATGGACTGCAGTAACTACAGAGGCATCTCCCTGCTTTCCGTTGCTGGAAAAATACTTGCTCGCATCTTGCTCAACAGGCTTATTGCAGCAGTGTCAGAAAATAACCTCCCCGAGTCTCAGTGTGGTTTTCGCCCAGACCGCAGCACCATTGACATGATGTTCGCAGTGAGACAAGTCCAAGAGAAGTGCCTTGAGCAGAACATGAATCTATATGCTGTCTTCGTGGATCTGACAAAGGCTTTCGATACAGTCAACAGAGATGCACTGTGGGTAGTACTCAAGAAACTTGGTTGTCCTCAAAAGTTTACCAACCTCATCCGGCTCCTCCACATTGACATGAATGGAGAGATTCTCTCAGATGGTGAACCCTCAGAGAAATTCCCCATATCTAATGGTGTCAAACAGGGTTGTGTACTCGCTCCAGTACTATTCAACCTCTTCTTCACACAGGTACTACTCCATGCCATACGGGACATTGACACTGGCATCTACATTAGGTATCGCCTGGATGGATCAGTGTTTGATCTCCGTCGACTAGCTGCAAAAACCAAGACACTAGAAAGACTCATCATTGATGCACTCTTTGCAGATGACTGCGCCCTCATGGCCCATGAAGAGACTCACCTACAAGCAATCGTGGACAGATTCTCTGAAGCCTCCAACCTATTTGGACTCACAATTAGTCTAGGAAAGACAGAAGTCATCTTCCAGCCGGCCCCAAACACTGTCCATTCGCAACCCTGTATCACCATTGGCGACACGCAGCTGAAGAATGTGGACAGTTTCAAATACCTTGGCAGCACAATATCTAGTGATGGCTCTCTGGACAAAGAGATCACTGCGAGGACCCAAAAAGCCAGTCAAGCACTAGGACGACTCCGAACCAAGGTCTTGCAGCACAAGGACATACGTCTGTCAACAAAGCTAAAGGTGTACAATGCAGTTGTCCTCACGTCTCTATTATATGGCTGTGAAACGTGGACAATCTACAGAAGGCACATCAGACAGTTAGAACAATTCCACCAGCGCTCCCTGAGATCCATCATGCGGATCAAGTGGCAGGACCGAATCACCAACCTGGAAGTCCTTGATAGAGCCAACACAACAAGCATCGAAGCCAAATTAATCCAGGCCCAGCTTCGATGGACTGGCCATGTCATCCGCATGGATCAAAGCAGAATCCCAAAGCAGTTGTTCTATGGCGAGCTATTCCTGGGGAACCGAAACCAAGGCCGCCCTCACAAGAGGTACAAAGACAACCTCAAGACAAACATCAAGTGGGCAGACCTTCATCCACGCCAGCTCGAGCTCGCTGCCTCAGACAGAAAGCATTGGCGAGCCCTGACCAGAAAAGCCTGTTCCTCCTTTGAGGCCGACCGTCGCCAGCGTCTTGCTGCATCCCGTGAGAGACGCCACAGAAATGTATCCCAGATACCAACAACCACCGGTGTCCCATGCCCCACCTGCAATCGCATGTGTGTATCGGAATTTGGACTCCGGAGTCACATGCGCGTCCATCGTTGAAAGAAAGTGTACAACTTGTCTTCCTCGACTCGAGAGACTACCAAGAAGTGTAGTCATATCATTATTGATGGTGTAAAGCGCTTAGAGCTTCGAAAGAATAGGCGCTATACAAAGTCCTCATTATTATTATTATTATTATTATTATTATTATTATTATTATTATTATTATTATTATTATTATTATTATTAATTTTAGTGTTCTTAAAGTCTCCACATTAGGTACAGTCACACAGGTGTCCTCCGGGTTGGCCTTTCAGAAATGTTCATGACAGCTTTGTTCTGAAAAGAGTGGTTGTCCTCGGTGACGGGATCTTCGTCTGACACTGCCCCTAGCATAGGTTTAAAAGTTACTTTTTTACTGGACGTTTGAATTTAGGATCACAGCTCTTGAGCATCGGTGGAAGCCTCGAAATCCCAACTTTTCCAGTCAGGTCAATCTGTCCGGTGAGTGTATAACTCACAAGCTACACAAACGTCGTCGTTCACATCTTCAGTACCTAAAAGGTGACGAATCTTTTTTCCTGTCGAGAAGTATCGAGATGAAAACGTAATGCTTTAACACACAAGGTCTCTCGTGGACATTTCAAGGGACCACTTTCATGTTTTATTTGGTAGTAAGTAATGTTGAAGGGTCCACAAAAATCGGCTGGTAAACGAAATACCAGAAAGCAAGTCACTAAGTCACGCACCACAATTCATGGAGCACAGTAATAAATGTTGGTAACCCTTCACAGTTTGAATACTCTCACTGATTACCTTCCACGGAATCTTTTATATCGAGTGATAAAGGTAACCTGTTTTTATACATCTTTTTCTGAGCAAAAAAATATGTGTACTTTCTGCACAGGGATGGTTGTACTCCACTGGCGAATCTAAATGGATTAGGCACTAACGTGCACATCACTCTCCGTTCGAGAGTTTCCTCTTGAACTACGTTTATATTTTGTAAAAGATTTTGGTAATCCTCTAACCCTTCTGGAATTCGTTGCAGTATGTCTACCTTGTAGTAAAAAGAATGTGTCACAACAAACCAATCCTTCTTGCCACGTTGAATTTAACAATGTCTGACCACTGGAACAGGTACCAGTGGTTTAACCATCGGTGACGTAACGGATGAAATTGTTATTTGCGTTTCACTTTTGATCAGCTCTCGGTAAATGCGTTATCTCAACTCGACAGGCAAACCATGAATATTCTCATGTAAAGTATCCATTCAAGCATCAAGAATCATTAGGTTGTGGCCAATATCCTCGTTTATATTAGTGGATTTGATTCTTAAAAATGCAAGTCTTTTCTAGTTTTACTGTCTATTCCAGGAAAATAAATTATTTGTTAAATTGAAGAAAGCTTGTTTTTACACTAAGCTACCCTTTATTAGAGCCTAAACTCCTAATAGAATTCATAGCAAAGTTCCTATGATGTGAAACTGAATCGCTGAAGTCACAGAGTACGGCATACCTGCAATCGCAAGGTCCACATGAGAATCCCCCAACTTGAATGATGTATGTTTAAAAATATTCACCTTTATCGCTTAACGTTGGTGGTTACAATGGACTATCGGTCTTAAACGTTTTCCCTTTTAATATGCTGACCAATATCGACGTGTCCGTACGGTAAAGGGAAGTGGTTGATAAGATGAACTCTCTTTTGGTACACGATGTGATAGACTTTTTCCAAAGGTCGAATGACGATTTGGTGTGTGGGTAAACGTACAATCTTGTGCACTTCGTAGGTGGTCACTTTAAAGCTTTCATTCTGTCCATACTGCAAGCATCTTTCAATACGCCAAAGTTCACCACTCGACTAGTGCGAGTCCTTCCCTTCAATTTACACTTGGTTTGCACTTCTTGTTTGTTCCGGTATTAATAGCTGTAATTTGTAGGACTGCCACTAGCAAAACTTAGAATCATTTAGTCGGGATGCTCGTCCATCAAGGCTCTTAAATGGTCTCCTTCGATTTTAGGGTAACAGTGACCCAAGCGATCGATTTGGATGTAACTTCCGTGTCAAAATACAACACAAAATCTCCAAACAATTCTAAATCTTCGTACAATTTTAAGCGCAAACTGCACTGATGACGTTTCCAAATTCGTCAGCGTCTACACAGTCCAGTTCTTCCACGTAATTGACTAAGACTAAATCCTCCCGAAGAACGTCTACGTCTTTCATGTATTTGTTGTAAATCATTCGGAAGTAGCGAGAAGGTTCTGTCAAATACTCCGCCGCTGTGCCATATTTCCCCACAAGCAATGTAACATCACTTTCGCAAGCAATCGCCTTCCTTTGTTTTCATCCACGTGGTCTAAGGTGACGCCTTCGTGCTCCCAGTATTTCTCTTTAAATGTAATTAGGTCTTCAGGACTTTGGCACCAGGAAAGAAAGCCGCTGACTTCTTGTTTCCGTTTCAAAAAAGCATCCACATTGTCTTCGAAAATGCGTTTCTGAGTCTCGTCGCTTTTGTGGTGTTTTCTGTCAAGGGAAAGTGGTACATTTCGTACACTTCTAACAATTGGTATCCAAAGTCCAGAGCTTTAAACAATTCCACGCTGACCCATGTTCCCATCAAAGCGCGTTCTTCCTGGGAGTACTGATAAGATTGTCATGGTTGCACGATTCAGCACAAGTACGGCACAAAGGAAACAATGGTGAGGTACAACGGGATACTACAAGTCTGTGGGAGTCATGACTTTACATATAATCAATCCTTCGTATTGTCGAATGTTGTCCAGGTCGCTGTGTTCCGTCATCTATTGCGTGTGCTCTGAAGGAAAGTGACCATATTTGCACACGTAAGGATACGCGTCCAAGTATTTGATTTCTCCTCAATTCTTCTCCTCTACTTGGTGGTATTTTTCCGTCCTTCGTACAAACTGCCACTCGCGTTATGTGGGTTCACCAAATGTAACTCTCCACGACACGTTTAAACTCGGGTTCGGTTTTCAAATGGTGATCATACACGTGTTCCCACATTTCCACCACTCAGTATCCTTGCTTTTCTATCTTCAAGCTCAGCTGATACGTTGTCTAGTACAAACCTTCCATGGTCCGTTGTACAAAAAGATTTTTGGTGTCACGCTGAAGTTAGCAGATGGGACATCCGTGAAATAAGCACCCTTTAAACTAATACACGATCGTGGGGTTTTCAAAGTCTCAGCCATCCACCGAATTGTCTTTTCTCCTCCTCCGTTATGGGTATGTGGAGCGATTAGTATTCCTTGTCGATCAGGTAATGGAGCCAGCGTTGGACTTTGACCGAGTTCGTCGTTTGAGGGCTTATGAAAGCCATTGTGTTCTCAGGCATGAATCATTGGCGGTATACTAAGGAACACGCTTTGGCATTGGTGCAGGGTACTTTTCAAAGGATCCGATCGAACTATCCGTGTTCCATGAACAGTTCTCGAAATTTCCCATATACACGCCGTAAAATGTAAACGTCAGAACGACAATACTTTAACATTTCTTCTTGAAAGTTAAAGGGGTTTGAGGCGTGAGTCTACTAGCAAGCGTAGAAAGCTTTTCGTTGTTCTGTACGCGTATTGTCGGGGTCGTACTAGTGAGTCTCAGGCAACAGAGTTTTGATTGGCTTCGGTATTGAAACAGTGCGGAAAATAACCATTGGCCATTTTGTCATTCCAAATATTTTAGGCACTAGACTTTAAGGCATGGCCAAGTAACTCTTCGAATCTTTAAACTGCACTTGTCCTACTTACATGGAAATGATTTTGGCTCCGTTCAAAATAATTTACGGACGTTAGGTACTTTCTTCCGTTTAGTATCTCAAAACAATTGTCCATTGTATCCCCAGAAAATGTGACCCATCGTCGTGGCATGGTGATGACAATCTCCGTAACGTTCGAAGTCCTCTTGACTCCGTCTCATCGATGGGGTCTAAATCTATTGGGCGACATCGGATAGCGTGTTAGATCCCCGAAATAGATCTCCACGTCCTCCAGGAATCTTGCTTCAGTGAAACCAATGACTAAAGATAGGCTCTTGGATGCACTGCTTGCACGCTCGATGAACCAAGCAGAAACTAGGAATGTGAATGCTGGTCTCGAAATAAAATAAAGAATAAATTACATATCTTCTGGTCATCTTCTTGATGTTTGGAATGGTATATTTGAATGCTGCATTTGTGTTCCAAGTCCACGATTTGGTGACGATTGTGACAACGCTTCATTCCTTAACAACGCGCATTGGCATATTTGGTACGTATGCTGTGTTCACAAGTATGGTACAATCTCAGGAGTTGACAAGTACTTTTGTAATGTGAACCTTGCATCTTCAGTGCTGGCAAAGTGCGCTGACAAGCTGGGCAATGCACTCGCTCTTGTCCTCCGTCCAGACAGGGTTGAGATGCCAAACATCCTAAAGATTTCGATCCACAACGCTTGTGTTGCTCTCAATTGTTATAGCCATTCACATTTCTCACAATAATAACCGTATCCCAGAAATGAGGTGATACTGGTGATGACATCAAAATGTTCATCGTGATGGTGAACGTGAATATATTTTTCGTCTTTGAAATCTTTGTCTCGAAGCAACAGAAGTCAGCGCATTTCTTAAGTATGAACTTTCAAGGTGTAAAATGAAACCAAGACGTCTGGCAATGTTTGCATTTCAGAAATGCCGCAGGTTGTATCTTTGGATAGCCCCGCTTGCTGTAACAGGAATTCTTCTTCTCTTCTTTGTTTGGCTCGGTCCGATTGTCGAATGTTCTCTCAGACTCTTTTCCATTATACTGTGTCTTTCTTGTCGGCATACGTTCGTCCCACCATGATGGCACGGGCTAAACACATCTGGTTTTGAGGATTGTTACGTCGAAAGAGGCTCCTAACCAACGAACCCTTACCCTAATCCTAACCCACCATAAACACCTTTTTGGAGTCCTGTCCCTTGGGGAAGAGACACTGTGTCATAAACAGTGTCCCTTTTCGATCGGTGATGTGAAAATTGTCGTTGGATTGTTGCATGTGTTGAATCTTGTCGATATTTTTGAAAGGTGTAAATTCTGCTGCCTGCTAAACTCGATCCAAAGGGGGGACATCATACTGTCGTGATGATTGGAAAGTCTCAAGCGACCGTCTTCTTTGAATTGACATAGCCATTTCCGTTTGGTTAACAAAGAATCCCATGCATCGGTGATGAACCTCTCTGCTTTCTCCAACGGTACTTGAAAGTTTAAACTTCACCGTGTAAGCCGTTGTTCTAAATTTTCTATCGGAGCGCTTTTTTTCTTCTCGAATGTCGTAGCAGTTTTGAGGGGTTAAAGTTCGTGTATATTAGGCAAATTTTGTTGTTTGGTTTTGGAAAAGACAATCTACTGAAATCTTTACATCCCATAAAAATGCAGCCATTAGGGATTGTCCATTTAGTACGTATGTGTGGAGGGGAGGGGGGCTCAAATGCATACGCTTGCGTATTAGGGTGGGCTACTAATAATGTACGTGCACATACGAAATGGTGGAATAGGTTTGAAACCGTGATAATAATTTGTTCAATACGTAACCTGTTCTACTGGGTTCAGTCAGCGTTTGAATTTTAGCAGACACTAGACAAACCTTTAAAAGTTACTCAGCTTATTTCTTTAATGCAATCAGACATTCAACGTCGGTAGACTATCTTTTATTAAACACAAACATGGCTTTGCGCATGTGTAAAATTTTGCATCCAGTAGTAGACAATTAGCAATTTGTGCTCTTTTAAAATTTATATGGAGTTACGTTTAACCTTGGAGCCTTGTGGCACTTTCTTTCAAAAATATTTTTAAAGTCAAGAAACATGCCTTTTATAAATTTATTTTAAAACCATTTGATCCAGGGTTTTTTTAATACTGTGTATGATTTGGACTTTTAACGCAGCTTATAAAAAATTTCAGTCATATCGCTACGATGTCTGCAATTGGGGCATAATGCTGCAGATCCAGTAACATTATCCTGGCCGACCAGTCCTAACATTAACCTCCTAATTCTGAGCACCAAGCGTGGTAGCTGTTAGTACCATTTTTGTAAGTCTTTGGTATGAATCGGCCGGGGTTCGAGCCCATGACCTCCCGCATACGAGGTGGACGCTCTAATAACTAGGCAAACAGTTTGAGTCACAGTACTATGTTGTCTGCATTGTGGCAGTTTATAGTGATAACTAGCACTGAGGCATCATGTTGCAGACATGTGACATGATGTCGCACCCGGTAAAATTATCCTGACACAAGTTTGTTGGTCTTTGGTATGACTCGGCCGGCGATCGAACCCACGAGGGACTCTCTAACCACTAGGCCACCGGAGCAGTCTCTTATATATAAAATCAGTATTGTCTTTTATTTTAAATGGGTATTCAAAATATAATATGGCTTTCAATTTTTTAATACAAAATAATATTGCTATAATATAAAACTCTTTAAATTCTACTGATTACATTTTTTGTACCTGTATAGTTTCCAAAGAATAAGGATGTATGCCTTCAAGATTTTAATTTTTATCATCCAGTGCGCTTACATTTGTTCTTCATAGACTTGTTTGGGGATTCTTACTGTACGATTTTATTAGTTATTATTAATCCTTCAAATGGAATTCATGTTAAATTTGATCTTAATAATAATAATAATAATAATAATAATAATGAAGACTTTGTCTAGCGCCCAATCTTTAGAAGCTTTTTACATCTATAATGACATGACAACAAATATAATAAAAACATCATTAAATTAGAAAACATACAAAATGCTAACAATATTTAAGGTAGGAAACATTATTGGGACTTTAAGTTTGTTCTTGCAGTCGGAAAAGGTGAGTTTTAAGCGCACTCTTGAAAGGGATCACTGTCTCTTTGTGTCTAATTTAAATGGGCAATTCATTTCACATTGCTGGCCCTGGTATGCAAAAGAACGTTGTGCATATGACTTCGTTTTCATAGTGGAAATAATGAGTAGACGATTGTCAGAAGAGAAACGTGAGTATTTTGCTGGTTTGTACACATGGGTGAGGCCAGATAGTTATGTTGGACTGGAGTCCGTCAGTGAAAAGTAGCACAGAAAACAAATTTTGTGTTTGATTCTGAATTGAATGGATAGCCAGTGTAGGGTACTGAACAGCTGTGAGATGTGCTCTGATCGTTGTAAGATGATCCGAGCTGCTGTGTTTTAAACTTTTTGAAGTTTCTGGAGTAGATATTGAGACGAACCAGACAGAATTGAGTTTCAGTAATCCAGTCTTGAAAGTACTAATGAACACCCAAGTGTTTTAGTGGTATCAGCTGAAAGATATTTGCGAATGGAGCTGATGCGTCTCCACTCAAGATATGCAGCCATGACATGTTGGTGCAATGTGAGAGTATTGTCCTGGGTAAAACCTATGTTTCGTACTGACTGTGTGAATTTAATGTAGGGGTTGCTGATATTTATTGTTTGAGGTAAAGGATGTCAATGAGACAGTAAGTCTTTGTGTTGTGATCAGAATGGTCTGTTTTATCAAAATTCGTCTGCAGTTTGTTAATGTCATTCATGATTTCACATCAGAAATAAACCTCTCTACTCCTTGGATGGTACCATTAACTTAAGTCGGGTGGCTAGACTTGTAGTTGGGTGTCATCAGCGTACCACTGGAGGATATATGACACTTGAGAGCGCCTGAGTATATAGAATGAAAAGAACAGGTCCATTAACAGACCCCTGTGGATCACCACAACATAGATCAACTTGTCTATAGTGTTTTCCACTTGCAGATATAATTTGTGCCCTGTTGTCTAAGTAGGACTTTAACCACAGTAAGGCTGTATTGTGAATGCCAAATACATGCTCGAGACGGTGAAGTAATGAACAACTTTTTCTAAGATTTTTTTTTTATATGAACGGGAGATTATAAACTGGCCGGCAGTTCTTTAAATCGTTATGGTAGAGTGTTGGGTTCTTCAGCAGAGGTTTTATAATGACAGTTTTGAAAAATGATGGGAATTCTTCGAATGAGAGAGAGGTATTAATAACATCAGTTAGTGAAGGCAAAATTTGATCTAAGCACTCAAGCAGCAGTGATGTTGGAATTGGCTTAAGTTCACGTGACTTTGGTGCACTCTTCATCGCGATTGTCCGTACTAAATCCATAGAAACAGGTTCAAATGCTGCAAACCGTTGTCGCTAAAATTCTGTATCACAACTGTATCGTTACGAGTCAACTGAAATTGTGTTGTCCAGCTCATCTCTAATATTTGTACCTTGTGACGAAAAAATTTGCAAACAGGTCCGGAAGTTCTACTGGAGAGAAGCGAGTTGGAAGTTGCTCCTTCACATTAGTTTGTTAGTAATCTTGAAGAACTCTTTGCAGCTGGAACTATCTATGATCCAAGTACTGTAGTGGGATAATTTGGCTAAAATGGAATACGTGACGTTCTTTTTAGTGGCTTCATAAATTTGTTTCTGAATAGTTAGCTCCTCCGCATTACGGCAGTCTCATTTAGCAGTACGAAGTTGGTCCATAACACTGTTTTGCCAAGGAGAACACTTTTGAATTGATGCTCTGTACGTAGTGGCTGGGACATGTTCTTCAAGCAATGAACGCAGGCAGTTATCCAGTTGTTCTACTGAAGGATGCAAGCAAGATGTTAGGTTTGCTTGGATGACATGCATTAGGTGGGTTCTATTTATCGCAGAGGCTTCTATAGGTAGTATATAAAGGTGGAGGGTTAGGGACTGATACGTCCAGATGGCGTATAATGCGGAGGTGATCTGATGCAAGTTCGTGGGATACAAGGGTAGACCGTAGAATATTATCATCAGGGCCAATGAGCAATCCAGTCTAAACTGCGACCATGTCACTGTGTATGGATGGGTTGGTTAACTGACTGTTTAAGATTGAAAACATAAATTTGAATCTACGAGTTTTTGTATATGGGCTTCCAGGACAGTCAAAGTGAAAGTTAAAATCTCCAAGAATAATCAGGTTGCCACCTATTAAATGCCCATACTCCAGGAGATTCGTAAACTACTTCAGAAAGAGAGATTTGGTCGCTTTTTTTGTTGTTGTTGTTCTCTAATAGGACGAGGGCGGTAGAGGCTGAAAAAAAATGGACTGACCTTTGTTCCGAGTGTTGTTTGGATCAATTCAAACGATGTGTTTCAGAAATTGAAGGTTGTGTTATACTTAAGACATTTCATCATGGAATTCTTTGTGATGACACCTCCGCGAGAGATTCGCGTTTCTGTCAACAGATGTCGATATTCTGATCCGGACACTTTAGCCAGAAAGGGTGAAAGGGAGGTAACTAGAATTCTTCTTACTGTTCTACGACGGCCAGCGTTGAAACGTTTCTTTTTTCGCTTCCGTTGTAGTATGGAGAGCCAAGGAGTGGTCATTTAAAGCAATTAATGAGGGCTCATCAAAGCATAAACGGGTTGAATGACGATCAATGGATGGCGAACAGCTGATAAAAAAAAATCTAAATTGTTCTAGTTTCCAAAACAGGATGAAGAAACACGTACGAACTTAACAGCCAATGCAATAAGAAGAAAAAAACGTTTTAGATGATGAAAGACAAGCACATATATCATGAAATAAAGAACAAAAACGGAACAGCCTCTTCAAGCCAGTTAAGCGATAGTGCCTATCTTTTCACTAACTATATGTTACACCAGTTGCTGGTTTATTAAATCTAATTTAAAAATAGAAATGAATGTATATTTTGTTTTTGAATTTAGCAATATTTCCATTTGCTTCTTTCAATTTACGACATACAAGTTTTCTGGGTTCCTTTAAAAAATTTGTTTCGGGTTGTTATGCATATATAATTTACACCGTGTGCTTGACCTTTGGATTCAATTCCTAATAAAATTTCCTCCTAAATTTTGTTTTAAACTTTGACGATTGATTAGTTTGTTTTTAGTTTTTTTTAAACTGGATATACATGTACTTCTTTCTGTGTGGGTTTTGTACATTATTATAAAAGTTTGTGGGTCTTTGGTATGACTGTCAGGGATCGTTGTCTGCAAGATGCACACAAATGTTCTGTATATTTAATACCAATAGTGTCAACTCTCAAGATACACATGCTCTGTATATTTAACACAATAGTGTCAATGCACAAGATACACACAAATGTTCTGTATATGTAACACTAAGCATCAACTCACAAGATACACAGCGAAGTTTTGTATATTTAACACCAAGTGGCAACTCGCAAAATACACACCAAACCCAAGTGGGTTGCAGTCTCTGATTCAGCCAATGTGGGTATGTGAGAAAGCATGCCAGTAGCTTCTCATGGGTCGGTGGTTCATTTCGGGTTCTTTCTCAACTATTAATATCGGGTACCATGTATAGCTTATCATGTGCTGAAAAATGACGTTAAACCCTACATCAACAACACACCAATGTTCTGTATATTTAACACAAAGTGTCAACTCGCAAGGTACACTCTAATGTTCTGTTTATTTAAAACCAATAATGTAAATGCACAAGTACATGCAGATGCTTTGTATATTAAACATGTAATAGTGGCTCGATCATGCTTAACACGTTTTCTGTATACTGAACACGTCTAAACACAAATGCTCTGTATACTAAAAACCTCTGGTCTCAACAGAATTATGTATCATCACTAGTTTTAACACAATGTTCTGTCTCAAGATACACAAATGTTTGCTAAAATTTTTGTCTTCTTCAATTAAGTGTCAATACAGTGAATCTTTTTTTGTTTAAAGTTTCTTTTTTACCAAATGGTTTATACAGCCATCTAGTTTGTTCAAAAAAAACAAACTATCAAAGGTAAGGAGTGCTATTACATAAACTTAACTAGTCCTTCTGTAAATTTGATTAACACATCAATAAAGCAAAGGGACACTACTCCATGAATTATCTACTAGTATGATTGAGCAACATAATTTTTTTTAAAATAAATAAAACATCTGAATTTTAGAAGTTCTCTATTAGTCCATTTAAACATATTGCATTCCCTCAAATTCAACAAATTCATGGTTGCATCAGGAAATAAAACCATACATGCCAATCCCTGATGAGGAAGAAGCGTAATACACATATAACATGCCAAAATTTCAATCAACAATTTATTTGCCCCTCTCATCCTTTAACATGCTTTACTGCTTCAAGTTTTCATATGTAGCACTTTTAGCTTTACACACACATTGACTAAAATCCATCTCAAGCCTGAGCACCAAATATTAAAGGCATACAACCTAAGTAAAAACGAATGAAATTATATATTTATTTTTTCAGTTCACGATTACTTAATGAATAATTACGATTCAGGCTGTTTCTGAGGCCGAAATCAGGGTAGTATCGGAAATTTGGTGATAAAAAATGCGATTCTGAATTATTGTCTGCAGACAAACATTCGCTGTTTGCCACGCCTATATTCATGTAACCTCTGTGTTGACCTCTCCCGAAGATTAAGAATTTTAGCCATGCGCAAACATGTGTTTACAAAAATAATGGCGTGTTCACAACTAGATCGAAAACCAAAACTTAGATTCTGAAAGGAGGGGAGAAAAAAAGCTATTTGGGCAAATTAAGGCAGCACACGCATATGTATTGGTGACCAGCATGAACGATGGAATAATAAGAAGTCCACTTTGAGCCTGGAAACTAATCCAGAGGTCGCCAAATTCTTGCTGGATACTGGCGAGTCTCAATTTTGCAATGAACAGTCAAGTTTTTATACCGCTATTTTATATCTGTATTGTTAACTCTTTATCAAAACTCTTAAAATAACATTTTATATAAACTGGCATTATTCCATTTAGCTTGAAATAAAATGTCACAGCCCTGCAACAATATCACTGAAAACCGCATGTACGTACACCACTGCTACTATTTTTGAGGCTATCAAACGGGTATTAATGATCATCATTTTCGCTCGCAACCATAAGACTTTATTTAGAGGCAAGCAGTCACTTCTGTTTTTTTTGGGTTTTTTTAAAATTAAAAAATATATATATATAATGTAAATGGTGATGGCTGTAAATGAAAGTAATGCAATGCAGTTAAGTATATATTATGCATACTATTATTTGTAAAGTATTTAATATTATTGTGTCTAATAAAACATTTATTTTCCCTTGCTATATTAGGTAATGAATTGAATGGCAGTGCAAGGAAAACATCAGAAAAATGTCACAGAAGACATGGCCACAACTTCTACACCTGGGCCAACAATTCATAGGATACAAATTCCTGCTGTGTCTGATAAAAACCACATCATAATCAGATATGGCATCTGTGTAAGTATTACATTTTTTTTAAATTGTATGTATATTTACTTGTTTACAAATATTTTGGTAGATGCACATCTAAGGATTTACCTGGAAATGTATCATTCTATATTAGTTTAATATTTTGCAGTTGGTAAAGATTGTACATTTTGTTAAAATCTGGTTTGTTTTATTTAGAAAAATAATTTTGTTGTAAATTGTTTGTTGGCATGTCTATTTTTTGTTATTGATATGTTCCTCATCATGCTGTATGTATTTTAGTTAAAGTGCCTCAAGGGAGAATAGTCTTTTACTAAATTAGTCACCCCTTTAAATAAGTTATTATTATTATTTCTTGAAGCATTATCATTCATGTTATAATAACCAAGATAAATGATAATTTCTTTTGATACAAAACTAAAAATTCCCAAGCTCAACATTAGTATTTACACATTTCAAAATTTTATTTTAAGGGATTCAGTCATGTCTGAAGTTGATGGAAAAGTCTAAAAGTTTTATCAACCCATTTGACAAAGTATACTAACAAAAATTTTTTTGATACATATATAAAAGGGAATATTTGAGTTAAGTATACTGAAAAACAACCATTATGATACATGCATGATATATGTAACTAAACTAAAAGTAATGTATAGTATTGTATTGGTATTTGTGGATGGTATTTGTGTATGAAACAGAAAGTTGCTCCCACATAAGCTTTCTTTTCTGTGTATTATCAAAAAAGTACAAATTGTGTATTTACAATTTATCTTAAATATAGTATCAATACATAATTGAAATAATGAAGATATACTGGTTATCACAGAAAGAAAATGAATACATTGTATTATAAATACAAACCACACTGAGGCCATAGTTATGGTTTGTCCATTTAATACACATGGAGAGGGCAAAGGGGGTTTACCCAAATGCATATGCTTGTGTATGGGTGTGGGTGGTCTACTGATAATATACGTACACATATACCTCGATAGTAATTTGTCTAATATGTAATCTGCTTGACTGGGTTCAGTTAGTGTTTGAGTTTTAGTGGACAATAGACAAACTTTTTAAAGTTATGCTGCTTATTTCTTTGATGCAGCCAGACATTCAACATTGGTGGACTGTTACATTAAATACATATTATTGTTAATCCTTGATCTTTTCTGTGTGGATTAAATATTGACTGTTCTACAGAATGGGGAGGGCAATCGCATCTATGCAAATGGTGTGTGTGTAAATACAAAATATGCATGTGTACAGGGTGCAAAAATACTGATTACTTGTGACAAAAATACTGATTTTCAGGAACAAATACTGATTTTTAAATTTCAATGCATATGTATCTATTTACAACATATACAACCATCACCAGTAAAGTTGGACAGTGCCTAACATAATTATTTAATGTCAAAGATGCACGCGTTCCATATAGGTGCCCATTCAAAAGGTGCAAGAGTGCAACACACTCAAACACAAGCTATTTATAGGAGCCCTTTCCACGCCTTATTTTTTTTTAATCATCAATTCCAATGTACCAATTTTCATTTATTATCTCAATTCTGTTATTTTCTTATTTAAATGTTTTTGTTCAAGCATACAAATTATCTTTTGCAATTTTAATGTCTAAAAAACTTTTGCAAAATAAATCGCCAACAACACTAGTAACTGAAAAAGGTTTATTTCTAAAAGAAATTTAAAGATCAAATTTCGATCGTTGTACATTAAGGTTCTTTCTGTCATTTATCTACGTCGTAAGTTCAGGCTGAGTTGTACGTGATGAAGCAGGAAGCTGATATTTATCAACTTTTTCGTGCTCTTGCATTTCATGGGCACCTCCGTGCCCAATAGCGAAATCACGTTACACAATTTACAAAACGTCAGTTTTTCTCCTGTACTATATGGTTTCACAAATCTGTACAAGACGGCACAAATATCCTTCCAGTTGCCTCCTATTTCTTCTGGAGAAAATTCTGAATATTCTGCCTTCCAATTAAGCATGATTAGAAGCTGAGTATTACATAGACTAGATACAGCAACAGCGGTAACTATTGCGAAATCCAATATGGCGGATAACGACAGGCCTGGTAGCGTCGATTTCGAATGAACCAATCGTATCGTAGAACTTTATTCGTATATACATGTGCTATATGCTGTCAAAATAGAACCGGGAACGCATTCTAAACTGACAACTCCAAAGAAATTTTATTATTATTTTTTTTCATTAAAAAACCTATTTTTTGCACACAAAATAACGTACATCCGTATTCAGGTCAAAAATACGGAACAAATACGGAAAAAACGGGACAGTTGGCAGCTATGCTTACAACGTAACACAATCTCACAAACACGACAAGTAAACACTTTCAAGAATCGCCCCTTAAAGGAACCTCTTATTGTCAGGATTTTCCATCGTATTGACTTTTTTGCCTACTTCTTGTAATTTATCATATATAATGAGAAATCTATAAACAATACATATATTGTGGCCGACTATAAAGAACTAAGAAGGACAGACGAAGAATAGGGCAATAATTACTCAAAAGCGAAACATACGCTTACCTCAACTTCACCTGACACTGCGACTACAGAGAATATCGGTAAATTCCGTTTCTGCACAATTTATTTGCAATCCGTACAGAAAATCGTTCTATTTTCATTGATTAAACTTACAGATGTACATTTTTTGAAACTGAATGACCTGTAATTATTATTTCTACTATACTTTTCATAATATCATGCATTTGCAAGAATAAATAAGTCGAAAATCTTAGGTTGTATGCCTTTAAATTTCTTTCCACACAGCCTGTAATAGATGTCACATGATCCTGCCCTCGTATCTCATTTTTTGTTTATTTTTTTGCCTTTGTCTAATCCATCTGTGAAATTATCTGAAATCATATTTTTGCTCTCGTATATAAATAGACTAAAATAAAATATACTTGTTAGTGCCAAATACCTTTAGACTGGTTCTGACTAAATATGAATTGTAACAAAGAATCTGCACGTAAAGATTAAAATTAGAAAACCAGTGTTTTCTCTCCTAATTAAGCCATACAGCTGCTATAAATAGAATACAGGGGTGAAAGTAGAACCAGGATGTTTCTTCACAATAGGATTGTTGCTATAACTAGAACATGATACTATTAGGAAAGTGGACTTGCGTGCATAAAGTGTACTCTTATATTGTAGTTACGTAGAAGCAATCTTTTCTAAAATACAGTCTGTGGAAATAATGGAATGTTAATAAAATCAGAAAACAAACGATTTTTTGGGGTATGGGGGAGGTGGATATACTAAAAAAGCATAATCAATATACATTTACGCGCAAGGCATAATTTATTGTAAAAAAAAAAAAAAAGAGTAATGATTAGCCCAAAAGCTTAATGGTTGGCATGTATGTAAAACCAATTTAAGCAACAATTCATGAGGTTAGAAACAACAATTTGGAATGCTATCATGAGAAAAGATGTAGAGTTTTGCGATTCTTAATTTACTAACTGAAATTACAAATATCAGCTTCCTGGGCTGGCCACATGTTTTGGTTCCAGTTTTTGCCATTTTTCTACTGGTCAAACGTTGCCAGACTAGTCACCTGTACAAAATACGTCTCTAGACTAGTCACCTGTACAAAATGAACAACATTTGTGATCCCATCAGTGTCCAGTGTAGTTTTACTGTATTTGCATGTCTAGCATGCCAACAAGTCACAACCTCTTCCATGACTCGTACTGCTTGCTACTTAACTTTGCTGTAAAATGCTTTCTTCTTGGTCATGTTATGTCTGTAATTAATTATGTTCTCAATTATGTAAGCAGATACTATGTATGTGTGTATGTATGATGCAAGTAACAAGATGGAAATCATTTTTTTTCACCAAATTTATTTGTGACTCCCAATACAAATCACTTTACTTTGTAGCTACTGCTGTGGAAGGAGCAGCTGCAGTCTTCCTTCTAGGCTTGGGAACTGTTCCTTCACGAAAACCATTCCTGCACAAAAAAGACAAACAAGTTCATACTCAAAATATAATTGCATAATACTACTTAAGTCTTGACAACATTCACTGCTAAAAGCATTATTAACTCTATACAATGTCCTTCATACTTCTGGAAATGTTTCCAAATTCATATATGTTGATCATGCAACACAATTCAAAATGCAAGGCTTGGGGTGCATGAATATATATATAAAAGGAAAATGCTTACTGGTTCTCCAATGCAAGTATGATAATTGTCTTTTCCTGGGATTTACGAAAATACAAAATTGGTGCCAAGTGGGCCATATATCACTTGCAGTCTTAAATAACTCGACTGTTGACAATTTCATTAAGCAAGCTTACAGCATACATGCCAACCCCTGACGAGGAAAACCCTTAATCCAATTGGTCAAAAAGTGGAATCCAGGCAGAGAAAGCATAATCCACATATAACATGTTAAAATTTCAATAAATAATGATTTATTTGTCCTTCTCGTCTTATAACATCCTTTACTGTTTCAAGTTTTCATATGTAGCACTTTTAGCTTAACACACATTGACTAGAATCCATCTGAAAACTTTTAGCACCAAATATATATTAAAAAAATTCCACACTGCCTGAAATAGAAGTCACATGATGCTGCATTCTTGTCTTAATATTTAGCAGATCAAATTATTTTTTGTTTCGGTTTTTTTGTTGATGCCTTTTTCTAATTTATCTGTATTTTTTTTAAGGAGATATTTTTGCTCACATAAATGCACAGACTAAAATAAAATACTTTTTAGCGCCAAATACTTCTAGACTGGTTCTGCAGTAAATATGAATTGGAACAAAGAATCTGCAAGAAAAGATTAAAATTAGAAAACCAGTCTGCTCTCTCATCACTAAGCAAGCAGATGATATAAATAGAATTCAAGGTTGAAAGTAGAACCAGGTTAGCTATAAATAGAACACGATACTGTAGGAAAGTGCATGCAAGTCCACGGAAAAGCGTACTCTTATATTGTAGTTATGTAAATGATGTCTTTTCTAAAATACGGTCTGTGGAATTAATGGCATGTTAATAAAAACGAGAAAACAAATATTTGATTTTTGGGGGGAAAGTTGATTTACCGAAAAAGCGTAATCCATATACGTTTACGCGTAACTTGGTGAAAAAAGCATAAAGGTTGGCATGTCTGCATCATGGATGGGAGCCATGATAGATAATCTGGTAGAGCTTAAGACTCGCTGTCTTCGAGTTGCAGGTTTGATACTAAACCATGCTAGTTGGGTCAGCTGCCTCGACACATTGTTGGGAAAAGCACCTTGCTCCTTTTTTCCTCAGCATGATATAGCTAGTTAAACCAACAAACCAAGCCTAATTGGAGAGTGATCCATACAATGAGGACAGAAACTGCACTAGCAACTCTAAATTGGGTTGTTTGCAATGGGGAAGATTCAATAAATATAAATGGTAATTATTCAAGACTGAAAATTTTTAAAATAGTAACCACTATCTGAGTAGTTTTGTTTCACTGGATGTCAAGGTTGTATAGTTTTTATTTACCTTAACACTGGAGTCTCACTTAAAATCATGATCAGAATGAAAGATAAAGTATTAAAATAAACATTAAGTACAGAAGCAACTTTCAATGACCAATGTCTCACCTGAATCGTCTAAAGACTTTCTTCAGATGTCGCATACGACCAGTGCCTGTAGTCTTTCTGCGAAGTGCTTTCTCACTCCAATTATCTGGAAAAATAAAACAAATAATCAACTCAATTTATTATTTTAAAAAATTACAAATTAGATTAGATTCAGGAATCTTGTCCTTGTGCACTTATTTGTTTCCTACACCTCTCCTTCCCACACAAAGCCCCAGATTTCTCAAGTAAACTTTATGTGCACAATCAGAGCTGCCAACCCTCCTGGCTCGCAATTCATGAAAATGGTGAAAAAAAATTTTGAATTTTGACATGAATTCGCTGAGTGATCATACAGTCCGTAAATATTTGTTGGAACAAATGAATGCACTGCAAATGTTTGGCATATTCCAAACAAAACATCACTCTTTGTGTAATAGCTCTTTTTACTATTCCGAGTTTTCTCTGACCCTTGCCACACCATTTTTTTTATATTTGGACATTTATGTTGGGGTATAGGGTCAGAGTCCATTCCTTATTTAAAAGTTGGACTTCGCATACACCATTTGGTGTCTGCATGGGGTAACCTCTTACTAACTGGCCTAGCAAACTTGAATGATCTTTAGAGATAATCCTGCTTTCGATGGGGATATTATTTATTTTCTCAAGAATCATGAACATAGCATTAGTCTTGTCTTTAATCCGCTGATAGGAGAGATGAAAATATGTTGTTGCTAAAATCTGACCAGGATCTGGCTATTTTTGTCGAGTCACAGGAGTACAAATCTCGCAACCTACACGTCTTTGAGATCATATAGTCACGTGATACGGACTATAAATAAATTTCCAAAGTTAAAATGGGGTAACAAGGGTCAGAGGAAACTCGGACTATATGTCTCCTTGGTGGTGAAGACATTTTGAAGACAAGTTGTCAAATGGTAATGTAAATCAGTGCTGCTGGAGCATGCACGGAACAAAATTCCGGTTAAGCCCCAGTTTCTCTTAAAAGCTTTTGTAAAACTAATCTAATATTAAAAGATTAAATTACTTTAAAATACTAGCTCACCAGGCCAACAGTAGTCAGTACCTATCAGCTATAGTTCACTAATACATGACCAGTGCTGAAATATTTTGTAAAAACGGAGAATTTGTGAATTTTTTGCATGCTGCATGAATTCGTGAATCGCTGAAAAAGTCCCGAAATTCACGCCAAAATCATGAGAGTTGGCATCTCTACACAATGCTCAAACTCAACAACTATGTATTATATTCCCCGATATTCCAATTATTTCATTTTAATTTGAATAAACCTGGTCTGTAGATATTTTTTTCATGCCAATGCTCTTTCTTACAGCATGGTTAAAATTCAATGACCCATAGATAATCCAAGAATACCCAAATTACAGAGTACAAGGTCAAACAACCAGCGCCATCTTCAGACCATTAAAACATGTCAACAAAATGTTTTCCATAAGAGGTATCTGCCTTCAATTGTCATGTGAAATTTAGTATTTTGTAGGGGTGGGGGTAATACTGTAACAAGGCACACAAAAACATGCACGTTTTCATAGTTTTAAATTAAGGCAGACCGGTTGCTCTTTTTTAAACACAGATTATATATATATATATATATATATATATATATATATATATATATATATATATATATATGTGTGTGTGTGTGTGTGTGTATACACACATTCATACAGACACACAGCTGTTCTTCTCTTGTATGTCCACTCTTTCTGTACCAGGAATGTGGCCATTCTAGAGGTGGACTATACTTTTGACAAGCATGTGCATGATGAAAGAAATCGACAAATATCTTCATAACATTAAATAACTTCATTTATAAGTATCACTAATTATTAAAAGGGTTCTTGTGTTAAAACCAACTTATTTAAAGTTTACATACATAAATAGCACTTCTTATGCATGAAATGCAGATAGGCTTAGGGTACTGTTGACGTGCATGGAAAAACCATCCAAAAACATCATTTAAGTCTTGGAACATGCATTGCTTGGCATTTAAAAAAATTTGCTTTCCATCTTATTCCCTTCTCCCCCTGCCACAAATTTTTCTCCATATCTGTTACGAGGTTGTATATCTGAGTTTATCCACCATGGAATTTGTTGACAAGAACTCCTGAACTCTCTCTACTGTAGTCAAATTAAATAACTTTTTCTTCCAAGGTAATAATTCTATACGTATGTGATGACGTAATGATTTATTCCTATGCTGCTTATTTTTCAGTACTGCAACTGAACTCATTCGGAACCGATCCCATCGATGCTCGCAATCCGGTCAGCTGTTGAATGCAAAGTTTGATCTGAACCAAAACCTGTATGTGAACATTGCCAAGTAAATTTATATACAGATTGTTTCAAACCATAACACATACTAAATTTTCTTGGTTTATTTTAATGGAATTAAGTGCTGATGTGATATTCCTAACAAAGTTGCACATAATTTTGTAGCGTATAAATATTGTGTGAAAGACTTGGACAAATAGGAAAAAAATCAATCACTTTGTAGACAAATTCATTTGGATTAATTGCTGAAAATTTCATGGATTACTATTAGATATAAGAAGAGAAATTAAAGTAAGTGTGTATTGCATGTACTTGATATTTACCAACTTTTGGTTCTGTACACATTAAGATAAAATGTGGTCATTTGTGATGGGTAAATTTTACATTTCTGCACTTATGTTCTGGCGCTAATCGTGTTAGAGGGGTGGCCTATCTTCAGAGGTATGAATACAAACTCGTCATAGACGAGATTCTGGCAGAAAAAAGTGGGTGGCTTCTGTTCAGGGTAGTTACTGATTCTTACCATTTTACATAATGTGTCATTTTTTATCATGCAAGAAAAAAGTCCTAGAGTCTGCATTAAAAAACAAAGTCAAGTGACTAGAAACAATCCTTATATATTTCTCATGTTAAAATGGTGTCTTTTCATGTATACCAATGCAGTGATAGTCATACTGCTATAAAAAAATATATAAAAACCATTTTCTAGAAATTGCAATTTGTCAAGCTTGTATTTGGCAAGAAAACTATTATAAATAAAAAATACTGATAAGATTTATTATGAATCGGCATTATTTCGCAAAACAATGGGGAAAACGATAGTCATCTTGTTGTACAACGTGATTTTTTACCATATTAATAATGTGCTTCAGGAACCACAAAAAAATTGTCAATATAATCAAATTACAAAATTCTGTCAAGTTTACATTTTTTAACAGTGTGTATGGGTCAAGTTATTTAACATATTTTAACAGTGTATGTGGGTCAAGTTATTTAACATTATTTAACAGTGTTTGTGGGTCAAGTTATTTAATATCTTTTAACTATGTGTGGGTCAACTTATTTAACATTTTTTAACAGTGTGCGTGGGTAAAGTAGAGTTAATATTTTTGACAGTGCGTGTGGGCAAGTAATTTAAGATTTATGTTTGATAAAGCATCTTGATTCTATACATCAAGTAGTAGCCTTAGCAATGACAGCAAAACCATAAGAAACAACTGAATTCACCACTGAAAAAAATCAAGTCCCTGACTTTAAAGTACCAGCAACAACTCAATTCAAACCCCCCCCCCCCAAAAAAAATCAAGGCCCTGACTTTTAAGTACCAGTTATTTTTTTTTATTTACGAAAGTTTAAGAATACTCAATCAAACGCACAGCAATTTTGTCTCTTCAATTGTTTTCAATTTATTATTTTTTTACATAAGAGAGAAAAAAAGCGCAGCGCAAGGATTGGCAATGAAAAATGGACTTTTGGAAGACTGGCAACATGCAATGTCTTTGTCCTTATACAGGTCATATGATTTACCACTGTATCCATATGGAGAACACACTATACATCATGATGCACTGTATAAACTGTCGATCGGTTGTGTGGTTATAAGTGCATGTTTGGTGGTTTTAGTACCATAAAGAACAATGTGTGCTAATCAGAATGCTGCCAACTTGAAGAAGCGGTTATCTTTAGAAAAATGTGCAAATGTTACATCAGAATGCTGCTGCTAAGCCGATATATTTATAGTGTGAAAGAAATACGATAATTGTTTTAAAATCCAAACCATTTTAAAAAAAAGGAAAACTTACATGATCTGATCTTAGGACTTGGGTAGCCACATGATGCACAGGTCTTCTTCTGAATGTGAAAGGATCTTCGCCCACAACGCCGACAGTGAGTGTGGGTCTTGCAATTCCTCTTACCAAAGCTGGAGGTTCCCTTGGTCTACAAGAAAAATACAATCAGGCAAATTTAATCTTTTGTTTCTTTGTTGGGGAAATAATAGCGATTCTTTGAAATTAACATTACTAATATATTCATCATTAAAACTAACAACTCAAATGGGTGCATTAGGAAACACTGAACACCATTTTAAAAAAATAACCTGACCAATGGTATCATGAGTATGTGATTTGAAGTTTTAAAGTAGCTTTAACAAAACTTTCAGCCATATTACTAAGATGTCTGCAATGTGGCAGTTTATAGTGATGTCTAGCACCGGGGCATCATATCCCACCCAGTCTCATTATCCTGACATCAGGCCGACAAATCCTAACACAAACCTCTTAATGCCGAGTGTCTAGCAAGGCAGCAATTAGTATAATTTTTTCTAAATCTTAGGTATAACTCTGCCAGGTTCAAACCTGCAACCTCTTGCATCTGAAATGAATGCTCTAATCACTAGACTATAAAGAAGTATAAAATATTCCTTTTGGTAAAAGAAGGAGTCACACTAGCAAACACTACACAGAAATTATGTATACTGGCAGCTTAGACGAACTATTGGTTGTCATTAAGTTTAATTTCCACATTCTTTATACTACTGAAATATAGCTGGTCTGTCCATCAAAGTCAGACTGAATTTAGTCCCAAGAAGGATCCAAATACCAAGCCAGGCATCACACTTTTTTTTACACCTGGCTACTGTCCCATTTAAACTCTCACTTCCAGCCACTTTAGCACTCTCCTGAATCTCATTACAATCTTTGTCAGTTTGCCACTGAACCCCAAAATTCTTAACCAAGTCTATAAAGAGCATTTTGTCCAACTCTCTACATGTCTTAATTTCAAGGTCACATGCCCTACTTATTCTGCATCACTTGGAAATGAACACAATAATAAAACCGTAAGTTGTTAATTTGATGTACTTACATAAATGACCGTATGTACATCTCTGGGTCTTTCTGCCTCTAAATTCAATCACTGTAAATATTGTCACATTCTCCTACCACTCAACAGCATGTTAAAGTCTATGTTGTTGTTGTAGGGTTTTACGACATTTTTCTGCACATGATAGGCTATACATGGCGGCCAGTTTTAATGGTGGAGGAAGAACGCGTGGAAAAACCCTGGAAAGAACCACACCTGCAAGAAGCTACTGGCAGACTTTCTCACATACCCATATTCGCCGAATCTGAGATTCAAACCCACTCAGGCAGAGGTGAGATTGGAGTGATCCAAGTCTTTGAGCTTCCTGTACAGCTGTTATGTCATGTTCTTTTGAATTACTCTTATGACAACATTCATTTATGGCAGTGTATCCCCGTGGGGTTGCAAGACTGAGAGTCAAATATCTCCTTGGTGTCAAAACTGGGGGTCAGACTGAGTAAAAACCAAACTTTGGTATCAAAACTGGGGGTCAAATTAAAAAATTGGGGGTCTCTGAAGCGCAATTGAGGGTAAAGGGAAACAAATGGGGATCTTTCAGCCACTGAATTCTGTCATTGTAAATATCAAGACTGCTACAATGATTAATCAACCAACACATTTTCACTCAGTAGGCTAAGCAGGATGGGTAAAATCTGAATTTTTCACCCAGCTATTGCATCCATATGGACTCTCATGCAAGAGGTTTTCTGCATCCCATATCAAGCAAATTTCCCTCCAAAATATAACTGATTAATATAATCACTAGAGTTTTATATTTTGCCAATAAAAGTTGAATCTAGAAAAACATTGTGGAGGGCAATACTGAAAAGGAAACAAACATTTAACTCGTGGTCATTCTGTGCATCTTAGTATGTTTTGTTTACCTTCGTACGATATTTAGGTGCAAAAAAGAAACGCAGGGCAGCAGTCAAATTAGGACAAACAAAAGGTCTCACTTGTATATCTTGTGCATAATTACAGTCCAGATAGGGGTATTACATTTTTTAATTTTAAAGACCAAAGGTCTAATTCCTGTGAGAGAATGCATCTCAGAATGGAACATTCCATGGCCGAAACCTCTGCCAACAACCTTACGACAATTGTACTTCATTGCTTATTTTATTCTTGTAGGATAATCATACAATAATCAACTTCCAAGACCACGATGATGTGCAAGGAGGAACGAAGTATAACGGAACGAAGTATAACAACAGATTTTGGTTATTAAAGTCTCCTTTTGACACTAGCTTTGGAGTAAAGTATGTTGGACAAACTGACAAGAATTTATGCTACTTTTTTGTGAAAAAAATTATACCCAACTAATTTGGTTCAATTTACGGATTATTTTACTAAACTATTCCGATTATCCAACCCCTAACAAAATGAAGGCAAGATCTGAGTTTTTGAATCAGACAAATATTACAATTATTGAGAGAAAACGATTTATATTACATCTAATTTTCCATTTTATTCCTCCAATATAACTTTTGCTATGATTTTGACAAGATGCAAGAAGATTCTTGTAAACATTTGATCACGTTACCATTTTAGTCCAGCGATATCGACGAAAAAGGAAGTAGATTAGGTGGAATATTTTGTTTGTGACCGTCTACATTGAAACTGAACAAAAATACTCAAAGGATGCCGAATAAAGATTACCGGACGTTCATACTCATGACGTCAACCGTCAACACAAAAATGACATTTTCCGGAACACGTTGGAAGTTCCACGGCACACTAAAAATATATATAAATAAACATGTGTGTAAAATCAGTACATAATAAATTTTCAATCTGACAACACAAATAAGCTAGAGCAGTAGAATGCTACAAGTACAAATGATGCCTGATATTTGTTCTACAGCTTTTTTAGGCGTGGTCGAGAAAAATGCTATTTGCGACGTTAGCAACCATACAACAAAACGGAAAGAAGACAATGTGAGACACATTGACCAAAATACGATTGATTATTTCAAAAATCTGATTAAAAAATACAAACGGAAGATGGGTGATTCAGACAACAACGAAGTTTGCTCAGGAGGACTTCAGCAATACCTGAACAAGATTCATGAAAGAGGTGTACATGTACCTGAAAGCAAAAACCCACAGAAAGTTATAGAAGGACAGTGCCACTTCTGTGATATGCCTGTAAGTATATATAAAAGTAGTTGTGCTTCAATTGTGTGCGAATTGTTTAGAAGTTTCGTTGGTTTTCGTTTTTCTTTAACAGTACGTCAGCACATGAAAGGACAAATATTGTAGACAGTAGAGGCAGCGAGAGTGAAGTGTTTTAATTGCCCAGAAACGCAACATAACAGCCCGGGCAGGTATGGACAGAACTTAAATCCGCTGAATTTTCCTTGTGACTTCAGCTTGTATGGCAAGGATTGTGTGTGTTGTGGGTGGGGGATAAAGCATTTACTTTGTTAAATAAATCTCTCCCCCTCCCCCTCCCCATCTTTACAGACAAAATATGATACAGCAGTAATTGTTAGGTACATCCAGGTATATTAGTGGGAAAAGTATTCATGTTTTGAAAATTCCTCCACAAGGTAGTTGGGTGTATGGGTAGAGTGAGGTGCAGACTAATTTGTATATCAATGACTACATTATACAAACTGAACATAAGTGATTTCACTGTACAAACTGTCTCCCAATGTAATTTATATAAAAAGAAAGTTTTAACTATTCAGCAGAATTTGTTCACTTGACAATATTCTTAGAAGTGTTAGCATGGTTTTAAATGTTATATTGCTTGCCTTTCCAACTTCTAAGTTTAACATCTAATAGTTCTTTTGTGAATTTATAGAACTAGTCATAAGTTGTACATTCTTAGATTAACAGATTTTAAGTTTGGATTTAAAAGTCTAACAAAATAGCAAGTACAGTGGTGCATAAGAGTGAGCTAGCTTCAAAGATTGTGGCAGCACCTGAAACTAGCAGTAAGCAGTTAATGCATGTATCATAGAAATAAGCCATTTAAATGCTTTGTAATTGATGAAAGCTTAATGGCTGGGTACACTAATGTTTTCTGTGTCCACAGGTAGTTCTAAAGCTTCACATATTTTCATACCTGCAAGCCAAAGAGTTGTGTCAGGTGTCCATTGTGTGCAAGGAGTGGTACGAGTTAGCCCAGGACAATCTTCTCTGGCAGCAACTGTTGAGAAAAGATGTGAGAAAGTGGGATGTTATTGGTCACAATACTTATCCTGGGCTTTACAAGGAGGTGCAGTCTGAATGGACCAATAAAGACATGTAAGTTGATAATAAAACTGTGAATAATAGGATTCCTTCAGTTAAGGGGATAGAGACTTTTGGGGCAAGTGGAATTGGAGTCTGGGCAAGTGATTATTTACAGCTATTTGTCGTTTTCCTGTCACTGAAAAACAAATTCTTTTTAAACAGTGAATTAAAAAGTCCTGAAAGATATTCCTAGATTTGATTTACGTTAAAGTTATCAGAACATAATTGATAGACTTTTTGTTTTATGAATGGAGAATTAAATTTTGAAAATTTGTCATAATCAATTTGTATTAAAATGCATAGCCTGCGATAAATCAAGTAATCTGCTTCAGAAGAAATTTTTTAGTAGGAACATATTTTTTTACTTTTGAAAGAAAAAGAAAGAGAAACAAAATCGAAAATGCAAACCTGCTCACTATTCAGTTTCTTTTTAAATTCAGATACTTGCGATGTTCACCCGAAGTAACTGAGCTGATGATTCAAAGAAATGCTGTGTTTCATAATATATCTAGTCTGTTGAGGTACTTCCTACCAAAAAAGGTTCCAATGCTTGCCATGTTCGGTCCTGGTCTAGAGTCTAGTACCAGCTGTATTGTTCGCAGAATGATGTACGAGGAAAATAATTGCTTCCAGAAAATTGGCCTTTTTCCAGGACAGTTTGATGGTAAGAGTTTGGAATTATGCTGTCACACCCAAAACTTTAATGCTGTGTATATTTTTGTTTGTTAACTCATATACAGCAATGACAGAAAAAAACATCCCTTGAGCAGCAGCCTGGAACAAGTCTAAAGTTTTGCTAATATAGCTATAATTAGCTGTTACTTGTCAAATTCAGATACGGTTGAATATGAAGGAAAATTCCAAGCTGTGATTCCATTTTATGATTATCTTGATTTGTTTCAATTAGATCATTTGTGACTACCTGTGGTCCAGTACATAAGCATCCATACATCTAGCCCATAAAAATGTTGAATTATTCAAGAAAGTTTAAGTCTAGTGTAAAGCCTTAGATGCTAAAAATAATTACTGGGATTTGACAAAAATTGTTCCATGAGATATCTGAATAGAGCAGAGCTAAACAGGGCCAATTCAGTTGTTTTTGCAGTCTGCCACTGCCATTACACAGCTATACACACAACAAAAATAATCGTATACAAGTATGGCATCATTTGTCCTTTGGCAAAAACAGCAACACAAGTTCAGAAAACCTATTTTCTTTTGCAAATACAGCAACACAACTTTTGAACAAAATATTTCATTTTATAAAAAGGTAACACATGTTTTGAAGAAGAAAAAAAAATAAAGTTAAAATAAATGGATCTAATACCCAGTATGCTGGGAAGAATTATTGTAAATGACTCATTGTTACAACAGGTACTAAATGCAAATATCAATTTTCAGATGAAGACTCCTAAAACTGAAGTCTTGGTTTTATTTTAGGTGTGGGTGCAGGAATGACAGTAAGAATAAATAATACTGGAAGGGATTTGAACTTAAGTGTATTATATTCTGCTACTAAAAAAGAGAGGGAAGGATCTCGGCATGACCGCATGCAACACAATAAGCTTGTAAGACACAATGCTCAGGAGGAAGAGGGAAAAGAGAAATACAATCTCCTACCAGCTATCCGAGATCTGTGTAGAGTTTTGGATGGATTTGTGTTTGTAGTTGATGCATCGCAAGAAACAGGTAAGAGCAGGAAATTTGTATATATTTAATTTTTAACTGAAAGATGCAGGCAGATTAACTTTTCGAGTGTTCTTTGCCATTCATTTGAACATTTGATGTGCTTAATAAATGTAGGTAAATAGATTCCAGTGTACAAATTATATTTTCTAAACAATAGTCACAGATCAGAACATAAAACTTTGCCATTTACATAATGGTATGGTTTTTGTATAACAATTTCATAGTCCATCAATGAATACACATGTGCTTAGTCATGTGATAATCTCGGAAGAGATAATGTTAAAAGCAACACATTTAAACTTGGATAGACTGATAAATGATTGGAATGGCTTTATCTTATCTGTAATAACATTCAAGTGAGACAAAAAGATTATTATTTCAGTATGTATTTTCCTCCAAGTTTTTAGCTTAACTTAAGCTAATCCTAATTTACTAGAATAAAAGTAATAAAATGGTTGTTTTATTTCAGTGTCTTCTGGTTTGGATGAACTTGAGGCCATGATCAGCGAGAGATGGTCAGCTACTCATGTCCCAGTTCTTGTGTTATCTTGTGTCAGAGAAGGAAAAGACCCACGAATACCATGCATTCACGTGGCAGAACAATTAAAGCTTGCTCAACTAAACAGACCCTGGCAGGTAAAATAAAAACAGGAAATTAAATATAAGGACAAAGAGGCATATGTTCATCTGGTCTTGTGGATCATTTATAAAGGGTGCATCCTCAAACTTTGGTTCCACTTGGAAAGAAAATGACAATTTATTCTTGGTTATTTCATATAAATTTCTGGCATTAAAGTGTGAGCTATTATTCAGAATGCCTTTTTGTTTCCTATGTCCTTGACAACTGATAGAATCAAGTTAGTTACATTACATAACCATCATGTTTACCCATATGGAGAATATCCCAGGAGTTCATCACCATGGGCCAATAACAATGAAAGCAATTATTTATATTAAATTGTTTCTCATATTTCATGTCTTCACAGTTGCTGTGATGGCTATATTTAGTTCATTGTAATCCTATTGATAGAAGCAGATTTAAATGCTTCAAAACAGTTTTTGAAGAAAAAATACATAATAAAATGCAGTATTGTCCTTGTCACACAACTTTGTGGTAAAAATAATTCCAATTGTACTTTTTCCAGGAGTTAAAACTGTTTGGTTACTCAATTATTGGTTCCTCATAAAAGTTGCGTTATTGAAGTATTTGCTGGCATAAAAGTAATACAAATATTTTGTATCAACATATTTGCTGTTACTCATGAGGAAAAGTGCAAAACCAAAAGTTAAACAAACAGAGTTAAAACATTGAAGTTGTGTCATTATCAAGCCTTCAACTTTTCAGGTGCGAAACTGTGTGGCAGACACTCTGACTGGAGTACCTGAAGCTTTGACATGGTTAGTAGAGCAGTCACAGAGGAGATGAGGAATTTGGGGACAGTTTATGCATGACTAGCATAAAGTAAACAACATAACTGTTGTCAATATAGTGAACAGCTGTCTCTAATAGATGTGAACAAGTACAATGCTGAATATAAAAGATCCCAGTGCAGCTGTCAATCAGGGAAATAGGCCAATGGACAGATGTCAGTGAGAGTAAATTAAGCCAATATAAGAAGGAGAATAATACATATAACTTGAAGATCATATTAATAATGGTTACAGTATATGAACACATCCAAGAAAGATGAATACATTTAATTATACATGTACTAAGACCATATCTTCAACTGATGAAGCCTTGATAAAGCTAAATGGAATGCAGAATGCAACAAAAAGTCAATGGCAATGTAAAAACCAGACAATTGCTATCTGGGTCACCAGTTATTTTTCTTAGTTTTTTCTTTAACAAGTGAAGCACCTAATAACATTATAAGGCAGTTAACTTGTTGCAGATGTGCATTAATAATTTACAGACAGTGCTGTGTCAGAGAACAGTTGACTTGTTTGCAGTAATTCTTTTCATGAAGACTTTTAATTTACAGACAGTGCCGTGTCAGAGAACAGTTGACTGGTTTGCAGTAATTCTTTTCATGAAGACTTTTAATACATTTACATGTTTAAAAAATGAAAGTTTAACAATGTTTGGTCAAAAGAGATGAGTGAATATTTTTACATTTGTTAAGATTTTTACATTTATTAAAACAAAATTAATTACACAGCATGCATGTTCAGAGTCTTTATTGTACCATATATACTTGCTTATTAGTCCCACTGCTTCTCTTACTTCCACTCACAGAGGATGCTAGCATACCATATGTACTCACTTGTACATTTAGTCCACTGCAATCAACATATAGACCTGATCAATACACCAGCAGATCTCTATGCAGTTTTTTTGTAGTAATTAGTCGACCGAACAACATAGGCCCTGGTCTGTATGTGCATTATGCAACAGTACATCAACAGTATGTCAGATTCTTGTGTAAGTGGGGGAAGAGAAGCAAGCTTTCGTATCAAATAAACATACTGCCAAGGGAGAGAATCAGTATTAAATATCATTGATCAAACTGCCAATCTTTAATGTTTATTACATACTTGTCTTTCATGATATAAATTTGTTATCAACACAGCAAAAGAAAAATGTATAATTGTGCAAGCTTTATAATCAATTAAGTTTGCACCAACTACACTGAGAAACATTTATACCAGCTACAATGGGAAATCTTTTTTTGACAGAAAAGTGATAGCAAAATGTTGAGTCAGCAGATTTTATAATAAAGAAAATGAACAAAATGATATTATAAAATATTTATTCAGCAATATCAACACAGTCAAAGTTTACAAGAAGAAATTTCAATGAATGAACATAAAAAAATGTGATTCTGTTATTCATGGTCAGAAATAGCATTACTGTAGCAGAGTCAATCCACTTTGTACAACAGAACCATGCTGTACTTGTGGGATTTCATGTTTTTTTCAAAACTAATATTTTAAAATGAGAAAATATCATTGGTTCATAAAAAGGAAACGAGGAAGTCTTAAAGATGATAATAAAATACCAACTATTGGTTAGAATGCTTAAAATGTGCTAATAAACTTTTTTAAAAATTGAATTGTAGCTAACTGGTTCAACATCTATTATAAACTTTGTCTGACCCTGATATTAAAACAAAGTTACATTGATCATCTTTAACAATTCCAGTTAGGAATTACAGCCTTTATGAACTAACTTTATATATTTTATCATTTGCTTATCATATAAATTTGGTTAAAATCAAATAAAACTTCCCAAATCAAAGGTGTGAAACAAAATAAATTTGAATGTTCATACTACTGCTGCTGTTATTCCACATATTGTCAGGTTCAAAACCATGTAAGTAACCCCCCCCCCCCAGCAAGTAATATTCCTTCCCTCACTAAACTTCTATTGTTAATTTGTTAAAATCCAAATTTACTTACTTACCTGAAGCATTCCTTATTGAGCCAAAATTATATTGGTCCTAATAGACTCATAAAAGATGTTATATTAACTTTGAAATGCCTGTAAGATATGACTCAAGAACTTGATGGATAATTCAAAATGAACTTTACAAACAGATATGCACAAGAAATAACAAATACTCGTAGGGCATTCATTCAGTTGCATCTTTACAACTATTCTGAAGCAATTCTTTAAGAAAGAGATTCTTTTGTTTTGATTAATTAGTTCCAATTAAGAAAATGTCTTTTGTGTTGACATGTCATATGCTGGAATATCTTTCTTAATAGTTGCATAATATATCTTTTGCAATTCCTTCCTGAGTCTTCATTTGCTGCAACATAAACAGAACATAACCATAAAACTTTATTTCTGAGTTTCAGCTGTGACTAATAAATCACTCCTTCTCATCATAATCTATGGCAGCCTGCTACCATGCAGATTTCTAGAAATAAACTAGACCTCAACAAATCTGTCAGTGCTCTAGTCTTATGGTATCCAACTAGCATAATTCCATACATAATTCCCAATAAAGATTCTTCTTGATAATATAGTTTTCAACTCAATCTGTTTTTGGTAAAGATAAATACATTTTATCATTCACATTCTTTTTGTCTGGTTTAATCTTTTTCAATAACTGCAGGATTTTCCCTATTATCTCTTCCTTTGTCATGTGGAGTTTTTTAGACTTGAATTTCTGCACTAGTTCTTTAGCTGTCATAGGCTTCCTCATCAAGTAACGTCGAATTGCTTCTTCTGTGATACCCTCACTGAAAGTAACAACAAAAATTAGTAGCTGAACTTTGTGCACTGCTGAGATTGCAAAATGACATGGACCAAGGTGACTTTTTACACCCGTTTCTAAAATGATAGATATTATTTGGTTACCTTAACCTGATGCATGAAATCTGACAAAATTTAAAACTATTTGATGTACAACTAATTAAAAGTACATAGTAGGTGTTATAAAAAATGGTACCTTACTTGCAACCCACGCAATAACATCTTGCCTCACACCCCATAGTATCTAACTTGATAATGATCACACTTTATTCCCAAAAACTTTGAATACAAAATCTTAACACAATATCATACACCTGTTGCCAGAAAACTTAAATACAAAATCTTAACACAATATCGCACACCTGTTGCCAGAAAACTTGAATACAAAATCTTAACACAATATCGCACACCTGTTGCCAGAAAACTTGAATACAAAATCTCAACACTGTTAATGATCACACACCTGTTGCCAGAAAACTTGAATACAAAATCTTAACACTGACAATGATCACTCTTGTTGCCAGAAAACTTTAATCCAAAATCTTAACACTGACAATGATCACTCCTGTTGCCAGAAAACTTAACGGTGACATTGATCACACACCTGTTGCCAGAAAACTTGAATACAAAATCTTAATAGTTGCAACCAGAATACAGCTGATGCTAAAAAGCTTTTAACATAGAACTTAACATTGACAATAATGACAATAATGACACAGTTTCTTGAAAACCATAGCATAGAATTTTAACATCAAAAGTGTGGACTCAGTTGTCTGAAACCTTTACCAAAGAATATTAATATTGACAATGATGAGACAGTTGCCTGAAAACTTAAGCATATTATCTTAACAGTAATAATTATGAAACAGGTGTGGAATGTGTCAATGCCTTTTTTTTTGTATTTGTGACATCAATTTTTCTCTTCACAAATTCTTTTTTTTTAAAATTATGTATACTTTTTTAAAAAAAACACGAATTAGGGATTTGGCATTTTATGAAAGATATAACCCCTGAAAAATCCCCATGTGACATATGCACCCAGCTCTAGATCTCGTTGGTTTGTATGAACTGTTGCTCTCTATGGTATGTCTATGAATAATGTTGCATATGTTTGTCAGTTGTATCACAGAGGTCTCGCTAGGATTTTAAAACTAGGAGTCCAGGACTCCCAGTTTGGTAAAAATAGGAATCCTACCAGTAAAAGTTGCAGTCCCATCCCAGACAATGTTGAACTTTGCAGATTAGAAGAACTGTTGGTAGCCATTGAGTTCAATTCTCACATTCTTTATAACACTGACATGTACAATCATGTCAGCCTATTCAGCGCATCAAGTAACTCTGCACAATGATATGTCATTTCTAGATCCATCATGTATGATTAAATTGTTATATTAAAAATATCAACTTTTTTTTAGTGATAAATTCAGTTTCAAATCAATAAATCAATCAATCAATAAATCCATATATTAAGAAGATCTATGTACCTTGCCCCTGATCCTGCAGTAATAGGACTCTCTGTTCTGACCTTCTTACTTGATGGAGGTAATGAGACAGAGGCAGTCATTTCACTTTCTGGCTTCCTTTTGGTGCCAGCTGAAAGTATCACATCATATAGATAAGATGCAAAGACAGCAGAAGCATGATTAATTAAATCTAATCCCATTGGCAATAATTTTAACTCTTAAGGATTTCTCATAACTCCACTAAATTTAAAACTGACAGTGAATCTGATGACTTTTCAGGTTTGCGATACAGAGAATAATATTTTTTTTGTTGTTGTTTAGAGTTTAACGCCATTTTTCAGAACACGATAGGCTATACATGGCGGCCAGTATTATTGGTGGAGGAAGAACCCGGGAAAACCCCCGGAAATAACCACCGACCCACGAGAAGCTACTGGCAAGCTTTCTCACATAACTACATTAGCCGAATCTTAGACTCGAACCCACGCAGACAGAGGTGAGACAGCAGTGATCCGTAACGGACAGCGCTTTAGACCACTCAGCCACTCGGGACTCCGAGAATAATATTTAAAGACATGCAAGTGTCTTTATAAATATCACAAATGTATTTTATAAGTGGTACGAAAACATTTGTTCAGTGCTGGAAAAATATATACAAATTTAATGTGTTAAAAAAAAATAAAAGCAGTCAACAAAAGACCATACTCATTCTGACTGAACATATAAAGATTCCTGGAATGTCTAATTGCCAAGAATAATTGTGACAAAGGATAGAAGTCATGAAAACACAATTTCCATTCAAAAAAGAATGAAAACTGCATGAATGTGTACATTAAGGAAATGCATATTATATCCCACTGTACCTTTTTTGTCTTCTGTTTCAAAAGATGTGGGTGTCGCTGATCTCGAAGAACTCTTTTTCTGTATTAAAAAAAGTGGAAGAAAAAATACATTAAATATGAACTGTCATTTCATGAATATCACAACTAATTATATTATTTTACATGTACATACAACAGAGTAGCTCTGTTCTTGCATAATATGCCACCTGTCAATGATTTACGGATCGACAAAATAATTTAACATAACACACTTCCATGCAATAGTCTGTTTTCACTAACAGAAGAAGATTCTGTACACTCAATATGAAAATGTGAAAAAGTTTACAAAGAAATGTATACATCTGGGTTTAATACATCATTCACCAAACATTATTTCAATTGGAATTATTTTTACCACAAAGTATGATTGAAAATAAAATTCAAGCAGTGATGTCCCACCTTGTTGACACAGGGTAAAATGTAATCAATTACCACTTACCTAATTTAACATTTTTTTTTTAAATTAAAAGTATGCCACCTTCAAAGAAACAATGGTGCTGGTACATTTGTAAGTTAATTTTCAAAATTATAAACTCAGTTTCATATAATAATATAAAATATTTTAAAATTCATTTTGGTGTAAATTATTGTATCACTTTTTGGTGTAATTATTGTATTTTACATTTTCACAATTTTCTGTTTTTTCTTATATAGTATACTACAAGCTCTAGTATCTCAGTAACATATAATGGTAGTCTCTTTGTTACACATTATTTGGCCACAGAAACCATTCTCTTCCACATGTATGATTGGGAAATCTAACCCAAGGGATTCAGATTATGTCTGAGCTCCTGTTACAAATCTTTCTCCACAGGGATATCTCCTTTTCTCATGCACATGCATGTCAAGGATTCTTTTTCCCACACACCATATGGATCATTTTCATCAAATAGATGGCAGAATATGGAAAGTCAATGCATCATACATTATGTGCATAAATTTGTCATATGATGGATATCAAAGAACAGTGATCTTAATTAGTTAAAGTAATTCAAGTAAACAAAAAGGCCTATGGTCAGCAGAGGTAATACGAATTTACCTCTAATGGACATTTGGGCAGTTTGTAAAAATGCCTTTCAGTCAGAGAGAAAAGTTTCTGTAATTTCTTAAAATTATAAAGTAACTGTAAACATTCAATTTAAATTCATGGCCATTTAGTTTCAGTACCTTAACCAAACAATAAACTACCGTATATACTTGCAAAAAAGCCAAATAATTTAAGAAAAAATAAAGCCTGGAAGAAGGGGCCGGGGTGGCTTATATGCAGGCCAAGGTCTAAACTTGAAAATTATTAAGTTTTGTTTGTCAACTACAGGTACACAGTGCAAGATCACATGCCTATTGAAACTGTATAGCATATTTGATATGTGCTGTCATGAACTCAAAGTATTTTTTTTAACTTTACAGGTAGGATAACTATCATGCATGAATGTGTGTGTGTCATTTGGATTTTTAATGCAGCTTAAGCAATTTTTCAGTCACATCGCTACAATGTCTGCAGTGTGGCAGTTTCTGGTGATATCTAGCACTGAGGCATCATGCCACAGCCATGTAGCATGATGTCCCACCCAGTCACATTATCCTGACACCAGGCTGACCAGTCCTAACTCTAAGCTCTTAATGCTGAATGCCAAGTGAGGCAGCTGTTAGTACCATTTTTGTAAATCTTTGGTGTTACATGGCCAGGGTTCAAACTCAATACCTCCCACATCAGAGATGAATGCTCTAATCACTAGACCACTGGAGCAGTCAGTAGGATAATGACCAAAAAAAACATGTACTGTACTTTACTTTTATCTGATACATATCCATCCACAAGAAAGTGCAGCCATACATGTATTATAGCCATGTTAGTAATGTCTCAAAAAGTGTTTAACCCTCAGCTAGTCAGTGATCTTTGAAATATGTACCTTACAAATTCACACTAGCTTGATTTCAATGTTAATCATGATTCTGAAGGCATTTATGAGATAAACATGTTGGTATCTTAAGTAGAAATACATGTATAATGGTTAGTCTTAAAGGTCAAATGAAACGATTTTATATGAGTTATATGATTTCTTTAAAATGTTGTACAGTTTTGTGTTTAAAATCATTATTAACGTTTCCCCGATTGAAAAATATGATCATACCCCATTTAAATCGATCAAACTGATTGGGTACATATTTCCCGCCATAATATTTACATCGCTTACTTCCCTTAGCTGATGACGTCACTTGTGCCACAACAAGCTTGTTTACAAGCAAGTTTACCTGTGTGAATCGATAAGCAGTGAAATGGTGTATTGCGTCGCTTTTAACTGTAAAACTGAGTCAGGTCAAGGGGTAGGATTATTTGAATTTCCGAAACACGAAAAGCGGAGAAAAGTTTGGATTTCCCGAATAAAAAGGAAAGATTTTAGTCCATCGAAAACTTCGAGGCTTTGTGCAAAGCACTTTACCAACGACCAGTTTGTTGTTGATCCTTCATTAGCAATGATAATCGGCTACAAATTGAAAAAAAACTACAGCTAAAACGAGATGCAATACCATCAATTTTCGATTTTAAATCGAAAAAACAAGGATGTGAAAACGCGGATTCACTCAAAAAAAACAACGACAATCGCGGGCAGTAGCAAAAAGAAAAAGAATGGAAGTAAGTAATTTTTTTTCCTTTCTTAAATTTATAATTGAATTGTTTTACTAATCATTATTTTTTAAAATTAAACTGTATGTTCAACATTAATATGAATCTATAAATAAACTAGATCTCTCAAATTTCACCCAAGAACAATGGGTTTGTATGTATGAGATAAGCACAGCAGGAGAGTCTGGACTATGTCTAAAGATATAATCACTAATTAATACAGTAAATAACTGCTCATTCATTATGATTAGCATGAATAATTGCTATCCACACAATTAACAATTTCAGTAATACAAAGAGTTTTTTTAGTAAATTCCTTTATAATTTATTTATTTTGTTGCTAAATAAAGATGTTAAATTATTTTATTTTATTTTTTAAAATTTTTTGCAGACACTTGCACAAGTATTGAAGGATTCATCTGATAGTGATCTAATGAAAACAGTTGTTGGAACAGCTTTAATTGTAGACATGTGCTGTACATGTGAAGGGCGTTACAGATGGTATAGTCAGCCTATGTCAGGAACTATGCCTTTAGGCAATTTGATTTTATCTGGAGCAATCATGTTTGCAGGAGCAAGTCCAACAACTGTACTGAATGTGTTTATGCATTAAAAAATTCAGTGCTTTTCACAGAGAACATATATGTCGATACAAAATGCATATATTGTTCCCATTGTATCATCAGTTTGGCAATTAAGTCAGTCCTACATGTTGGATGAAATCAAAAACAGAGGGAGTGAAATTAAACTTGGCGGAGATGCACGCTGCTGTTCTCCAGGACACACAGCAAAATATGGGTCTTACAGCATCATGAACCTTGAAAGTGGGAAAATATTGGATCTTCAACTTGTTCAGGTAAATTTCCTTTCAATATATATATATGTACCTTTTGTGCCTGGAATATAGTTTATTGCTTGTCGCATTGCATTTCAATGAGAATGTAAATAGAGGTCAGATGGTGACATTAGATGGCAGTCACCAGTATCGAGTGTCCTTCCCAAAATGGCGAAAGGGAGAAGGAGTTGCAAAAGAAATTAAAACCAGACAAACATACAATAAGTTATTTGTTTAATTTTTTACAAAAATTATAGCATTCACATTTAACAATCTATTCTTCTTGTTTCAAGTAATAAACAGTTTGATTTGATTGTTTTGCAGGATATATCGATGACTTGTTTGATGAACTTCTGATGAACTTCTGATCAGACGGGAAATGTACACCAGCTATTCAGAAGCCTTTGATGCCAGACAAAGAGAAGACAAAGTTAGACCAGCCCCTCTGGCACAGGCATTGCCAAGACAGTCAAAAATTGAAATAGTCGATAGACATATTTCAAGATTCAATTAAAACTATAATTAAAATTATTTGTGTTCAGTTTTGTCTCTTTAAGAAGTTAATTACGATATTTAAATCCACAGTATTGTTGTGATGGAAATTTATCTCTTATCGCTTTCACAACAAATGATGGCAAGATCTTTCTTTGCTTTTTACCCAGTCTTTGGTAAATCCATCGCACAAATCTTCTATAAGCTATATATCTGTACAGTCTGTAAAAAAAAAATATTCTTAAAATCATTGAAGAGGTATTAAAATTGAATGTGGCACATAGATGTACAGATGAATAATCATTTATACATGTATATATATTTATTTTAAATTGATTTGATTTCATTTTTATTGTTGCTGTCATGTTCATCATCTATTACTACATTTATTTTGCATTACTATTAAAACCTCTATAAACAGCTGTTGTTTTGTGTTTTATTTCTACAAATTAAGAAAACTATACATAAAAGGGTAAAACTTGATTTGGGGGGAAAAAGAGACCGGGTGTTTAGTGTTTACTAGAAGGTGCAAACGAACTATTTAACTTGAAGAGTTATTCCTTAATAAAACAAATGTAAAAACACTTACTCGTGTATATTTTGATCATTTAGTCCATGTTCCTCCAAATACTCATAATAAGATGTTTCCAAAACATGTTCATTCAAACAGTTTGCTTGGAAACCATCATGCTCTGTTATGCAGGAAATTCCTGCTTCTTCCATTTTTCCATCCACTATATTCGTGTCTTTGCAACACTTTGACTCCCTTCTTGTCTGCATTGTCATGCAGTGTTGACAAGAACACCTGCAACAATTAAAAGAATATACTAAAGTAGTGTGCCAAATCAGTTTATTCTCATTAAAAAATCTACCTTTTCCAAGATCTACATATAAACTGTAAAATGCACTAACAAATTGATCAACATTATATTTGTGGTGACAATACGGATGAACTTTTTAAGTTAAATTTTTTCAAGCAGATGTGAATAAAAATATGCACATTATATACAATGTAAGGTCCTTAGACACATGCAGGGAAATAGTCTGAAAACAAAACATCATCCCCCCCCTTTTTAAACTCTTTTTGAAACGAGCAAAACAGTAACCGAATACTTTAAAAAAACGATTGCATTTTGTTTATAATATAAGTATTTGTTAGAAATCTTACCAAAGATTCACTTCATCAACCTCTTCGTCAAGTAAGGAGTCTTCATTCTCTTCGGTCGAAAGGTGACTGTCGTCCGAGTCAGACTCAGAGCTTGTGTCTCTGTTTGAAACATTTTGTACCGAAGATAATCTTGGTTCAAACATATATGGTGTTGTTGACGGTATCGTCGAAGTCAAGTCTGGAATTTCTTCACAATCTGTCGAACTTTCATCAGAAACATAATCCATTTTGTTATCTTGCTACCCACGCCGTATATTGTTTACAATTGTATGGCACGTATGACGTCAGCAGAAGAGGTAATTCAGGGGAAGTAAGCCAGGTCACATTTGCGCACCGTTCGACTTTTGATGACCGGGTACGTGCACCCGACATTGATTTAATTAATTTCATTAGGTTTTTTTTACTTCCAAAATAATAATCAATCATTTTACTTATTAAATTTGAAGATCAAAAATCGTTTCATTTGACCTTTAAAATAACTAGTGTGAGAGTTTCCATAGGTTTTTTTTTTACACATGCCTAGGCAATGTAAATAAAAAGCAAGTTGTAATATATAAGTCAGCATTATTAATTGTTATTAATTTGTAGGATTTATTTGACAGGTGGGTCTGGAAGTAAAACTGCACTTGATGAACCAAGAGCATCCACAATCACTGATAATCATCTACTATTGTTTAGTTGTTTATAAAGCCAAAAGGATTATTAGAACATAAATAACCAGTATGCTTAATCCAAAGCACATGAATCCTCTGGGACAATGGGTTTGTTTGTTTGTACAATGCAATGCATTTACTAAATCCTAACCAGTTCTCTGATGTATTGTTTAATGAGATAAAACAATATTATAACCATGGAAACATTATACCATAAAGTATCAAGAAAATACTGCCATTATCAAAATTTATCTAATTCTTTCTAGAAATTTAAGGCAACCGTTAAAATGAATAGTGGTGGAAATAACATATGATGCACTGTTAAAATTAAAGCTATTGAATAAGCATAAGCAAATAAAAACAATACTGCTGCATGTGAATTTTGTGCACATGAAAAGCAAGTACTGGAATGGCAGAAAAGCAAAGTGGCATTAGACGAGATGCCATTAACAAAGAAGGCATGTTGGTCATGGGATCGCTTCATTCTCTGAATTAGAGAAAGAACTTGTTGATCTCGCTAGTGAATGTTTATAAAACAAATAGTGTCTCAAGAACTTCAATTCATCTGCAAGCTAAGCAAATGGCAAAAGACAACAAATTTAAATTGGCTGATTTATCAAATTTTGTTGCATCAGTAGGTTGGTGTTCACGTTTTATGAACTGGCATGGTTTCTGCCTCAGACAGCAAACAAATATCAAACAAAAGCTACCAAAAGTCTTGGAAGAAAAAAACTGAATCATTTCAGAAAGTTATCATTTATCATAGAAAGGAGTGCATATTTGAGCTGTCACAAATCAGAAATATGGAAGAGATATAACCTTTGACATTCAAAGCAACAAATGCTGTTGGTAAGAAAACTATTCTGATAAAAATGACCAGTCATGAAAAATCAAATTCATGCTTGTTTTGGCGTGTTTATCTGATGCATCAAGCCTCCTGTCATCAGTCTTTAATGGAAGACTGCCCAAAATCATGAAATGTCCTGCTGGTGTCATCATTCATGCATTTCAAGAGATGGATGGGCAAAAGTAAAATGGTTATATGGCTGGAGAAATATAATTATGTTTTCGGTTTGAAGATAATATTTTATTTTAATAATATGGTTGGATAAATAAATGCACTAATAACTTACCACTTGCATTTTGCAATGTCGTATCAGACACATGGGTTGCCTTACATGCAGGTCATGCATTTTTTAATGTTTTTCCCTACTAAGTTTGGGAGCTGGGCTGATATGTGAATGGGCTCATGCACAAGTATATATGGCTTTAAAAAGTTATCCAAAAGTGAAATTCAACTGTGACTTTATTTTACACTTTAAGTCAACATTTTGACAATAAGAAAATTTTTCCTCATAAAAACAACAGACTGTATAGCACTTGAATTATCTAATACAATTATATATTACCTGCATAAATAAAACTGAAGAAAACTTTTCCTCCTTTTCAATATCTGAATCACTGTCAGACGAGGAACTACTGCTGCTCTCTGAACCTAAAGGGAAAAGAAAGAACAATAATAAAGCCATCAATTAAAATTAACACATTCTCACCACCAATCTTTGAGTCACTATTAATAACCTTGAATTTGTCAGTGTTGAGGAAAATTTGATTAATCTTCTTTATCCTGATCAGCCAAATTTAAAGATTAACATAAATTTCATCCTGTACACTTTCTTTCTATTTCATCATCTGATTTGAAAATTACCATTTTTGATCTGCTAATTTTGCAGTTTTATGTTACAGATGTCATTCCTCTGCACCATATATCTTTATTATTTTCAACCAATGGATCACATGGAATCATCCTTGACCCCTGACAGATATGTCCAATATCGCATCATGACCAGCTTATGCATGCAGAGTTCTTTCAACATTTTCAATCCATGAAATAATGCTGAAACTTGAACAACTCAGTGTCACTTCGTATAATATTTTAGTTTTGTTCCTCTTCTTATTGTTGTTGTTGTTGTTATTGCAGGCAACAATGAGATAGCAGAGATGCAAATCTGCTCTCATGCTATGCTTAATTCTCATTAATATTTATGGATGTTATGTGAAACAATATTTCAGACAAGGATATAATGACTTGTATTTTACTCAATGGTTTGGAACTTACGGCATGTTTAAAAGGCAATGGGGCATTTTGTGAACACAAGAAAACTAACTTATGATACTAGACTTGAGTCTATTCATCAAGATGTTATTTAAGAAATACAAAAATAAAGCTTAGTGATAAAGACCAATTGAAAGTACATTTGATTATAAGAGTGAACCTTCAAACACTATCATTTCAGATGTGCATGAAACATCAAGAACTTTTCCCTGGGAGTATAGTTTACAGTGACTAAATACAACATAATAAAACATTGATAGTGCTAACAGCAGGGCTGATATATTGACAGCTTTGGACTAAGTGTTTAAAACTAAACTGTTTTGCCAAATGCATTTTTGTAAGAATCTTTGATAAATAAATTTTTGCATAATATACTTTTGAATATGGGTCTGGTTCTAATTTTACACCATGAAAAACGTTGCAGTTGGGGATGTAGAGAGTGGTGTTAATCAACAAAATACAACGAATTATAGAAATTTAATTATGTAATATAAGGTGCTTGGGTAATCAAAATAAAGTTTATAATTTTGTTGTTGCATTGTTACCATCATTTTTATGAAAGTCCATGAGAAAGCAAATTTTTTAGTAAATTATGTTTCTCCGAGAATACTTACCCAATCACATTACTTTAGGGATATTAGCCTGCTACCTCGCGAATCCAGCCCTACCAAAAGACGAAAATTCGTCTTTCCTGTCTATGTCATATAGACAAAGGGCAATAACTCTTGCCCATTACCTCCCCTTGCCACCCGTTAGGTGTCGCTTCTTTAGTTTTTAAGCTGAGCGATATATAAAACACGAGGATGCTCGCATGGCGGGGTGGTTGGGAGGGTTTCTTAGTAATGTGATTGGGTAAGTATTCTCGGAGAAACATAATTTACTAAAAAATTTGCTTTCTCCTTTGAATACATTCCCCAATCACATTACTTTAGGAGAATAAGTAATAGGAGGAGGGAATGCGGAGCATCCGACCTCCACCCCGGGTATCCTCTAGGGAATGATGGTTGGATTCCCCATGTGAATGATAACCCGGTCTCCTAATTTTCAATCAGCAACACAGCCCAGGGTCACGTGATATGTGACCCTTTTATGCGGTTAAGAAGATAGTTATTGAAATCTTCTTACCTACGAAAATTTATCTGGCAAATCCAGCGAAGCTAATAGGCTGTGCTGATTGTTGCACATGGGTCTGGTGGGCGTCTGGGCTGCCCAACACCGGACCTACTAGAATCAATGTTTGCCTCTGCGAGTACAAACTTGAAGATAAAACTGTAGAAGGTTGACTCTGCAACAGTTTCTATAAGGTGACTGATTTGCGAATTCTCAGAGTACGCCGAGCGTATAACCCACTACAGCCATGAAGCAAGGGCTTGAATGGTGATATCTCATATCCCAGCTATCACCAGAAGAAAGAGGTGCTAGTATGTGACCTGACTCACCTCTATGCATTGAAATGGTGCTAGAGTGCCCAAACAGGATCTTACATGGCTGTTGATCCTGACTTATCTATAAAGAAAGCGAGCTAATGACGACTCGTTGATCGCAATGTATGGTAATCTATTTTGGACTACGAAGTCTGGCTGCGTCAAGAGGACCATCAAACCCTCTGATCGAAACGGAAGAGAGTTCGGGTCACTAGAAAGGACATGTAACTCGCTCACCCTGCATGCTGAAGCTAAGGCTATCAAGAAACCCAATTTGTATGATAGTAGCTTTAACTAATCGTGGGTTAAAGTCTCAATACTGTCTCAATTGAGTCATGTTAAAACCCAGGACAGATTCCATTTGAAAACAGGGTGAGGGATATAAGTCGATTAAATTTTTTTTTTTTTTTTTTTTTTTTTTTTTTTTTTTTAAAATGTCTAAAGATCTGACAAATCTTTGTCATGGCTGATAGCACATGTACCAGAATGGCGGAATGTGTCTGATATCATGGAGCGGTAACATTTGAGAATAACTGGAGCCAGATGTTTCTCCTCGAAAAACCAGAGAAAAGTTGGCCAGTTGAGGGATTGTGACACTCAGAGGAACAATGTGAATGATATGGTACCAGTCTCTGAAAACATGCCACTTGCCCTCGTAAACCTTCAGAGTAGAGGGCCTTCTTGCTCTCGAGATTCTCTCCGCAATCAAAGATTTAAATTGTTTGTCTTGCAAGGCTGTCTGGACAAGAGCCAAGCTTGAACATAAAGACGGTCCGGACAGGGGTCGAACACCCCTGGCCGCGGTTGCTTGTGAATACTTGTGCTGACTGTAATCTTCCTGGGTAGATCTATCGCCTAGATTGAGTAGATCGGAGACCCAGGAGTTGTTCCATCTGAGAGGGGTAATCAGAACCATCTGACAATTCTGACCCCTTAACTTCTGGATTAATTCCAGTACCAAGACCGTGGGAGGGTAGGAGAATGCCCACAACCCTTCCCAGGTGATTGATCGAGCATCCACGACCCAAGCTTCTGGGTCTGGAACCTGTGAGATGAAAGGTGGAGAACTTGCGATTCCATCTTGTTGCAAAAGATCAATCATCGGACGTCTCCAAAGTGTGTCAATTGGAAGAAAGTCCGATTGATGGAGTGACCATTCTGTGTGAATGACTAGATAAAGTGTCAGCCAAGACATTGAGTCTGCCAAGAATGTGTCTGAATTGTACATTGAGGCGGAGATTGTCGAACCAATGTAGAAATTGCCAGTTCAGATTGCACAGGTCTGGTGATTGGTGTCCCCTTGTTTTGAGGCAAGGCACCACCACAATGTTGTCTGACATAATGAGGGCAGTTTGTAATAAGAGTTGATCCTGCCCGAAATGAAAGGCATTGATGACAGCCGTTATTTCTGAAAGGTTGATGTGGAAAGGGCTCGCCCCTGGCACCCACGTGCCGCTGACAGTATCGAAGTTCGGCAACAGGTGGGCACCCCAACCGTAGGTATTAGTGGCGGAACATACCGTTATCCCCTTGGGGTATCTCCAGAGTAATCCCTGTGGACAGCCTACAGGGGTTGTGCCATTGACTCAAGAATGATTGTATCTCTGGCGTGAGCATGACTGTTTTCTGGGATCGAAGGGACTTGAAAAGAGCGCAATTACGCTAGCAACGTCCTTTGTAAAGGGCGCATAAAAGGACGGCTGATCGGGATCAAGTCTGCTGCCGCATTGAATAATCCGAGGATCTGCAACTCTCTCGCTAAAATGCGCATCCTGTCGGAAACGGACTCTACGAGTGCAATTATCTGGATAATCGCAAACTCGAGGAAGCCTTACCAGATTCAGATCGGGAGAAACTCCACACCCAGATGGACCAAAATCCGGATTGGACAGAGATCAAACTTTATCCAGTTCACGAGAAAGCCTATATGACGTAAAGTGATATAAGATCGTTTCTGCCTTTGAGCAGAATAGAACTTGACAGATGTTTCTGGAGGATGTCATCCAAATATACTGACGACGCAATAGATGAAGTCGAGCGGAACAGGGTGACGACGTAACCCATAACCTTGGTACTAGCCCAAGTGCTTAAATTTAGGCCAAAAGGTATGACATGGAACCGATAAGCCTAGTCCCGACAAGCACAATGGAGAATGTCCGCTACTCGTGGGATAGGGACGTGAAATGTGCGTCGGTCATATCTAGCCAGCTTATGATGGGGTTTAAGCGACGTGCCCTTCAGACATGCGTCACGACGTATCAGGTCTAGGTTGGCAGAAGCAGTCAGCGCATTGGCCATGGAATGGTGAGCTGCCCTGTTAAGAACCCTAGCTAACCGGGCCGTCGAATCCCAAGCATGTTCATTGCCAGATTTTTCAGCGATCCTGAAAATGGCTAGGGAGGCTAGGTCTAACAGTGAAGACGTAGCGACTACATTCGAACCAGCTTGGACGTGGCATTGAACACAGTTTTGTCCACTTTATAAGACAATGCCGCAGACATATGGACTGCTGCCCTATTTTATCCCGAGCCAGGACCTCAGTATTGAACGCATCGGAGTGAGTTTTGTACCATCGACCTGAAAACGACGCTGGTATTTGGCTTTCAGAAAAGAACGCCTTAGCATTTCCTGGATCCCCTATACGTGTCGACAAACGGTCATTAATTTCCTTAATTTTGTCGACTGGGGAAGGAGGCGGAAGGATAGAATCTCTTCCCCTTCATCCAGATCGACCGACGCACTAACCCTATAGTCGGTAATTGCAGCAGGAGGTGGAGGGCATTCTGAAGGGGCCTTAACACCCTAAAAATTTCCTCCACTGCGGCTTTGAAGCTGAACTCAGTCCGTTCCATAGTTGGATCTGCATACAGCTGATTTGCCTGTGATTCATCGCACTCACTATGTGCATAATCTTGCTCTGGTAAAGCATCCATATCGGGGTAATGCATACCAGGTGGCATAAATGACTCGATTCCGTCATCTCTAAAAAAGGCATTCACTCTCCCTTGTGGATGAGTTCATAGCCTATGGACGGCCGGCAATGCCGAATGAATTGATTGGTATATGTTTGGCCTGAACGCCTGCGACGGGCCGGCTATGACCGGCACCGACCGCTCGAATGGTCGGGTTGGATCGAGAGATTCATCGCCAACATCAGAGTCATGGTAGTGATATGTAACCGGCAGTACGGATTGACAGACGGAAACATCACTAGAATCTTCGTCAATCCGATTTGTGCGGATTGCGGTATGATAAAAGTCCCCGTGCTGGTACAGCGGTACAGTCGGACGGACTGGTATATGACTAAAATCTCCATACGGTTGGACGACCGGTGCCTGTTGGGCTGGACGGCCGGTGCCTGTTGGGCTGGACGGCCGGAGCCGGATGGACTGTCAGTGCCGGCAAGTGTCGGCTGGAAGCTTGGCTGGACAACCGGTGCCATTTGGGTTGAACGGTCATTGCCGGATCGACGCCCGGTGCCGGTTAGTGCCGGCTGGATGACCGGTGCCATATGGCTGAACGGTCATTGCCGGATGGACGCCCGGTGCCGGTTGGTGCCGGCTAGAAGGTAATAATAATTACATAATGCTTATGTAGTGCGGCCAGCACTGTGCACCCATCTACCAATCGCTCAGAGGGAATGTTGGTTCTGGTATAGCTTGCATATCTGTACAGCATACCAGGTGACCTAGATGATGCAATTCTGTCATAATTGACACTTTCACTAAATCTCCCTTGTGGAGAAGCCGTGAACATATGGACGGCCGGCACTAACGGCTGATTGAACTGACGAATGGTCGGCCTGAAAGTCCTGTTCTGGTAAAGCTGCCATATCTGGGTAGCGCATACCAAGTGGCATAGATAACTCAATTCCGTCATCTCTGATAATGTCACTAATTCTCCCTTGTTTTAAAATCACACCGACACGTATTTGACGTGACGGGAGGTGTACACCGGCGATACCGACTGATTTGTCTGGTATATGGTCGGCCGGAATGTCGGCGAAGGTCCGGCTATGACCGGCACCTGCCTCTCGAATGGTCTGATTGGACGGAGATACATCTATAACATCTCTCTCATGGTAGTGATATGTAACCAGTAGTACAGATTGACTGACGGGTACATCACTATAATCTCCGTAAATCAAATGTACAGCCGGTGCAGGTTGATGTCGGCTGGAAGACTGGTGCCATTTGGGCTGAACGGTCGTTGCCGGATGGACGGTCGGTGCAGGTTGATGCCGGCTGGAAGGTCGGCTGGACGACCGGTGCCATTTGGGCTGAACGGTCGTTGCCGGATGGACGGCCTGCATAGGTTGATGCCGGCTGGAAGGTCGGCTGGACGACCGGTGCCATTTGGGCTGAACGGTCGTTGCCGGATGGACGGCCGGTGCCGGTTGATGCCGGCTGGAAGGTCGACTGGACGACCGGTACCATTTGGTCTGAACGGTCGTTGCCGGGTGGACGGCCGGTGCCTGTTGATGCAGGCTGGAAGGTCGGCTGGACGACCGGTGCCATTTGGGCTGAACGGTCGTTGTCGGATGGACAGCCGGTGCCGGTTGATGCCGGCTGGAAGGTCGGCTGGACGACCGGTGCCATTTGGGCTGAACGGTCGTTGCCGGGTGGACGGCCGGTGCCTGTTGATGCAGGCTGGAAGGTCGGCTGGCCGGCCGGTGCCATTTGGGCTGAACGGCCGGTGCCTGTTGATGCCAGCTGGAAGGTCGGCTGGCCGTCCGGTGCCATTTGGGCTGAACGGACGGTGCCGGATGTATGGCTAGTGCCGGTTGGTGCCTGCTGAAGTGCCGGCTGAACTGACGGTGTCGGCTGGACGGACGGCTGGACGGCCGGCGAAAGTGCATAATAAAATGGATCCAATTGATCCAGCCTAGACTCCATGCGTCCGGACTTACAGGCCCGAAAGCCATGCACGGACCTGCGGTGAAATTTACATCCACTGGGCAGCCTAAACCATGTCAACATAATTTCCTCCATTTCCACATTGCCAACACCCATTTTGCCATTCATGCCTTCGTTGTCGACTTTGCTACTGAAACGACAAAAGAAGAGAACAAAGCACAGATTAAAAAAATTCAGCATATTATTAATTCGATAATACTATAACCGTTATTAACGGAGTAGTCAAATTATTCCGTGCCATGTTAACTCTTAATGACCACACTAGTTATCACCGTGAGCATGTTGCAATAGGTCGTTCAAGACGAAGTCTACTGAAACGAAAAGATGATAAACAAAGCACAAATTAACAATTCAGTACGCTATTAAGTCGCTATTCCATAACCGTAACTAACGAAGGAAGCGAAATGATTAAGTGTCGCGTGAATTCGTGACTACAACACGAAATTCCGCCATTAAATAGTCGCAACTGGTCGTTCAGAGACGAAGTCTACTGAAACGGAAAGAAGATAAACAAAGCACAAATTAACAATCAGTACGCTATTAAGTCGCTATTCCATAACCGTAACTAACGGAGGAAGCGAAATGATTAAGTGTCGTGTGAATTCGTGACTACAACACGAAATTCCGCCATTAAATAGTCGCAACTGATCGTTCAGAGACGAAGTCTACTGAAACGGAAAGAAGATAAACAAAGCACAAATTAACAATTCAGTACGCTATTAAGTCGCTATTCCATAACCGTAACTAACGGAGGAAGCGAAATGATTAAGTGTCGCGTGAATTCATGACTACAACACGAAGTCCGCCATTAAATAGTCGCAATTGGTCGTTCAAAGACTTTTTTGAAGTCTACTGAAACGTCAAAGAAGATAAATACAGCACACATTATCAATGCAGCACGTTATTAGTCGCTAATATCGTAAACGTTACATACGGAATAAGCGAAATTATTGAGTGCTACATGTATTACATGCTTTGACCACGTTGCAACCTGGTCCGAAGTCTAGAAAAGGTGACAAAGTCACTCAAATTGGAAAATATTGTAAAATAATGTATACGACCTGTAGAGGAATGATTATCCAACACAGTAATTCCAAATTTAACTTCGGATGGTCAGAATTTACACTAAGATGGCTTGGATTCATTGGAGGTCTAATTGTACGTGTTTTCGCGTAAGCGAAGCTAAAAAACTAAAGAAGCGACACCTAACGGGCGGCAAGGGGAGGTAATGGGCAAGAGTTATTGCCCTTTGTCTATATGACATAGACAGGAAAGACGAATTTTCGTCTTTTGGTCGGGCTGGATTCGCGAGGTAGCAGGCTAATATCCCTAAAGTAATGTGATTGGGGAACGTATTCAAAGGAGAAATAACCAATTTTTTTCACACAAAAACATCTTTTGTCGATAGACACCATTATTATTATGAAACAAGAATTTCATCCACCATGCTGTCAATCACTTGGTCCACTGGTAACATGCCATAAACAAATTACTTCAATCTGCCCTACATGTTAGCTAGCTATTTGATCATAAAACTGTTCTTGTTGTTGTTCCTGTTTTATTGCCATTTTTGACACAAGATCAAGTATACATTGTGGCCAGTATATCGTGTGTAGAAGAACCCAGGAAAACCCTAGAAAGAACTACCGACCCAAGAGATGCTACTGGCAAGTTTCCTTGCATACCCCTTGCTGGCTTTGCCTGAAACTTGGAACCACAGAGACATGCACGATGTGAGCAATCTGTAAAGGCAACTGCTGTATTCTATTCAGCGACCCAAATTGTGGCTGCTCGGAATGAATAATTGATATATTTTGTCTCGTGGGTATTTTGACCTACTTAATGAAATATTTCCCTTATTTACTCAATACAAGTAAATATCCTCTATGCACAACTTTAAGACCATTCACCCATTAACCCATGGCTCCTAAACCTTAGTATTGCTATTTATTCCGGAATTTCGAAGAAAAGGAATATTTGAATAAATCAAGTCATATGATAAACAGAAGGATCTGAGGAATGCAATGTCTAATGATGCAGGCAAATTAGAATTCTTAGTATATGAGGAAAATTTCTTCAGGCACACAGTATATGGAACTTAATTTTCAATCTGAATACTTTCAGCACAGAATCTGAACAATAATGACAAGGTACCAGTCACAGACAGTGATATGTATGCCACTCAATTGGCTAAACCTAGGTTTCAAAATAAAAAGTGTGTACCTTCTTTCTTAACTTTATCTGGTTTGACCTTACTGCCATCCTCTTGCTCCCCATCTTCCTCTTTGTTCTTATCTTCCTCTTCATCACTACTGGCCTCTGAATCTATCAGTTTTTTTAGCCCTGCTTCCTCATCCACCCCTTTCTCCTCATATTTATCCAATTTATCACGATCGTCAAGCTCAGACATACTGCAATTTACAATAAATACTTAAACATTGTGAAAATGTCCCATGGAACTACCTTTCTTCCCTGCCATGACTATCAAAACATTACAAAAATAACATGGTCCAACCTCTCAATATTCCACTATCCCTCTTATAACATATTTTTGGTGATGGATCCCATTAAATTGGTCAGATTTACTTTCATGTTTCTTACTAAATCTGTATTATATGGCCATGAAATATTTATGAACGATAAAGCTTCTTTAAATCATTTAATTCAGAATAAAATAGGAAGCAGTCATGAACAGCATACTCAAACTTTCATAAGCAGATTATAGTGAAGCCACCCCACCCCATTTCACCAATTACCCAAGTCAGTGCAAGGTTACTTTCACTGCATCAAGTACACATCAGATTGATGAAATCAACATAATAAATTAGTAATTCAGACAAAATAATAGCATAATAATAATAAACATTTTTATTAACAAAAAGCAAATGGATTCAAAATAACATCAACATCACATAATAACCTACTGATAGAGAGTGAGATGGATGCATTAAAAAAGAGAAAATATATTTTAGCAAATTAACTGAACAAAATATTTTCTTTTATTTATAGGCATTCAAACATTCAAATAGCAAAACTAAGAAGAAATGCAACATTTGATCTATCCAATGCCATAAAATAGCCATAGAAAACAATAATTATCATGCAGAAGAAAACTCAAACTAAAGTGATTTTGACAATGAATTGTTGGCCTCTGTGACCATAAAAGATAAAAGAGCTATTATAATAAATAAGAACACTCTTTTCTATGCTATCAGAACGAATTTACCAATTTGTTACATCAAAATAAATTTCTTTAATAAAATTTACCCAATCATAATACCTTCTGAGAACCACTAATACCTCACAGAGCAAGTCCTCCTAGCCTAAAGCTGTTAATTAAAATGCTGAAAGTGATCTCCCCTCAATATAGAGATTGATTCCAAATCCCATGAAATCGTTAGTTACTACTAGAATGGAAGGCACACTCTCTATATGGATGTAAATGCAGCGAGAATAGGAGGGGGTATGTATATTACGATTGGGTAAGTGGTAAGAATTATCAAAGTGGTGAGGATTATCAAAGACATTTTCTTACCAAAAAAAGTTTTTTTCTTTCAGTACAGTACCCAATCATAATACCTTAGGAGAATATGTAAAAGGTGGAGGGAGATACATCACCTTACCCTGGCCAGACCATCTCTGGTCCCCAAAGGTATGTGAGACAGCTTCTAGTCAACCCGACATGAAAACAGACTATGTCTGGGAACTCCTTTAAAATGGGAAAATAATTCAACCCTGTCACCTCCTCCATATTGTTTGAGGTAGAATGCTAAGAAACTACTTGTTTGGATTTTGAATGGCCTTTCTGTCTGCATAAGCTTGCTACTCTGCATAAACAGAAGTAGTAACTGGTGATTTCATGTGATTTTTTGGTTTTCCAATTTCATGGTTTTTGTTTATCTTTAGTGTAGTCATATCATTATAGATGTTGTAAAGTGCTTAGAGCTTTTAAAGATTAGGTGCTGTACAAAGTCCTCATTATTATTATTATTATTAATATTATTATTATTTGGCACCAATCTTGGTATCAAGGGGAGATCACTCTAATTACCACCTAAGGACAGATACCTAAATAGCTTTAAAGCTAAAAGTTTTATCCAGGGAGAGCTGGATTTGTGAGGCAGAAGTAGTTATCCTGGGTTATTTTGCTTGGGTAACATATTTGAAGAAGACATTATGATGAATTGATAACAAGAGATCCATGTGGGTCTGATGCCAGTCGACTGTCATACACTGGTCTAAGATGTTTAGTTGTGTTTATACTCTGTGTACCAGTAACTTCGGCTGGCTTAACTAGAGCAATGACAAATGTGAAATGTATTTGTGGCAGGACTGCAACTATCACACCAAGTCATTTTCTGGGAGAAAGTCATTCTGTGACCACAGTTTGTGGTTCATTACATATTAGCAACAGCTAGCCATACAAATCCCATTTCAAGATACACTGTCTTATGTCATTCTTTCTATACACCACACTCATAACCAATCTATCCATACTCCCTCGCATTCAATTTATCTGGAGCTGCTGTCTGTCATCCTCTCTATCATTAAAATTTACCAAACCTCATTTCATGCCATTCTTTCTAACCACAACACCCAAACCAACTTAATCCCACCTCAACCCACACTCACTGTATCTGGAGCTGAAATCTGACATGTTGTCCACCTATCCACCATTGAAGTTCACCATTTAATGCCACACTATTTCATGTCATTCCTTCTACACTATAGCCAAAGCCAATCGAACCCTTCAATTCCAATCTTCAATTTACCTGGAGCTACTGATGGTTATGTTCTACATCTGTGTAACATCAATACCAGCACCATTTAATACCACATTACTTAATGCTATTCTTTCTACATAATAGACCCCAAACAACCTAGCCCCAATCCGATCCTACCCTCACTTTACCTGGAGCTGGAGTCGAACATGTTGTCCATCGAAGTCTTATTCATCACTATCTTCAACTGTACATGAAGCTGGAATCCAACATGTCCACCTCTCTATCATCAAAGTTCTCCAATTCATGCAACACTATTAAATGACATTTCTACACACCAAACCACTACCACCCACAAAAAACTATCCCCATCCTCACCCATACTGTACCTGGAGCTGCTGTCTGACATGTAGTCCACCTCTCTGTCATCAAAGTCTCCTTCATCACTGTCTTCAATTGCCTCATCATCTGAGTTATGTTTAGCATTTTTCTTTCTCTTTTCCACTCCTTTACCTTTCTTTCCCTTCGCAGCCTTCTTGGGTTTTTCTTCTAAAATAAATTATAATAAAAATTTTAGCAAGAAATGTATTTAAGAGATACCCTAACCCTCTAGAATGCAAGAATCAAATGAATTTATATAGCAAAAACATCAAATTTACTAGCATTAAAACATAACTAATGTTTCTGAAGCATGACAACATGGTTATCATAACTTACTTAGTACATGTACTATTACATTTGATAAATGTTATGGAAGGATTAGTATTGTTACATGTGATAAATCTTACTAAAAGATTAGTATTGTCACATGTGATAAATCTTACTAAAGGATTAGTATTGTTACATGTGATAATCTTACTAACTGAAGGATTAGTGTTGTTTCCATATGATAAATCTTACTAAAGGATTAGTATTGTTACATGTGATAAATCTTACTAACTGAAGGATTAGTGTTGTTATATGTAATAAATCTTAGAAGGATTAGAGATGTTTCCATGTTATAAATTTTACTGAAGGATTAGTATTGTTACATATTATAAATCTTACTGAAGGATTAGTATTGTTACATATTATAAATCTTACTGAATGATTAGTATTGTTACATGATATAAATCTTTTCTCTGAAAAAAAAATCTGATGTTTTAGGGAACAATAAACATAATTAGGTAATTAACAATTGATAATGATACATCCATAAATAGTTTCATAACTCCACATTACTGGCTATAAAGTAAATAACTCCAGGTTAATGTGATAAAATATCTGAGAAATGGAACAGCATATGATAAAAGATTTGCAACATGATTCACATTATTATTAAGTTTAACTCTATACTTTTATGAACAATCTTACCTGCTCACAAGATGTCTGAATTTGTTTTTTATTTGTAGGATACCAATTTCAAAGTTTTCATAGATAGACTAGACCAAGAAATTAATATCATATGAAACATTAACCAAGCTAATATTTCCCTCCCCCATCACTCATTTGATTTTATTTTAATGCCATCTGTATTTATTCTGCTGAGAAATATATATATTACAATGCACTGATGAAAGATGATGAACAAATGGAAACTGACTGAAGTGATTAAAATTGAATTCACATGCAAAATTTCATGAGCTTGAAGAATGTAAGGACTCTTTCTGATACTATAGCAATAAATAAAACATTAAGTATGGTGTGTGTCCTTCATTGCTTCCCCAATGAGGCACCTATCAAAATGATCTTCCATTCAGAAGGAAGAGTAATGATATTTTTAAGATGGATGCTGTAGAAGCCATATTGGGCATCAGAACAAAATTTTCATTTAGTACCAACCAGAGACCAAAAGAAGTTCTTTAGTGAAAACCATATGTTGATATGACATCCATTCACAAAAAGTGGTAGTAATGATTTTCAAGGTAGAAATTATGGTGGTTTCATTTAGGACCAAAGACAACATAAGAAATCTTCTGGTGAAAATCATATGTCAATATTACTTTCCATTCAGGAGGATTACAATATAATTTACAACATCATTTCTAAAGCAGCCATATTGTTCTTAATATCACATCAATTTTCATTCAGGACCAATTAGACATAGGAAGTCTTCTTGTGAAAAGTCCATGTTGATACAACTCCATTCTGAAGGAGTATTTATAATAAGATTTTCAATTTTTTTTAATAATAGACATCAAATTGGCACAATTTTCATTTATGACCAACTACAAAGCATTAGAAGTCTTTTGACCATCAATTCAGGAGAAGTGAAAAGATTTTCAAGATGGTCTCTATGGCTGACATTTTCATTTTGGACCAATTAAACCATAGGATAAATGTGTGTAAACTTTTATGGTAATCCTCCACATAGTTTAGGGTGAGTAATAAAAAAAAATATTAATAATAAACTTGTGCTAATGACAGATGATGGACAAAGGATATATCATCAGCTCTCCTGGTCCATGACCAGTAGAACTAAAAACAAGAATATATTTTAGGTCTAATCTGTAATACTTGGAATGTTGGGAGATTTACTGCATCTGAAGAACAGCTTACCATCATCCCCTTCCCCTTCACCATCTTCTTCTTCATCATCTTCATCTGACAGGTCCCCAAATTCATCCATGTCCGTCAATAACTGCAGAATAAAAAATATAAACAACCTTTGGAGACATGTCTCTTTAATGGAGTTTTACTAAAATACGGTGTATAACCAGAGACAAAAGACATTACACATATCTTCACTATTGTTACTTCTGGCAGCACCGGCTGCCCACTCTCTGGGACAGTTCCATACTTTGAAAATATTCTGTTGCCATGAACTCATCCTCATAAAAAATTATAACAAATAGTATAAGTCTCCAAAAAATCCATATATATAGAGAGAGAGCCAAGTTATATGGATGAGTTCATATTATCAATTCATTTGTGACCTTTTACCCCTTTCTAATCCTTCATTGTCATTTTTTCATATTCTGATAAAGGATAACTGAAGTAGTGGATAATATGTTGGATTTACAACCTAATGGGTACAGCTTCCAATCCTACCACTGGATCAGCCCTGGTCAGCCTCCATGTTGTTTCATGGGCATGACTCAATTGCCTTAACACTAAAAATCGTAATTGTGTTGCTGTGCCATAAAACATGAAACGAAACAATCATACTTGTAATATAAGTTGACCATGTTAGTCATTGACAACAAAGTTAATATACAAAAAAGTCTAAACATTTTAATACTGGTAATTTACGTATGGCCAAACAACAAATATCTTGACTCATTAGAAGACCTACCTTGATTCGTCAAAATAACTGGTATGCAGACAACAGACTAAATGTGAGATCATATGCTACAAGCATCGTTTTGTATTGATGATTGTTACAACTGACAGTAAAACATTTATCATCAGCTTTACTATAAGTTTATCATACAATACATAACAAAATACTGCAAAAAAAAAAAAAAAAATGGTCAATTCAATTGATTCATTAAAAATTAAACTTGAAACAAACAACAAAATAACTCAAGTGTTTGGATCAGGGAAAATGTCATTTTTCATTCCAAAAAACTGCACCCACCCTGCCTAATGATATAATTTTTCAGGCAGTTACCAATTTTTTTACTGCATATAAACAGGCATGCATGATTAATTTAATCCTAAACTGAGCATTTGAGGAAACAATTCATACAACCTATAAAAAAAAGTACATTTCATGACTGGCAGTAAGCGTGAGGCATACATCACCTGGCAAAATGACATACCTTTAAATTTAAAATTGCCAATTTTTTTTCATATATCACTATCTGAAACTTTAAAGTGCCCATAGTAATTTGGTAGATCACCAACTTATCTTCTTTAAATTTAAAAAAACAACATTTGTTTTACTTACAAAGCTCTTGCTCTTCTTTCCTTTGGATTTTTCCTTTTTCTCCACTTCCTCTCCTTCTTCATTGGAGATGTCATTTTTTATTCTCTTTCGAACCATCACCGAAAACAAATTTAAAGTATGGTCTCTTCTACAAATGCAAAGAAAAAAATTGTAGTTAAGAATGCATAACACAGCTATCAAATTTTTAACAAAAAAGCTGTAATCACTTCCTTTTTTGAAATAGTTATGATTATTCTCTATCATCAGAAAAACTGGGCAAATGGGAACCCCATTCACCTTTGAACCCTACAGCAAGGAACTTTATTAAAAAATAAAGTACATATAAAAGAAGCTATACAGTAGAAATTAACCAATGATATAAATTGAAACCTCATTAAAGTACTGGAAGCATACAAGTCAAAGGTAGAAAATGCTTAATTGGGATGTAGACTAAAATACATCATAAGAAAATAAATTATTTAAATTTCAAATGAATGAAACAAATCTGGCATTTCATTATGATTTTACCAAAACTGTAACAAATTCTCATTTCCATGAAAGAGATGTATGCCATAGGATGTAAAATTACAGAATGGTTTTGTGTAAATTACAGAATGGCATAGTGAAATAAGGTATAGAAACAATAAGTGGCAACATACACTAAAATCAGACTTCTACATTTTTTTAAAATAAAAAATTATCAATAACAGCCTGAATAAACCTGATCGATGAAAAAAATGACCTTACATTTTAAATCTTAATAAAGCAGCCATCATTTTTAAACAGCCATAATCTCAAAGTCCCCACATCCAAATTTTAGAAAATATTGACCCATATTAAGAAGCTACCTGTTTTAGAGAGCTGTACTATCTAGGTCCCCACATCCAAATTTTAGAAATTAACCAATATTAGGCATCATCCTATCTTAAACAGTAACATTCTTTATGTCCACTCATTCAAATCTGAGGAAATATGAATCCATATTAGGCAGTTACATGTCTTAAATGATGCATTTTTTTTCCTTCCAAGCTGAAGCTGCTTAGCATGGTTTGTTTAATGATTAAATAAGAATTTGGATAGAAGAATGTCAAATAATTAACACTGTAATTAATCAGGTACAGGGAAGGATTTGAGACTGTATCTTTGACACATATCACATATACATTTCTCATGTCCAGATGCTTCATGTATACATATATCTTCTTAAAGTTAATTCGTAGTTAACAGCACCTGGGATAATGTCAATACATATTATGTGAGATTACAACTTTGGGCTAATTATGGACACAAAGAAACTTTCTGTCTGTTGTTTAACCATTATGCAATGACCCTTTCACAGTTAAATTCAAAGTGAATTCTACCACCAGGTCCGCCATGTAGGGTCTCTTCTGTTTGCTTTACCATAAGTCTATGTCTAAACCAGCTTGGAAGCAATATTGGTCTTTTGAGGATCAGAAACCACGAGAAGAACAGATAAGTACTCAATTACCCCAGGGCTGTTTTCAGAGAGACCAGACTGTATCCAATCAAAACTTAGAGATTCAAATATAGGGTGGAGTCTCAATAACCAATTTGTTCAGACTACATCCATTTTCCCATCAGTAATGAATATATGTGTGAACCTCACTAACGGTAGATCATAGAAAAGTTGAGAGGCATTAGACTGTACTCCAAGTTGTGCACTTGTTAAACAGCAGAAAGGAATTCTAGGTTCGGATTTGCAAACGAAGGCATCTTGAGGAAACATTCTTGTTGGGTGTGAGAGGAGACACATGAGAATTGGAGAGACGTAAGACACATTGAGAACATGTGGGAGGTCTATTGTTACCTCAGCAGTTTGTGTAGAGGTGCAGTATCAGAAGGAAACATTGAAGAGAGTACAGGAAGTGTCAAAAAGACATATCTGGAAGTACCAGGTGTTAAGGGTACCAGAGGGGACCCCAAGTAGCCAAGTGGTCTAAATTTAAGTACTGACACAAATTGGGGTTGAAAAGCAAAGTTGTGCATGCATGAAACTTGGCAGTGGCCCTTCGAAAGCAAAGTCGTGAATGCATGAAACTTGGCAGTGGCCCTTTGTTCTATAGGAATACCTCAGGAAGAGAAACTCTGGGGAATATGCTGGGTTGTCCAGAGTGTCTGACACCTGTATATGGAGCTGCAAGGGCTGATACGAGGTGTATGGGGACACGTAACCAAAACTCGATAAGTCTGATCCTGAGGATTGTCATGGTAACAAACATCAGCCAATACTCCATATATGGCCATGTAAAGCATGTATGAAGTATATGGCCTAACAACTGATATATAAAGTACTGAAAATTTTGGTTCAAGCAAAGTTGTGAATGCATGAATTTGGGCAATGCACCCAAGAATGGAACTGCAACAGAATATTATGAAAGAAATGCCCCAAATAAATGACATGGAGGCTGGTGATGAGGTGGATGGTTCTTTTTAAGTTAAGTGCAGCATCAACACTGAAAAGGATGCATCTCTACAGGCATCCTATCTGCTGTATTACTGCCTTGCCGCAAACCAGCTGACAAAATGTTTGATCACATGCTCTATGTCATCTGATTGGTTCAACATGACAGCATATCTAAATTTAGTTACAAGGTTATTAACAAATACTGCTTCAATGACATCATGTCTGGCAAAACAACTATAGAAGACAAAGAGGGGCCCAAACAAGGGACCAGAGAAGAATGAACTGTGTGTTATTCAAACTATATTTAATTAAATTACAATAAAAGAACACTGTACCTTTTAAACTCTTCCTCTGCCTCTTCTGAATTTAGATACTTATACCGAATCATAGGGGTGAAATTGTACCATTCTTCAACAGGAAATGCCTCAAAGGCCCCATCTGCACTCTTGGTAAAGATGTAGTACGATGTGTTATCTGTAATGGTACCTTCCCGAGTTCCTTTGTACCTATGAATAAAACTATCATGCTTTTCTTGTTCCTTTGTACCTATGAATAAAACTATCATGCTTTTCTTGTTCCTTTGTACCTATGAATAAAACTATCATGCTTTTCTTGTTCCTTTGTACCTATGAATAAAACTATCATGCTTTTCTTGTTCCTTTGTACCTATGAATAAAACTATCATGCTTTTCTTGTTCCTTTGTACCTATGAATAAAACTATCATGCTTTTCTTGTTCCTTTGTACCTATGAATAAAACTATCATGCTTTTCTTGTTCCTTTGTACCTATAAATAAAACTATCATGCTTTTCTTGTTCCTTTGTACCTATGAATAAAACTATCACGCTTTTCTTGTTCCTTTGTACCTATGAATAAAACTATCATGCTTTTCTTGTTCCTTTGTACCTATGAATAAAACTATCACGCTTTTCTTGTTCCTTTGTACCTATGAATAAAACTATCATGCTTTTCTTGTTCCTTTGTACCTATGAATAAAACTATCATGCTTTTCTTGTTCCTTTGTACCTATGAATAAAACTATCATGCTTTTCTTGCTTGCATCATGGTGACATGTTTTAATGTCTAATGCAAACTTCAAAGAAAATCAAATACTGTGAATTCATTAAATTACAGTGGTACATGTATCTAGTTTGTGTTTTGAAGAAAAAACACATTTTCACTTATACTTATATTTGTTGAGGAATGGGGTCATAATGTTTGCACAAGAGGAATAGTTGTTGTTGGATCTTAAATTTCTGGTTTGTTGCAACTGCTAAATCTCTGAAAGCTGGTTTGTTTGTTTGTTTGTTTAGGATTTTAACATAGCTTTAACAATTTTTCAGTCATATCGCTACGATGTCTGCAGTGAGGCAGTTTATAGTGATGTCTACCACTGGGGCATCATGCCGCAGACATGTAGCATGATGTCCCGCCCAGTCACATTATCCTGACACCAGGCCGACCAGTCCTAACACTAACCTCTTAATGCTGAACGTCAAGCGAGGCAGCTGTTAGTACCATTTTTGTAAGTCTTTGATGTTAGGTATCACTATAAACTGCCACAATGCAGACATCGTAACAATATGACTGAATTTTTTTTAAAGCTACATTAAAAATCAAAATCAAGCACAAATACCCACATTTATCACTATGCTAAACATAATTCACTGGCATAAGGCAATGTAACTAGTTTAGCCAACCAGCAGTCTCTGTAAACCAAATGCTCATCACAGTCTCTGTAAGCTAAATACTCATCTATGTAATGCAATTCACAGGTAACAGGTTGAATTCACAGAGGTATGTTGTTGTTGCTGTTGTACGGTAAAATGCCATTTTTCAGCACATGATAGGCTATACAAGGTAGCTAGTATTAATGATGGAGGAATAACCCGGGGAAAATCCGATCGGAAAAAACTACCAACCATGAGAAGCTACTGGCAAACCTTCTCACATACCCACATCGGCATAATCTGAGACTCGAACTCATGCAGACAGGTGAGATGGCAGTGATCCGTAGTGGAGAGCGTTTTAAACCACTCAGGGCCCCCCCCAAAGGTATGTGCAATGAAAGCAGATTATTTTGACACCAGTGGAGATATGTCTCTCATATCTGAGTGGGTCATAAATATGTTTTTGCAGACTAGATTAAATGCTGATGGGAGCTAAATAATAAAATGAGATCCATGAATTGTGTGATAATGAAGGAATGGTGTCATAATAAAAGGCTTTATAGTATGGGAGTGCTGTATATTTCTAACAGAAACATTGCATATAGTAGTGTGCTAGTCGATACCTTCTTGCTTGTTTGCCTGAGCCAATTTTCATAATCCATGGCTGGTCATCTGGATTGTACTTCTTCCTGATAATTCCATATTTTTTGCGTCTGGCTTCTTCCTTCTGCTCTCTGCCAAACTCACTACCAGCGCCAAACTTGGGTGCACTTTCAAGATCATTGGCAGTCTTGTACTCTTTTAAGTTGTTTTCTCTTTCCATTTTTACAGTTGTCTACATAAATTAAAATAGTAAATACTGATACTAACAGCATACATCTTTTGCAAAAGAAAACATCTAAATGTAAATCATAAGAATTATTTCAGTTGGTTTACCAATGTATTTTGCAACTGAGACAGGAAAACATGACACTGCCGCACTACTAGACAACCAAAATTTAGCTTTGGGCAACCAAGCTTCTCAAAAGCATTGTTTACACACATGCTTGCTTTAATAATCAAAACAAAACAAAGTGTCATATGTCAGTGTATCTAGCTACTAAAATTCACACTTATATTCATGTTTAAGCACTATCTACTGATTAGCTGGCGTACACAATTTGTCACAATTTTTATAATACAATACTACCCATTTATTTGTATATCCTGGTCACCAAGGTAATATTGTCAACTTATGTGGATGTAAAGGTTAGTGGGGAGAACTACAAAAATCAAATTTTGCATACAAGTGTAATTTATAATAGGTAACCTGATGTCAGTGAGAAGGATTTACACAAAGAAAAAATAAAGAATTCAAATTCCGAAATATATGTATTGACAAAAAATCACATAATATCCCCATTCACACTATAAAACATTTCACTTACCATTTTTTTTAAAAGTACAGACTGGTTCACATTTTTTGGGGTTATATACAGTTGCTATAAACTGCAAATAGGGAAAGTTACTACAAAGGTTTTTTTCATCAGTAAATAGAATGCTAAGATTAAATATTATTCACATAATTTCATATTTCTGAAAATGCCACAACAGTACTATAGTAAAAAATAAATTAAAAACAAATAAAACAGTCATCAGTTAGTTTCAATCCAATGAATGATCACTGTGAACGCTATGTAATATTTCTCTGTAAACAAAATCACATCTCCATTTCTGCCAAAGATACGCTGGCAATAAATACCTGGCATTCCTCAACCATATATGTAAACCTCAATTACCATGATTTGATTAAAAGAAAGAAAAAAACAAAATACACCATGCAGTATATGTGCCTCCAAATAAGTAATTCACAGTAAATATTTTTAGTAAACTGTTACATGAATTAATGGTTACGCCCAAGGAAAAAAGGTCGGATATAAAACATGGGAAAAACAGTTTAACTGTTAAAATGAAGTCATAGTCATCGTAAGTTAAAACAAAAAAGGAAATTGTTTATTTGTCAATCAATTTCTGGTGATTATATACACACACTGTAGAACATGGTTTCTTTGAAGTATGTTCGAAGGGCATTTGCTTTTTTTCACAAGATACATGCAATGATAAGGAATTAATCATACTAGCCTTCTGCTTGTGTGCTTATGTCAACCTTTTTTTTTTATTCAGTTTAGCCACAGCTGACCAGAATATGAAAAAAGAGGCTTTCCTGGGGGAAAATAAGACATGTCACAGGGGAAAATGGTACATCTGATGGGCCACCAAACATTGGGGCAAGGGGGTGAGGCAATAGTAGCCTGCCTCCCCCTAATTTACCTTCAAATATGTTTTGACCTACATGCATAAAATGTCATGGCTGACTACAATGTGTCCCCCTTCTTTGAGAATTTCACCCTTATAGGGGGTTTCACGGTTGCAATGGAGTTACTGATCGTAGCGCCTAAAATTACCTCCCTTAGCTCCAATACGCATGCCCACAAAAAATCTCCAGTTCTGGATAGTTTACTGTTCTACACTTTATTAGCACAACATAAAGTTAACAAAGGAAAACCAATGAATAAGTTATATATGTCAGACTTATTTTGTTCATACTAGGAGAATAATTATAGACAATAAATCAGATAATTAGATTCAGTGTCCATACTTACATTATATCAGATAATTAAATATTTCCTTTCCATACTTTAAGAATGTCAATTAATTAAATTAAATACACTGTCCATAATGATATTATACCTGAATATATAGATTCACTATCCATAATTTCAGACACATTTGCAGGAACATTTCACCTTGCTCTCCAATTTTAAACATTTCTTGCACCTTTTTGGCTACATAACTTTAAAGAAAAATAATCTCAACAATTTGCATTTTTGATATGTTGATATATCCTTCTTTCTCAGTTACTTTCGCAAGGCTAATAGTTCCTTTATAACACGAGTTAAGAAAGTTATTACACAAGTTCGATAAGAAAATTATAATACGAATTCAATCCAGCAGCTGATTTGTAATGCTAAATATTTTAAATCAGAAACGTTGTTTCTTTAAATTTTAAAAATGGAACATTATATTAATGTATTCAGATGAATTTGACAAAGCAGTAATTACATTAGCTATCGATAAAGGAGTGTACTTAATGCTGATGGAATATTGTTTTATATTTGAGTGTAATGATTGTACAATTTTCAGATTAATGATGTTTTATCTTGTTTCATTTTCGTTTAGAATTTTGAACATCAAGTATCGGACGGCACATGCAATAACTTTCAAATCTGCTAGGGTCTTTAACAAGATTTCAGATTGACACATGCAAATTCATTTAGAACAGCCTTATTAAAATTAGCTTAATTCTGTTCAACTTTCCTTGCATTAAAGATGTAAGTTTTAAAAATACAATTATTTCATAGATTTCGTCCTACTACTTTGGTTCAATATTAATCCACGTGACCGGATGTAAAATTGCAAACAGTATTATTTTAAAAAAGAGACTGCTTGTAAGAAAAAGCCCTACAAGTCAATAATAAATAAATACTCGAAAATATTCATCTTTGGTTTTTTTTCTATCGGTCACTAGTTCTTTCTTAGCATCAAATTATACTCATTTTTCACTTGAAGTATGTTTATGTAATATACGTATGCAAACACATTCATTTGAGGATATACATACCCAGTGCACCAGATGAAATGTGATAGACACACATACAGAAAGACAGGCAGATAAGTGAGAACCACAATTGTCCTATACATGCATAGTGGGTCTAACATAGATATTTCTCCACATTATATACTCTAAAATTTCCATCCGTTCCAGGAAATAAAATTAGAATCATCATCAAGGAGACTCGAACGTGCGCCTGTCTGTTCAAACACGGACGACATTTGTGAATTTTGAAAGAAACTCAAAGTTATTTCATTTAAAATATAATTAACATTAATAGAAATGGAACAGTCTAATTCAATAATAAAAGAACTTTAAAAAGTTAGAATTTTTTTGTTGTCGTTCAACATAAATTTACTGCTATGATTAAAACTGTAAAAAAAATAAACATCTTTTCAATATTCTTCAAGCGAGATAAATTGCAAGAACTTTTTACGCAGCGATCCACTTTTGCACAATCAAATAATACAAACTAGTACATAATGTAGTAATGGAAAGATAATGAAGATCTGAAACGGGCAGAAAACATTTATTTAAAAGCTGGCTGCAGCGCAAGTTAGTGAAAAAAAAATAAAGATGTAACAACAATTTATCAAATATTGACAGAATTTCATTTTAAGATAGTGACATATCGATCCTGTTTGCAAAATCTGAGCGGTTTGTCAAATTTTCTTGATCTACGTCTGCCATCTCTAATTATTGAACTATCCGGAAGTGAGCTGCACCGATACGCCCTCTGGTGAGCTAGTAACCGTGAAACCCCCTATTGGACCTGGAAGAGCAGTCAATATTTATTGAAACCAGTGCCAATTTTTTGGCGAGAAACGTACCTCCCCACAATGGGACTGAAACTCACTATTTTATTTGTTATTCTCCCTATACCTGGCTTCTGAAAAGTATACCAGCTCCAATTTCCACAAATCTTCCCTATTTTTAATATTGTCACACAGTGTTGCAATAACTACAATCTGAATATAAATTTCAAACAAATGAATTACACCTGAAGACTATTCCCATAACTGAAATGGCCATCAAGCTTTGCATTCTATATATGCAGTAAAATCCGACAACATAGAAACAATGCTGCTGTTCACACAAATAAAATATAATACATAGTGGCGTAAACATTCTCATTCAAGGCAATAATAATATGTAATAACCTGGTTCCACTTCCTGATCCCACCTATGCAAATTAGCACAATGGGTTCACCCAGTTTACTCCCGACTTAGAGTTATGCATATTTAATTTAATTGTTTGTTTGTTAGTCTTTTTTTCAACAAATAGTTGTTTCCAAAATCAGTGTCAGTTTTGGTAAACAACTTTTCTTTTATCTTTATTAGAATATGAATCATCAAGCTGAGTCAAGGTCATACCTGGACAAAGTGATATTTATCATGTAACAAACTTCTATTTCTTTTTAGAAGAATGAAATCTTGAACCCCATCTGGGAATGTTTTGCATTTTAGTTAGTCTTATAACTGATGTTTTGATAAAGGATTGCCAGTTGTGCTTTAACATCTGACATGTTAAGTTTTATTATGTTGTGACCAAATCGGGCTGAATTTTATTTTCTTTAAATTGTTGAATTCAAGTGATATTTTCTCTCGAAATATAACAGTGTTCTGATAATTCTCGGACAAAGACATGTACTGAAACTTTTATATGGAATTAAAAACTGGAATAATATATTCTGTGATTCAACAAGAGACTATTGACGTATCTGCACTTTGTAGGTTATTACAGACATCATCACCTTCCATCTTGGATTTTCGGCGGAATTTAAACTGCGATTCATTTATAATATAGCTTTTCATTGATAGAACTTGTGTTTTATGCCTTGATTACAGTTTGGATTTAAGTTGCAATACTGTAAGTTCTTTTTCCTCATTTTTCACTTTTGTATTTTAGGTAAATAAATTTTTTTTACATTTTACAAGGTTTGTTGTTTTCACTCTTTTCTGTTACTTATTTTGAGAGCATAGACTCGTAACACTTAGGCAAAGTTGTCTTAAAAGCTGGGTCAAATTGTCTGTGGTCTCAGTTATCCTGTTGTCAAGGAAATATGAACTCACATTTGCAAATGTTCTGCAAAAGTGTGATTTTGTTTCCTCCCACTCCTTTTCACTTACCTGTGATAACTTCAGAAAATCAACGTCTGCCCCTGAGGACAATTTCATCATCCCATATGTTTTCTTCTTGTCTTTTGGAACCCTAATGGTATATTCCTCAACCTTTTTGTTTCCATCAGATGAAGATAAAGCTGCAGGTTTCAAAACTGAAGACCCTGGCTTAAAAAATTTGTTTAGAAGACATATTTAAAATATTATCTGAGCATAAAATGAATTCTGTGATAATTCTGATATAAAGTATATTACAAAAACTCAATAATATTAATATCTGATCTTATATGGTGATTCCTAAGGCAAAAGTAAAAATAAAAAACAAATATCAAATTCTTCAACTAAGCTAGTTACAAAATTTCATTCTTAAGAAGATAAACACACATTTCTATCTCTATTCTCTGCATCCTGCTACAAGTCTATCTCTCTTCCAGCTACTGACAGAAATGCACTTCAGTAAAATGCTGTACAAAGGTGTTAATGCGTAAGAGAGATAAATATCCAATTCATTTTCTAATTGTTAATGATCAACAGAAATGTATTTGTTCTTCTGTTTATTGCTACTTTGTATCTTTGGGTAATATACATAAAACAATAGCTTTGTACAAGCTATTTCACTGATATAGCATAACAATCTTCATAATTCAAAAGAGACATGTATATCATGTACAATGAAATGGTACATATACTTACATTACAAGCCAATTGTAATGGCAGATTTTAAAAATATACAAATATAAATAAGATGTATTATATGGGTGGGGTTTTGTTTTGTTTTCGTTTCCTTTCTTGAGGGTTCTTTTTTTAAATATTTTGTATGCATAAACATAGCCCTACAATATAATATGCTTCCCCTGATATTTTTGTTTTTGGGATCACAGAGGACAACCCAAAAACACAAATATCATAGTTGATATCTTACATCATAGGACAGGTCCATGCATTTATCAAAACCATAGCAAACACCTTTAACATCCATTATAATGCTAATTTATCTGAGAAAATATATTTTAAGTAAACAAAATGTGAAACTTGTCATTTAATACATGAAGAAATTGGTTACAACTCTATCATTACAAACTTACCAGTAAGTAACAGAAAAGAAGCAAAACCAACAAGTTTGTAAACCTCAACAAACAACTTAATCATTAAAGTGATAAACGAAAAATATGAGAGGAACTTACAGTATAATGAAGAGAATCCAAATTTGTCCTTACAAAAGTGTTTGAAAGTCCTAAATGAATTAAAAGTCCCATATAATTTAAATACTGGAAATGTACTAGTCCTCCAAGAACCATGACGTTGTAAAAATGGTGTTGTCCAGAATTCTTTCAAAAAATTTATAACACTTCCAGAATAATATTATTATCCAAAAACAGAGCACAAATGTTTTTCCTCTTGAAAAATATCTAAGCACAACATAAAATATGTCTGCAGACAAAATGTTTTGATGACTACTGGAATATGATTGAAACTGAATGCTTAACTTTGTCCTGGGGGCCCCGAGTGGCCGAGTGGTCTAAAGCGCTTTCTGTTATGATCACTGCCATCTCACTTCTGTCTGCGTTGGTTCAAGTCTATGATTTGGCTAATGCAGTTATGTGAGAAAGCTTGCCAGTAGCTTCTCGTCAGTCGGTGGTTCTTTCCTGGGGTTTTCCCAGGTTCTTCCTCCATCAATAATACTGGCCGCCATGTATAGCCTATCGTGTGCTGAAAAATGGCATTAAACTCTAAAAAAAAAATTAACTTTGTCCTTATATACACCGTAAATTATGACTGTATTTCATAATTAACCCCCATATGACAATACACACTATTGATTTACAACGTAAGTCATAACGCATTAAATTTACATGAAATCACACAACGAATGCGGAAGTCACAAAATTCTTCTCAAAACTTCATTATCCCACCAGTCACTGAGAAACTATGTCATGGGTGCCATTTTAAGTCTTATTCATCATTGGCGACTTAGTCTCGGGAGACCATGTGGATAGCACCCTTGGGGTGTCACCTGTCTCTGGGTTATTGGCATCGTCTATTGTGGCTGTGCAGGCCTATGCGCAAGTAGCAGTCCCTCTTGCAGTTTGTGCAGACATACTGGGAATCCTGGGTTACTGTGGTTGCTGCCACATGGCCCTTTCTTACACGTTTCTCTGCCGCCAACTGGCCTCTCCTCACATCAGCGACTGATATACCCTTACTTACTGTCAGCCTCCAGGTGCCTCGGTCCTCGGCCAGCACTTCCCAGCCATTAGGTGTGATGTCGCATGCCTTCATGTCCCTCTTTGCATGCATCCTTGAAACGGAGTGAGGGGCGGCCGACTCTTCTCATGCCAGTGGCCAGCTGTCCATATAGAATGGCCTTTGGCAGCCTCCCATCCTCCATGCATCGGACATGTCCCAGCCATTGAAGGCGATGTTTACTCAGCAGGGAGAACATGCTGGGGGTATTTGCATGCTGCAGGATTTCATTGGGAGGGACACGGTCTTGCCAGTTGATTTTCAGGATGCGTTTAAGGCACTGTACATGGAAGGAGTTAAGCCAGTGTTCTTGCCTCATGTAGGTACTCCAGGTCTCACTTCCACATAGAAGGGTGCTGAGAATGCAAGCCTGGTAAACTTGGACTTTGGTCTGCTCTGTCAGTGCGTTATTTTCCCACACCCTCTTTGTCAGTCGTGACATGATGGTGTTTGCCTTTCCAAGTCTTCTGTCCAGCTCCTTATCAAGCAAGATAGTGTTGCTGATGTTTGACCCCAGGTAGGTAAAGTTGTTGACTGCTTTCAAGGTGACACCGTTGATTTTGACTGTAGGGGCAATGGTGGTATCTTGCACGCAGACCTTTGTCTTTTCCAGGCTGATGGTGAGTCCAAACTGTATGCAGGCATCAGCAAAACGGTCTCCTAGTCTCTGGATGGCTTCCTCAGTGTGTGTCACAAGAGCTGCATCATATGCAAAAAGTATCTCCCTGATGAGCACAGCCCTCACTTTCGTCTTCGAGCGCAGTCGTGCTAGGTTGAACAGCCTCCCATCGGACCTGGTGTGTAGATATATGCTATCAGTGGAAGAGTCAAAGGCGTTCAGACAGAAGCAAGGAGAAGAAGATCCCGAATAGGGTTGGTGCCAGAACACAGCCCTGTTTCACGCTACTGTTAACTGGGAAGAAGGTAGAGGAATTTCCATCATACAGGACTGTTCCCTTCATATCTGCATGGAAAGCGATTATCATGCTGTGGAGTTTTGAGGGGCAACCGATCTTACTGAGAACTTCAAAAAGGCCCTTCCTGCTGACTGAGTCAAAGGCCTTGGTGAGGTCGATGAACATCATGTAGAGTGGTTGACCTTGCTCTCTGCTCTTCTCTTGGAGTTGTCGCAAGGAGAAGATCATGTCTGTTGTCGACCTGCCTGCTCTGAAGCCGCACTGGGATTCTGGGTACACACGGTCTGTAACAGCGCCTGGTGATGACCAAGTCAAGCTGATGCCAGTGATGGGACCTGGGGTGTTTCCATGACACTTTGTGTTGTAGCTTACCCTTGAAAAAGGTGTCTTTTATGCAGAGGCCATGGTAGGTGCACAGCTCCAGCAGTCTCTGGCCGTTTTCGTTTGTCTTTCTAGTACCATATCCAAGGCAGGTAGGCCATGACTCATGATCCTCACCTACTCTGGCATTAAAGTTGCAGAGGAGAAATAGTGGTTCATGTTTGGGGCATCCTTTGATCTCTTTGTCCAGCAAGAGACGCTCAGTGCCCCGTGAGAGGTTCAACCAAGGCCAGAAGATTGTTTTTGATGGCAAAGCCCACTCCATGCTGACGAGGCTCCTAAGGTTCTCGACCCTTCCAGAAGAAGGTGTAGTTTTTTTCTCTGAGGGAGCCACTAGAGGCCAGCCTAGTTTCCTGGAGTGCAGCTATGCTGATATTTAGCCTGGTGAGTTCTCTATCAATGATGGCCGTTTTCCTGGTGTCGTCCACTTCTCTGAGGTCATCAGAGATGCCTATACACATAGTGTGCATATTCCAGCTTGCAAGTCGAAGAGCTGGAGTCTTCTTTATTGGTTTTTTTTTTTATTTTGTCTGGTGTGTCATTTACGTCTGCTTGTCATGTTGAGTAACACACTGAGCTCCAGACACCCACTGGAGCAGGCAGACAATGGCGGGTCACACCTTATTAACCGGGGGCTGCCCGGCTTGAGGCGGGCGGTAGTTGACCAGTGGAATGCAATTATATTTATACCCAAAAATATTCAACCAAGTTTACGGCCATGACAAAAAAGATAAAAAAATTTAATAAAATCATAGACTTTAAGTTACAGAAAATATGTACGGGGTATATACATAACAAATTTTTTAATGAGACTGTTCATTTTACACTAGAGGAGATTTACAACTGTAAAGTGTTGCTATGATGTGTGCATTTTTCATAATAAGTAAAATATCCATATTCATTAGATAACTGAAATAAGTAACTTGACTATATTTGAATATATTTGAGTGCCTTTCAGTATATCTGACTGCATTTTAGTAACTAGCTATGATGCCATAGCTAATATTAGTACTCCACTACTTAGTAACTATATGTGCATTTCTTTTGTCATAATTATTATTTTCATTTCACAAAATTTGATTGTACTACTGATCACTTTTGCAAAATTAAACATTTTATCATTTGTCTGTTTTTGTTATTCTTCCACATTATTTTAAGTGTATATAATATTCATTTTTATACCTCACTGAGGAAGGAGATGCTATTTAAATAGTAATTGACAACATATCATATATTACTTGCTGTTTTTAACAGCTGTAATTAAATTTTAAGAAATTTCAAAAAGCATGCCCACTCCCTAAGTAATTTAGTAATGAAATTTAAATCATGTGAACAAATTCATTCTGAATACAGCTTTTGAAACCACAATATTTATTACAATTCATCATCTGCATTCTTATCTAGTACAGCAAAAATATTAAAAACTAAAACATTGCTTTTGCCATCTCAGATCATCTGCCCAGAAGTTGTACTTATTTTTACTTGACGCAAAAGCAGATATAACAATATTTTTAACAAAAGAGATTTGCCATAACTAATCTTTGCATAAGATTAAAAACTTGACAAAAGCACAATAACAGAAATGTTACATGTCAAAGTTAATCATCAGACAAAACACACACAAATACTTATTCTTATAAACTACATAAAAATGTTGTCTGTTGTTTGGCAATCAGTATATAATATTATTGATGAGACTTTTTCTCCATTGTGCATTATTAGCTTTACAAACTGATATTTCCCTACATACCAATTAGCTTGAGAAACTTTATGGTTTTGCTATTTTCTGTTACATTCTTCTAGATACATTTTGTTCCTTTCCTTGTTGGAAGTTCCATGCTCCATTTAAAGAGCTATCTCATAAATTTTCCTATGTTTTGAGTGGATATTTTATCCATTGTTTTGAGATTTGTCCTAATGTATAGCTGATTGGCATATCGTTAAAAAATACAAGTGGGTTAATAATAATAAAATACACAAAAAATGAACCAGAAAAAACCCACCATAATACTCGTTCAGATAAATGTATTGTGATTTGCAGATGTTTTAATAATGATAAAAACCAAAATAACATTAAGTGACTTCATTGTAATTATTTACATTTTTCTTTTTATTGCTCTATTTATGTAATTGAGTCACTCCATCATACTTGATTTTACAGCTTTCACTCATTTTGCACGTCAGTTATATTTTATATTTACTTTAAAACACATAAGTATATGACACTTCAACTGAAAATATGTAATCACACATTCTGGATTCTCACATAATCTTACTCGTATTTTAAGCTCTGACTGATGTACAATTTATCATACCTGATCAATCAAGTAAGGTCAAGTATGACCAAGGGGCCGTCCATAAATGACGTCACACACCTATGGGGGGGAGGGAAGTCACACATTTGTGACGATGTGTGACAAGGGGGAGGGAGGGGTGTTTAAGAAATGTGACATCACATCAAAAATAAAAGTTCCACTTAATTTTTTTTATTGCTTACAATTTCTTTAATGACGGTTTAAGTAGCTTCACTCGTGTCGTACATGAGCTCAAATTAAGATGGACTCGTCTTCGAACTACCAACATCCCTACTAGTCCCAATAGTGGCTTTTTCCAAATAGCATTCTTCCATTTCCAGTCCTCTGGTGTCGACAAAGTGAGGTTGAAATGATCTTTTCTCGCCAAACTAATTTAATTTTAAAATTTTTTGCGCTATAAAATTAAATTTGAAAAGTTTGATAGAAAAGTATATAATTTATAAGTTTCATAGAAAAGTAAATAATTTATAAAGGTTGATATTTTTTCAGATTTCTATTTTCTATTATAAAAGATCCTACAATTAAGAAATATAATAATTAAACTTTATATATATATATATATATAAATTAAAGTTTATATTACACCAATAATAATCTTTAAAAAAAAATTGGTCAAGAACTGACCTCTACGATGGATAAATGTAAAATGTTCCAGTGTCTTTTTGAGGAGTACATGCTGACATATCCTAGAAAGAGCAGAACGATTTGCCAAAAAGAAGTGGTTCTAAAGTGGAATGGAATTTAAAAAAATGATGCAGATTTGCAAGTATAACTTGATCACTGATTGCAAGAATTAAAAACATTTGCCACCACAAAAAAGGATCACTTCTGACGTTTTGGTCTAAACAAACATCATATGCCAATACAAAAAACTCCAAAAAGTGCTTGTGGCAAACCCCGAGAATTCTGTGTTCTACTAAAAAGTTTCAAAGTATTTTTTTTGTTGTTATAATTACTTTATTCGATAATTATAGGAGAATTTGAATACAATATTCTGAACATCAGCAGTTTTAGCTAGACGACAAATATTTTCAAAAGAATTTTATGCCAATTTCAGCTTTCCAGTGCCTCCTTTTTAATAAATGTTTTCTCCTACAATATCAGAGTGCAGCGCCACACTAAATACATACTACAATGACAATAAAGTGATTGAAACATGTTAATTTTCAAATAGGGGGGAGCAGTGCTTTGTGACGTCATATTTGTGACGACGTGTGACGAGGAGGGGGTCAAAATCGGCAAAAATTGCGTGACGGTCATTTATGGATGTCACCCAAGTGACGTTATTGCATGAATTCCACTAGAAATTGATAAAATAAATAATGTGTATCAAAATTGTTTCAAAGTTTGTTTTGCTTATTATTATCATTAAAATAATAATAACTGGGTGTGTACCAATATTGTATAGTTCGGTGTGTATTTCGGTTTTTGGGCGTATTTCGGTGTTTCTAATAACAACTATCTCACTGTTGTAAATTAACTACTACCAGATGGCCCATGTATGTATTATGTAAATGGCACAGGACATTTTTGTAAAAAGATGCACGTATTCATTTACGATTTTTAAATTTGAGTTCATTTGAGTAACATTAAATACTTTACTGTATCTGAACCACTCCATCCACATTTCGAAAGGAAAAAATTAAGTTAATATATTTATAAAGGAGGTTTATAGCAGGTTTGTAGTGGTTTGCGATAAATACGTTGTCTCGTAGTCGTATACCTTTGTAGGACTAAGTTATATGAACACACAACACATCACATATGATTATACTTAATAACTTTATGTGATAAATCGTAAGCAATTATATGATTCCCTTCGATTGCTAGCATCGCCTACAGTAACATCTACATACAAGATATGAATCTGTATGCAGATTACTGAGACGGTCTCATAACTTACCTGATTTATTGATGCCATTTCTTCGGCTGTTATTACGCTTGTAACTAGTTATGTCCCTTTCCTGTAAAGATGTAAGTAAAGCTGATACCACTTTTAAAGTTACGTATTCTTTGTTAGTGCTTTTTGTTTTTCAAGCAGGTTACGAAAACACAAAATCAGGCTAATTAATTTACTAAAGGATAAATTGCTTATCATTATGTAAACAAGAAATCAGAGAAATAAATTCTGACTTCATTCAAAGCTAGCAGAAATCAAAGATGGCAAGAAACGAAGAAAAGCAGTTTGGTCGCCTGAATCGATTGTATTTAGAAAAAGAAAAACAAGGTATAGATAAGTATGATTCTGTATTAATAATATGAGTTTTTGTAACTATTGCAAAAATTCCAATAGTCAGTTTTGTACTGATACCCGGTTGTATCATGGGAGTGTGTGTTATTTGAATGTTGAACGTATCTTTTTGGAAAAACGTTTCCTTAAAAGGGAAGATGTTTGCATTTTCAAGCAGTGAAACGAAACACGGGTTTTAATGTCAAAACAACCAGATGTGTTTGCTGTTCAACATATCCAAAGTGTCCACTGCGCCTGGAGAAGTCTCTAAAAGGATCATATATATATATATATATATATATATATATATATATATATATATATATATATATATATATATATATATATATAGGGTGTACATCAATGTCCAAATATCAAAAAATGGGGTGGTAAGGGTCAGAGGACATTCGGACTAGTCGCCACATGGTTGTTACAGCATTAATTTTTGTTGTTTGTTTGTTTGATTAGGATTTTTAACGTAGCTTAAAAAAAATTCAGTCATATCGCTACAGTGTCTGCATTGAGGCAGTTTATAGTGATGTCTACCACTGTATGTCACAGACATGCAGCATGATGTCCCACCCAGTCACATTATCCTGATACCAGGCCAACCAGTCCTAACACTTACCACTTAATGTGGAGCGCAAAGCGAGGCAGCTGTTAGTACCATTTTTTTTAAGTCTTTGGTATGACTCGGCCGGGGATCGAACCCACGACTTGCGGCCGCTCTAACCACTAGGCCAACGGAGCGGTTTTCATTATTGTTGTTTTTCTTCAACTTAATAATTTATTAAATCCATAATATGCAACTTTTCAACTTTTCCATTTAATCAACTCCACTTATGTATTTAATGAAAAAGAAGCCTTCTCTGTCTTTTTTACTCTGCTCTTCAAATCATTAGACACATTTTATTTGGAAAATAGAGCCAGTGTAAGCATAATGTGACATTTGCAGTTTTATATATTAAAGGGTTCCAACTTAATAACTAAATAACCAAAGTCTTCCTTGGACTTTATGGCATGGATCTCTACAACCCGAAATTGACAAAATTGGTGCTGACCAACAGTAAGACAAAGGGTTATAGTATTTTCTCTCTAACTAAACAATTTAATCTGACTTTTTATGGAGATTTGCTAACCATTGTTGAATTATACTTTAACTCGATGAAAAACATAGTTGATGCTACTCTGGAAATATGGTCACTCCTAACCTCAACATCATGGCTAATGTGCAGAATTAGGACAGTTTCCGTAAGCATGCTTGCATTACACCCATCATTTGGTTTATTTCTTCTTTTTTAACAGTAATCATAATTTTATTATTTCACAATAAAACATGCTATTTAAAGTAGAACAAGAAATTAAACAAATATTTCACTCTACTGTTACGGCTATTGGATTTAATTTATTTATTTTTTATTGTTAAATCCAAATTTGTCATTTAGGGTTTAATATTTATTCATTAATTGGGAGATTTTTTCCAGAAAATTCAGGTTGACCTGGGTTCTAGTTGTAAACAGGCTCACCTTGACATGGTTACCTCTTTATCTGACCTTGCTTTAGATTGATAAACAGGTCTTTAATACTATTGGTTAATTTCAAGGACAACTTTTTATTTTTAGTAATTAGTGGCTGATTTTTCTTCTGGTTCATTCGTTCAGTATATGACTTGGTGAAGGTAGCTTCTTTCTATGACCTTCCAGAATCACATGATTCCTTTTTGTTTACGAGGGAATTACATATATATAGCTGTGTTTTGGAAGCTAACATTAGTAGAATCTCTGGGCTTTAAGATATTAGTTGTGTAATTCATGTTTGAGTGTTAATATTAATTATTTTGTTCTGGACTTTGTGTCAATTCATTGAAGAAAGAGGATTTATTATTTATTTGGAGGAGAAAACATGTGCTCATATTTCATTTGGATGATAATTAAACAAGAACTGCATCACGTGACATTGTCAGCCATTTTGGATTACATCGTCAAGATTCGAACCTGGAACTATTAGAACATTTATTTATCAGGACTCTCGCAATTCTATTATTGGATTATTTTTTCTGAATTCTATATTGGATTAATGTTGGATTTGAGTTTATTTATTTTTATGAAAATAATTGTACTTAATAAATTCATTGTTCAATTTATACAAGCTTGTTAGTTTTCACTCTTACTGTGTTGCTGCTTATTCGAGCCTAAGCACGTAACATAGAATTGGGTACTCGTCCGGGATTTAAATAAATTAGAATTTAAATTTGAATTTCCCCTAGCTTTTGAAAATTTTAAATCTTTAGTGAGACTGACACACTTGTATCAAAATGACATCTAAGGTAGAAATATTTCTTTCTAATCCTACCCAGGAGCAATTAGATCTTTTCAAAAAAGACGAGTTGGTTCAACTTGCCAGAAAATACGATCTTTCTGAAGTCAAGGTTTCTTTAACGAAACAAGATATCAAAAAGATTTTGGTCCAGTATTTGGTAGAACAGGATGTTTTGGAACAAAGTGCTTTGATTCCAGTCAGTAAGTCTACACCAGACTCTGACATTAAACTAAAGGAATTAGAATTAAAATTCAAGATTTTAATTAGAGTTAAAGAAGCTGGAATTTCAGGAAAAGGAGAAAGAGAGACAGGAAAGGGAGAAAGAAAAGCAAATTGAATTACAAAAAGAGCATATGCGGATTGATAGAGAGAGAGAGAGGAGAAAGAAAGACAATTACAATCTGAAAAAGATGAGAGAGAGAGAGGGAATTAAAGTTTAAGAAACTGGAATTTCAGGAAAGGGATAAAGAAAGACAATTACAATTTGAAAAAGAGGAGAGAGAGAGAGAGACAGGAAAGGGAGAAAAAAAGACAATTACAATTTGAAAAAGAATAGAGAGAGAGAGACAGGAAAGGGAGAAGGAAAAACAATTACAATATGAAACTAGAATGAAAGAAATGGAGCTGGCAAGTGAGAATCACCTTCATACTTCAAATCAAAATTTTGATTTAGTAAGGAATATTAGATTAGTGCCCCCTTTCAAAGAAAAAGAAGTAAACAAATATTTTATTCTTTTTGAAAAAGTTGCAGAAAATTTAAAGTGGCCAAGAGAGAATTGGACTCAGTTACTACAATGTGTAATTACTGGTAAGGCTAGTGAGATTTACACTTCACTGTCTGTTCAGCAAAGCAGTGACTATGATGTAGTTAAAGAAAGCATTTTAAGAGGTTATGAGTTAGTTCCTGAAGCTTATCGAAAAAAATCAGAAATTACAGAAAAGAAGCTGGACAAACTCATGTCGAATTTGTTAGACAAAAAGAGCAGTTGTTTGATAGATGGTGTTTAGCCAAGAAAGTCGAGCAAGATTATCAAAATCTCAAGCAAATTATATTAATTGAAGAGTTCAAAAACTGTGTTCATAGTGATGTTAAAACTTATCTTGAGGAGCATCAGATTGAAACCTTGGAAAATGCTGCTCGAGCTGCTGATGAATATTCTTTGACACATAAAGTTCCTTTTGTTAACAAGACTTCTACTCAACAATTTAATCGCAGAAAAGTATTTCTGCCTAATTCAAGCCCTTCTAAAACTCAAACTAACACAACTTTCAAAAATCAGACTTCAGAGAAGTTTGATTCTGGATCCTTGTCTCTTCCGACGTGTAACTTTTGCAAGAAAAAAGGACACATTATTTCTGATTGCTACAAATTGAAAAATAGGCATCAGAATCAAGATAGACCTGTTCCAAATGCTCTTATTTCCAAGAGGTCAAGGTCACAGTCATGTATTGAAAGCAATACAATTGTTGGGTCTAATAAATCCCAGTCTGATTTTGATATGGAGAATTATGAACCATTCATATCGAAGGGTTCTATATCACTCTTGGGTGATTCAGCCATTCCCACCCCTATTAAAATTTTAAGGGACACAGGAGCTTCTCAGAGTCTTTTATTGTCAGGTATTTTGCCTTTTTCTGAGAAGTCTTCTTCTAATGAAAGTGTTCTTGTTCAAGGAGTAGAGTGCGACGTTGTTAATGTTCCTCTCCATTGTGTAAATTTGACATCAGACTTGGTATCAGGACCTGTGACAATCGGAACAGTCTCGGTTTTACCTGTTGAGGGAATAGATTTATTGCTAGGCAACGATTTAGCTGGGGACAAGGTTGTGGTTAATCCACTTGTAACTGACAAGCCTAATTGGATCAGAAAGTTGATCCAATTCAAAAAGAAATCCCTGATATATTTCAAGCTTGAGCAGTTACTAGAGCTATGGTAAAGAAAGCTCTTGAGAATGAAGTTGAAAAGGGCAGTATTCCCTTCGTTGACACATGCACGGGTCAGGTTTATGTTATTGTTTGCAGTATTCCCTTATCTGACACCTGCGTGGGTCAGGCTTATGTTGAAAAAGCCAGTATTCCTTCAACTGACGCTTGTAAAGGTCAGGTTTTTGATGAGGTCACTTTTACTCTTGGTTTAGAGCAATCAGAAGGTATTGATCATAGTGATCCTCTTTTGACAACTCATTCTCTTTATTCTAATCAGGGTGATGATCTTGAGAATGGTGTTATAGCAGGCAGTATTCCTTCAACTGGCACTTGTATAGGTCAGGTTTTTGATGAGGTCACTTTTCTTTTTGGGTTAGATCGATCAGAAGGTATTGATCATAGTGATTCTCTTTTAACAACTCATTCTCTTAATCAGGGTGATAAACGACAGTTACTTGTCATTGAACAGGTAAAAGATCCTGAGATCTCTTGTTTGTTTCAAAGGGTCATAAATGAGACTGAAGTCACTGAAGTTCCTGTATGTTATATCATTAAAAATGGAATTCTTATGAGAAAATGGAGACCTCCCGAGATACCTGTTGGTGACGAGTGGTCAGTGAACTATCAAATAGTAGTTCCAGAACCTTACAGACAGGAAATACTTAATCTGGCCCATGAAACTCCTTTGGTTGGTCATTTAGGGATTAATAAAACGTATCACAAGATCTTGACTCAATTCTATTGGCCAAAAATCAAAAGTGATGTTGCCAACTACTGTAGATCTTGTCATACTTGTCAAATGGTAGGAAAAACCAATCAGAAGATACCCAAGGCTCATCTGCAACCTATTCCTGCCTTTGACGAATCATTTGGTAGAATTATGGTAGATTGTGTAGATCCCTTACCTAAGACCAAGTCAAGTAATCAATTAAAGTTAAAAATGAAACTATGGTTTGAAAGAACTAAAAGGAAGAGAACTTTTGAGTCTGATAATGGAGTTGTGTTACTCTTGTTCATTCTTCTTACTTTTCTTCAAATTAGATATTACGGCCCTTACAAAGTTAAGAAGAAAATGAATTAGTTCAATTATAGTATTAGTGCTCCTGGGATCTAAATAAATTATAGGAGTACCAGTATATTGAAAGAGATAGCCATGTTAAATATGTAATTAATTTAGTTGTGCCTGTCCCACTTAGTGAAGAAATATCGTCGGATTCTACTGACATTGGAGCGACAAATTGATGGAATTAAAAAATTATGAAAAATCTAGACCAGAAACTTTCACATTTGCAAGTGCAAGAAAGAAATGAACTGAAAGTTATTATTATTATATGAGCACTTATGTCCAGATATTCTTACAAGGACAAACAAAAATTTTCATGACTTTGAAATTGAAAATTCCAAACAGCATCCATGCTGGACGAGTCCACTCAAACAGGAATTCTTGAAAAAGCAAATTCAGTATTTGCTGGAGAATGATTTTATTGAGCCCAGTAAAAGTGATTGGAGTTCACTATACATACTTGTTCCAAAACCAGATACAACTTTCCGTATGTGCACTGATTAAAGGAAGGTGAACAGAGTGACAAAAACAGATTCATTCCCATTACCAAGAATTGACTATTGATAAATTGGGAATGCCAAGTATGTCACCAAATTTTGACCTACTGAAAGGATTTTGGCAGATTCCACTACTGAAAGAGCAAAGGAAAACTTAACATTGTGACTCCAAATGGACTTGACCAATTTAAAGAAAGTCCAATTCAACGTCTCACAAAAATGATCATCTCTGGTCTAGAAAATTGTGACGTCATCATCTACAACGACACCTGGAGAGAACATCTAGCAACAATTAGAAAATTTTTTGACAGACTCACTAATGCATGTCTGACTGTTAATTTATTTAAAAGGGAGTTCTGCCCTGCTAGAGTGTTTTTGTTTTTTTTAGGACATTTTGTGGGAAATGGACAAGTTAAAAGGTTGAGGTTATTTCTTGATAATATAATTGCAGACGTTTTTTCTGTGTATAACAATTTATTATATTGTGTAATTTATACTAATTCTTTTAACATCAGATGTAAATTGGTTTGTGATAAAAAGAAAGTTTTATCATATAAACCTTTCTTTTTATTTTATGGAGGAAGGTGTTACGGCTATTGGATTTAATTTATTTATTTTTTATTGTTAAATCCAAATTTGTCATTTAGGGTTTAATATTTATTCATTAATTGGGAGATTTTTTCCAGAAAATTCAGGTTGACCTGGGTTCTAGTTGTAAACAGGCTCACCTTGACTTGGTTACCTCTTTATCTGACCTTGCTTTAGATTGATAAACAGGTCTTTAATACTATTGGTTAATTTCAAGGACAACTTTTTATTTTTAGTAATTAGTGGCTGATTTTTCTTCTGGTTCATTCGTTCAGTATATGACTTGGTGAAGGTAGCTTCTTTCTATGACCTTCCAGAATCACATGATTCCTTTTTGTTTACGAGGGAATTACATATATATAGCTGTGTTTTGGAAGCTAACATTAGTAGAATCTCTGGGCTTTAAGATATTAGTTGTGTAATTCATGTTTGAGTGTTAATATTAATTATTTTGTTCTGGACTTTGTGTCAATTCATTGAAGAAAGAGGATTTATTATTTATTTGGTGGAGAAAACATGTGCTCATAATTCATTTGGATGCCATTTTGGATTACATCATCAAGATTCCAACCTGGAACTATTAGAACATTTATTTATCAGGACTCTCGCAATTCTATTATTGGATTATTTTTTGTGAATTTTATATTGGATTAATGTTGGATTTGATTGTCTAAAACTGTAAGCTTATTTATTTTTATGAAAATAATTGTACTTAATAAATTCATTGTTCAATTTATACAAGCTTGTTAGTTTTCACTCTTTCTGTGTTGCTGCTTATTCGAGCCTAAGCACGTAACACTACTAAATTGTTGATGCAAAATAAACAGGATTACATTATTTTATTATATATATATATATATATATATATATATATATATATATAGAGAGAGAGAGAGAGAGAGAGAGAGAGAGAGAGAGAGAGAGAGAGAGAGAGAGAGACTTGATATCATCTACAGATCTCTATGCAGATGACACAACATTATCAGACATCCAAAACACAAAGCATGAACTCGAAATTTCTTTATAGAATGCATTAAACAAGCTGGAAAACTGGTGCACATGCAATGACATGGTAGTAAATACTGGTAAAACTAAAATATTACTTATCTCAACAAGGAAAAAAAGGAAAATCTTGATAGCAATGAACTATGTCTGACATGGAAGCAGTCCCGGATTACCCATTAGGCAGAGTAGGCAACTGCCTATGGACCCCGCGACTTTTATGGGCCCCATCAGGGGCCTCCATGAGACAGTGACGGTGGGTCTGGGGCCCCAAAAGTTTGACTGCCTATGGGCCTCCGCGGTGCTTAATCCGGCGCTGCATGGAAGGATAAAAATTTGCAAATGGTCTGTCACGACAGACTACTTGGTGTTTTGGTAGATAATAATCTATCATGGACTGATCATATCAAACATATCAGTAAAAAGGTCAATTCAAGTTTATGGCTTCTCAGTAGGATAAGACATTTTCTCCCTGAAAGGCACAGAAAACTATTTTATAACAGTTACATACAATCGTATTTAGACTACTGTAATAAAGTATGGGGTAATTCAAATGATAAAAACATATCAAAGTTGTAAAATCTTCAGAAAAGAGCATTTAGGCTAATATCAAACCAGAAAGAAAGCAAGGAAAATTTAGCTGATAAGTTAAAAATATTACCTATTAAAGACCGAATCTGTTTAAGTGTTTAAGAAAAGCCAAATTAATGTACAGGATATCCAATAATAGTGCTCCTGAATATTTACAATCCCTATTTCAGTATAGGCTGCCTGGTGATACACCCCACCTGCAATCAATATCTACAAAACAGTATAAAATTCCCAAACCAAATAAGGAATTATTCAAGAAAAGTTTCCAATACTCTGGAACTTTGCTCTGGAATTATAGTATTCCAGTTGAGATTAGAAATGCCCACTCTATTTCCATCTTCCAAACCCAATATATCCAGTGGCTTCTGAGATGCTGCTGATTTAAATAAATTCCTTGTATGAGGGCCTCAAGGTAGATTAGTTCTTAGCTAATTGTGTTACCCTCTTTAAATAAAGTCATTATTATTATTATTATTATTATTATTATTATTATTATTATTATTATTATTATTATAACAACACAATCATGTGTACTAATGGGATTTTGTTACCTTAAATACACATTTGAACTGCTCAAAGTACATGGGACACAATGAGATGATCATCTTTAAAAACAGATTTAAATGTCACATTTAAATCCTGGACTAAACTAAATAATATTTTACATGGTCCAATTCAGCTTGGAAGATGACCCCAAATCAGCCAGAAATCTAGGCCTAATCAGTTAGTAGTTTGTACTGAATCAGCCTGGTCAGAGTTTGAGAGTAATTACCACCTTAATGAATAATGTTAGTACAGTATAATAAATATATCAATTAAGAAAGTTAACAGTAACATTTGTTTTAAAAAATCTCGTGGTATTCCAGTATGTTTTAAAAGAAATCTAACAAGTTTATATGAATACACAGATTTTCAATCATACATTATTTATTTTTCTATTATTGACATTACACAAACAAGATGAATGCAGAATGGGAAGGAAGGATTTATTATACAATGGGTGGAAAACAGTTTTAAACATCAGTGCGGAAAGAAAAATACATCTTCATCCGATGTAGTTACATACAAAATCAAAGGTGCATAATAAATGGATGTTTGAAACATGTCTTTAATCTTATTTCATTTGGTAGATAATTTCTTGCTTTTCAAAGAAAGAGGGGGGGGGGGGGGGGGAAGAGTAAAGAAATTGAGGATTGTTTACAATATAGATACCAGAATTCAACAATGGTATAAAGTTAGGATTTCAAAACGAATACTTTTTGCTTCCAATATGGAAACAGTTTTGCAGTATAACTTTCAGAGATGAGCACCGATGGAAAACAACAGCAAAATTTTCCACATTACTCAGTACCAAGCGTATGATCATTTTTAAGAGAATCGAAAAAGCTCTATTTGACAATCTGAACCCTCTATTTACTTAAAAATGACTGCAATTACTTAACAGTACAGTTAATAGTACGTTTGGTAAAATTAATTACATTTATTTGAACATTGACGAATTCAAATAAGTTGCACATGGGACTCTTAAATTTTGTCAAAATGGGTTAAGAACAAAAATATTTATATCAGAATTACAAATCATATCTCATGCATTTTATATGCAGTCAAATCAATTGTAAACACTTCCGTAAATGAACCTGTGATACCAACAATATTAATTTTTTTAACAAGTGTTCTTGTTTTAGTAGATGTCTGATGAAAAGTAGGATCTCAGCAAATTTGACAATTATTTTTATATTACTGAATATTTATACGAACTTACTGAAGTTTACCAAATGATCTAGAAGGATTATACACCTAGATATGATGACATTTGCACCATTACATTGGAATGACAAGCATAATAAAATGGAATTAAGTGCAGCATGTAATTAAAACTAATGGAGTAAAGCCATCACCTAATCAAGATGTATTTCAGTTTTTTTAACCCAGATTTGTTTCAATTAAAAAGGGTACTCGCTGATATAACTTAGATATTACTAAATAAAAAGCATGATTGAAGATTAAATTTCATTGAAAATAAATCGTTAGAAAACAGTTACAGTGATCGGTCTGCTTTTGATAGATGAAGACAAAATTTATGAGGGAAATTAGGAAACTATAAATAAATCTGTTATATGATGTAATAGTCAGGGCTGCATGAATTTCTTACCATCTTGGACACCACACAGATGACTATATCATCTTGTGTTTTGTAACTTTCAGAGGGGGCCCCGAGTGGCCGAGTGGTCTAAAGCACTGTCCGTTACGGACCACTGCCATCTCACCTCTGTCTGCGTGTGTTCGAGTCAAAGATTCGGCAAATGTAGTTATGTGAGAAATCGTGCCAGTAGTTTCTCGTGGGTCGGTGGTTCTTTCCAGGGTTTGTCCAGGTTCTTCCTCCACCAATAATACTGGCCACCATGTATAGCCTATATTGTGCTGAAAAATGGCGTTAAACCATAAAAAAAACCAAAAACAAACTTTCAGAGTAATAAGTCCTCTATAATGCCTGATAATGGTGACAGTACTAAACAATAACTGCAGACAGCGATTCATCAGTGATCGTTAATAATAGTCCAACATGAAGGACAAAGTTGGCAAAAATAGGGAAAAGTTTGTGTTAAAAGTTTTAATGCTCATTTTTAGCTAATATACATGCTTATTTTCATATCAGATTATTTATATGATCATGAAATATTATTTAAAGTTGATGCAAATATTAAAGCTTATTTGGTTTCACCATATACGCTGACAATGGCACCCTCAGAGATAGGTTACATAAAAAAATGTGCAACATCTTTCACAACAAATGTCTACTTTTCATACCATATATATTCAATTATAAGTTATGTCAAACTGCAAAACAAAGATGAACTTGATCTGCCATAGCGTAAAGCACATGCAGATCAGGATTAATGTTGTTTGTTCTACTTATTACTTCTAACAACCTGCACAGACCCAGATCTGCCATTGCATATTGTGCAGACAGGTCTGAGTTTGGAGTTTGCAGTTGGACTCTGCTTATAAACAAGTATATATGGTATATCAGTATGATGAAATATTGGATAAAGAATGAACATTAGTAATTGACCTGGATGCATCCACTGAGTCATTTGTTTTAAATTGGGGTACGGAAATCCAATGTTCAAGTGTTTTTCAAGGTTCATGTGTGAATTTTGGACATTAATTCCACATATAGTAAGTTAATTTCAGGTTTTTATGATTATCACACTAGTACCATAATCGACTGCAGAACAAGATATTTTTTTCTTTCTTCCCACCTTCTTCTTTTAAGGAAAATGGACAGGAAACTTTTACTACTAATTAATAATACATGTAATAATGCTTATAATGATTTTGTACTGAAACAACATGGGTGGAGGTAATATTGTGAAATAGATTTCCAAGCAGCGTAAACTTCATCTTTTGGGCATGTTTAGATGAATTGAATAGTTCACCCAAACACCCTGAGCATGGACCCCATAAGTATTTGGATTTTCTAACATATATGTATCGTCAAAAAACTGACAAAAGAACGGATTGCTTCCTATTTTATAACAACATAAATGTATCATCAAACAACTGACAAAAGAGTGAATTGCTTCTCATTTTCTTAACAACATATATGTATTGTCAAAAAAATGACAAAAGAGTGGATTGCTTCCTATTTTCATAACAACATAAATGTATTATCAAAAAACTGACAAAAGAGCGAATTGCTTCCTATTTTCTTAACAACATAAATGTATCATCAATAAGCTGACAAAAGAGCAGATTGCTTCCCATTTTCATAACAACATATTTGTATCATCAAAAAGCTGACAAAAGAGCAGATTGCTTCCCATTTTCATAACATATATGTAGACATTCCTTGACGATGCTTTTTGATGGACACTGTTTGGATAGTATGAAACTAATTATCGGTTATAATTGATGAACACATTTTGGCTTTGAATTGTTGAAATTCAACACATGATTGTTTTGTCAACTTTACTTCTAATGAGCCAAGTCATGTTTCTTAATGACATTCTGTTTCATACTTTTTTATTTTAAAATTGAATATAGCTTTAAATAGTGGTCACTATTTTGGTTTCTTTGGTTCTTTGGTCTTTTGGTTTATTTGTTTCTGCTTGCTCTATGCTATAGAGATTTCTATACTTAAAAACACCAAACTTGAATCTAATATGTTTCAAACTAATGATGCCATTTGATCATAGACATAGGGAACCATAATTCCAATAATTCATGGAAGTAACAAACAGATTTATTATGATACAGCTTAAATTGATATTATTATAATATATGAATAAACAAAGAATTTGGTTCCTTAAGGTACTTTTGTTACCAAGAACACAAGATCACATCAGGTTCTATTACTGTTGCTGTTTAAAATGTAATTTGTCTTGTGTAAACAAGAACCAACTTATATAACTAATTTTGGTTTGTATTATAATTTTTTTTAGAATCTGCTATACAGAGACATCCAAACTAAATCACAACAAAAATTATGAGTGCTGAGGGTCAGTCAGAAACCATGAGCCATAACTAAAAGGCCTCAGTTGCAATGGAAAAGTGGACCACTAAATGTTGGTATCATCCTTGTGTGCTTGGTACTTAGCACTCCAATGTGGAGCAAGGATGGAATGGATTACCTTTACACTAAAACATGTGATAAAGCTTGTGTACTCTACTTGATTACTGTATAAATACATACTCAGTATAACCAAACACTAAACCAGTCATGATCACTTAGCAGCTTTATAGGTTCTAAAAGGCATGCCAGTTGTGGTCACAAAGCAGCTTTATATTTTCAAAAAGGCATGACTATTACTATTACCTTTACACCAAAACATGTGAATTAATGAAAAATGTTGTGAACTGTCCTTGATTACTGTAAAAATACGTACTCAATATAATCAAGTACCCTAAACCAGTCATGGTCACTAAGCAGCTTTATATTTTCAAAAAGGCATGACTATTATCTTAACGAGTTTGACTATCTTAAAACTTGTATAAGTTTTGTTCTTTGCAGTGTGCACACAATAACCCATCAGATTATTTCTTTAATGCAAATTAATTTCAAATTTGGGAGTAAAATACCAGATTTATTACATTCTTATTGATTGTTCTGACACTTGCTGTAAATTGGATGAAAGTTTTTTACTTTAGATTTTCATACCAACCGTCCACATATCTTAATGCAAATACTGCAACTGTTTCCATTCAACAACTTGTACACACCATCTACATGTCCTAACCATAGCATCTATTTACAAGACTAGACCTATATGTTGATCACCATGTTTTGACATTTTTATGTTAACATTTTGTTTTAGTAGGCAAGTCAAATTTTATGTTATTTTTCCAAACGTTTTACATTTTAATATATGAAGGAAATATCTAAGTTTTCTGCAATTTGAAGCCCTTTTTGGTGGCAAATATTAACTTGAAAAATGTTCCAGCACACTTACATGTTGTGTATTGTCAGTAACCACTATTTTTGCACAAGTTTGACATTAAATTTTTAAAATAAAATATTAATAAGGTCATGTTACTTTTTTCAGAGTATCTAAAGAAGCATCCACCAAGACCAAAGTTGGTAAGAATTAAAGAATTGTTTGGTTTTTAGCTCTACTGGTAATGGACTAGAAGAACTTAAATGTACAAGATTGTTTTGTATCCATCTATCTGTTAGCACAAGTTTGTTATTACTACTGATCCTAAACTATCTCATGGATTGCATGGAACTGCATACACGGCACCCCGACAAAAGTGTGTCGATAATTGAGTGCCAGACAAAAGAGCACAATACCAAAAGCGCGCCGACAAATGAGCGCCAGACAAAATACTTAAATAGGAATTTGTTACTATATATACATGTCCAACAGATTCTTTGATTGCAAATCTATTTGTACCAACATTGTACAAACATCTCTACTTGATCTCTACTCTACTTGTTATTATAGTTTAATTGGCACTCTTTTGGTATTGAGTACTTTTGTCTTTTATACTATATAACTATTTTATATCTTATACTTGATAGTACAGTTGCAAACATATTTATTTTGCTCAACAATGTTTTCTTTATTTTTTATCTAAAACTTCTACCATTTGAAAACTTGTCTACTTGTTAGTATAACTCTACTTGTTTGTATAGCTCTACTTGTTTGTATAATTTAATTGGCGCTCTTTTGTCGGCGCTCTTTTGTCTTGTGCTAATTTATCGGCACGCTTTTGTCATGTGCTGTTTTGTCAGGTCACCTGTACACACACTTTCATTCATGGTTTAGTTGGTCCTCAATGAGAGGTAGAGATCTTGTACATGTGTTCTTTTGGAGGAAATTTTTTGAGGAAGGGGTTGATGTTCACTGTATAATGTAGAAATTTTGATGAAGAAATGCTTTAGTAGGAACAAAAAGTACAAATACTGGATGCATTATACACTAATATAGTTGTCTTGACAATCAGCATTGATTTCTTATGTTTTACATTTTCATTTTCATGAATAAAGTAAAATAACAAATCAGATTTTGTTCTCATTTCATACATGTATATAAAGATTTATTTTAATATTTTTCAAGAATCCACTGCAAAACTGTCACATATATCTGCTATACTTACAGTATGTTAACATAGTTTTACAGGATGCTTTTGTTTTGATGTTCATGTGCAAACTGCCATTATCACATTGTCTAAGAATAATATATAAACAATCAATAAACTTCAGTTTTGTAAATTTTAAAGACTTAATCACAATTTTCTTACATCCAGTGAATATACTATAAATTTATTGTAATTATATTGTATAGGGATGTAGCTTGTAGAAACTATTTCTGGTAGTATTTCCTTTTGTAGTTCAACATAATAGCAATGGAGTTTAAATTACATTCATTATCTTATGTACTGTTTATATCAATCCGACCAAACATAAACAAAACTCATAAATTTAGGCCTTTTTCCCCTCGTAGAGCAACTTTATACAGTTACAAGTAAACTTTAATTTTGTATTCTTTTTCACATCTAATCAAAACAACCTTTTCCATCATGTACATGTATCTACAGTGTCTGCATGCTTATGGGTTTTATGATTTAATCCAGCATGCACTAATCTCTGTCACCGGTTCCCCCAGATACTATTAAGAGGAATGTTAAAAAATGGTACATTTTGTGTTCATATAAAGGAAGTGTGATACAGCAGACTGCATGAATATCAGATTGAAAGGGTACCACTAAACTAAGCAAGTACATGTAATAATGGTATACATGACAAATCTTTGTGTTATACATGTAAGTATAAAAAATGAATAGGATCTGAATTGTTGTTTTAATATCCCCCGTCCAATGAAGTCAGGAGATGAAATAGAAATGGATTCCATTCATCTGTCTTTCCAGTGTTAGTTTCTCAGTAAGTCCATCTGCAAATCCATCTATCATACTTTTATTTCTGCACCTCAAGAGAGTTATCTCTTCAATACCTGTTTATATGTTAGACAAGGCCGATAAGGCCTTTTTAATCACAATACATGTACTTCAGTTTTAGTACTTTTAGTGTTTTTGTTCATTTTCTGTCCAGCCATTCATTATCCATGCTTTCATTTTCAGAGCAGATTCCAAAACTTTACCACACTGTATCAAGTATTCACACTTCTTCAGATTCGTTATTTTTACAGCTTTTTGATCATGTATCAGTCATGTGCACTTTCATGTGCACTGAGTATTATATCAGTCAACATTTTACAGTGTAGAACTATAGGCTTTACAGTGTAGAACTATAGGCTTTACAGTGTAGAACTATAGGCTTTACAGTGTAGAACTATAGGCTTTACAGATTTTCCATATGATACCATTACATCAGAGTTCACTAGAGAATTTCAAGATTAGGAGTCCAGGACTCAATACTCTTAGAATTCTAGAGTGCCATGCATTTTTCCATGTGTCATATCTTCAGTCTTTAGATTGTTACGTATATCTGATTTAACTTGTATTTATTTTACTTAAATTAATTGTTTGTTTGTCAGTTTTAATTTATTTTAGAATTCTATTACATGCTACTATAATATAATGTTCTTTAAGTTATTTGGAAATTTTTCCAGAAATTAAGTTTATCACTGATTTGTCATTCATTATGGCCATGATGACAGTAGTTATTTGCTAATCGATCCTGATATTAACATAGGGGTTTTGCTGGAAGATTTATTATGATGTCCAGTTCATCCAGAATGAAACTTGAACTGATCTGACATCCAATATAGCTACCAACAGAAACCATCTTGAAAATCTTTGTTCTGCTACACCATCTTGATGGAAAATCATATCAACACTAGGTTTTCACCAGATGGTGTTGTTGGTCCTAAATGAAAACCATGACAAACTAACTTCCAAAGTAGTTACCTTGGCAGCCATCTCTTGTTTTCTATTACCCCCATAGATTCAGTGGTGACAATACTAGCAAAATCCACCTCAGAAAATCACACCAGTTATCATTTGTTCTGCTCTACCACTAGTACTGGGGCCCAGAGTGGCCGAGTGGTCTAAAGCACTTTCCGTTATGGATCACTGCCGTCTCACCTCTGTCTTTGTGGGTTTGAGTCTAAGATTCTGCTAATATAATTATGTGAGAAAGCTTGCCAGTAGCTTCTCGTGGGTCGTGGTTCTTTCCGGGGGTTGTCCCGGGTTCTTCCTTCACCAAATACTGGCTGCCATGTATAGCCTATCGTGTGCTGAAAAAATGGAGATAAACCCTAAAAAAAAATAAATAAAACAATAACGTGGCATCCATTTTGAAAATCCTTTTTTAACTACACATAAATAAATGTAGTTATATGGTCATAAGTTGTTCACATCTTATGGTATCGAGTTGGACCTGAGTGAAAATGATGCTGATCCGACATTCCCGATAACCATCATGATGGCCATATTGAAAATCCTATTGATATAATCCTGAATTGATGATCATATCAATATGCAATTTTCAGCAAAAGACTTCTTTTGACATCTGCTTGATATGGCTACCATAACAACCATCTTGAATATCTGGTTATTGCTACTCCTTCTGAATGGATGGTTATATTGGTATGGGATTTGCACCCAAAGACTTGTTATAATGTTAGGTTTGTCCTAAATGAAGATGGTAGTGATCTTATGGCTACCACACAGGCTCATTTGAAAATCTTGTGGTTTAGGAATATCAAAGGGGGGTTTGTAAACTCAGCAGTTCAGATGAAAGAAATGGTCTTATCTAGAATTTCAGAAAATTCTTTTTGGAAAGCACTTTAAAAACATACTTATTAAAGTGGTCACCTGTAAGAGAGGCCACCTCTGAATAAAGGTTTCTTATCATAGGATCAGAATAGTATATTTGTACCATTTTGTTCCATCTAACTTGTATATCAGAGTTTAAGTTATAATCGGGTCTTACTTCATCCTATCTGTCTACATGATATTAGAGCAGGGTCCTACTTCATCCTATCTGTCTACATGATATTAGAGCAATGTCCTTGTAAAATAAGTCTTTAAAAAAAAAAAAAAGAGACAGGTAGGGAGTTCTTTGTTTTCTTTTGTAAACAAATGGCCAATTATACCCTTTTCTTTTGGATCCCATCATGCACTGATTACATATACTTTTACATATCTCTGGAATATTTATCTTTCATTCTCTGGTGTTACATTCACAAATAAATTATAGATATCATATATGGGTACTTGGGTGAACTTGTAAAAAACAGTGAGGGATAGCTATTTGCAAGCAGTTCACAGTAAGATCTTTTGATTTCCAGAGTCTTAACTATATGCTGTGTCTGTCTTTTTTCAGATTTCATTAAACAGTGCAGACGAAATCAAGAAATGGCTTCCCAGCATTAAGACAGATATTGATTTCTGTTTAAAGGTGCAGTATTTCCTGTCCTATTTGTCTCACTCACTTTGAAACCTATTTCAAGTTATAGTAACTAGTGTGATTAGTACAGTCAAACCTGTCTACATAGATCAGTTGTGGGACTGTAGGAAATACCTTATGTGGAGGTAAGTAAATATACAGGTTTTATATGGGCTTTGTTAAAAAATGAGACCTATTGTATCTGACCTTTATACACAGGTTGCTGTATGGTTGAGTGTGCACAATAGGGCTGGATGAACTAAAAAAAATTATGCAAGGTTAGTTGTGTCAGGCATTGAAGAACCCAATAGCACAGGCAAACAAATAATGTGGTCCATCTTTGAAACTAGTATTTGTTTTTCACTGCATGAAACTTTGTCTGGCATCCCCTGACATCGCTTGTTAGACCTGCTAAAACATAATTTTGATGTTTTAATGTGTTCAGAATGCAGATAGGCATGTATTGATTAGTCAGTGTTTGTAAATCTGTAGATTGGAATATGTCAGGTTGTTGAAGCATCTTGGAGAATATCAGGAAGCAACAGAAAGAGCAAGAACACAGCAGGCTATCAAGAGCATTGGGTGTTAGGGAAGAACAGAGCATGCTATCAAGAACATTGGGTGTTGGGGAAGAACAGATCAGGCTATCAGGAACATTGGGTGTTTGGGAAGAACAGATCAGGCTATCAAGAACATTGGGTGTTTGGGAAGAACAGATCAGGCTATCAAGAACATTGGGTTTTGGGGAAGAACGGAGTGGCTATCAAGAACATTGGGTGTTGGGGAAGAACAGATCAGGCTATCAAGAACATTGGGTGTGGGGAAAGAACAGAGTGGCTATCGAGAACATTGGTTGTTTGGGAAGAACAGAACATTCTATCAAGAACTTTGGGTGTTGGGGAAAAACAGAGCAAGCTATCAAGATCATTCAGTATTGAGGAAGAACAGAGTGGCTATCAAGAACATTGGTTGTTGCAAAAGAACAAGGCATGCGTTCAAGAACATTGGGTGTTGGGGAAGAACAGAGCAGGCTATCAAGAACATTGGGTGTTGGGAAAGAAAAGAGCATGCTTACAAGAACATTGGGTTTTAGGGAAGAACAGAGTGGCTATCAAGAACATTGGGTTATTGGGGAAGAACAGATCAGACTGTCAAGAACATTGGGTTTTGGGGAAGAACAGAGTGGCTATCAAGAACATTGGGTGTTGGGGAAGAACCACACATTCATTCAAGAACATTGGGTGTTGGGGAAGAACAGATCAGGCTATCAAAAATATTGGGTCTTGAGGAAGAACAGATCCGGCTGTCAATAACATTGGGTGTTAGGGGGAGAACACAGCAGGCTATCAAGAACATTGTGTTTTTTGGGAAGAAGCAAATGAGATACTATTCCAGTTTGCGTGGACAAAAAGGCAGTCAGTCAATGGTGAGGACTTTGAAACCAAGCCACACAAAATGGAATCGACTATTAAAACCCCCAAGACATTTTAACTTAAAATTTGCATTAAATTGCATCCAAAGAGTATATTGACAGTAATAACAGAGAATGCATTAGATGCACACTAGGTCAGGTAGTGTTCAACATCAGTGAAGATATCTGAAAAATATATGTAAGGAATGATTAATTTAGAGGAAAGATCTGGACAATAGTTAATGGAGTTTCAGTTAAAAAATGATAACCTGAAACAGAACATTTTACGGCATGGAAGCTGAATAGTATTTAAGAAAGAACAGATTGCTGGATTACAGACTCACATTGGTGTTTTTAGAATATAGGCCAAGGAGCAGGAACAGTATTTGAAAGAACATCCAAATTACTTATGAACTAGAAGATAAGGATATTGGGGAATTAGTTAATACAGTTATGGTGACAGTGGTGGAATTACTCAGAAGTATTTAGGAATGAAGATCTCTTTTGAGGATGTAAACATCATTCATTGCTGTAATAGCAGTTGTGAACTCACAGCAGTTGGAATTTGATGAAGTGCCCACCTTAAAGACCATCATGACCAAGCTACATTCACAACTTTCAGTATCTAGTCTCTTTAGTGACAGGTTGACAGAATTTTTCAGGGTCCGTAGGGAGCCTAAAAAACCTAAAGAAAAGCCTAAGATTTTATTTTAGCCTAAAAAACCTTAAAAAAAGACTAAATTTTTATAAGAATCCTTAGAAATTAAAAGAAAACCTTAAAATTCTTCAACACGAGTCAGCAGTAAAAAGCTAAAAAAAAAATGTTTCTATAAGAAAAAGTCGGCACTGCACGATCGAGGAGAAAAAAACATAACCTGCACCTGAAATCAACTACAGCTGTCTTACATCCGGGTTGTCAGTAACTTGCACATCCGGTATATCCTGGCTTGCAGTAATGGTATAACGGTACCAATTGCGCAAGTCCATGTGGGTGTGGCTTAAGGTGTAGGGGTCCATACCAATCAGAAATAAATAACAACACAAGCAATGATTGGTGGATTATGTAAGAGTTGTACTTTCTGTTAGGCTTAAAAAATAGTTTAGCCTCTTGGCAACATGTGAATTTATGTTAATTCCTATACAGATCATATTTTGTATTTTTTATGATTTTTTGAAAATGTCATAGACATGACTGAAAATAGGTATGTTGTGACTAGATAACTCATACCCCTGTCTAGTTCCAGCAGAGTTATCTCTCTTAAATGCAATGGAGTACCTGGTTTTGTCATCATCAAATTGACAATCTAACATTGTTCTCTATAACAGTGTGTGAGATGCACGCTAAATTAGGATAGAAAATATATTTATCTCTCCAAATATTAGCATTGAGGTCTATGGAAAAACAATTGGTACCGTGATACCTAATGGCAAGCAAGACACGTTTCAAATGAGTTGGCTGTCGAATCCGCAGTACACACCTTGGTTGGAAAAAGATGAAGATGTGTTTTCTGCTAAATGTAAATTATCGTTTAGTATTAAGAGATTGGGTGAAAGCGGCTTACGAATACACGCAAGAGGAATAAAACATCAAGCGAATGAAAAGAGTGCATCCTCCACATTCGACTTGAAGAAAATCTTGACTGTGAGTATAACTATTCATTATCTATTTTTTTTCCGTCTTAACTATTGCTTCAAAAATAATTTTAATTTTGCAGAAATTACATTGAATTTGAAGCCGGTCAGACAAAGTAGTTACAAGTGTTTTTAAAGGGAAACAACTGCATCATAACTGTAACAATAAGCTTACCTCCCCTAATTTCTAATTTTAAAATTTATATATAATTAGTCAAGATGTTTACCTTTTATTACTTTTATATGGTGGGATCCATATAAATTAATAATGCATGAAAAAGCTAGAATTAAATTACAATAAATAATATTTAATATATTCTTAATGATACATAATTAATTTCTGGGGTTTTTTCTTCTTCTTTTCTAGCATCAACAGCCTGATTCAGGAAAAGTACTGTCACCACAAACTCCGAATTCTCAACCATCCTGTTCATTGGTGTCTACTACCTCAGCATCTATGCATGATCATGTAGCAAGAGAAGACACATTGCAAGCAGAAATTATTTGGACATTGTATACAATAGATAGACACTGCAGCTTTTCATCAAATTCCGGAATAACAAAAGTATTCCAGTCCATGTTTCCTGATAGTGCCCAAAAAAAAAAAAATCAGCGTTAACTTATGATATAGAAACAATGAACAGTTTAGCTGATGACTATGCATTAAAAGCAGAACATCAGAGGAATCTTAATTTCATCGGCACATCAAATAGCTTAAGGACATCTCTGGGGAAAAAAACCTGGAAGATCAGTTGAAGCTGGACAAGCAGATCGATGATAAGCTTGAAGCATTGAAATATATATGAATTTTGCATGACATTTTGTGCAGTGTACATTGCTCTGCTTTTGTGAATATATGATGTAATCATTCAATTCTTGTTCATTAAGTTCATTTTGATCTTACCTTGCTAAGGATGTGGAAAAGAAGTTCCAAGTTGTATTATTAAAAATAATGTAAAATTGATGAGCATGCTATTATTTGTGTGCATGAAATCCTGAAAACTACAATTCTTGAACCTAAAATCTTTTCTCAAAAGCCTTAAAAAAAAACTTTAAAAAAAGCCTAAATTTTGTAGATCAGGATTTGCTACTAACCCTGACTTTTAACAAACCACCATCTCTCAGACCCAGATACAGCGAAGAGATTAGCAAGGCAACCAACAAAACTCACAGAGATGCCCCTTGAGTTCATGCCAGTAGTTCAGCTGAATTACAACTGTTGAAAATCACAGTTCTTCTGAATTAAGTGGAAGAGTCAAAAGGAGGTCAAATGTTTTCAAAGGCATTCCATGAGACCCTCCCTATTTCATATTACATATATGCCCCCTCTTATTGTTTTGTTTGTTTTTTCTGGTTTAACGCCATTTTTCAGCACAATATAGGCTATACATGGCGGCCAGTATTAATGGTGGAGGAAGAACCTGGACAAACCCCGGAAAGAACCACCAACCTATGAGAAGCTACTGGCAAGCTTTCTCACATGACTACATTTGCCGAATCTTAGACTCAAACATACGCAGACAGAGGTGAGATGGCAGTGGTCCGTAACGGACAGCACTTTAGACCACTCGGCCACTCAGGGCCCCTTCCCCTCTTATTACAGATCTCTGTAACAAGACCTAACTGAAGAAGTAAAATTGCAGTTAGGTCTCTAAAGAAAGGAAAGTCAGCTTGTATTGACAACATACCAGCAGAACTCATTTAAGCAGAAGGAGAAGAGATATTCACAGTCCTGATAACAATCTGCAACAAGATATGGCAGGCCAGAGAATGGCCCACCACATGGACTCAGTCCTTGTTTATCATGCTTCCCAAGAAAGGAAATCTACAGCTATGCCAAAAGTATGGAACAATCAGTCTGATATGTCATGCAGAAGATAATTTCTAATCTCAAGCAGAGAAAATTATTGCTGAAGAGCAGGTAGGTTTCCAAGCAGGAAGGAGCACCACAGAATAAATCTTCATTTTCAGACTCCTTAGTGAATACAGCATCAACTCAAACCTGGTTCAGGTTTTTGAGCACCTCTATGACAAAGCCACCAGTGCTGTCCTCATCAATGGCAGCAGAGGAAATTTGTTTTGAACAGCAGTTTTAGTCAAACAGGGATTTATACTGTCACCTGCACTCTTGAACAATTTCCTGGAAAGGATCACATGGAGGATGCCTTGCATGACTGCAAGGGCACTGTCAGCATCGAAGGAAGAACATTCACTAACCTTTGCTTCACATATGATATTGATGGTTTAGGAGGAGATGAAAAAGAATTAGCTGACATGGCTGGACACCTTGACACAACCTCCACAACATACAGTATGGAGATTAGCACAGAAAAAAAACCAAACTGATGTCAAGCAAAACCAATGGCATCAGCATAGAAATAAAGGTCAGTGGACAGAACTTGGAAAGAGTCGCAAACTTCAAGTACATGGGTATAATTATCACAGAAGAGGGCTCAAAACCAAAACTGCTTTGCAGGATTGCCCACACAACAGCAGCAATAACAAGACTGAGACCAATATGGAAAGATACCAACATTGCTTTTGGTTTCAAAATAAGGCTGATGCACTCATTTGTCATGTCCATCTTTCTGTATGCTTATGAAACATGGACGCTCACATCAGCTCTTTAAGATTCAAACATTCGACATGAAATGCTACCACAAAATCTTGGGCATCTCATGTATTGACCAGGTAATCAAAAAACAAGTCCACAACAGTACCCAGCGAACAATCAGATCCTATAAAGACCTGTTGACTACGGTGAAAGAGCATAAACTGAATTGGTATGATCATATCTCAAGATCATCTGGACTGTCAAAAACAAGCATGCAGGCACAGTGCAAGGATGCAGAAGAAGAGACAGACAGGAAGATAGGTGGGAAGACAACATTAAGGAGTCGGCAGGCATATGATTTGGAGATACCCAAAAGGCAGTAGAGAACAGGGAAAGATGAAGAAAATTGGTTGTATGTAAAGTCATCTGTGGTGCCCCAATCACATCTTGGGTTAGGGGATTGGTGATGATGATGATGATGATGATGAGTATGGAGAAGGATCCAATCATTCATTGCATAAAGGGGAAGATTTACCATGACAACATAGGAATCTGGCAATGGTTTCCTGGGGACTTGGTATTACATTCAGTGAACCTACAAAGCCTTGGGCCAGATTACTTTCAGCTCCAACACAGCACTTATCACTTTTGTCATCAACCTAAGCACAATCAACCACTCAGATAGCTTTCAGAAGTTCTACTGGCTGCAATGTATATCCTTTTGAGTTCTGAGAAATGGTGTTAACCCACAACAACACTTTCCATAGTAGTGAATCTCATTGTATATTATGATAGAGGGTTACTCTCAACAGGTTAAATAATTAATACATGTGAATAGGTACATATTAGAGAAGTAAAGTGCATATATTTCATTTGAGGTCCTAGCTCATCAGGATAATTATTCATGCATTAAATGGTCCTGTAATAGTAGTCATACAGACATTCACTCCAAGAATAATCACAGCCAGTGACCTCCATCCAGTAAAATCAGGCTTTTCTAGGGGGATAATGCTGCAAGAATCTGAAACAGAATTTATAAATAAAGATTTTAAAAAGAAAAGTTAACAGTTCATCTTGAGTTATCATTTACTCTGTTGTCATTGGAAAAATATTCTTTTCTGTTGTTTAATGTCTTTTATTTCCTGTCACAGAAGTCAACAGAAGCTTTTATCTGAATTTGTTTTCATCACAGTAATTACTGTTTATAATGGCTTCTGGAGACAAATAAATGCTTTGCAGATATGAGCTGTTTAATTGTTCATTACATTCTGGTTAAATTCTTTTTACATAGTCTTTTGTGACATAAACTCATTTAGCACTGTTAAGCAAAAATCCACCAAAAGACAAATAATTGTTAGTCATTTTTGTTGTCACATGTAAATCACCTAATTTAGATTTTCAAGCCATATAGCAATTTTCCTATTTTGTGTTCATTTTATGGTACTTTTTGCACCTAAACTTTAAACCCAGTTGGTACAATTAAGGAATGCCAAATTGAGGTACATGAATGAATTCTGATTGCATGTATTATTGACAGGACTAGATTTCATGCTAGTGCAACAATTTTTCAAACTGTTTTTAATTTTATGAAATTTTTGCTTTTATTAAATTTTTGCTTTTATGTCTGCAGTGAGAGCATATATAATTTGCAAATACAGATTTAGTTCTCTTTGCCTGGATTGATACTTTATGTAATAGCAAATAATGTACATTTTAACCTTTGTATTTAATGTAAAACTCAGAACAATCAACATTAAATTAATTTTAGTCCAGCATGGTCAAGGTCATTTGAAAGTGAAAACATCTGTCTGCAGGGGAGAAGGCAAGGTATATAATTCTTTGGAATTTCTTGTTTTATTCTTTAATACTGGATATTATAACATAACTGACTTTCTAAACATGTAGAAGTAAACTGAAAACTGTTTTCATTGTTAATGAACATAAAACAGTTTCTCCTATTGTCTTTCATTTTTATCTTTTTCAGACTATCTTTTGATCATTATATATATGTATTGGCAGATAATGCATAGTATAAAACTTAAAATCTAGAACCAGTCTGCCTACAAATGGGCACTTTGTAAATATCTGAGAATATTACTTTTATAATGGTTTCTCCTTAGTATACAGAGGTGTTTTTGTTAAAAACAATAATTTATTAGACATTTGTGGGATATAGGGCTGCAATTGCTGCAATTTTGCTTGATTTTTGCAACAGGATAATGATATGATGCTTCAGCACTGTGCTTGTTAGGTTTGTGGTATAAATCTTACTGTCCTTATCAAATGTGGCTCTTCTTCAGTGATTCTCAATTAATAGTAGGATATTTTCCTTTGTGTAGAATAGCTGTACTAGTATCTTTTGATCCTATGTGAAAAAAGTGTTTAAAAAACTACCTTAAGTAATTGCTTATAAGTTGAGTTCAACTGCAAACTGCACAAACCCGTATCTTCAGTCACATAATGCAAACTTCAAGGCCGATCTAGGTCTGTGCAGTTTGTTACAAATAATCAGTATAACAAGCAGCATAGACCCTTATCTGCCAGCACATTATTGTAAAATACTAAGAAATTAGGTATTATTGGTGTAAAATCTCAATAAATTAATGGCAGGGGAGATATTATTTTAAGCATTTGTCCAGCACACTTTGCTCTAGCATCAATTGTAGACTGTGCATCTGACACACTTTGAAAACTCTTCCTGAAAGTATCAATGATGAAGGCATTTGTATTTACGGATTTGTTTGAATTGTATTGGAAACCTCTGTGAACAATAAAATGGATAATACATCAATGATCTGTCTGCAGCACCTAGCTACTTTTAAATTCGTCTATGGAATGAAATTTTAAATAGATGCATTTTGATATGCACCACATTGCAATGTTGAAAATAGGCTCACTTTGGCCTTGTGTTTTTGTACAAGAAACAACCGTGTTTCATTGAAATTAACCTAAGAAAATAAAATTTGCCAGGAATTTAATGTAACATTTTCTGTGGTTGATGCCCCAGTGCTAGACTTCATATTAAACTGCCAGACTGCAGACATGATAGAGACATGACTGAAAAATTGTTGAAAGCTACATTAAAATCTAAATGACACACACAACTTTTATCAGGAAACCTAAAATAAAATAAATTGAAATACAATTAGGTGTACAGAACCCATACAGAATTTAACCAACTGTGACCTGTTTTTTTATTGTTTTGAAAACCTCATCATCTGGTGACAAAGTTACAACTTAATTTCATTTGGTTGTAATTGCTGAAATTGTTGGTATGGAGTTTCTGTCATTCTCTTTTCACAATAGGCTCCTTTCCTTTGTTCTTTTTAGCAATCACAGGTTGCATGCTACCCAGATACAAAAATAGAAGAATATTCCCAGAAGATAGAATCTTTGAGTCGGGAGTACAAGGCCTTTTTGAGGAAACACAAGCAGCTTGACCCCAGTGTTGATGTTGTGCCTTGGACAGAAAGAGCATATAGCAACAAGAGGAACAGGTGGACTGAAAAAACTTCACAAGGAGGTAAATATTTTGTAAACAAACATTAAATTTGAATTCTTACTGATGATGTGAGATAGTTGCAGAAAACTGTAAGTTACTTTTATCAAGATAATTTGATGCAGTATTCACTTAATGTTCTACCTTAAGAATAGATAGCAGATTTCCCATAATTTTTGGTCCTATATTCCCCCAAATTTCATCTATAGGTGCCCCATTGGTGCACATTAGTTTGTCAGAAAAAGAATGCAACTGCAAATTTTCTTTTGATGGATTTCCATACATGTCTTTCTTGGCACAAGCAATGACAAGAGTAACTAAAGATGATACATACTGTAAGATGGCAATATATTCATTTTAAAACGATGTATCTGGCAATGGAAATGCTAAAGACCTATGGCAGTCAGCTGAGTACAGTGTGGAATCTTTGACAGTTGTTAATGTAATGTATTTTCTAGGTTAAATTGACACCTACAGTGAGGAAAATTTAATGTGTTTTGAGGTTGAATTAATGATAAAGAGACTCAATTTATGTAAATAAACAATTTGTAATTTAATTCATCATTTAATAATTTGAAAAATAAAGTACTTAGACATATGCTGCTTGGTATATTTCTTTTTCATTCCTTCTTTGTTTCATATATTAATGGAAATTTTCATTTATACATGTATGTACATTACAGTATAATTGCCAGGTGTTGATTAATGATTGTTTTTTAGTATGAATGGAGATACTATTTTTATATATGCAGAGAAAGCTAGAAAGTATTCTTGCGACTGATACTAATTGATGATAATTTCATTGTTGTGGTTTTTTTTCAGTGTTTGTTAAAAAGATTATAAATTTATGTGTATAATGATAAACTTATCCATTTACTGAAAATATTTTCCTTTTAGAATGATATTATAAATTGCATAGAATTTAATTCTGATATGTATTAAAATAATGATCATGTACTTTCTGTTTCTTTATATCCAATTAAAAGTGAGGGGCTCCCAAGCGAATTCCAGGCACTTTCAGAAATAGGCTCGGGACTCTTGAATTTCCAGAGTAAAGAGTCCAGGATACCTCATCCTGAAACTCTCTTCAGAGCCCTGATAGTAATGAGAGAACACTAGAGTTAAATGAGAGCAAGATACTGATTGGAAAATGCCATCTTGTTGCTCTCTTTTAGGTTACCAGATATTCAAACATGTTAATGTTTTTATGAGTTGTTTTGAGCACAAGATCAAACTTTTAAGTATTGAAGGAAATATGATTACAGTGCAGACATCAAAGTTAAGGTGTCAAAACTGTCAATTGATTGTCTTATTTTTAGTACTAAACATGCATATGTTCTGCAGTTTTCCTTTGTCTCTTTAAAACGTTTATCCCCCAAATTTGGAGGTTGGGAGATGCTGTGATTGTCCTTGGGATCCAATGTTCAATGCTGCTTAATTGCTTTATCCAAACTTATTGATTAGAACAAGTCGTAGAATTTAATACTGAGAGACCAGTTTAATTTATTTGGGGGGGGACTAGACATTTTACTGAGTTATGCTCCATTTTTTGGAACAAAGAGCATTGACCTTGTATTTTAATTTTCTTTCTATATTTTTTTCTTCATATATCCATTTGTTAAAAGGGGCATATCTAACAGGGTTCGTACGGTCTTTGAAGGTCTTTGAAAGTTTGGGAAAAATGAGGTAGCGTTTTCAAGGCCTTGAAAGTTTGGGAAAATCGAGCATATTACCCTGAGGTCTTTGAAAGTCTTTGAAAATTGAAATAAACCCCCCAAAAAATAATTTCTTTCCAGAATCACAAATAAAATTATCCGAGGTTGTTAGATTCAGATGTAATCTAGTTATCCTGGTTTCTTTCTTTTTATGACCCGTTCAGTTTATTGCCGCCGCAATAACAAAAGAGGCTTTGTTTTGTTTGGCCATCCAAAGTATGCCGCGGCGGCGACTTCAATCACACATGCACTCTTCATCAAAGCAATACGGTGCCGCTACACACTTCATCAAAGGAAGTCACCAATAAAATTGTCCAAGGTCGTTAGCTTCGGATGCAGCTGGTTTTCCTGGCTTCTTTCGTTTGACGAATAGTTCAATTTGACTGGACGAGTCCATCAGTTTTAGCCAATCAAAATGTTAATTACACTAATTCTACGTAGAAAGTTCGCGAAAGTTATACGCTCGAGAATTCAAAATTTCTTCATTCGATTTACATCGTCTGCAAGTTCAGTGTTTAAAAATGCCAGGTCTTTGCTCTTTCAACGATATCTGGCTTGAACAAGAGAAGTACAAGGAATGGCTGCAAAAGAATAAGTTATGCAAACGAAAGGCGTTTTGTACGCTGTGTAAAAAGACGATCAACTTGGCTTCAATGGGAGAAGGAGCCCTTACAAGTCATGCCAAAGGTAGGTTGCAATTTTAGTGGAACAAAGATGCAGAAGTATAAGCAATTGGTAGTTTTTGGAAAAATAATGGTAATTCATTACTAGTCGGGTATAAAATAAGATCGTTTAGTTTGATGATTTGGGAGATATAGCAAAAGAGGGCCTGTTTAAATTTACTTCTACCGTCGGTTTATTTAACACGTTTGAGGAACAAAAATCATTTTCGAAAAATTTGTTCTACATAACAATATTCCTTGATTTAATACAGAAACATCCATTGTAATAAATTAAATTCACGGATAAACAGTTTCAAAGTGCGCATGCGTACACTATATTAGAGTTAAACAAGAGTTCTTGTTCTTGAATTGCGAGTTAAAAAAAAAAAAAAAAAAAGCCTCAACGAAACAAACAGGTTGCTATATATAGAACCTGTTTTGTCCAGTACTTTGAAGTGCGTGAAATATTACTAAATTTAAAGATGTTTATTACAAAAAATGGAGAAAAACATGTCCTGGGCTGACTCTGGACTTATGCAATCAGGATCAGACGAGGAAAAGGGAGAAACAAAACTTCGTAGGGTCCTAAAAATTATGTGTGAGGCAGGAAGAGAAGTAGAGTCCCGATGTGATTTAATATTAACTCAGTACGGAAAATTAGTGGATGAAGTTATCCAATCGGACAATCATCCATTGAAATGCTTCAGTAGAACAGATGACAGACTTGATGAAGTGTTTTATTCTGTCCTTTCCAAAAGAAATGAATATGTTGAACTTTGGAATGTTCTCCAGAAAATGTTGTTGTTATCACATGGGCAAGCAAGAGAGAGGATTTTCTATCAACAAACAGGTATCTGTTGAGAACCTCAGCAGAGAAAGCCTCAAAGCTCAAAGGTTAATCATTGACACAATGAGAAAAGCTGGTGGACCTTTGGAAATCATCATTAGCAATGAAATGATGACATATGCCTCCTCTGCAAGACATAAGTACCATGCCTATCTGGATAAGAAGAAAGCAGAGGAGAAGGATGAGAAGAAAAACCCAAAAGGAAAGAAACGGGAGTTGGCCTTGGATGAAGTGGAAGAACTTAAAGCCAAAAAGCTGCGTCTTGACGCTGACATTGCCAGCCTACATGCTTCCTCTGTACAGAAAGCAGAAGAGGCAGAATTAAAAGGACTCATTGTGCTTGTCACAGAGTCAAATGCTCTTAGGAGAAGAGCAGAGGAAAAGATGACAGTGGTGGCATCTCTTTCCAAAATGATTAAAGAGAAAAAAAAGCAAATAAAATAATGCATTTAAAGCAGTGCTGATGTCTTTTAAGAGAACAATTTATGTTGTATTAAATCTGACACGTATGTTACATATTTCTGGAGAAAAAAACAACAAATGTTAACCTATTTTCTAGATCATTATAATGCAATTTTAGGCAATTAAGTATAGTTTGACTTTAATCAGTAAAAAAATATTGTGGTATTTGGCATTCGTTGTTTTCTCTTATAACATGTATACACAATGTTAGCAAAAATAGGTCTTGGAAATCTCTGTTTGTGGTCTTTGAAAGTTTGGGAAAAGTCTTTGAATTTATCAGTCATAGTTGAGTATGAACCCTGTCTAACAACACAACACATTTCGAGTTCTTCAATTAATTACATGTAGTTACCATGACTGAACAGCAGTGATGTTTAGCCCATGAGTTACCATGCTTTTTTGAGTTCAATCTTAATAATTTTACATTTTTTGCCTAAGTGTGACATTTTTTAGTATTTGATGTGTAGCAAGGCTAACACCACAAACCTAATCTGGGTCACTGGCCAAAATGGTTAAGAACTGCTGTTCTACATTTACTGTTTAAGATAGTAACATGCATGAAAAAGTTGTTTTTGTGTAAAACTTTGCTTTTCGTTTGAAGGAAAGTAATATTTATTTACCCTTTATTACAGACCACAGAGTCTTTTAAGAATGTATTTGATCTTCATTGAGTTGACAGATGGACAGATCTACCATTGTTTCAAGTTTAAAATATGGCAGTGGCTAGTAGTGTCTTTTCTTCTTTCCAGATGAACAAATATCACCATCAAAGAGAACTAAGGAAAATGAAACCAAGAGTAGGGAGCTAAACAACGGTAACGATGAACAGACAGAGTCAAACACAGAAGGATCAATTGCATGTGTGACCTTGAACTTCAGCCCCATTCACACCCCAGTTCTGGATGCTGATAAGGAATATGAGAATTGCTATGGATACAATGAAATACAGCCTGAAGTAGTGTACAATTCCAACCCAGATCTCATGGACAGACCTCTGGAATTTACAAAACAAGCAAAAATATTATGTGAAGATGGTTTTCGAGAGAGCTGTGATGGGTCACAAGAAGATGGTGAAAATATGTTTCAAAGAGATTGTAGTTCTGAACCAAGGGAACACAACTCAGTCAGTCATAGTGACACATCTCGGAAGAAGGATTGTGATTCTTTAATTGCTTGCGATAAAGATAGTAATCAAATGCAAACTCATGTTAATTTGGTTTCATGCAATGGAAGTTTGAACTTGCCCTATTCAGACTCCTCATCAGATTAATCAGAGGATCATGAAAACAGATGATATTTGTTCTTTATTATTTATTTGCAATAAATAGTTATCATTGAATGTTAATTTATATATAATTTTGTCAATACCCCATCGTTAATTATTATCTTGATTTATTATGTTTAATATAAATGTAATTTGTAAAATGCTATGTCAGCTTGGCACATGTGGTACTTTCCTTAAATTTCTTATATGCATTATTTTAAAAGTTTAGCACCAACTAGACCGCTACATTGACCTAAGATGTTATAGCATCCACCTCAGATGTAGGAGGTTGTGGCTTCCAATCCTGACTGAGTCATGTTTGTTTGTTTTTATGGTTTAACGTCATTTTTCAGCACAAGATAGGCTATTCATGGTGGCCAGTATTACTGGTGGAGGAAGAACCTGGGAAAAACCCCGGAAAGAACCACCGAGCCACGAGAAGCTACTGGCAAGCTTTCTCATATACCCACATTGGCTGAATCCGAGACTTGAACCCATGCAGACAGAGGTGAGATAACAGTGATCCATAGCGGACAGCGCTTTAGACCACTTGGCCACTTGGGGCCCCTGGCTAAGTCATACTAAAGACTTGGAAAAATGTACTAGCAACTGCCTCAATTGGCGCTCAACATTAAGGGGGGGGGTGTGTTATGACTGGTCATCCTGGTGTCCGAAAAATGTGACTGGAAGGGACACAGGTCTCACTAAGATTTTAAAACTAGTTGAAAATAGGAGTCCCACCTGCAAAAGTTGCAGTCCCCTCCCAGAAGCATTTTGAAGTTGCTAAATGGCCATTAAAATACCTGGAATAAACAAATACAAAACTTTATCAGTTTTATTTCTTGGCTATTATTTATTATTCTTTAAAACATTATGTATTAAAATTTATATCATGTACAAATATCATATTCTTAACTACAATGTAGTTCACTTTCGTCTATGTCACATTTTACAAAATTTTCTGATGCTTGGCTTTGGATCATATTCCTCTACACTAGGTTCCTCTTCTTTGACTCGCATCAGTTGTGTTAAGGTCATGTGTTTTATTCTTGTCTTGATTTTGTTCTGCACAGTGAAGCCTCTCTCACATGCTACAGATGTCACTGGTGACACCAACACAATTGCAGCTAGGACTGCAAAATCTGGAAATATATCTCTGTATTATTGCAGTTGAGTTGTACAGGCTTCTGTCAGTGTGCAGTTCAATGATTTTATGACTACCTTCACTTGGTAGAAATCAGCTTGTGCTCTTTCCCCATCAATAACTCCACACTCACCACCATAAATATTGATCAATTCCTGTAGTTCATTTTCACCATGATCATCAAGACTGTTTGCATTTTTTGGGACTTTGGATGGGCTCAGCACAGTGTTCAGAAGCTGAAGGTTTTTCATTGATTATTCATCAAACCTCGCATCTAAGTTTTCTACAAGTTTGTCCAGATAGTTGTTTGCATCAATCTTAAACTGTAATCTGAGTTGTTCTCTGTCTGTTACCTTCACCCCATGATATAATGACTTTAATTTTGCGAGTTCGTCATATACTTTAGCTAATCCCATTCTCGGTTTTGAACTGGGTGATTTTCAGTTGAGTAGATTCTACCGTAATGTTCACAGTCTCAGTGTCCACATTGTCTCGTTGAAACACTTGAGATAGCTTTCCTACTACTCCAAGAACATCTTTAAAGAATTGGAAAACCAGCACAAATGTCACACACTTTACCCTATTGAAAAATCCCTTTGCATCCAAAACACCCTTTGCAGCATCATGTTCAAGCATAGAATACACAGCTGGGTAACAGTCCACTATTGCTGTCACTGCTGCTTCTAGAGAAAGCCATGAGAAACTTGCTGGTTCCTTCAGAGTTACATATTTTATGTTTTCATTCACCATAATTTCCACCATGGCTCTCAGTTTGTACTGCAGAAACTATCAATTGTTTTGTATAAATTACAAGATAATGCCAGTAAAAGTGGTAATTTTGCCAAAAAAGGGTACTTTTCCAATACTTTTCAACAATTTATAGATTAAATTTTTCTAAAAATGAATATAATTATTTTATTGGAACCATGATTTTAAAAAATATAGGATGCTCATTACAACATGATGTTCCTAAGAATATTAATTTTTTGAAAAATAACTTTACCTATCACATTAATTACTTAGTATATAAAATTTGCATAATTTTAAGTTTTTAAAAAATTAATTGTAATGAATTAAAGGAGTGCTTCAAAAAGGAATTAATGATTGACTTAACATATTATTACAAGTTCCAGCAATTATTACTTACATTCCAATGCAGTCTGAGGGCATTGGTCATGGTGAGGTTTAAAAAGCAAATGCACACATATACCCCTTAAATAACAGTAGTTTTAATATTTGTATTAGTAAGGAAAGCTAGACAGATAGAGAAAAAAATATTACTTACATGTTGAACAGTTGCTTTGCGTTGTTTTGCATGATGAGTCTCAGCAGCATGTAGGTGGTCTTTAGATGTCTCATGCTTAAAAAATGTGGAACTTTGCAAATTTGAAGAACCAGTTGTTGCCATAGAGTTTAATTTTCCACATTCTTTACACCAGTGACATATAGCTCTTGTTTTTCCATGATAATCAATTTTGTCAATCCAAGGAAAGTTTTGACTCCAAACACTAAGCCAGGCATCATGTACTTTCTTACACTTGGATAGTGCCGCATCTGAACTATCAGTTCTAGCAACTTTTGCACAGTTCTGAATCTCATTTAAATCTTCTTCATTTTTTCGTTTAACCCCAAAATACTTGTCCAGATTTGCAAATGTCATTTTGTCCAAGTCTCGACGTGTCTTGGTTTCGAGTTCTCATGCAATATTTATACAGCTACAAGCAGAAATGAAATCAGTTACAGGATCACGGGGCTTCGCCAATGTAGCAAATTGCAATTCTGTTTTCCTTTTTGGTGACAAAATATACCATTGGCGACATTTGTGGCGACACCAATTTTGGCTGATAATAACTGTATATAGTCTTGCATTTGGAGTAGAGGCAAAGGCACCATGACAGGAAGCAGCGAACTTAGATATAACTATGTACTGGAATATATTGTTACATAAACAAATCCTTGTTTCAAAGAAAACTGATTACCTTTGAAGCACTGATATATACTAAACAAATAAAACATATCTGTCTCAATGTTTTACAATTATCTGATGTTGTCACAGCAATAACAAACAGGTATTTGTTTGGTCCTTTAACTGGAGCCTTTAGCAGCGCCTTCAATAACAAATGCACCATCATCAAAGCTAGCTGACAACCTTTGGTCAAAGAAAGTCGGCAACAAACTCAAATAAAAGCATTGCCTCATTTTTCATAGTGATTAGAACATATTTATTGTGCTGCAAAACTTTCCTGTTTGCAGTCCACTTGAAATATGAAGTTGAGAAGTTGACTTAGTGTCTATCGCAATCACAAAAATGGCAAGAACCAAGCAAACCGCAAGGAAATCTACCATGGTGTGATGTAATTGCGGTTTGTTTGGGAAAAATAGATTACTATGACAAGAAAGTAAAAGGAGAAAAGAAAGACAAACAGAAAAAGGATAAAGAGAATAACTCAGAGGGGAACTCACATGAAGAGCACGAGAAAAAATGGCGGAACAAAGACAAACAATGACGGAGCTGCAAAAGGTTTTTCGAACAAAGCGTGTTGTCAAAGAAGATGGGGATTATATTGAATGTAAATTCAAAAAGGGGACACAGGAAATATTTTTCCAGATTTAGATGGCAGAGAAAAACCGAGTACAGAATCAATTTTGGTAGGACTAAAGATAAAAGATGCGGAACTACTATCCAAGCTATATTCCATCAACTACACAAAAGGAGGTTACAACGTCAGATATAGAGGAAACACACCGGCCCTAGAATATGGAGAAACAATACTATGTGGACAAAGAACAGTTATAAGAAGACCGGAACCCATCATGAGGAAAATTAAGAAAAAAATGGGAGATTTGCACATAACAGGGATACCCATGGAAGTACCACTAGAAACTGTCGTCAAATGGGTAGAAGAAAAATTTGGGATAAAAGTAACAAAGTCAATTTTGGGAACAGTACCAGGCTTCAATATCTGCAATGAAACTAGAATTCTAGAAATAGAAAAAACAAGACTACGAACAATCAAATGAGCATGTTTTCTTCACGGCTTCCTTATTACAACGTGGTACAAGGGATGCATTTACCACAGAAAATGCAATAAATGTGGAGAAGTAGGGCACAAACCAAATAAATGCAGGCAAACTAATCCAGAGACAAATCAAACGACAACAGGGAAGAAAGATGAAGTAAAACAAAGGCCTATCCCACAAAAACGTCACCAGCAAACCACAAGTAAGGAGAAAAACACGGAGAAAATACAAACGACATAAGGGAATAACGACGCAATAAAACAAATCCCACAAAAAAGAACAACCAGTCCTCCGCAAACAACAAATAAGGCTGAGGAAATAACTAAACAGCAGGAAAAGTCTAATGAGAAAAACATGACAAATAACCAAAGTCGAGGACAACAACTTCAACAACATACAATATTTAGACAATCTGAAAATCAAAACAAGCCTGCACAACAACAAGTAAGTATACAACAGATACCAGTCCCTCAGAAAGCAACTAATCCAAGTCAAGAGAAAACAACACAACAGCAAAATAAGCAACATAAACAGATTGAAAATACGCCTAGCACAACCTATAGGATAGAAACTGGAAAAATCATCAAGAAACCAAATATCAGTCAAAATCATGGAAATCAAAACAAGCCCGAACAACAAGTCAGTATACAAGAAGGAAATACAAATAAATCAAGGAGAAATACACAGTATGACGCAGAATGGCTAACAAGTCTACAAGAAGAACATGTAAAGAAACCACTGACAGCTGAAGAACAATTCCAAAAAGAAAGGATCAAGGCAAGGAGGGAGAAAAGAAAGAAAGAAAGAGAAGCAGAAAGAGAGTCACGATATTATGTATTATATGATGACGAATGTTTGGAATAGAAACATTTTTTAAAAAAAATATATATATACTTGAAATTGTACTAAAAGAAAATAAAAAATATATATTCAATGATACTATAGCACACACATCTTATTAAAACACGGGAGGGACTTCCCTTAAAATGGTCTGAGAAGATCAGCAGGAAGAAAACCCTCCAAAAAAAAAAAAAGAAATATGAAATTGCTACATTAAAGCAGAGGTGTTCAAAATTAACTGAATATTCTTTTGCCATATAAGTCACCGGAACTATACTTATATGTGTGTATCTTTATAGCTCTGTAAACATGTGATCCAGGACCTATAGTCTCTGTTTCAAAAGTGTATGAATTTAAAGCTGTATCAAAATAGATGAAAATTAGGGATGGATGTGTACCCAACCCCAGCAGGGTTTTTGCATTACCTGGGTTTTAAGATAAAAATTTGATCTTACCAGGTTTGTTTGCACACTCACCTTGGTAGTAATATAATAATAATTTTAAAAAAACATTTTATGATTGACAGAAATATGGGTGAAAGAGGAGAATGGGGAAAGAAGACAAAATGTGAGTGGAGGAATTTAACCTGAGTGGGTACCCAGCAAAATTTCCCTAACCATCCATCCCTAATGAAAATATTTATAAAAAGACTGGATGATTTATTGAAATTGAACACAAAAATATTCAAATTTTAAAGCAGTATTTACCATAATTACAGAAAAGATTGGCTGGACAACTAATGAAAGATACAAAAATATAAAAGCACTTCATTTAAGAAGGAAAAATCTAATCAAATTTTTTAATCTTTTTAATTCAGTTAAAATGTTAAGCATTTCAGGATAAATAGTGAAATTGTGATGGCACAACTGCCTCAGTTTTGGGTTTGCAATGTAAATTGTATAATGATAAGGCTTGTGTTTAACAATTGCATACTCACAAGTTTATTCTACACTGAGCAGTTAAAGATTTAAAGTGCATACATCTTTGTGAATGTTGAAATTTCTACAGCAGTAGCTGCTGTTAATTTACACTATTGCTTTGATTGGACATACATTTCTAAATGAAGCACTATAAATTTCCTTCAGTTCATGTCACATGAAATAATTTTATTGGTTTAAGCACACTTGCATTATCAGAGAAAATTTATGCTAATAGCATGATGAAGTAAAAGGTAGCCATGCTAATTATCTCACATTTTCAGTAGTAAGTGTTTATTTTGTTTTTAGGGTTTAACGCCATTTTTCAGCACAAAATATGCTTTACATTGCAGTCAGTATTAATGGTGGAGGAAGAACCCGGAAAACCACGGAAAGAACCACCGACCAACGAGAAGCTACTGGCAAGCTTTCTCACATATCCACATTGGCAGAATCCAAGACTCAAACCCACACAGACATAGGTGAGATGGCAGTGATCATAACGGACAGCACTTCAGACCACTTGGCCACTCGAGGCCCCTGTAGTCAGTGTTTAATAGATACATAGCATACACATGATTATAAATTAAGTGCCTGTTTAACCATTGCTTGCCATGGTACTAACAAGAACTGAAATGAAACACAAATCTGGACATATCAGAACCTTTTTTCAAATTCCTGTTTTTGTTTCAAATACATTTACATAATCGAATTATGCAATGACTATTTTGAGTAAAGAAAATTAAATGTATCATTTTGGTTGTGAAAGTTACTCCAAACTGGTAATACAGAATATATTTATTGACCATTTGCTGATTTAAGCCCCACTGAACATACACCAGAAGAGTTGCTGTCTTGTCATCCATCTAGTTATTGTGTCAATCATCTGTCATTTAGCACAACTTTATTATTACTGCTCCTCCTAAACTACATGACTGATCGCCATGAAACTTTACGCATACATTTATCCCATTAACTAATTGGCCCTTAATAAAAAATGGTACTGCACAGACATCCAAAATGGCTACCAAAATAACCATATTAAAATTTTTGTTGTTGCTACTGTTTCTGAACATGGGGTTTTCACTAAAGAAAACTAGTTGGTCCTAAACATAAAAGGTGCTGATCTGAAGTCCAGTATGGCAACCACAGTGGCCATCTTGAAATTTGTGTTATCACTACTCTCAATTTGATGGACATGTCAACATTGGTTTTCATTATCTATAAAAAAAAAAAACTTCTTCTGCTGTCTAGTTGGTCCTAAATGAAGCTGGTGCTGATCTAATATCCAAGATGGCCACTACAGAAACCATCTTCAGAACTTTGCTATTGTTACTTGAGGGTTGCCACTAAGACTTCTTAAGATGTCCCAAATAAAAATCCAATATGGCTGCCATCTTAAAAATCTTGTTTTAACAACTCTAACAAAGTTATATTGATAATGGGTTTTCACCATAAATCTAACTATAATGTCATGTTGGTATTAAATGTAAAATTTTGCAAAATCTGACATCCAATATGGCTGTGACAGCAGCAATCTAGCGAATATTGATCTTGCTAATCCTCCTGAATTTAAAATATTGTTTTTTCAAGTCCTGTGGAAATGGATGGCTATATCAACATGGGGTTTTCAACAACAGACTTTGTATGATACCTAGTTGTTCATAACTGACAATGGTGCCAGTCATTGTCCAAAATGAAAATGGTGCCAAGTTGACATCCAGGTATGTGTAACACAGCAGCTAATTTGAAAATCTTGTTATTGCTAAAGAATATTAGAGATGGTTTCAACACTCAACTGTTAAAAGAAAGAAATGGTCTTATCCTGATTTTCTGGATAATCATTTTGACCAGCAGAGCTTCAGTCCCATCAAGGGACTCTTGTTAAGTTGAAATGTAAATATCAGAAACAAAATTGCATCTGCAGATAAAAACTGATATTAAAAATTGATGAGAACAAATATAATTCTTTTTGTTCAAATGTTATGGTATTGGTAACAGTGTTCAGAAAATTACAAGTAAAAATTTTGTGAGGAGTCTCTTTTTAGCTTCAAAATAAATTTGTTAAAAGGAAAGGAAAATTCAGAGCCTGAATGCTTTGAAACCTGTGTTAATCAGTTACAAGAGGAGTGAAAAGGTTGCTGCTTTAGAAAGGTTCATTTTTATACTGACCAGGTTAATAAGATATAGAAAAAGTAGTTGTTTAAAACAGACTGTTGCTTGATACAGATAACAGGATTTGTGATGTACATGTACCAAAACAAAATTCAAACAAAATTTGAGTATAAAGTTCAGCTGAAGTCTATGTATTACATGGCATGAAATAAAAGTAGAAACCAATACACATTTACATGGATTGGCATGTAGATATTAACAAAACTGATCAGGTCTTCTAGTAGGGTTGAAAACTGAGCACCTCAATAAACCAAACACCTCAATACCAACATTTGAATTTTGAAAAATGTAAGAGTAATAAGATTTGTAACCCAAGTACTAGTACTTGTCTTTAATATCCTTCCTGTGATACATAACCAGAAACAATTTATATCTAGTGTTATTTTGTGTATGTTTTACTAGAACAGGAAATATTATCTAGAAGGGACAGATCCTATACAATCCCTTTTGTACTTTGATGCTTTTCTTCACTATTTTTATAGGTCATATTGAGTGAAACAAATCATTAAAGATAATTTTGTCTAATACTGAGTAAGTTATGAAACTAGTTATACTGTTGTGACATATCATTGAAGATTTAATGCAAAAAGGATAAAATCTGCATTTACTTCTCTGTGTAAAGAGTTTGTTTTATAGCCTTTGGGTAGTTCAGGACCATCGTTTGGCCATGTGCTCTAACAAACTTTGGTTTCAGCTCATCTGGCCATGAGGCTGTGTGAGATTATAGTTTGACCATGTGTCTATCATGCTTCCACCAGTAAACAGGATCTTACCATTCTAGAATCAATATGTTTGATCCAATTTCAATCAAATATGGATTATCATTTTTTTGATGAGTTAGATACTGAGAGAGAACAATCCATGCTAAATAGGTGATCTTCATCAGATCGGCTGAACTCAATACCCCACTTGAAGCCAAATATCTGATTTGATTTTGATCAAACTTAAAATGTGGGATTATATGATTAAGATTTTGGATGACTAAGAGACTGAGAGAGAACAATACATGCCAAATAGGTGATCTTCATCAGATCGGCTGAACTCAATACCCCACTTGAAGCCAAATGTCTGATTTGATTTTGATCAAACTTTAAATGTGGGATTATATGATTAAGATTTTGGATGAGTAAGAGACTGAGAGAGAACAATCCATGCCAAATAGGTGATCTTCATCAGATCGGCTGAACTCAGTACCCCACTTGAAGCCAAATGTCTGATTTGATTTTGATCAAACTTGAAATGTGGGATTATATGATTATGATATGTTTGATAAAGAGAGAGATCCTTGCATATTAATTAGTTAATTATGCATCTGATTGCTTACCATTAATACCTCTCTGGATACCATATTTCTGGAATTTGATAAAAACTGGAATATAAGTATATATCATTATGTTCTCGAAAAATTTAGTAATAAGTGAAATCCCTGCTGTACTAATGAAGTGATGATCATGCATGTTATTGACTGACATTTTGTCACTCTGGAGGCAACATTTCTGATCCATTTTTGATCAGACTTGGAATATATTCTTATCTTGTTAAGATCTCAGAAGAGTTCATTATTGAATGATATACACACATTAATTAAGTGATCTTGCAACTGATTAGCTAAACCAGTTACCAATCTGGAAGATAAGTCTTTCCTCAAATTGTGACCCAGTTTTTAACAAGATTTTTTTATGGGTTCAGTATCTTCACATATTGTGTGTAGTCCTTCATGCTGGTTGAGGTTATTGGTTTTTGTTCTCATTGCCACAACTAACCTGGGTGAGCTATGGGCTTTTTGTCTCATTGTCACTTATCCTGGGTGAGGCTATGGTTTGTTTTTTTCGTTGCCACTCCTATTCTGTGTGAGGCTATGTTTTTTTTTTATCATTGCCACTCATATCCTAGGTTGGGATATGGGGTTTTTCTTATTACCACTAATATCCTGGGTGAAACTATGGGGTTTTTATCCTTGCCACTCCTATTCTGTGTGAGGCTATGGTTTTTTTTCATTGCCACTCCTATCATAGGTTGGTTTTTTGGGGATTTTCTTATTGCCACTCTTATCCTGGGTGAGACTATGGAGTTTTTCTCATTGCCACTCCTATCCTGGATGATGCTATGTTTTTTTCTTCGCTCATTGCCACTCTTATCCTGGGTGCCATGGAGTATAAATAAAAATAATAATAACGAGGACACATATTGGTTGAAGTTTTGAGTTAAATTTTCTTGATCACTTATATTTCTATAACTTCTTAACCAACCCACATCATGTTTATAATATAACATTATCACCTACACCTCTTCTCTCATTAACACATCTGCCTCAAACTGAGGTCAAGAATTATATATGGGACACATTTTAGTGAAAGTTCTTTACAATATTTATAACTTTGTGGATCCTTGCCCTATTCAATTTATATTGAGGACATATCATCACTCCCCTTCTCTCAGTAGCACTCCTCGTGCAGTCAAGAATGATATAATAGGGATCCTTCCCTTCTCTCTTTACCACTTCTCAAGTCATCAAAATTTTTGTAATAAGGACACTTCCCTTCTGTCAGTACTCACACCTCAAGGAGTCAAGAATTATATAATAGGGACACATCCCTTCTCTGAGTACCACTCCACATGGGATCAAGAATATATAAAAAGGTCACTTCCCTTTTCTCAGTACCACTCTTCATGGAGTCATGAATTATGTGATAATTACATCCCATCTATCAGTACCATATTTCATGGAATCAAGAATTATATAATATGGATGCTACCTGTTATGAAAATTTAATTTGCTTTTGGTTTTTTTTAGGTTTTTTTAATCATTATATGCATTGGATAAATGTATTATGGACTTGACCTTATCCAAAATCAAGTTCATTTCTACCGGACCCATATCACTGATTTCGATTTTATATACAAAATGCTTCTATCTCAATCTGAGTCCAGATCATTAGAAATTCTCCATGAAATGCCAGGTCTAACTTTTGTTTACCATATTGTATATTACAATTTTAGGAATAAACCTTCTAATTAAAACTAGATTGTATCTTGTAAACATTTGGAACCTTCCAGAATTAAATTTTCCATTTGGTACTATGCCTTTTTTTAGAAAATGCTAATTGTGACCTGAGGTCAAGTAGATGACTATATAATTTTGTTTATCCAGAAATTATTTATTCATGCTGTAAAACCTGAGCAGAATCAGTTGTATTAATGTTGTGTCCAGTGTTTCATTTGGGCTTGGATTTATGTATTCAAATTATTCAATTTGAGCTAATCTTCTCTGGAAATACAAAGTGCTGAAAAATAACATTCTTGGAAATAGAGACTATACCTCCTTTTCATATCAAACCTTCCTGAAATTGCAGGACTTACCTCTTTAATCATCATGTCATGAATCCAAATGACCTATAATAATTCTGAACTACCTCAGTACTATACATAAGGTGAGAGGTTATATTATGTCCTCCTTGTAAGAATTAGTAAAACTGGTAGAGCTTTTAGTTAAAAACAGTTTATTAATCAAATACATGTAATTGGATTGACGTTATGAAATTGTGGATAGGCAATTGAGACTCCATCTCCTTTTTTTTTTATAGAGTAACCATTGTATAAATCAGTGCATGGGATTAAACATTAGTATCACATTCATTTGCCTGTGACGATTCATTAGCTGCTTCAAAGTTCAACTTTCATATGGTGTAAATTGTAAAGTGTTTGAAACTGTTTAAGATTTAATTAAAGAAACCAGGCAGTTTTACTGATTGTCCTATTTATTGCTTATGTATGTAATTGATTCCTTATTAAAAAAAAAACATAAAAATATTATATCTACACCTTAATAAGGTACCTTTATGTAAGGAAAGAGCTATTCAAAAGTTGAAAAACATGTCACCCAACCACGGTTGTTGGTTTTTCTTTACTTTTGTTGTTGTTTGGGTTGGGGGGGAGGTTCTTTAATTTTATTTTTTGGTTTTTGGTTTGGGGGCGTGTTTTGGGGGGTTTGTTTTGTTAATATGGTAATAAGAAGATGTTTAAACTAATTTGAAAACATTCTAAACTTAAAGTTAAAACCACTTTTTTTATATTTTCCTCAAACCATTGCAATATGTCTTTATAATGTGTACTGGAATCTTTATTGTGCAAGGTAGAACAAGTAATTAAAGCAATATGAAAGGCTGAACTATGCTTCACCTACAAAAAATTCTACATCTGTATCTCGGTGGTGGGGATTTTCCACATATACATATTTTCAAGACTGACCAGACTGACCATGAGCATGGCAAAGAAGGTACATAGGCCCACCTTTAGCCAGTTACCGTATTTACTCGCTTAATTAACAAGGTCCATCTGCAAACAACATAAATCCTAAACTGCTGTCGCATAATGCGCAGGCAGATCAAGGTCTAAGTTTTTTCTACTGATTACATTTTGCAAATTGCATGAACCCAGATTTGCCAGCACACAATTGAAATCTGGGTCTGTTTAGATTGCAGTTGGACCAAATTATGTATTGTGTATAGTTTGGATTAACGTGCATGGCTATTTGAGTTTATCTGCTTTATTCTTCAGTTGATTTAGCTTTCTACAATTGTGTATTACTGCAGGAAATAAACATGGTTTAAATCTGAGATAATGTTGTGTGAAAAATAACAGTTTATTGCAATGCACACCAAAGATACATGTGGATTTTAACTGGCATTCAACAGCAGCACAAGTGGAAACATAATTTTAAATACAATGAAGTGTCAGCAATGTAGATAAAAAGATCTCTGATATGTACAAAAGGACATTATTGTCTTTGTATAAGACTTCTGACCCAAGTACAAAATTATACCATGAAGAAAATATATAACTGGTGTGGACACAATGTTATTTTCTAGGTCTAAAATAAGGTGGTAATTAATATAATCACATGCGACAAAATATAGATAATTACATAACTTGTACAAGTATTTTTCCTTTGCTTGAGGGCAAAATATTTAAATCGTTCCATTTTTTTCTGATTTCTTCAGAATTATTACAAAGTAAGTTGCAAAATATTCCATTAGATTTATCTTCATAATAGTAACCTTAATTCGGATTATTTTAATTATTATCTTAATTCGGATTATTTTAATTATTATCTTAATTCGGATTATTTTAGGCATTTGAAAAAGTGGAATTCGTCTCTGATTTACCTGCTGTTACATATCGAACATTGATCTACATGCCCTACCAATATTTTTTGTCTACCTGTAATTATATGAAAGGAAATTTGCCTAATCAAATGAGTGTATATACATCATATTTCATTATGTTCAACAGCATATATGTATTTTCACACTCTATAAGACTTTCATCATTCTTGGCATTCTTTAAAAGGAATGATCAATTTACTTTACTTACCATTCCTACAAGTTACAATCCATTAACCTTTGTCTAAGCTGCACAATAAATAAAACAATATCACCAATATTATGTGACATATCTACAAAGTAGTAGTCTAAGATAAGCCATCCAAGTTATTCTCTTGCTGTCATTCAATTCCATTAACATCATGATAACTAGGCATATGCAAGAATTTACAGTTATTTTATACATCTAATATAACAGTCGATATACATATACATTCACCACGATCCCCCATATTTGAAGATTGTCTTCCATAAGACAAAAAACATTTAAAAAGCTTGATGTAATTTCTATACAGCTTTTGTATTCTTGAATCCCAAAATCAAAGAGTGATTGAGAAGAATGGGCTTAATATGAACATCAAATAGTGATGAATGCAATGTTGGGTAAAAGAGATCCTAGTTTTCTTTTTTTTTTAGACTGGAATTAAATATTAGCTGGATGCCATGTATTTAAGTTTCTTTTTAATAATTTAACCTTAGATAACATTACTTCAAAATAATTGTAAGAAGTTAAAATTTTGATATTTCATTACACTAAATCCATTTTTCAGACTTTTTCAATCTACCAAAATTTCTAACAACATTGATATTTGTCTTATCCGTGTTTACAGTAGCACTTAATTTTACACAGAAGATTTCTAACGAGTCTTACCTTTTTGTATAATTCTGAAATTATATCAAACTACACAGGTCATCAGCATTAAGTAACAGAATCATATTTTGTAATTCATTGTCAACAAAGATTCCATTTCCACCATTTTCATTCACATTTGGTAATAAATCATTTAAAAACAAAAAAGAGAAAGGAGAGGACTTAAGATGCAATATTGTCTCCAAGCTTTCATTCAAACATTCATTTTGTTGATCTTCAGAAGTCTTTACAGCTGGATATATATATCATTAGTTGGTATCCGTTAGTCTCGAGAGATGATGGAAGTACATCCCATGAGAGTTATCCCAGTTGGTGGTTGTGCAGCATCTGTAGTGGCTATGTAGCTCAACATGTGAGTCACAGTCCTTGCTGCACTTGAAAGTTGAGACTGGTTTGTGTCAGACCTGCTTCTTCTTCCTCCAAAATTGCTTTTCATCAGCTAGCAAGCATAGCTTGTCCATGCCAGCTTTGAAACCAATGACCAGTGCATATCACCGGATGGGCCTGTCTAGAGCAAGCTCTTCCAAGGTGTTGACATCAATGTCAAGGTTCATGTTGCACTTGTAGACATCCTTGAAGCGATGTTGTGGTCCAATTGACCTTTTGTCAGAGGCAGGTTCCGAAAAAGAAGGTCTTTGTGGATTTGTCCATCATCCATCCGATGTACATGGCCCAGCTCTCTAATGTGACATTGGCAGAGGAGTGTGACCTTGCTGTTCAAGCACCTTGTTGTTTGTTACTCAATCACTCTAAGTGATCCAGAGTATGCATCAGAGATATTGCATGTGAAAGGCACTCAGTCTTTTCTCTTGTGAGGTGAACAGAGTCCAGATTTCACTGGCATACAGGAATGTGCTTAGCATGCAAGCATGGTACACAGAGATCAGGGTCAGCATATTGTTGTTCCACAATCTTTGCGACAACCTGGAGAGTTGTTAATGCCTTTCCAATCCACTTGTTGAGCTCAGCATCAAGCGATAGGTTGTTGATGATGGTAGAGCTGAGGTACGTGACCTGACTGACTATTTCAAGTTCGTAGTTGTTGATGATGATGCTTGGAGGGTCTGCTTTTTGAGCCATCACATTTTGTTTTCTTTAGGTTGATGGTCAGTCCAAACTCGCCACATGCTTTAGCAAAGTGGTCTATCAGGTGCTGGAACTCAGCTTCTCTGTGAGTGACTATGTCAGCATCATCTGCGAAGTGCATATCCCTGATGGTTGCTTCACGCATTTGCTCTTTGCCTTTAGTCCTGCCAGGTTGTGCAGGTAGAATCCTTCTGTGGATGTCTCAAAGGCATGCTGGAACAGGTCAGCAAAGAAGATGCTGAAAAGAGTGGTGGCTAGGATGCAACCCTGTTTCACTCCACTGAGGATGTTGAAGGAAATGGTTGTTGTTGTTGTAGGGTTTAACGCCATTTTTCAGCACACGATAGGCTATACATGCTAGCCAGTATTATTGGTGGAGGGAGAACCCCCAGAAAGAACCGCTGACCCATGAGAAACTACTGGAAAGCTTTCTCACATAACTACATCAGCTGAATATTAGACTTAAACCTACGCAGAGATGAGATGGCAGTATACACAGTATCTCTGATGTAATCCCATCTCTCTTTGGCACTGCCGTTGGAATGTTCTGAACCAAACATCTTAGAGAGGGCATAAGTGACTTCCTCAACCTTGTCTGGATATTACGTCTTGCTCACGTCTATGCCTGGTTTACCATCCTGCCTAAAGCGGTGTATTTATTGGCAGAAGCTTCATTTTGCAGCACACCAGCGATTGGTCAGTGTCACAGTCAGCGCTGTGGAAGGTACAGGTATGAAGCACACCCTACATGGCAGACCGTCTCATAATGATCAAATCCAGTTGGTGCCATTGATTGGACCGGCGATTCCTCCAGTACACTATATACTGTGGCTTTGTCTAAAAGAATTAATCTGCGGCGTGGGAGCGTAAACGATGATCAGGTTGACAGGCCCGGTTGTAGTGTGGAAGCAGAGGGATAACAGTCTTCCGTTTTCTTGTTGGCAGGGTTCTATCATCCCCAGCAGAGAGTTCCTAACGGCGAATCCAACACCAAACTGTCTGGCTTTGTCAGCGCTCTTTCCTTGCCAGAAAAACGTGTAGTTCTCTTCTCAAAGGGACCTGGAAGCTGGTAGTCGTGTCTCCAGTAGAATGGCGATGTCGACCTGGAGTCTTGCAAATTCGTTATTGATGACTGAAGTCTTCTGAACATTTCTGATTGCCTGGAGATCATCTGAGAGTCCAGTCAGCATGGACCAAATATTCCAGGTACCTAGCTTGAGGATTGGAGGTATCCTTGTTGGTTTTTATTTTGTGCTTCTTGGTGCAATAGTTTCAGCCACTTTGTTAAGTATTCCCGTACCTTAAGTCCTACGCCCCCAGTAAGGCAGAACGGCACCTTATTGTCTTGGGGTTCACAGCTTGAAGCAGGCAGTAGCTGTCCAGTGAGACATGATGGTCTCTTACACCGTCGGAAACAACCTCTGGCGTCTGACTCTACACTGATCGAACGATGATTTATAACCGGTAAACTGCTGCTTTCCGTGTGGTGTCGGCGCTGTGAAGCGAAACTGGAGTGTTCTCTCCAGGACGCAGACCTAGGCAGGGTGATATGGAGAATCCTTTGTTGCTCATGCAGCTGATTCCTCCTCTACGCAGCTGATGGGACTAAGTGAAAGGACAAGCCGATACGTCATGGCACCAGTGGCGTCGCAAAAGTTGCCAAAATGACACTAAAAACAATGCCAAGTCGCCTTAGGAACTCCGTCTCCGGATTTTCTGTCCGGGTTTACTCCATTAGCCTTTCCCATGAGAGAGTATAGTCGCAAGGCAGCGAAGGTTTGAAGTCAGAGTTTAGCTTCTCCTAGATGGGACACACACACACACACACACACACACACACACACACAGGTTAACGAGCCCGATCTGCCTGAATGGTCTGGTTTGGAGGCGCCAAACACTCGCCTGTCATCCCTTCTCTCTTCTCCTGCCCGTTTAAACAGGTCCCGACGGGTTAGTTAAGCTTCTCGTGAAGGGAAGTGGGGTGCTTAACTCCTACATCCATCCCGGCAATATTCATGCACACTATTTTGTAATAATAATGCATACCAAAACATCTCCCTCACTCAACTGAATAAAATTACTTTTTTTAAAATAAATATATAAGCAATAGAACATTCCTTATTTTTCTAAAGATGTTTCTGTACCACAGATTGCAATATAAAAATATTATCTACTGTTGTTTTTCTGATATCATAGTTGGTGGCCACCGTAATATGTCTTTAATTGAGAATTATCGTAAATAATTTACTGCCGGTAACTCGTAAATGTATTCTTCTACAAAATGTTTTTTTTTTTCTTGACAAATGGTAGAATCGAACCCTTGCTTCATCTTTCACGGAAGGTACTACTGTAGAAAATAGCGTTAACAAGAGGTGTTAAATAACGTACTATGATAACATTTATTCTCTTTTGAAGACCGTCTTCACCAGGTGATTTGCTACTTGAGTAACGGATATTTCCTAGTTAAGAATATGTATCATTGGCATTGCATATATCACATATTATAATCAAGATTTTCCATAATATTTTTTATAAATACTACAAATTGTGGGTTTAATTCGCCTTTAGATGGCTTCAATAAGCTTTTAAGATACTCGAAAAATTCCAGATTCTGTACCTTTAGGGGCATTTTAAAAAAGTGAGGTCAGTGTACTATTGATATTGAATTAACAAAATCCCAAAAAAAGTTTGCTGTATCACGTGAATTATCTAATTTGTTATACAGAGCATTGATTCAGTTTATTTTGTTGTTGTTTTTTTAAATACAAATTTCTCTGTTTTTATTCATAAACGTTTGATAAAATTCATTTATACCGGTTTTCATAACTGGTTAAAGAGAGCGATGTTCTCTCTTTTAAATCCTTACATTTCAAATCGCGCCAGTTCGATTTGGAAATATTTCATTTTGTGCAACCTGCTAAGAAACTAGCTGCTGCATTATATTAAAAATGATGGGTATAAGAGCATGTTTTACGTCGTTTGTGACTAGGCTTAAATATTCATTGAAATAGTATAGTTTTGTTCCTAAATTTATATTATCCAGAGCAGTATTATCATATAATATTTTGACTGAAACTTTGATCGATAAATGTTCCGATTCAGTTCTCGTTTTAACACTGAGTCGTTCAATATGCTTAAATAAATCGGACGATTCTACTATAGGATGTAGTATGTTCCTTTCACAGTCTGCAAAACATGTTAAAATCGTGTTAATCACCATCTACTATACCGTTTGGATAATGTATACTTAATGGACATCAATTAATAAAAAAAAAATTGCCAAATTCATTCATCTCTGTATCTCTTGATTGAATAATGAAAGCTGTCACCTTTATAATGTACAAAATCGAGTGATGGAACGAATCAATGATACAGTCATCTAGAACTAAAATCACCAGTCCTTTAACAGTATATTCCATTTTTCAATCGTATTAATTTCTAGTTCGTCAATGCCATTAAAGGACTTGTCATTCTATACAGGTGAACATGTCAGGTTATATAGATACAACGGAGAATGACAACATGCTGAACATCAAGTAATTGCGTGTTCACTAAGGTAAAAATAGTCCATATACACAGTGTAAACATCTTTTACGTGATCTGGACGTGCGGTTTGCACGAGCAGTGCAACACGACCACAGTCATCAGTCGTTCTTTGATTTACTACACATGTATAGTCAGAAAACAATTGGGATATTCTATGCTTAGGTAAAATAAACTCTTTTCAGACCATCATACAAATGAAATGAAATAAAAATAACTTTTTTTGTGTCCTGCATAGAGAATGCAGGTTGACGTTTTTTTATATATATTTTTCGAATTTCTGATGTCCACTGTCAATTTAATATAGTTTTGGGCGAAAGCAGCAAGATTCTGACAGCTACATACAAACTTTTATGTCAATGATTCAGAAATTAATCAAAACCCCGTTAATGCCCGATTTCTTTTTTTTTTCTTTCTTTCTTTTTTTCAGCTTTTTTTTTCTTTTCTTTGGCACACTTAAATCGATCGGTTTTCAGTTCATCTTACTCTTTTGTATATGACAAAACCTGTGTGGCAGGAAAAAGATAAATCTTATCGTCATTTCCTGTGATAGAAATTTAGTTGATATCAGTTTGACCTGATCCTATGTTCATTTTTAATTATCATTAGAACGTACGACTTTCAGTATTATAACCTAATAAATAACAACTACAATGTAAATTTTATGCTTTTACATTTTAGGAACATTTGATGTCGAAATATCGGAGCCCTATTTTTATCAGATAGACACTCTGGAAGAAAAACAGTTTATTTATGTAATTTGTGCACCTTTAGAAACACGGCCTTAGTTTACCACAGAAAGATTCATTTTGATCATGTGACATTGTCGTTTCTGCTTTGTAAAGGAAAGGGCACTGGCCTGTGAAATAGTTTACGTCCCGACAGAAAGTTATTTATTTCATCAAATTAGTCTGTACTCTTTGATTGATGTTGGCAAGCAAAAGCATAAAACGGTAAACGTTCACTACTCGTTTGGTCGAAAATAGGCATATGCAGACGCTTTTTGTATTAGGTCAGACAATGACATATATAAAAAACGATGGAGCATAAAATACATCAAAATGAGAAGCCCAAAACGATAACGCATTTTAAAATGATGTCATCGTTAGATGATTTAATTATATTAGTTTATTAGTGTTTAACTCACAAAGAATAAATTTGTTAGAGATGTTCGTCTCTAAAATTATTTACCTTTTCCGGGATCATCGTCCTAGAGGAGCCATACAAATCATTGTGAATTATACATTTGGGGCCACGAGTGGCCGAGTGGTCTTAAAGCGCTTTCCGTTACAGATCACTGCCATCTCGCCTCTGTCTGCGTGGGTTCGAGTCTAAGATTCGGCTAATGTAATTATGTGAGAAAGCTTGACAGTAGCTTCTCGTGGGTCAGTGGTTCTTTCCGTGGGTTTTCCCGGGTTCTTCCTCTACCAAAAATACTGGCCGCAATGTATATAGCCTATCGTGTGCTGAAAAATGGCGTTAAACCCAACAACAACAACATTTTGATCTTTTTCTTTGGATTAGTTTGCTGTACGGTGTTATAAGAATATTTCAACTCCATCAAAGCAGATTATGGCATCTGCATCCACAGAGAAGATATGTTGTGGACAAGACACGGGACAGATCTGATCAAGAATAGGATGTTGCAGTTAATTTTAAAAAGCAGCGAACCATACAACAGTATTCTGATTAATGTATATGTCCAATCGTTTGTAAATATTCATTTTTCTATTACATACATATGTATTCCATACTTGATAAGTCAAATAACAGTACAGCTTTATTCTTACTAAAAATAAAGTGTTATCAAGCTTTAAAGACCGAAGAACAGGACAATTGAATCCCAATTTGTTCAGGAAACAAGTAAGCAGGAATACTTCACGATGTTGAAAGTGTGAATCCAACCACTCAGTTCCAGCTGGAATCCAGTTTTGAATTCCAGATGAAATCCTACGGAAAATATTTTTTTACGTTTTCAATGATATAATATGGCTAGAATTTCTTTGTAGGAATCCTGATCACGTACTTTCAAATATTTCGTTTCAGGGTGGATTTCTGGACTATCTCTGGTAAACTCCTGTTTCAAATCAGAAATCTAGTAGAAATTAATAAATCTTTATTGCAAATGGAGTTGATATTTATCAAATGGAAATAGGAAACGTTTCTTGCAGGATTTCTATTCAGGGACCCACGATTTAATTTTCGGGGGTAGGGTGGGTGAAGAAACTGCGATTGTTTAGAAGGAAAACAACTGAGACAAACAGCTTGAGAAAATTTTATATATCCTATTAGTTGCACACAAAAAAAAACAATATCTTGAAACTGAAATTAAATTATTAGATAAAATATCCTGATCTGAAAGAAACTCCAAGTCCCATTAACCCACCTCACCTCCCATTAAATGGTGGGCCCTTTGGTCGCTACAGTAAGTGAACTTTGTTGCTTGATTGCAACTGCGACATAAAAAAAATAGAAGGAAAGTAATTAAAGGTCAAGGATAATTATCACTGTGACATGGAAATATGGTTAAGGTCACACTGTAAAATAGTTTAAATAAAACAAACAGAAGTTACATTATGAATATTTTTGCTAATATGTGTTGTTGTCTTTTGTCCGGATCGTGAAGCAATATAGGCTTTTGGATTGATTGTGTGTCTGGAGGTATAGTCGTTATGTGTCAGTAACTGAGGGCTTGCATTTAGGTCTTGTATTCAAACTCTGTTGTGCGAGTTTACATAAATTGATATTTAGATACGTCTGTGTAGTCCTGTATCTTTCTGTCATAATCATATCCTTGTGACCTATATACATTTCGCAGTCGACAAACTTGCGCTAACCTATGAAATAAACGGAAAGAGAACTAACTTCTGAGATAAACACGAAGGAATTCTCAAAACACATACCACCAAACATTCGGCAGGAGTAAAATGTACCATTCACGTTCAAGTTGTTCTTTGTTGTTGTTGGTTTGTGCCGTCAAGAAAATTTCCAAATGAACAAGTATTCACGAATGCAGCCATATCAAGATTATTTTACCAGCACACCGGGTGGATTTGTCGATGAAATACTCGTCATCTTTGGAGAAAAAAAAAATCCCTGCCCGTTTTTATGTCTGTTTGTGTAGTCAACAAGTGCATGTTTTCGGTGCTAATGTAATGATTCCAAGATGGCGCAGAGTTAGCACCGATACATTAGGATGGTCCAAGCTGTCGATTTCTACTGTATCCTTAACAAGATTATATTTTATGAGTGTCTTTTAATGACTTAATTTTGAAGCAGATATTCATCTACAACAGGCATAGAATAGCATAGAATTATTATCAATGTTGGCATCCCTGGTCATCCGGTTCAACGCGGGTTTTGTGAAGAAATCTGGCAACTTCTTGTTCTTCCTGCATTCATGCAGGTTTTTGTTAATCTTTGGTTTGGGGTGCAGGCGGGAAAGCTCTACGTCTTTTTGTTGTTGCTGTGGAGATGGGGAATATCTTACAAGCTTAGGTGCACATGATTGTTGCGCAAACTGCCTGTTCATTTCATCTTCTTGTTCTCGTTTGTGTGCAAATGATTGGGCTTTAGAAAGTTTTTATTGTTTAGGCATACATAAATCTTCGCGGGGTGATGCAAGTGTTTGTTTGGCTTGGGCTTGCGAAAATTGCATCAGTAGATATTCATACTAGGGTCCGCGTTCGTACAAGAGTCCAGATTCGGGTGTCTCAAACTCCTAATACATAGAAATATTCCGATTTCGAATGACTAAAATCTCATACGTAAGAATATCTAGAGAATTCGTTATGCTAAGAAAAAAAGATAGGGTCCCTCTTAAGAATTAATCTTAGCTATCATAAAATTTCGTGAGTACCATATATAATGACGCCTGCTCCTGCTAATTGGCTAATTGTTCGGATTCAGAAATATCTTCACAGAAGCAATTTCTATAACAAAACAATAATCTATCAAAGTTAATAAAGCTATCAATTGAGATATTTACCCTAGTTTTGATACATGATATTCATTTTATATGAAATCAGAATAACACAAGTTAACACTACTACCAGACTTCTGACAATTTGTGATAGTATTTACAGCATTTACTAATTTTAGGATACAAAACTCCGATTTAAATCAATATGCTTTCCAAATTACAAATAAACGTTGCACATAAAAAATGAATATCAATACATTAACTTAGTTCTAAGTTGTGCGCGTGTTTCATTTGTAATCACACCCAAATAAAAAAAAATAATAAACTGTAAGCTACTTAAAATGTAACTGACTATGGCGTTTATATATTGATGGTATTAAGGAAAATGTACTTTCCTACCTGAACTATATGTTCAAGGAGCAGAATAGTGTTTCGACTCCAAATCCTTCAATCGATAAAGTGTATACATTTTGATAACTTTAAGATCAGCATTATATTTTAAGTCCAGATCCCCACGCCACCCCTGCAAAAAAAAAAAAAAAAAAAAAAAAAAGCACATACACAAATGTACAGTCATTTGTCACTCGAAATTTTACCATTGTTTTATTCTTACGCACGCTTATTTGGTATGATGCACACTATGAGTAAATGGATACATATACTTTGCTTTAGTCGGGTTCATTTAGAAATATTTTTGGGGGGTGGGGATGGGGCTGGGAGGGGGGACACTTGACCTGATCCGGTCTTGCATTTTTAACAGATCTGATTGACTTAGAATCATGTATATGTCATCTTTAAAATCTACGAGACACAAGACCAGACTATATCTACAGACAAAAAGACACATAGACAAGCGAGAGTTTTACGGAGAGGAAAGGCGGTGCATGGAAGGTAGTCATCAATCACAATGAAACAGAACGAAGCGGGATCAGTGACCCTACACTGTAAATAAAGGTATTAAAAGACTAATATATTTGAAACGAACAGTTCGCATGACAAAGAGGTACCGTGAAACATAATATGGATTAATTTTCATATTGATATTGTGTTTTCTATTACCCCCATAGATTCAGCAGTGACAATGCTAGCAATATCCACCTCAGAAAATCACACCAGTTATGATTTATTCTGCTCAACCAATAGTACTCTTGTTCCTTCTACTTTTCCACCCGTCATGTTAGCATGGCAGGTGCGTGAACATGCACGAATAATTAGCAATTCAGTTAACCTTAGTACAGACAGGAGGGATATAAGAGTCATTTTAAAATTGAAGCCCTAACTTACCCAAAATCAATTTAATTTCTAAAAATTCAATAACGCTTATACATCAATCGTGTAATAGTTGACTAAACCTAATACACTGAGAGAGAGAGAGAGAGAGAGAGAGAGAGAGAGAGAGAGAGAGAGAGAGAGAGAGAGAGAGAGAGAGAGAGAGAGAGAATATATACCAGTTATATAGTGCCACATGATGGAGTTGATCCATATGGCTAATACTAGATAATGTATCCTGAAGAACTTGATCGATTTGTCTAGTGCCACATAATATATTATGTAGGACTCGATGCATATGTATAGTACTAGATATTGTAGCGTGTAGGACTTAATATATGTGTCGAGTGCCAGAAGGTATATTATGTAGGACTTGATCCATATATCTATATCCAGATTATATATTCTGATAGACTTCATAGATAGTGAATGTTTCACAGACATGACACATATGTCTAATACTAGATGATGTACCTTGTAGGACTTGATCCATATGTCTAGTGCCACATGAAATATTCTGTATGACTCGATCCATATGGCTAATACTAGATAATGTAGCCTGAAGGACTTGATCTATTTGTCTAGTGCCACATGATATATTATGTAGGACTCGATGCATATGTAGAAATGACATTTTTAGAAATGTAGATAATGTAGCCTGAAGGACTTGAGCTATTTGTCTAGTGTCACATGACATATTATGTAGGACTCGATCCATATGTATAATACTAGATAACGTAGCCTGAAGGACTTGATATATGTGTCGAGTGCCAAAAGGTATATTACGTAAGACTTCATCCATATGTCTATATCCAGATTATATATTCTGATAGTCTGTATGGATAGTGAATGTTTCCCAGACATGACACATATGTCTAATACTAGATGATGTACTTTGTAGGACTTGATCCATATGTCGAGTGCCACATTATGCATTCTGTAAGACTTGATCCATATGTCTAGTGTCACATGATGCATTCTGTAGGACTTGATCCATATGTCTAGTGCCACATGATGCAGTCTGTAAGACTTGATCCATATGTCTAGTGTCACATGATGCATTCTGTAGGACTTCATCCATATGTCTAGTGTCACATGATGCATTCTGTAGGACTTGATCCATATGTCTAGTGTCACATGATGCATTCTGTAGGACTTCATCCATATGTCTAGTGTCACATGATGCATTCTGTAGGACTTCATCCATATGTCTAGTGCCACATGATGCATTCTGTAGGACTTGATCCATATTTCGAGTGCCACATGATGCATTTTGTAGGACTTGATCCATATGTCTAGTGCCACATGATGCATTCTGTAAGACTTGATCCATATGTCTAGTGTCACATGATGCATTCTGTAGGACTTCATCCATATGTCTAGTGTCACATGATGCATCCTGTAGGACTTGATCCATATGTATAGTGTCACATGATGCATTTTGTAGGACTTGATCCATATGTCTAGTGCCACATGATGCATTCTGTAGGACTTGATCCATATGTCGAGTGCCACATGATGCATTTTGTAAGACTTGATCCATATGTCTAGTGTCACATGATACATTCTGTAGGACTTGATCCATATGTCGAGTGCCACATGATACATTCTGTAGGACTTGATCCATATGTGTAGTGTCACATGATGCATTCTGTAGGACTTTATCCATATGTGTAGTGTCACATGATGCATTCTGTAGGACTTCATCCATATGTCTAGTGTCACATGATGCATTCTGTAGGACTTCATCCATATGTCTAGTGTCACATGATGCATTCTGTAGGACTTCATCCATATGTCTAGTGTCACATGATGCATTCTGTAGGACTTGATCCATCTGTCTAGTGTCACATGATGCATTCTGTAGGACTTCATCCACATGTCTAGTGTCACATGATGCATTCTGTGGGACTTCATGTGTCTAGTGCCAGAGACAGAACGATTTTAAGCATGATACAAACCTTCGTAACGAATGAAAGAACAATAACTCTTGCATAACTTTAAAGTCCAATAATTCTAACAAACTGCCCATGGGATTAAAATGTTGCTTTCTTACCATGGTTCTTTACAGCCTATATTGTCCGGAAGGGGATATTTTTAATAACACATGCAGAAAGAGATGATATAATGTCTTCAGAAACCCTCTGTTATAAGAAAAGTTCCCAAAGATTTAGGATCCCTTTGTGAACATTTTGTATATTACAAAAAAATAAATAAATAAAACATAGCCCATTACGATGATGTTATACACTTTGTCCAACAGACCAGTGATCTGCTTCTATCGTCTTCAGTAATAACGGTTACTGTCCATGATATGGGATATAGCTTTAAGGCCATGTCACGAGGTCATGCTGCATCTCTCGCGATATTTTGCAAGGACCATACAAGGATACAATGCAGAAACGATATATAGCGCTGGCTTTTTGGAAAACCCGGGGCACTGAATGGATTTATGTACTGAGATCATTTTATGAAGTCATATAACCGTTTCAAGAAGTTAAACATTGTTTATCCGGGAGGATAGGCAGTTGAACATTAATGATGACTGACTATGCACGTGTATTGTCGTTCTGAAATAATAAGTTGATACATGTTAATTGCAAATATAACTTGTTTATATTCGTGGAAACACAAGGGCTTATGTCGTTGCTTACAATTTACCTGTCATATATGTACTGTATTATAACTAGGGATTGTATGGTGCATGTATGACAGGTAAATTGTAAGCGTAGAAACTGTTAATACATTTTGAAATGGATCACTAGACACCAAACAACGTTAAATTTCCAGCGACGTTGTTTCGTGTCTGTTTGTTCTAAATTGTAACATGTTTCTTCACACAAACCTGTGTCGTTTGGATCGAACGTTCAAACATAATTAAGAAATGGTATAACTGCATGCTGCGGAAATTTTGCTGTTTTAAAGGAATTGTTCAAAGCACAAAATATTTCTTCCCTCTGTTTGATTAATGACGGTTAAAATATGAAAGTAAAGTTGACTGGAGAATCAAATGCATACGTACTTTGGGGGAACTTTGCTCTTTGCATGTGATGTTTGTTTGTTCTTTTTATTAGGTTATTTTAACGTATCTTTTAATAATTTTTCTACAGTGAGGCACTTTATAGTGCTGTCCAGCCCGGGGGGGGGGGAGGGATCATGCCGCAGACACCAAGTCACATTATCCTGACACCAGGCCGACAAGCCCTAACACTAACCTCTAGATACTGAACGCCGAGCGAGGCAGCTGTTATTACAATTTTCATAAGTTTGTGTATGACTTGGCCGGGGATCGAACCCACGACCTCCCGCTTCCGCGGCGGACGCTCTAACCACTAGGCCACCGGAGCGGTTGCATGTGCTGTAAAATTGCTGTAGCCTATATACGAAAATGAACAACCCGGTCATGTTTTGCCATGTCACCAACCCCACCCCGAAAAATTGAAATGACGTCCCTGATTCCATAATTTTATGCAGGTACGTACTGATTATCGAAAGTGTCATAATGACTGCGATAGGACATTAAACGCCAAATTTTAAAAGGAGTACTTAGGACACCGACCAGTACATAAAAAAAAAACATGAGATGTACCACCTACAAGGTGTCAACATCAAAACATTTATAAATAATGACATGCGATATTTATATATCTGATTTATAAATAATATTTAATTCCCCACTACGCAATGGTGACTGAGTTAAAGACTGACGAAATAAATATGCCCGTTCACCAGCCCACGCACAATATAGTTGGTGTACAAACCAAGAACTGCCTGAAAATATGAAATATTGGTCATAGTGACCCACTTTAAGTACAGTACATTTGTTTTGTGTTGTTTTTCTGCGGATGCAAATAAATGTCACCAATCATAATACATGACTGTGCATGTAATGTAACATACTGGAAAATGGGTTCAACTACAGAGAGGAAACACGAACGTGAAAAGTATGTCATTATGATTTACTTTGTATGGAAAGTGTATGTTTCACAGACATAACGCAGATGTCAAGCTCTGTTTGGTGTGCACAAAAGAAACCATTTGTAAAAAGAAAAATCGTGGCTACACTGCATTATCACATTGTAAAATATACGTATACTTTGCAGGCGAAACAAAAGTAATTGCCCGAGATATATTTTTTTAATAGAAGCTGTCATTTGTTTGATTTTGTAGTTTGTTTGATTTTCGTCCAGACTAAATGTCTAGATTTGTTGACAAATTATAATTGATAAAATAACTTGTATGATTCAGCAAGAAAGTGACAGAAAAGACAGTTTACCGTGATCTTGTAATGAAAAAAGACGATGTCCCAATTGTCTTAATAACTCTGACCTAAGACCTAAAAATGAGAAATGCCAAACACATATGTCGTATGTACTCGCTTTTATGTCGAGTCAACTGCAAGAAAAATAAAAGCTCTGATCTGCTGTAGTATAATGTGCCTGCAGATCAGGTTCTATATTGTTTGTTCTATTGGTTACTCTTAACAAATCCAGATCTGCCGGATTATTATGCGAAAGCAGAGCTGTGTCTGTGCAGTTTGGCCGGACTTATAAACGAGTATATATGGTAATTTATACAGGATGCCTAAATATTACAGCATACATCCCAGTTTGTAGTTTGCTATATTCATTTCACATTGGATTACAAATTCACCTAGATTAAAAAAAAAAAAATCGCGATATTACCAAAAAATTGATATTTTATGTCAAATTGGCTTTTACAGGCTGAATACAACAGTTATGAAGACTTTGACGTCATGCTAGCTCATCACCGAATCCTTTTTCCACATCAGGTTCATATAGTTTAGCATTTAACCTCACTCCCAAGGTTTTAGAAGCACAAACAAACCATGGAAGCGTGGCTACACGAAATGTAACAAAGACTTGGTATGATTTTCAACTAATAAATATGAAACCATGATGATTCATAACAACGGCTTTTATTGGTGCTTACGGTACAGTAACACTTTGAAGACTATATCGTACTTTGATAGATTAGATTGCGTCGTAAGCATCAACTTTGGAGTATAGAAACGTTATCTTTCGGTCTCTCGATCCCGATCTGTGACGACGATACACCTATTCTTAGAAAAGAACAAAATATGACTTCAATATCTCGCATTTGTTTTATGAACAATAAAATTTATATAGATACGAGTGCAGTCAGTACTTATGACGTTTGCCCTATTGTCTAAAACACCTTTGTTCAGCTGTATGGGCTGTAGTTTTCGTCCTTATATGAGTGATAAGAAGAGGAAGAAGAAAAAGAAGAAGCGGTATTAGTAGTAGTAGTAGTTGAACTGCACAAATGATCATTCAGTACACAAAGACAAAAGTACACGAGTAATATGATTCATTTGATTAATTAATTAATTAATTAATTAATTAACGAGTCATATGATTAATTTAGTATCGATATTGATTTAATTGGAGCCATGCCAGAATTTCAAGTCATTTTGAATAAAATTCTGTAGATAGTAATCAGTTGTTTTTGTAGTAGGTTTAACGCCATTTTTTAGCACAAGACAGGCTATACATGGCGGGCAGTATTAATGATGGAGGAAGAACCCGGGAAAACCTAAGGAAGAACCACCGACCCACGAGATGCTAATGGCAAGCTTTCTCACATACGCACACTGGCCGAATCCGAGACTCGAACCCGAGCAGACAGAGTTGAGATGGCAGTGATCCGTAACGAATAACGCATTAGTCCACTCGGACATTCGGGGACCCGATGATAATCATTGAAGTCTGTGACGTTTTGCCTATGTACGGACTGAAGGTCGAGATAATAATAATAATAATAATAATAATAATAATAATAATAATAATAATAATAATAATAAACACAATAATAATAATAATAATAATAATAATAATAATAATAATAATAATAATAATAATAAATACAGTAGTAATAATAATAATAATAATAACAATAATAATAATAATAATAATTGGGATGATGATGATGATGATGATGGTGGTGGTCGTGATAATGATGATAATAATACTACAATTGTTATTACTTAAAGAGCTTTCTTTTCTCTCATTTCATTTGCGCATTAAAAATAAAGAAAACAAAGAAAGAAATATAAATCGATAAACATTGCAACGAGTCGAGACTTTCGCAACCGGCTCGATGAATCATTGTGCAGACGGCTAATTTGCACACAAAAAGATAATGTACCCGTCATAAATATAACGGCTGATGTTATTGGTTACAGTTGCAAATGTTGATCATATGTGAGCAATGAGAATAGATCTTACATCGCACCTCAGTATATGGGTTGGTCTGCGTGTGCTAGCACTGCGCAATGATATACTCACGATTTGGAGGATTTTACGGGAAGAAATTATTAATAAGAGAGCAGAACCACTTTTTAAATATTGCCTGTTGTCGTGAAAGTTTAAAACCATTTAATACTTTTACCATTTTAGCTCATAATTAGGTACAGACTTACGTCCTCGCTGTAACCGGAAATCGCTCCGCTTTGTGGTTCGGTCATTATAATGAAGGATGGAAGACTAGATGAAAGAATAATGAATTCTATGTGTCAGGATTTTCATTATTAGCTATGCACTCTGTAAATGTATTTTATCATTTCTATAGGTCATACAGACCATAGAGTATGCGTATTTGGCACTAATTTTAAGTTGTTCGGTAAGTGTAATTGAAAATGGGGGGCTGTTTAAGTTGCCCCGAGAAGCCCGCTACAGAGACTGCGATTCCCATGGGGCCAAGCCCACAGCACAAAGTGTCGGACTCAAATGGGACTGTGCTGTCACCAAACCAGGTCGTCATAACTACAGCTCCGCAATCAGTGGCAAGCAGTACTGCCACACCCACCCCACCAAAAGTTGAGTTGCAACAGGATGTTACAAAATCTAACAAGATTTTCGTCGCTCTTTATGACTATGATGCCAGGACTGCAGAAGATTTAAGCTTCAGGAAAGGGGAACATTTGGAAATCCAGACTGATACAGAGGGAGACTGGTGGTATGCCAAGTCATTAACTACCAAATTGGAAGGATACATCCCATCAAACTATGTTGCCAAACTGAAGAGTCTTGAATCCGAGCCGTATGTTTATTTCTTAATATTCATGTTAATTGTTGTGCTTTAGTGAACAGAAAGGATTTTGTTTGTTGCATCCATGCATCTGTCTGTCCATATGTCTATGACAAATGTTGTCATCACTTTTCTTAACATGTCACTTGAATGATTTTAATACAATTTTGTGGGCTTCTACAGATGTTATATTTTTTGCCCTAGGCCTAGTCCTACCATGTGAGACCTTGTCAGGGTCGTACTGCCTAACTAATGGCACTGTGAAGCCTGTTTTTATGTTGACTGACTGACATATTAACGGATGTAAAATTTTCAGGAATATCTCACACAACCGGCAAATAAAAACGATGCTTTTCTGCCAAGTAAAGTCATGTTTTAGTAAGACTTACTCTGATGTCTTTTCTCAAATAAATTCAAATTCTCACAAAATAAATGGCTGGAAAGCGTTAAAAGCCATAAATGCCAAAATTGGGTTAACTTTAAATATTATTCGTTAACTAAACAAATATATTATGCCTTTTAGAATCGTAAGCAACATTTTGTTTTGTTCAAGAAATATATCCCGAACATGAACCTACTTCAGCGTACCTCTATTACCGCCGCATTTCAACAACTTTAAATGTATGTTAATGAAACATGAAAATGCATAAATTTGCTCATGTCAGATTTTGATTCAACCAGGATACAAACAGCACAGTAAGTATATTATTTTTTACATAACAATTCATGGAAGTGTCGCTATGGGCTACTAAGTGTGAGATGTTCCGATGTCAACAGACATCAGAACACGCTATACACTGCCGTTATTTGGGTTCTATGATGTAGCACTAAAACATAAATAACATGTAATACATCTTACATGTAGGACTACACTAGGCTCAACTATGGGGGACATTTATTAACACGTTATCCCTGAGCCAAACAGCAAGACAGTCCCTGGCAGCATATTTGCAGAGATTTGTCTAGAGCAGTGTTAGCCTTACCAGTGCCTGTATCCCTGAGACTTGCTGGGAATACTTGGTTTGCAGATTTTTTTTCTGAAAGCTACAAGTAATGTTTTTTTTTTTATATTTACATTCCTTTAATTAAGCTAAAATTTGGCACAGCAGTTCTCAATAAAATTACATACCAAAATGGTATAAAATTTTCCAACTACATGAAAAAATAAAACTGACACATAAAAATAACATGATTTTCATACCAATTTGTTTCCCTTGCGATGAATAATCCATAAAAATCCATGATAAATTCACACTGAATAATTAACACTATCATGTGAAATTCACTCCATTTGATGTACATACAAATTCCACTTGTCATCTCTATTGCAAACTAAACTTCGTGTGAATACTTCTTCAGTCTGTCAAGTAAAAGTGTACTTCCAGCTGCTGAATCTCATAATTTTCTTCAATTTCTAATCTAAATATTTCCACTAAATTTTACCACTATCAAAGTCAAATTTTTTTCCCTTTCTTCAGCAATGTACACTTTATCTATATAAGCTAACATTTTATTGGCTAAACTGCCTGCATAATTAGGAAATTGCTTCAAATAAACCTATGGTTTGTGCAGATTTAACTCGTCGTTCGGGATACAGGCATAGAAAGATACTGCCACTCAAACTCTGCGCTCTGGACACGAGCTATGCAAACTCTGCCCCGTTATCGAGGCACGCAGGAGGTAAAGTGTGACGAGGCGGCAGGGGTAAATGTGTTAAAATATGTTCAGTAAAGGTGTATTTTAGCAGTTCAGTTGATCACTTTTTGCTCCTCATTTCTTGGAAGATTTTAAAACTTTGTTGGGTACCATATGTAGTTTGTATAGAAGTGCAGTTAGTAGAGCTGTACCGATTAATCGCCCGTATGCGTAATCGGGCCGATTATTAGCACAATCATTATAATCGGGTATCGACAAAAATAATCGGTGCCGATGCAAATAATTTTTTTTAAATAACCAATTTTTCCTAAAAGTTGTATATACAGTCGCGTTTTGACTGACCGTAACTTAATCTTTTGTAACACTAGAGCTCGGGATATATGCAGTATGCAAACAAGCTGCTCATTAACTAACACTACTGTATAGTCGAATAACCATATATCGAGATAAACACATCGAACCATCAATTAATCTTTTGTAACAAAGAGATTGCTCTAATAAAGTATTTAAAAAGAATTTATCTTGCTGCCATTTGTGCGAAATTTTCAACTCCAGCGTCCGGTAACAGTTGTAAACTGCAGTAAACCAGACTAAAGTACATGTCGCTAACCGCCATTGTAGTGCCAAAGTCATGTGAATAGCCAGTAAGATTAACATCAAAGGGAGTAATGATGGATATATACACAGTCAATTTTGAGGTTTGTGTTTTTTCTTTATCTTTATGAAAACTCACAAAACACCGATAGTCCTTATGTCCCAGTGAGAAATTGTTTGAAAAGGCTTCAGTGTAGGTTTGAGTATGTCGTCTGCCTTTCAGTTAATCCGTAATGCCTAGAGGGTGAACGAACTCATTGTCTTTAATACTAGTACGTGAGAATCATTTCCGGATATTTTAAAAAAATTTTTTTTTTTTTTTTGTTAGTGTTTCACCAAGCCACCATATGGCAGAAGGGGTGGTCTCTCATAAGTCATAACAGGTTTTACTGTACCTTTGAAGCACCGACATATACTAAACAAATAAAACAATTCTATATCAATGTTTTACAATTATCTGATGTTGCCGCAGCAATAACGAGTATTTGTTGTTGTCAAAGCAAGCCAAAGACCTTTGCTCATAGAAAGTTGGCAATAAACTCAAAAGCATTGCCTCAATTTACATAGTGATTAGAACATATTTATTGTGCCGCGAAACTTTCCTGTTTGCAAACCCCCCCCCCCCCCATTCCAGGCCTTTATTGTTTTCTAAATTTCTCGGCTTATACCAGAGTACATAATATAATAATCAAATAATCGGTCTCATAATCGGTATCGGCAATTTTGATAATTGGCTATACGTGGTATCGACATAATCGGCAAAAAGTGACATCGGTACAGCTCTAGCAGTTAGGTTTTCCTTTTTCAACTTTTGCAATGTTGGGAACAGTTTTATGAAATATGAACAAATGAATTTCACATTGTCGTAACTTTTTCTTACAAATCTACTTGTACATGTATACACTTGTTGAAACTTTCTAGGTTAGATGTGTTTACTTCTCCTTTACTTTTGTACTTTTCTCTCTGGGCCAATTTTGGGGATATTTGGGAAATTTAATTTCTTGTTGCTTCTTCCACATGTAATTGCTTTAAAAGTGTAGTATTGATTACTGTTTTTTTTTGGGGGGGGGGGGTTATGGCGGTATTTCTTGAAAATTGTCCACACGAGAAAGAGATTAATCTTTCCCTGAATAAATTTAAGGCTTTTCATTTTATAAAATTTTGACTCAAAATTTTAGGAATTTTATTTTTTTAACTTTTTATCTTCTATTGTTTTACATTTAAAGAATTTTAATATCTTTTACATTATCTTTTATCTTGTAGTACTGCATGTTTATTTGAAGGCATTATCTTTCTAAAGTTTTTTGTGCAATTCTTTATCTTTACCTTTTTAGGATTAAAGTTTTGTATGTAGCAAATACTGCACTTGTGTACCATTCAACCTTAAACATAACATACTTATTTATTTCCACACTCCTATGAGAATTTGTATTACAACTGAATTGGCTAAATATTTGGTAGTTGCAGATGCACAATCAAGTTTAACCTCTTTGTCAGTCTTTGAGCCATATTTGGGGACATTTCTTGAAAAATAGTTTAAACCCATAACCTCCTGATTCCAAGGTGGTCACCAGAGCTGTTACTATTAATAATCACAATTGCAGTATTGGCTACCTGGTAATTTATACTCACCACTCCCAATCCATGTATACCAGGCAGTATAAAATTCCCAAACCAAATAATTTTCCAATACTCAAAAGTCACATTGATGTAGCGTTATGACCAGAAGACTTCGTATGGTGTTCATTTGATCTTTTGATCTGGCCTTCCATATGGCAGAAACAATGTCCATCTTGAAAATGTTGTTATTGCTTCTCACCTTCTTCATGGAAAGTCATAATGTGTTACTGTTCCTCTACTCCTGTCTAAATGGATGACTATAGAAACATGGGTTTTTCACCAGTAGACTACTTTTTTGGTCTTGAATGAAAACGACTGTCTTTAAAATCTTTCCATTGCTCTTAGTAAAGTCATAGATTAAAATAATGCCAGTTGTTCATTAACCATGGCTGAAAGTCTTGTTGATACTTTTCCTCCTGAATGTATGGACATTATGATATGGGGTTTTCACCAAAAATCTTCAAATGATATCGACTTTGTCCTTAATGAAAATGGTACCAAACTGATATCCAATATGTGTACCACAGCAGCTAATTTGAAAATCTTAATGCTGAAGAATATCAAGATGGTTTCAGCACTCAACAGTTAATAGGAAGATGTGGTCTTATCTTGAATTCCCAAAAATTCTTTTTTCCCAATGGAGCATCAGTCACTTCAAGGGACCTCTGGTTTTAATCATGTGCATAATTTAACATTTGGGAACAATGTCAAATAATTCTGGGATGTTTTACTGAAATTCTTTGATATAATCAAAAAAGACACCTTATAAACTATTTGATATATTCAACAAAGACACCGTATAAACTATTTGATATATTCAACAAAGACACCTTATAAACCATAATACTATGTTAAAGATGTACAGCCAATGAAACATTAACTAGCTCAGCAAGGTACAGCAGACTTATTGTCTGTAACTATTGGCTGTTCATTACATCAAGTGTCTTGTTGGGAAAGGTTGAGTTTTTAATCATTTCAATTTAAGGCCATCATCTCAATTATTGTAAGCTATCTGCATGTTTAGAAAATTATGGCATGTGTTGCAACCATTCAATGGCTGGATTTTCATGAGACCTTGATTTAGTTTGTCAGTCTTGTGAACTTGATCCATTTCCGACATCACTGCTACTTGAGTGCTTAGACCCAGTATTGCCTTCACTAACTGATGTTATTAATATCTCTCTCATCAGGGGAATTCCCATCATTTTTCAAAACTGCCATCGTAAAGCCACTGCTGAAGAAACCAACACTGGACCATAACGACTTAAAGAACTACCGCCCAGTTTCTAATCTCCCATTCATATAAAAAATCTTAGAAAAGGTTGTTCTAACTCATCTTGTATCTCATTTGAATTCAAACAGTCTTTTTAGCAATGAACAGTCTGCATATTGCCCTTGCCACAGTATGGAAACTACTCTTCTGAAAGTATTTAGTGACATTCTCTCTGCTTTGGATAGTGGAAAGATTACAGTCCTCACTCTCCTGGATTTATCTGCAGCATTTGACACAATAGACCATGATATATTACTTCACCGTCTCCAGCATGTATTTGGCATTTAGAATATAGCCTTACATTGGTTCAAGTCCTACTTAGTCAACAGGACACAAATTATATCTGCAAATGGAATACACTCCAGCCCAGTTGACGTATGTTGTGGTGTTCCACAGGGATCTGTTCTTGGACCTGTTCTCTTCATTCTATATACTCAGCCGCTCTCAAGTGTCATAGATCATCACCTAGTGTTGCACCAGTTGGATGCTGATGACACCCAAATATACAAGTCTAGCCACCCAACTGAAGTTGATGCTACCATCCATGGAGTAGAGAAGTACATTTCTGATGTGAAATCATGGATGATTGTAACAAGCTGCAGATGAATGATGATAAAACTGGGGCTATTCTGATCACAACACAAAGACTTTCTCATTCACATCCTTTACCTCAGACAATAAATATCAGCAACACCAACATTAAATTCTCAGTCAGTACAGAACCTAGGCGTTACTCTAGACAGTACTCTCACATTGCACCAACATGTCATGAACATCTGCAAGGCTGCATATCTTGAATTGAGACGTATCAGTTCCATTCGTAAATATCTTGCAGTTGATGCCACTAAAACACTTGTGTGTTCATTAGTACATTCAAGACTGGACTATTGTAACTCAATTCTGTCTGGTTCGTCACAATATTTACTCCAGAAACTTCAAAAAGTTCAAAACATCTGCACGGATCATCTTTAGAGTACCTCGATCAGAGTACACCTCACCACTGCTCTGTATCCTACACTGGCTATCAATTTGATACAGAATCAAACACAAAATTTGTTCTCTTTGCTATGTTTCAATGACAGTCCAACATACCTATCCAGCCTCACCCATGTGTATACACCAGCTAGATCCTTGCGCTCTTCTTCTGATAATTGTATACTCATTGTTCCCAAGGTGAAAACAAAGTCATACAGACAACGTTCGTTTGCACACCAGGGCCTGACAATGTGGAACGAATTGCCCATTGAAAATAGACACAAAGACACAGTGATCCCTTTTCAGAGTGCTCTTAAGACTCCCCTGTTTCGACTGCAGGGACAAACTTAGCGACCTAATCATGTTTTGTATCTTATATGTTTTCATCATGTTTTATGTTTTCCAATTTCATTGTTTTTGTCATTTGTTGTTCTGTTGTGTAGTCATATCATTATTGATGGTGTAAAGCGCTTAGAGCTTCGAAAGATTAGACGCTATACAAAGTCCTCATTATTATTATTATTATTATTATTATTATTATTATTATTATTATTATTATTATTATTGCCCATTAACGGAGTTACCAAACATACTGTCAAACATACACACTTTAAATTTTGCTTAAAACTCTGTAATAATTATTTTATTTCAGGCAGCCTTTATAGTCTGCTTTATATTGACAAAAGCAGTGAACATCCTGGAATTTGATTTTCAGAAATTGTTGGTTATATTGTTACGCCCTGTTGCATTGTCTGCGCATCCACTGATCATTGTCTGTTGTCTTATCTTCTCCAAAACTGCATTATATGATTTTTTTCACCTATTTATATATTTTTACTTGCCCAGTCACAGTGAGTATTGTACTTGCCCAAATGGTAATTCTCTTCAGGAGGAGTTAATTTTGGCTCACTGCACCCAGAATCAAAAGGCCAAATGTATTCAAGCTCAGTAAATTATGAATAATTCAAATGTTTTTCAAAGAAAAATCAACTCAACTTTTAATATGCTGACATTGCAGGAAAACACTTTATATGATGGATGCAGGTTTATCCTTAAAACCTTGTTGTAACAGCTAGTGTTGTTCCGATTATCGATTATAATCGATCATCAGTTGGTTGGGCATATAATCGATTGTGAACTCCATAATCGATTGTGTGTGAAGGGAGACTACTTTTTAGGTGTATGCAAAGCACAAAGGTTAGTAAAACTCCCAGCCACTAAAGTTGACCTGAAATTTATTAATTTCCTTTACAAATATGAAACCATATGATTCATAATTAGGAACATAGTCATTATTATATAGTCAAGTTGTTAAATTGTTGACAATACATTTAATCACATTTTGTTGATTTGTTTCAGTCAAATTGCAACAACTTTTGTAGTATTTATAAATAATGGCCAACAAGAAAAACATGTCCTTCTATACTTTAAATTATAGACACATCACATGTGAATAAAAGAATTTCGGGGGATTGTAGCAGTATTTCAGTTACATATGACTGATCAGCCATAAATGATAAAAAGTTGCGTTCATTTAACAAAGTTGTAGAACAAAATTAACACATAATGTAATAGTATTGTCAGGTTAAAGTATACATGTCATTAAAAGAGATTACTCCTGTACATTTATAAACATATTGAACTCTTGATCAAAGATATAACTGTTTAACAAAAATTAAAATGTGCTCTTAGTAACCGATTATAATCGATGATCAGTTGTTTAAGGGAAACCGATTATCGATTATGAATTTCTGACCGATTCCCATCACTAGTAACAGCTCGGGGATTGGGGTTGTTAGTGGTGAGCCGTCAAAACTGCTTTAGTTAGAACAGAAGTCTTAATTGCCCACTCTTTCCATCTTCCAAACCCAATATATCCAGTGGCTTCTGAGATGCTGTTGAATTAAATAAATTCCTTACATAAGGGCCTCAAGGTAGATTAGTTCTTAGCTAATTGTGTTACCCTCTTTAAATAAAGTCATTTTTATTATTATTATTATTATTATTATTATTATTATTATTATTATTATTATTATTACTTTGTGACCCTGTTAACAAGTGCCTTCTGGCCATGTGATTTAATCTGAAGCTAAAGAATGATGATTGGATTGGTTATTAAGTTTTAATGAGATTGGATTTATTTTCAAGCTTGATATCACACATTGAGGTGGGATAGTGTTATTCGGCTTGATATCAGATTGAAATAGGATTGGTTTTTAAGCTTGATATCTGATTGAGATTGACTTGTTTATTAGGCTTGATATCCGATTGAGATTGGATTTGTTATTAAGCTTGATATTAGAGTGATATTGGATTGTTATTTAGATTGATATTTGAGGTTGGATTGGTTATTAAGCTTGATATCAGATTGAGATTGGATTAGTTATTAAGCTTGATATTAGAGTGATTGTTGTTGTTGTAGGGTTTAACGCCATTTTTCAGCACATGATAAGATATACGTGGCGGCCAGTATTATTGGTGGAGGAAGAATCTGGGAAACCCCCAGAAAGAACCACCAACCTAGCAAGAATTCCCACAAAACTACATTAGCCGAATCTTAGACGCGAACCCATGCAGAAGTGAGATGGTGGTGATCCGTAACGGAGATTGCTTTAGATCACTCTGCCACTCGGGGCCCTGTATTAGAGTGTTATTGGATTGTTATTTAGATTGATATTTGAGGTTGGATTGGTAATTAAGCTTGATATCAGATCAAATAATTAAGACATCAGTTTAAGATTGGATTTTTGTTTGAAGATTGATATGTGAGATTGGATTGGTTATTAAGATTGGTTTCAGTTTAAGATTGGATTAGTTGGTTATTCAGATATAAGATACAGAGTTTTCAACAACATAACAATTTTGTGCTTAATTTAGGCTTGATGATGTTGGTCACACATAAAGATTAATTTCATATGGAGGCAATTATGGCTTTGATAATACAGGATGGATTTTTTTATGGACATAACATTTTATCAGTTTAATTCATTTTTTACAAACACAGGAAAGCACTTGCTGATTTCAGTGTGCACATCAAATATAATTAATAACACAGGAAATTTAATTGCAAGGGGCAAATTAAGTACTTTTTCCTCACTTGCACTTGACACTAGCAATTGAAGTTGAAGTACATTTTGAACAGCAAAAAATTCTAACATACTAACCTATTTAGCTGTACTTATTTTAGGGATAACTATCACACTGTATTTACTCACTATGGTGACGATACATTGCTTTCTCCAGGTTTCAAAGCAAGTAACCGTAGTAATTCCAGCGAATAATATTAATAAATAATTCCTCTTAGATTTTCGAGGCCATCAATTTAGTTTGTACACAAAGATTGGCAAAGCTTGAACTCTCCCTGTACACGTACATACTTTTTTACATCCCCTGCAAATATATGCTTGACACATCCCACTCCGAATTCTATAAAACAATCTGTATTTAATCCATGCAGATGATCAAAGAGATCAGCTGCATAACTTTTAAAAGTTTATCTAGTGTATGCTAAAATTCAAACGCCGATTGAACCTAAGTCAAACAGGCTACATATTAGACAAATTAATATCGAGGTGTCACACACACACACACGCCTCATTTCCTATGCATACAAACATTATCAGTAATAAATTAAAAAAAGAATTAAAAAAAGGAAGAACCATACACAAACGTATACATTTGAGTTAACCCCCTTCCATGCATACATACTAAATTAATGAGCCTAGTGATGGGAATCGGTCAGAAATTCATAATCAATAATTGGTTCCCCTTAACCAACTGATCATCGATTATAATCGGTTACTAAGAGCAAATTTTAATTTTTGTTACACAGTTATATCTTTGATCAAGAATTCAATATGTTTATAAATATACAGGAGTAATCTATTTTAATGACATGTATACTTTAACCTGACAATAATATTACAAAAATACATTGTGTTACTTTTGTTCTACAACTTTGTTAAATGAATGCAACTTTTTATGGCTGATCAGTCGTATGTAACTGAAATACTGCTACAATCCCCCGAAATTCTTTCATTTATATGTGATGTGTCTATAATTTAAAGTATAGAAGGACATGATTTTCTTGTTTGTAATTGTTTATAAATACTACAAAAGATGTTGCAATTTAACTTAAACAAATCAACAAAATGTGTTTAAATTTTATTAACTCAACAATTTAACAACTTGAACATGTTATAATGACTATATGTTCCTAATAATGAATCGTAAGACTTTTTATTTGTAGTTGTGAAGGGATTAATAAATTTCAGGTCAACTTTAGTGGCTGGGAGTTTTACTAACCTTTGTGCTTTGCATGCACCTAAAAAGTTGTCTCCCTTTACACACAATCGATTATGGAGTTTCACAATCGATTATCTTATCGGTTTGTTCAACCAACTGATGATCGATTATAATCGATAATCGGAACAACGCTAAATGAGCCCTTATCTGAAATGAACTATAAGTGATTCCATTGACTTGTTTTATATCTTATATATTTTGAGCATGTTTTTATGTTTTCCAATTTCATTGTATTTGTCATTTGTTGTTCTGTAGTGTAGTCATATCATTATTGATGGTGTAAAGCACTTAGAGCATTTAAAGATTAGGCGCTATACAAAGTCCTCATTATTATTATTATTATTATTATTATTATTATTATTATTATTATTGTAATAAAATGGAAATGAAAATGTGTTTACGAAAGTCTCTATATATATACAAATTTCATTTGACCAGTGATACAAGCATTTTCTACAGAAAACAGCATTAACTTGTAAATAAGGCCAGGTCTTGACCTTACATTCAAGCAAACATCTTGTTACCTTCTTAGAATCAAATACAAAAATTACATAGGCATTAATTCCACATCCCACAGTCATGGAGAAACCTTAAGCACACATCATGGATATAAATAACATTTCAAATTCAATGTACTTTTATGTGTATCAAACCGTAAGTCAATATAACTTCAAAGAACTAAGTATTCAGAGTGAGTTTAAGTTGGAGGTTACAGAGACTGGACAGTTTGTACATGTATATAAATGTATCATAAATCTACATACATATGGCAGAGTGGTCTAAAGCACTCTTCGTTATGGATCACTGCCATCCCATCTTGGTCTGCTTGGGTTCAGGTCTCTGATTCGGCCAGTATGTGTGTGTGTGTGTGAGAGAAAGCTTGCTAATGGCTTCTTGTGGATCTGTGTTTCTTTCTGGGGGTTTTCCCGGGTTCTTCCTCCACCATTTTTACTGGCCACCATGTATCGCCTATCCTGTGCTGAAAAATGGCGTTAAACCCAAAAAACTAACAAAACAATATCACCAAAAAACTTCAAATGGTGTTTTGTTTGTCTTAAATTAAAAAGGTACCAGTGTTACTTCCACTATGTCTGCTACATTGACTAATTTGAAAATCTTTCCACTGAAGGATATCAGAGTTGGTTTCAACATGCAGCAGGAAAAAAGCAAAACTATCTTATCTTGAATTACTGGAAAATTCTTTATATGCATTTGTTCGTTATTCCCTTTGAGGGAGTAGTGTTGGTTATCCAGACTTGTACGGTTAGGGATTTATTGTCCCCTGTCCTACTAGCTAATCCAGAGACGGTGTGTAAGGGAATATGTTTATTTGTCCATACAAAACCAATAACCTTCTTGTGTGATGGAATGAATATAATTGGAGGAATGTTTCAGTAAATCTAATACTAAAATGCCCACATTTTAATTTCAGATGGTATTTTGGAAAAATTAAGAGAGTTGAAGCAGAGAAGAAGCTACTGTCTCCAGATAATGCACATGGTGCATTCTTGATTCGTGACAGCGAAAGTAGGAGAAATGATTACTCTCTTTCAGGTGAGTGTGATGCTTGGATTACATTATTAGGTTCATACTGTTATCCAATATCCATCCATGCTTTTTTTTTTTAAATCTGCTTTGCTAAGGTAATATACACCAGAAACTACTGAATGGGCCATTAATAATTCAGTATACACATTAATGCAACTGGCCTGGTTTGGTCAGAGTTTGAACTTGCACTCATCTTATGGGAGACCAGCCACTGAACATGACTCCATAAAAGAAATCTTCACTTATGAAACTTTGATTAGTGAATCATTTTGTATCATTCCAAAGGGAAAAGGAAAGTCACATGGATTTAACTATGAATAGTTTTCTAAAGTTGGAAAGCGCTTTAGACCACTCTGCCACTTGGGGTGGTCTAAAGCGCTGTCCGTTATGGATCACTGCCATCTCAACTCTGTCTGTGTGGGTTCGAGTCTAAGATTTGGCTAATGTAGTTATGTGAGAAAGCTTGCCAGTAGCTTCTCGTTGGTCGGTGGTTCTTTCCGGGGGTTTTCTGGGTTCTTCCTCCACCATTAATACTGGCCGCCATGTATAACCTATAGTGTGCTTAAAAATGGCGTTAAACCATAAAAAACAAAACAAACAAACAAACTGCCACTTGGGGCCCCCAGGCACAATAAGGGCTTGGCTGCTCTCAGTGTGTGGGTGGTGTGGTTGAAGGTAATAATAATAATAATGAGGACTTTGTATAGCACCTAATCTTTAGAAGCTCTAAGCGCTTTGCTACATCTAATGATATGAATCCAAAAAGAAACAAAAACAAACACCAAGAAATTGGAAGAAAATAAATGATGAAAATATTTAAGGTATGTAACATTTTTAGGTTTTTAAGTTTGTTCTTGCAGTCGAAAAGGGTGAGTTTTAAGAGCACCCTTGAAACTGAAAGGGATCATTGTGTATAATTTCAATGGGCAATTCATTCCACTTTGCTGAGCCCTGGTATGCAAAAGAACGTTGTCCAGATGACTTCATTTTCATAGTAGGAATAATGAGTATACGATTATCAGAAGAGGAGCATAAGTATCTTGCTGGTGTGTACACTTGGATGAGGCCATATAGGTACTCAGGACTGGATTCTGTCAGTGAAACATAGCAAAGAGAACAAATTTTATGTTTGATTCTTGATCAAATGGATATCCAGTGTGGGGTACAGAGCATTGGTGAGGTATGCTCTGATTGAGGTACTCTAAAGATGATCCGAGCAGCTGTATTTTGAATGTTCTGAAGTTTCTGGAGTAGATATTGAGATGAACCAGACACAATTGAGTTACAAAAGTCCAGTCTTGAATGTACTAATGAACACACAAATGTTTTAGTGGTATCAACTGAAAGATATTTGCAAAATGAGCTGATGCGTCGCAACTCAAGATATGCAGCCTTGCATGTATTCATAACATGTTGGAGCAATGTTAGAGTACTGTCTAGAGTAACACCTAGGTTTCATACTGACTGTGATCTAATGTTGGTGTTGCTGATAATTTATTGTTTGAGGTAAAGGATGTGAATGAGAAAGTTTTTGTGTTGTGATCAGAATGGCCTCATTTTAATTATCATTCATCTGCAGCTTTTTACATGTCATCCATGGACTTTAACCACTGTAAGGCTGTATTGTGAATGCCAAATACATGCTGGAGATGGTAAAGTAATATATCTTGGTCTGTTGTGTTAAATGCTGCAGGCAAATCATGGAGGGTGAGGATTATAATCTTTCCACTATCCAAAGAGAGAATGTCATTAAATACTTTAAGAAGAGGAGTTTCAGTACTGTTGCAAGGGCAGTGTGCTAACAAGAATTCAAATGAGATACAACTTGGTTAAAACAACTTTTTCTAAGATTGTTTAGATGAATGGGAGAAAGTGGCGGTAGTTCTTTAAATTGTTATGGTCAAGTGTTGGTTTCTTCAGCAGGGGCTTTAGAATGGCAGTTTTTAAAAATGATGGGATTTCCCCGGATGAGAGAGAGGAACAAATAACATGTCAGTCAAGGCAATACTGGGTATAAGCACTCGAGCAGCAGTGATGTTGGAATTGGATCAAGTTCACGTGACTTTGGTGCACTATTCATCATGATTATACTAAATCCATAGAGACATGTTCAAATGCTGCTTACAGCTGCTGCTGAAATTCTGTATGGTGATGATTAGTGGAGATAAGGTAATTGGAAGTGACATACATTTGTTCCTTAACATGAACTTGTTAGTAATCAAAGAGCTCTTTGCAGCTGGAACTTACCGTGATCTTAGTACGGTAGTGGGCTGATTTCGTTGCATGGACAATGTTTGTGACATTCTTCTTAGCAGCATCATAGATTTGCTTATGAATAGTTATTTTTGATGAAAGCCAAAGCCTCTCAGTTTTACGGCAGTCTCTTTTAACAGTGCAAACACTGCTATGCCACGGGGAACACTTTGCACTGATACTATGTGCTCATTGGTTGAGACATGTTTTTCAAACAATGAACACACGCAGTTATCGAGTTGTTCTGCTTAGGAGGTGAGCAAGTTGTTCTATTTATCATACAGTGGTTTTTCTTAGTAGCAAATAAAGGTGAAGGGTTAGGGACTGATATGTCAAGATGGCAGGTAATGCAGAGGTGTTCTGATGCAAGTTTGCAGGATATCAATGAGAACCATAGAATATTATCATCAGATCTGTGAAGAAGCCAGTCTAAAATGGGACTGTGTTTATGGGTTGGTTGGTTAACTGACTGTTTGAGGTTGAAAACATTAATTGAATCTAGGAGTTTTGATGTGTTTTGGTTTCCAGGACAGTCAAAGTGAAAGTTGAAATCTCCAAGAATAATTAGGTTGTCACCTATTGAATTTCCATACTCCAGAAGATTCGGAAACTGCTCCAAAAGAGAGATTCAGTAGCTTTTTTTTTGTGATTAGGAGGAGGGCTGTTGAGGCAGAAAGAATGGACTAACCTTTGTTCCATGTGAGTGTGGTTTGGTTCAAACGATGTGCGGTAGAAATTGAAGGTTGTGTTGTGGTTACGATATTTTATCATGGAGTTCTTTGTGATTATAGCAATTCCACCTACGCAAGAGTGGTGGGTGAACGACTTGATGGAGTAACTAGTGGGTGTTAGATCTGCTCACATGGGCTCATTGTTTGATGTTTTTAGCCATGTTTCTGTCATGACAAAGACATCATTCCGAATATTGCAAAAATTATTTCTGTGCTTTTCTGGTGGTCCTACTAACTGGGATTGAATAATGCAATACACATCTTGGACACAGAGGTTGTTGCTTTAATAAATATTTGAATCAGGTTATCTAAATTAATGGCTGAATTTTTCAATTGTTGACTTGGAAAGGGTGAAATGGAGATAAATGGAATTCTTCCTATTCTATGCCAGCCAGCTTTGAAACGTTTCTTTTCTCACTTCTGTTTACATTTAAGTAATGTTGAATGTAGTCCCAGTTCATTTAGTCAAGAGCACAATGTAGCGTGGAGAGCCAAGGAGTGGTCATTTAAAGCAAATAATGAGGGTCCATCATAGCATAAACAGGTTGACTGGCGATCATGTGATGGCGGTTTGGTCAACAACAAAGGTCATTGTAGCAGTAGAGCAAGACAGCTGAGACAAAAGTCTAATTGTTCTCGTTTCCAAAACAAGGAGATAAAGAAACACATATGAACTGAATAGCCAATACATGATGAGTACAATAACGTAGACTAAGACAGACAACAAGCACATATATCATGAAACACTGCACATATATACTCATTTATAAGATGGGACAAACTGCTAACGGTGCAGACCTAAATCTGCCAGTGCATTATGCAATGGAAGATCTGTGTGTGTGCAGTTTGTTATAAGAAATTAGTAGAAAAAACAACATAGATGATGGTCTGCAGATACATTATGCTACAGTAGATCTGGATTAATGATGCTTGCAGTTTGACTCTAAGCAAGTATATATGGTATTTTCAACTGCAAGCACCTTCTATTATCCTTTTACAGTAATACTTATTATGCAAACTGTGCTCTTTTTGTATTGATATGTGCTTTATTATTGAATATTTTGCATTTATAATCTATTTTTCATCCTGGGTGCCACTGGAAAATATAATTATTACCCTTATAAAGTAAGGTATTATTATTTTTATTATTAGTATTATTGTTGTGGGTAAAAGTATTGTTGATAGATTGTGAATCTTCTGTCTAGAAAGGCTTGCACCAATAAGAGAATCTGTACTATTTGGTCACATTTCAAATTTCACCAATAAGAGAATCTGTACTATTTGGTCACATTTCAAATGCAGTTGCTTCATATGAGTCCTGCTCTAGTAGCAGTTGAAATAAAACATTTGTCCAAAGTTATGAATGTAAATTCTACTTTATAAATAGCTCTTTTGCACTTTAATATTTATTTCCTCTTAAAATGAACAATCTACATTTGTCTCAATTCTGTTTTGGTTTAATAATAATATGTAGGTCATTCCATTTTTCAGAAATAAGAGTTAATTTATTTTGAGCAGGAAAATGGATGTCAGTTTCAGTTAAAAGTATAATTTATGAGAGACCATAAAATTCCTGTACAAATTAGCCATTTATCAAAGTTGTTGTGAATAGTTTACTGTCTGCCAGGCAAATAAATGAGATCTCATGTTGTCGTGGTAAATATAATTTTTAATTTGGTAAGGATTTTTTGTAGCTGTTTAACAATGCTGAATTGGATTTTAGTCAAGTGTTATAACATTTCTTCATCAGACAGTTCAGATACTCAGCATCTACATTCATCTAAGTACTTGTGATTGGTAATAAATTCATATTTCTAACATACTTTTAGTTCGAGATGGAGATACAGTCAAGCATTACAGGATCCGTCAGTTGGATGAAGGTGGATTTTTCATTGCTCGACGTATTACATTCAGAACCTTAGCAGAACTGGTCGATCACTACTCCGAGGATGCAGATGGCCTTTGTGTCAATCTCCGCAAACCCTGCACACAGGCGGAAAAACCCCAGACTGTGGGGCTGTCTTACAACACCAAGGACCAGTGGGAGATCCCTAAGAGCTCCCTAAAATTAATCAGGAAGATAGGACATGGACAGTTTGGTGAGGTGTGGGAGGGTCTTTGGAACAACACGACACCGGTGGCCATTAAGACTCTCAAGCCAGGTATGGCGCAACTGTATGACATTCTTGTTTGACACGTCTCCTACCCAGTTATTTGACATGAGGTTTTGTTAATATAGGTGTGATGGAGTGATTGTTGCCTGACTTAAGCTGGGTTGATGCTGGAATTTTCCATATAGTTTCCAATTTTGTCCTCAAAACATTTACATCTTCAGTTATCTGATGTACCAGAAAATGTTCAGTTAGGTTTTTTTATATCTGGATTAGTTACATATTCAATTTTAGTCATGGTATTTCCTTCATAACTCACATCTATCAGTGAAATTTTTGGTATCATATAATTATTTTTTTTAATTTAATGTTAAAGTTGTGTATTTCAGACTGTTTCTTTCTTTCAAAATTTAGTTCATTACATCATAGACATGACATTGGAAATATTCAAGGTTAGTGGATACTAGCTACATGTACTTCAAGGTAAAATTCTACAGAAGAAAGCACACTCATACATTTTCACATGGCAGATATGTTCTTTTTATTTAAATCAATTACCATGTGAAAATTGTAATCACCTTTGGCAATTTTGGTAATTACTTTGGCAAACCTAGCAGGACATGAACATCAACAAAAGAACCCTTTGAGTCACTAAACTTATAATTCATGCACATAAGATAAACTGTGTTTTGAATGCTCGTACAAATTTGGGAAATTTTAGTTTTTGTTTATTGGATAATAAATTACGAGTTACCTTAGATTTAATCATTGATTCAGAAATTGAAGTGAAAAAAAAGAGTTTACACTAATGGAATTAACATGGAGGAAAAAGACAGTATCATCTGTTTTGCTTATAAGTCAAAGCAGATTGCATAGATCCAGATCTGTCATTGTATAATGTACATGCAGATCTCGATCTTTGCAGCTTTTTAGGAGTAATCAGTAGAACAAATAACTTAGCACCTGTTCTCATTTTGTGATGACAGATCAGGGTCTATGTAGATTGAAATTTTATCTGACCTTTAAGGGAACATTATGGTGCATGTGTTTGATATGACAGTTGTGGTGCTAATGCATAATATTGTTGCAGCTGCTGGTACTTATCTGCTGTTGCTTCCATTGATCATGCCAGTTACATCGATGTCTATTTTTAGGCACCATGGATCCCAAGGATTTCCTAGCCGAGGCGCAGATAATGAAGAAGCTGAGACATGCCAAACTGATTCAATTGTATGCAGTATGTACACAGGATGAGCCCATCTATATTGTAACCGAACTCATGAGGCATGGCAGTTTGCTCGAGTACCTACAGGGTAAGTAAAAGTTTGTAAAATAATATTACAGTGAAAATATTAAAGATGTTTTATCATTTTTGTTGTCTATACATTTGTTTTATCTTTTTTCATCATGGTATGTATACATATACCCAGTTCACTATACTGTTTACATGTGTAATTCACCATTGCAAATTCCTGTGGAGAGAAAAAAAAAATTCTCAGCAACAATGTTTAAGGTCAACCATAGACATATATGCCAACCATTATTCTTTTGGCATAATTATTACACTTTTTTCACTAAATTACACCTTACGTGTAACTGTATATGGATTATGCTTTTTCGATATATCCACCTTTCCCAAAAAATATATTATTTGTGTTCTCGTTTTTTTAAAAATTAACATTCAATTAGCCCCACATACCATATTTTAGAAAAGACAGCTTCTACATAACTACAGTATAAGAGTACGCTTGTCCGTGTACTTGCGATGACTTTCCTAACAGTATCATGTTCTATTTATAGCAACTTTCGACCTCATTCTATTTTTAGTAGCTGTATGGTTAGTAAAGAGAGAACAGACTGGTTTTCCAATTTCAATCTTTACATGCAGCTTTATTTTGTTCTAATTCATAAATGGTGGAGAACCAGTCTAAAGGTCTTTTGGTGCTAAAAAGTAATTTTTTTTAGTCTATGCACATATGAGAACAAATATATCTCCTTTCAAAAAGTTTCGCAAATGGATTAGAAAAAGGCAAAAAATAAACGAAACAAAAATAATAGAATCCTCCAAATCACATGATGTCTATTACAGGCCGTGTGGAAAGAATTTTAATATTTGGCATTACATGTCTTCAGATGGAGTCTAGTCATTGTGTGTATAAAGCTGAAACTGCTACATATGAAAACTTGAAGCAGTAAAGGATGTTAAAAGACAAGAGGGGCAAATAAATCATTGTTCATTAAAAGTTTAGCATTTAATATGTGGACTACGCTTTTTCTGCCAGGATTCCACTTTTTGACCACTTGGATTACACTTTTTCCTCATCAGGGGTTGGCATGTATGCATAGGGTCCAGGATGATTGACCTTTAATCTAAATAAACTAGAATATGCATGAATTTCAATCAAGTCCATGTGGCAAATAGGAAAATAGATCTGCATGCATGTAATTAAAATGGCACTTTACAAGTGCCAACTGCATTGTGTGCCAAACTACGTTATAATGAGACCAGCATTATGTACTAGACCACAATATATTGAGAACAATGTTATATACCAAATTGCATCATAGCAGGAATGATCCAGATTTGTTAAATAATAGTTATATACCAAATTGCATCATAGCAGGAATGATCCAGATTTGTTAAATAATAGTTATATACCAAATTGCATCATAGCAGGAATGATCCAGATTTGTTAAATAATAGTGTTTTGAAAAGAAAATTAAAATATAACACTAAGATTCAAGTTGTTTTCCTTCAACCCATTTTTGTTTATATGATTTTGGTCATGGGATCCGGAGTGTTACTGCATTGTATCTGGAATTATGTTTTAATTGGATACATTAAGATAAGAGACATGTATGATACAGACATATATACAAACATACATACATACACACACACACACACACACACACACACACACACACAATCATTCAATTTTTAACTCCCATATGAGCTCACATAAGTGAGTCTGTTCAGAACTTAATAGAAGAAAAATTTTTGTTGAACAGGTAAGGGTCGCATCCTGAAGCTTCCCCAACTGATAGATATAGCAGCCCAGATAGCTAGTGGTATGGCCTACTTGGAATCTCAGAACTACATCCATCGTGATCTAGCTGCCAGAAACATCTTGGTAGGAGACAGCAACAACGTGAAAATTGCTGATTTTGGACTTGCTAGAGTCATCAAGGTAAACACCAAAGCAGTATTTTTTTGTGTTCAGCTTAATTAGACTCTGAAAAGGAAATCTAGAAGTATTAGTTGTCTCATTTCAATATCTTCATATCATTTATTGTAACTTTTAAGCACAAAATAAAACATTGTACATAGTTATTATAAATCATTACTTTGGTCAGAAATTTGAAGTGAAGTTTTAGCTCCTCTGATCATAGACTAGAAGAGCATGTGTAATGAAAATGATGACCATTAGATATCCAGTCCAGTTGGGCCACCTTGGCAGCTTCCTTAAAAATATTGCTGCTACTCCTGAATGGATAATTACAGGGCTCGAAATTAGCGGTAGTCCACTAGCCTGAGGTTACTAGATTTCCTGTTGGACTTGTAACTATCATAATGCGATTAGTCTGATGGGTTAGTAAGTTTTGTTTATCAACAGTCAGCGTTTGTTTACTCAATACCCTAAAAAAGACGTGACTTCAACATATATTCTGTAGAATCAACAGTGACCGTTGTAAACACAGTGATAAAATATTAGCATGAGAAGACGAAGTCAACTTCTGCCTCAGAAATGTGTTTCTATTACAACAAGCCATCTGATTTTGTGCATTTCGCTTAACAAAAGAAGTTTGGTAATTGATATCCTAATTAATCTGACAGCTAATTATTAATTAATGAAAAATAACCTGGTATCACACTTTATTCACACGACCACAGTAACAATCTACAAAACTACAACACAAAAGAACATGGCATCAACTATTCAAAAAAATTAGTTTGCATGCTTGTTTGTTTCCTGTTTTTTGGGGTTTTTTTTGCTTGCTAGCCATACGCGCCAACAGTCACAAAGTTGAAACTGCATAATTTATGTTTGCATCAAAATAATTATAAGAATTTGATCAGTTTATTATGATCACATTACTGACACATCATTTCCATACAACTACTTTTTCTATGACAATAAAAATTGTTTTTATATTTTTCCATACATGCCAACCATTACACTTTTGGCATAATCATTATGCTTTTTTTCACTAAATTACGTGTTATGCTTAAACATATATGGATTATGCTTTTTCGGTATATCCACCTCCCAAAAAAATCAGTTATTTGTTTTCTCATTATTATTAACATTCCATTAATCCCACAGACCATATTTTAGAAAAGACTGCTTTTACATAACTACAATATAAGAGTACGCTTGACCGTCGACTTTCCTTACAGTATCATGTTCTATTTATAGCTAACCTGTTTCTACTGTCGACCTCGAATTCTATTCATAGCATCTGTATGCTTAGTGAGGAAAGAGCAGACTGGTTTTCTAAATTTAATCTTTATGCGCAGATTCCATGGTCTAATCCATATATGCTGCAGAACCGGTCTAAATATATTTTGGTTTTTAGTCTATGCATTTATGGATGCAAAAATATCTCCTTTAAAAAATTTCCCAGATAAATTAGAAAAAGGCAACCAAAAAAACTTGAAACAAAATATAACAGAATCCTCTAAATATTAAGACACAAGTGCAGCATCACATGACATCTATTTCCGGCTGTGTGAAAAGAATTTTAATTTTTGGCGCTAAAAGTCTTAAGATGGTTTCTAGTCGATGTGTGTAAAGCTAAAGTGCTACATATGAAAACTTTAAACAGTACATTATGTTAAAAAACGAGAGGGGCAAATAAATCATTGTTTATTGAAATTTTAGCATGTTATTTGTGGATTACGCTTTTTCTGCCTGGTGTTACATGCTTAGGCTCAAATAAACAGTAACATAGAAAGAGTGAAAATAACAAGCTTGTAAAACTTAATAAACAATTTATTGAGCACAAATATTTTCCAGAAAAGAAAAATAAACTTATGGTTTTAAGAATCAATTCCAAAATTAATCCAAAAATAATTCAAAAGTTATCCACTAGAGAAATTGCGAAAGTCCTGGTAATAAAATGTCCAAATAATTCTAAGTTCAAATTCCAGCGAAGTATCCAAGATGGAAGATGATGTCACTTGATGAAGTCAGTTCTTGTTAATAAAAATCTATGAGCACAATTCTTTTCCATATAAATAACAAAATAATTCCTCTTGATCCAAACGAATTGACATAATTTCCAGTACAAGGTAATTTATAATAACTCAAAAAGACACAACTTAATATTCTGAAAGCCCAACTTCTGCTGAATAGCTTGCTCCAAAACAGTTGTAGCAGCATGTTTGTGTTACCAAATGCTGCATGTTAGTGAAATACAGTTCTTTTACCTAAAAGATTTATTATTATGTATTGCTGGTCGTAAGTGAAAAATGTGAGGATCTGACATCCAACATGGCTGCTATGATAGCCATCTTAATAGTTATAGCTAAATTGATTGTTATGGTGTCATGAGATTTTCATTACAAAGACTTGTGATGTCTACTTGATCCTAAACAAAAGTGGTGCCAATTAGACAGTTATCTTGTGAATACACTGAAACTTAAGAAAATAGTTTTGTTTCCAAATTAATAATTTAGAATACTTGACCGTTAAAAAGAAGAAACAGTTCTATCCAGGATAGCTAGAAATGTTTCAGCAGTATAATAAAGGGACTCTTGTAATCTTTCCTCATCAGGATGGGAGATAAAGGGACATAAGTATCACTTTTCTGGTAACAGCAGTTTTTTGGTCATTGATATTATAACTCTTGTTTTAATATTACAGGTGGGACATAGTGTTCTGCAGAACTCTTGTTTAATTAATTGGATTATGTACATTTTATAGGTTAGAAAGTTACCCGTTTTTTATGATGATCTGGCATAGACTGCATGTTATTTACCACGAAAAGGTAACATTTACCTTCTTCATGTTTGACCATTAACAAGATATTTTTTCTTTCTTTTAAGGAGGATGAGTATGAAGCAAGAGTTGGTGCCAGATTCCCAATTAAATGGACAGCACCAGAAGCTGCTAGTTACAACCGTTTTACGATAAAGTCAGATGTCTGGTCCTTTGGGATTCTGCTCACTGAAATTGTCACATATGGCAGAATACCTTACCCAGGTATACTTATAATTATACAAGTAGTCAGATTCGTTACATAGATCATAGATTTTTAACAAATAATTACAAATTCTAATGTTTGTCAATGGATATGATCGATGCATTGATTTTATTGGCAGATATGTTAGATAAATGGATTTATTAACAGATGATACTACCCCATTAAAAAAATTGGAAACCTTGTCGATAATCGTGTAATCAGAAAACTACAAACTGAAACTACTATTTACATTGCTGGGACACTGCCATATCTTTTGTAATTTACTCTCTGCTCTAGTAATCAGCACTTGCCGAGCCTCTGATAGCTGTGATCTTGATGTGACATGGCTGTAAAAGCAATTGCCCAATGCATTTAATGTTGCATTGGCACCTTTTGCCGTATCATAATTCAAAGGGTTAATAGGCCATGTCAAGGGCAAATTTCCTTCAGGACACACAGTTTTAATTATATGGAAGAACTATGAACCAGTCAAGAAATGGGTGAATAAATAATGGAGTATATATGGGTTTGGTGATCCATAATTGGTTAATAATAAAAAGTAAAATTTTAGTAAAAATATATTTTGAGAGCTTATCCTATCTCTAACTTTAAAAAAAAGTATAGTCAATATTTTATTGATGCAATTTTAGTTGGTTTTTTTTTTTACGTGCTTGACTTGGGAGTACTTAATGATGAAAGTAGCATTTGACTCGTTTGGTGCAGAATCAATAATATGTGTTTTATGCACATGTAGATATAAAAAGAATAGCTGAGGCTCATATGGTGTTCTCCACACAGAAGCTTGCACCAATGATAGTTATGCATAAAGAAATATAGGTCTGATCATTACCACCCAGAAATTTTAAGTTTTTGAATTTTGAATATGATAGTGTTTCCATATGTTTACTATGGGAGTTAAATTAGTGCCGTATGTCCTTCAGAACAGATATGTGTGAAATGTTCACATCCCCTAACCCACTGCCAAACCCTTTTGAATTGCTGAGTAGTTTTGCTCCTAAGGTAACAATTCTCTACATGCACAAGTGAAGGTAACTTTACTCCTGCTTGCTCCTGTAGAAATGATTCAAGTTAAGAAACTTAAGGATAAAACTGATCATTTTGTTGTTTATATAATTCCAAAATGGCCTACTTGAAGGTCATTCTGAAAATCTTTATATGGCTACTTCTCCGGACATGGGGTTTTCACTAAAACACTCTTGCTTAAATATATCTAGAATGAAAATTGTGTTCATATGGTTGCCAACATGCCAATTCAAAAGTCTGTCTTATCACTACACCTCGTGCATGAATGGCTTTGACATGTAATTTTTGCTAGTGAAAATTATGCATATCTGACAACCACCTTATCTGAACTTTTATGAAGAACTTTTGAAAACGAGATGTAGTTTACCTGTTTGTCAATTCAGAGGGTACTGCATGCATTTGTGACATTACAGTGACTTGTATATGTGCAAGTGAATTTTGGGCTGATTTTGTATTGAGTTGCATTCTAATGAACAAGCTGATAGAACTCTGAAATAGGTTTTAATGTGAAATGTTAGCACTCTGAAATAGGTTTTAATGTGAAATGTTAGCACTCTGACATAGGTTTTAATGTAAAATGTTAGCGCTCTGAAATATGTTAGCACTCTGACATAGGTTTTAATGTGAAATGTTAGCGCTCTGAAATAATTTTTAATGTGAAATGTTAGCACTCTGATGTAGGCTTTAATGTGAAATGTTAGCACTCTGAAATAAGTTTTAATGTGAAATGTTAGCACTCTGATGTAGGTTTTAATGTGAAATGTTAGCGCTCTGAAATAAGCTTTAATATGAAATGTTAGCACTCTGAAACAGGTTTTAATGTGAAATGTTGGCACTCTGAAATAGGTTTTAATGTGAAATATTAGTACTCTGAAACAGGTTTTAATGTGAAATGTTAGCTCTCTGAAATAGGTTTTAATGTGAAATATTAGCACTCTGACATAGGTTTTAATGTGAAATGTTAGTACTCTGAAATAGGTTTTAATGTGAAATGTTAGCACTCTGTTATAGGTTTTAATTTGAAATGTTAGCACTCTGAATTAGGTTTTAATTTGAAATATTAGCCCTCTGAAATAAGTATTAATGTGAAATGTTTAGTGATCATGTATCCATTGTATCAGGTTCAAGGTTAAAGCCATGGCAAAGAAATATGCACTGCACATGCAGGTATGGAATGTGTTAACCTGAGGATAAAAAAATACTTTTGTTCCCAAATTTGGCATGTTGTAATTTCTCAAGAATGTCAAGGATGGTTGTTTCAGTACTTAGAGTTGAAATTAAGAAACAGACTTATCTTGAATTCCTGGAAATATTTTTGGACAGTAATGTTAGTCTTTTTTACAGATTTGTTGTATGAGTTATTGCCCTCTTTTACTTATAGAAATAGTATACTGCAGAATTTTGCAAATGCAACCATTGCGAATGCAACCATTGCAGTTTTTAACTGATTTCTATGGATATTAGTAATATTATGGTCATCATCAGAAGATATGCATATTAACCAGCCATTGTAGTTTTCAGAAGTGTGGTGCATTTGTTTGAATATAGTCTTAATTCCATCATGGGAGCAGAGTTTGAATATGATAGAAGCAGGGCTATGTTTAAGTAAAATGTGAGCAAATTGCTTACCATTCCTCCAGGTTTTTTTCCTTTAATAAACTACATTAGATGTACAAAAGCGAAAATTAAGTCTCAATAGAAATAAAAAAGAAACTGATTCAATTATAGGTTGCCATCAGTATTGTAAATTACAAGAATTTGGGATCCTTAATGAATATATAATTTCAGTGTATTAGCAGCATACAATTCTAGCATTTTACTAATATGCAAAGTTTTTGGTGGTTTACTTTAAATTTATTGAGTGCAGCTATGCAAAGATGTTAGGTGTAGTTGCTCTGTTCTCACCCAAGGAATTATTAGATCTCATACAATGTTGGCTTCATGCAACAGTGTCCATATAAAACTAGTGACAGATAGTGAATCAGAAAAGCATCCACTGGTCCAGCATGTCATTTGTTGGTGTCCATATTGCCAGAGATCTGGAGGTCATTTTGAAGAATATCTTACACAGTTGTCTATTTTGCCACTGTTGCACAGCTTATAGACTAATTGTGTTAGTCAAACTATATACCTATTCCATTGCAACTGAAGGAATGCCAAAGTCAGTTGAAATAGAGGTACATTTTCATTAAAGTTTGGTTATCATACATTTCAGGTTGGGCATCTTATATTGCCTGAGAATGGGAGGGAAGAGCATCCCAATATATTTATCTAACTGGAGGACTGTTTTAGATACATACTTTACAAGCATATTAGTCCTGCAAATACACATTTAGTGTTGAACATCTGCAAAAGTGGGGATAAAACATATGTTATCACCAACCAGAACAGGAAATGATCAAATCTACCATGTGAAATGGTTTAAAGTAGCCATAACAAACACGTGTATTCTGAGGTGGTTCTAATACAAAACTCTACATTCACAGATTATTTTACATTCTGTATACAATGAGTTGTTTATAATTCTGGACAAAAATTGATGTCTCCGAAAAAGCAATTGGATATTGATGAATGTGATTTAAAACTTGCATGAAAAAATGCTCACAATGTTTTTGTAACGAATGCACTGAGGAGTATGAACTCATAAAGCCAAGAAAAAAATGCAGACATGCTTTCTACATCATACTGTAACGGAATTTTCAATAAAGTCTGGAGAAATGTTCGATATACGCAGACACGTTTCTGGAAAAAAAGGCATTCCAGCCTTGAAAAAGATATAATAATAAACACTTTAAGAAAATTTTTGGATTTTTTTTTTCATTATCGACTGGATCAATGTGACTTCATTTTCTATCCTAAGTTTGATGAAATTGGGGCTGAAGTTATATTAGTAGTTATTATTACTGAACTCAATCTGCCTATGACCACACTTGATAAATTTTCAAAAGCTTTTAAAATTATATTTGGTGACTGACACGGCTAAACATTGTAAGAGTGGTAGATCAAAATATTATTAAAGAAAAAGCAGCCAATAATACTACATTCAAATTTTCTGAGAGAATGTGGAATTGCCCAATCACTGTTTCTACAGATGGAAGTCAATGATCAAGGAAACTTCAAGATCTTTCCTCTTCTTATGAGAACTTATTATAAATATGCATTACTGGTATTTAATGATGTTTTGAGTGATTTTGTTTTTTTTTTATTCATGCTAACTTCTGTTACTCATTTTCATGCTAACTTCTGTTACTCATTTTCACGCTCTGTCCCTCATTTTTGGTGGTACCATCCCACAAATACATTTTCTGGGGTAAGCAAGTCAGCAATTTTAGTCATTTTGTTTTCTCAATTAGATCTAGAGTATTTCAAAATATTTTTTATACCTTCCACTGGATGAAACATTTTATTACTCCTGTATCTAAATTTCTTCTCATGGTCTTTTCTCTTTCTGATGCCTTTACAGTATTATGCATTTCCATGCCTTTTTAATAAACTTTATTTTGAATTAAATTGAGAAACTAGTCACTGTACCTATCATTTTGAATTTCTTCCATATAAACTTTGCTTTGGAAACTTCTCACAACAGTGTAAATGGTTTGAAGTTTTTCATCTAGGTTGCCACTTAATAATTCCAGTGGTTGCCTTTACTGTTCAAACTTTTGTGTGTAAATACAATCAATGCTATGTGTTTTTAAATGGACAAAGAAGGTAGAAATAAGAGAACTAAAATAGATTCTTTAAGAAAATTTAGAAGCCATGTAAAAAAGTTAATAACCGGTGGCTACTTGGGCTAAATTAATACTATTAGAAGGATAATGAGCATCCTCTTGTTGATATGGTTTATTACATTATATCTGATATCAGAGTTGTCCACTTACCTGTGCATGTACTTACTTTGACCCACCATACACAATGTTGAAACGAAAAAACAAACTAAGCTATCAGCTATCTACTGAGTTAGATGGCATTTGATAAATCACAACTTGTTTATTATTGTGTACAATTCATATAAAATGTAGAATGGAATTCTAAATTTTAGTAACTCTTTCAACCATTATAATGAACTACAAAATATGTTTTGAAACTAATAAAGTTTTCTTGTTTTACTGACATAAACATATAGTGGGTCCAAGCTATCATATTCTTATTGTGCTGGCAGCATTGATGTAATAAAAGTTTCTTTGAAGTTTCTTGGAATGCATATTAATTAGTCCCTCGCTGTAAACTCCTTCATTATACTGCTGCCCGTCTTATGACACTGGTATGGTCATAAATGCCATTAAATTTCAGTCCAATTTTGTTTGATCATCACTATTTATTTCAATTTATTTAAGTTCTTGGCTCATCAGAACCAATTATACAGAGAATAATTGCTAAATACAAGTGGGGAGTGGCCAAGTGGTCTAAAGTGCTTTCCGTTACAGATCACTGTCATCTCACTTCTGTCTGCGTGGGTTTGAGTCTAAGATTCGGTTAATGTAGTTATGTGGGAAAGCTTGCCAGTAGCTTCTCGTGGGTCGGTGGTTCCTTTTGGGGGTTTTCCCTGGTTCTACCTCCACCAATAATACTGGCCGCCAAATATAGCCTATCGTGTGCTGAAAATTGGCGTTGAACCCTAAAAAACAAACAAACTAAATACAAGTGAATAATGGATATATGTCATTGTCAGCGAATAATGGATATATGTCATTGTCAGTGAATAATGGATATATGTCATTGTCTATGAATAATAAATATGTCATTGTCAGTGAATAATGGATTTATGTCATTGCCAGTGAATAATGGATATATGTCATTGTCAGCGAATAATGGATATGTCATTGTCAGTGAATAATGGATATGCCATTGTCAGTGAATAATGGATATATGTCATTGTCTATGAATAATAAATATGTCATTGTCAGTGAATAATGGATATATGTCACTGCCAGTGAATAATGGATTTATGTCATTGCCAGTGAATAATGGATATATGTCATTGTCAGCAAATAATGGATATTTCATTGTCAGTGAATAATGGATTTATGTCATTGTCAGCGAATAATGGATATGTCATTGTCAGTGAACAATGGATTTATGTCATTGCCAGTGAATAATGGATAAATGTCATTGTCAGTGAATAATGGATATATGTCATTCAATGGGCAAGAAACTTTGTTTTTTAATAAGTGGTGAAGCCACAAATAAAGATACATAAGTTTTTCACCCAAGATAAAATATAGCCATTTTTCACTTGTAACAAACACATTTTCTTTTATTTTGTGCTCATGTAATGGCTAGCAATAGGTATAACTGTTAAAAGTTGTGATTCGATGCCAGGTCTTTCCAGGGTGATAGGTCACAACAGCAAATTTTATGACCGTAGTGTATTCTCTAACATTAGACCAGAAACTTGAAACTATATTCTTTCTTTTTAAGGTATGACCAATGCTGAGGTACTGCATCAGGTGGAGCATGGCTACAGGATGCCATGTCCCCAGGGGTGCCCTAAGACCTTGTACGAAATCATGCTGGAATGCTGGCGGAAAGAGGAGATGGAGAGACCCACTTTTGAAACTTTACAATGGAAACTTGAAGAATTCTTCACTACTGAGGGAACGGACTATAAGGATCCAAATGTTGTCAGTGTACGATGATCCAAACACTTTTAGATTAATTTGAAAATCTACAGAATTGCTCATATTCTGTTGTGACATGGTACTTTCAAAGCAGAGTTGATAACACCAATAACAAATTAAAAGACTGAATTATTTCCAGGGATAAGAAACCAATATTCCAATATAGTTTTCTCCTGGATCTGCTCTATGTCACAGTCGTTTTATAGCTTAATTATTGTTCGTTATGCATATTAGTCTGCAGATAACTGAAAATATTGTTGGAATACTGGTCATATTCACATTCTAAAAGACAGAATGTAAAAAGGTAATTTAAGTAAAAAATCACTTGATGAATGTGTAAGTAAACCATTAGTTGACAGATTGGCAAGTAAAAACTTGTTTGTAGTTATCAGAGTAATTTATATTGTTCATGATTTTCTTTAGTTAGTAGCAAGAAAGAACAATTATGTATACAATTAATGTGATTTTTTTAAAAAATTATTTTGAATCTGAAACAAAAATCTATTAGGCCTTTTTCTGTTGTAGGTTTGTTTCGAAATTTTCAGGATATTTTAAAACATTCAATAACAACTTTTAACCTTGATGTTTTTTTTTTAATAGGATTATTATTATAATCTGTAATGTGTATTGATCATAGATCAAGTTAGTGTTGGAACCTGTGTTCCTTTTTCTTAAACCCACATTAGTGATAAGTGAGATATGCTTGCTTACATCTCAGAACTACATGTAAAGTCACAATCATCAAAAAATTTTCATTAAGGTTTTGGATGAAGTTCTTTCTTTTCTTATCCCTGGGGGGTGGGGATATAGCTGTCACCATGATTGACTGTCTGTTTTAGTATATAAACATTGTCATTTCCAGGGCATATCTCTATGAAACATTGTTCACATATTAGACTAGTTGTCAAGATGTGCTTTTTGCTAATCAGTTTTCAGTTTCAATATTTTCAGTTTTTCTTCTGACCATCCATTTATCTACGAATTATCCAGAATTTAAATTTTGTTAAAGATCTCTGAAGGTTGGTGCAGATGTTAAACTCATTTTGTAATGTACCTTTATCCATTCACATTCTTTAGTTTGGATTCAGGTCACTTATTAAATTTTTTTAATCTGTTTTCTACTTTCCTCAAATGCTGTTTAAGATAGCGAAATGAATTTTGGCTACTTTCGATCTGTCCACAAACTTTACAGCTTTGGTCATATGTTTCGTTATTGTGAACTTTTATGACTTCACCATCATAGGGACACAAATTCACTGAACTTTCTTGTTTCATCTGTCAATTCTTTCACAGCTTATTTTGTTACTCATCAGAAGTAAAAAATGTAAAACTAAGACACTAATCTGGTGCTTGACACACTGTAAATTAGCTCCAATGCAAGAATATTAATTAATGTAGTTAATATTGATTAAAGCTGATTGTATTATCACTAATGGTTCTGTAAAAATATTGGTGACTGCATTCCAATATCATAATATTCACATTATATTATTTTTATGTTTAAAAAACCATTTCTCACTTTGAATGGCAATTGGCAAGAGTCTGAAATTATTCTGGGCATTAGTTTGGAAATAGACCATTGGCATATTAGCATGTAGATGAATTATTGGAAACATAGGTTGGTGGTAGAGCAGGTACTCTAGTTGTGCCACCATGACATTAATTGCTCAGGATGTTTCTGTGCATTCATATTTGCTCATTGCAAAGTAGTGTTATATATGAAGTTGCGAATTTCTAAAGCCAATTACGGGCAGTATGGGGGGCCCTGAGTGGCCACGTGGTCTAAAGCGCTCTCCGTTACTAATCACTGTCATCTCCCCTCTGTGTGGGTTTGAGTCTAAGGTGGTTCTTTCTGGAGTTTTTTCTTCAGGTTCTTCCTCCACCATTAATACTGGCCGCCATGGACAGCCTATTGTGTGCTGAAAAAATGGCATTAAACCCCACAACAACAACCGGCAGTATGCTGATCTCCAAAAAACAGTTGCAACTATAACTTGTAAACAATGGTTTGATCACACATAGCTCAAGTTAACTCTGTTCATTTTCATAAAATTGGCAACATAGTTCAGACTAAATGGCTGCTTTGAATACTAACTTGTTTGAATTTGTCAAAAGGTATTTGTTTAAGTGACTTTGAAAATAAATTTGGTCCCCTGGAGGTTTCTTTTCAACAGGTAGAATTCAAATGGCAAGAATGGACAAGGTATTGAATCAAGAATTTCAGATTTGGGATTAAAAAAACAAACAACACAAACGCCGATAAATTTGTGCGACTAGTTTCGCATTTATACTTCTTCAGGCACAAAATGTTTTTGAAAGAAAATGATGACGTCTACAAAGTTATAAACAATTACGTCATTAACATAACGTCATGCTTTTGAAAGAAGCGGATGACGTCTATATATCAATAATTACGTAATTGACATAACATCATAATTTATATTCTTTATTATACAAATATCATATGTATAACTGGATCAGAATGATACATGAGTCTCTAATGAAAACTGAGAGTGAAATTATAATGTAGAGACTAACAGTAATACATATAACTACATATTTTATATATATATATATATATATATATATATATATATATATATATATATATATATATATATATATATATATATAAATCTATACAATTTTATATAATGCCTTAGTATTAAGGCCATTGGGATAAACAGTATCTAACCGATTAATCCAATAACTTTCTTTAATGAGTCTGTTCATTTCTCCGTGCACAATATCGATTGGCATGAAAGAAAAATCCCTTAAAGAGTGATTATTTGTATTAAAATGCATTGAAACATTAGAGGAGAATTGAGGATCCATATAATTTTTTATATGAAAGCGGTGATTATTCATTCTCTTAGAAACTTGTTGAAGTGTTTGTCCAACATATTGCATGTTACATTTTTTACAGGTTATCAAATAAATTACATCAGTTGACATACAATCAGTGTTATATTGTAGAGAAAACATTTCTTTCAAATAAATTACATCAGTTGATATACAATCAGTGTTATATCGTAGAGAAAACATTTCTTTCAAATAAATTACATCAGTTGATATACAATCAGTGTTATATCGTAGAGAAAACTTTTCTTTCAAATAAATTACATCAGTTGATATACAATCAGTGTTATATCGTAGAGAAAACATTTCTTTCAAATAAATTACATCAGTTGATATACAATCAGTGTTATATCGTAGAGAAAACATTTCTTTCAAATTAATTACATCAGTTGATATACAATCAGTGTTATATCGTAGAGAAAACATTTCTTTCAAATAAATTACATCAGTTGATATACAATCAGTGTTATATCGTAGAGAAAACATTTCTTTCAAATAAATTACATCAGTTGATATACAATCAGTGTTATATCGTAGAGAAAACATTTCTTTCAAATAAATTACATCAGTTGATATACAATCAGTGTTATATCGTAGAAAAAACATTTCTTTCAAATAAATTACATCAGTTGATATACAATCAGTGTTTTATCGTAGAGAAAACATTTCTTTCAAATAAATTACATCAGTTGATATACAATCAGTGTTATATCGTAGAGAAAACATTTCTTTCAAATAAATTACATCAGTTCATATACAATCAGTGTTATATTGTAGAGAAAAAATTTCTTTCAAATAAATTACATCAGTTGATATACAATCAGTGTTATATCGTAGAGAAAACATTTCTTTCAAATAAATTACATCAGTTGATATACAATCAGTGTTATATCGTAGAGAAAACATTTCTTTCAAATAAATTACATCAGTTGATATACAATCAGTGTTATATCGTAGAGAAAACATTTCTTTCAAATAAATTACATCAGTTGATATACAATCAGTGTTATATCGTTTCAGACAGAACTTCAGACATTCTGGTTGCAATCTCCTTTTAACAACTCTCTATGTCATGTTGGTTTTTGTTTGCTTCATTAAAATTATTTTTGCATAAATTTGAATAATTCTCATCAGTTTTTACAAAGAAGGTAATTTCCAAAATATCTTGTAAATTTCCCTACCTCTCTTCATAATGAAGTAGCTATTGAAACAACAGTTAAGATACATAATTATTACATGACAAAATGACTGGTTCATATCATCGTATATCTTGAGATCATGGCCTTGACAGTTCATGTCATTGCAAAAAAAACAATAACAAAAGCATTGATGTGGTAAATTCTTTGTCTTAATTGGCCATTGAGAGGGATTTAGAATAGATCAAGCTAGTTTGATGGTCTAACATCCTTCTGTCTTGTATCATTCTAGAATTGACACAATAAGATGTTCACACCAATCAATGGGAGCATCTGAAAGAGAGCATTGTAACTATGGTGAATATATCAAAAGGGAAAAAGAAATAATGATTTTTCATTAAAAACTGAATGTATCGTTGCTAATAGATAATGATTAAGATGAGTGTTCATATACTTTGGAGACGTTGAGCCAATATTTTGATGTAGATTTTGTTATTCTCTCATTTCTTTTTGTGAACTCTCGCAGGTCACTTTTTCCAATACTAATATACTCTGATGATGAACTGGTTCTTGATTGTTTTTGGTCACTTCTAAGGGTCAGTGGTGATTCATAACTGTCCAACAAACTGATTTGTTCATTGTCAGCTTTCACTCCAATTAAACCATATTTTTTTCCTTGGTATAAATGTGACTCCCAGGCTCCTGAATATTTTTGTGTTTGTTTTTTTTTGCAATTGATAAATTCTTTATGCAGTATTTGTCAAATCTGATGGTCAGGTTATGTCTCCTGCCCTGTATTTGTACCCATTCTGACCTTGATTTTATCACCAGTTTTCCAAAAGGAAATTTTTCTGCACTATCCCTGTTCAGGTTTTATAGATCACCTGCCTAGCTCATGTTTACTCTAATAATTTGTATGTGCTGTTTTATAGAATCTCAGCATCTCTAAAATAAAGAAGTGTACTATCACTAACATTGGTTGTGCAAATTGCCCACAAATTTTTTCGACACTAACATTGTGCCTTATTGCAGTTGGTGACATGCATTTCCAAAAGAGGTATTATTTGTGCCAGATAACTCTTGATCTCTCACTGTGTTATATAAGTTAATGGAACACATTTGTGTCAAAATTACCCCCCCCCCCCCAAATCATTTTGGAAGAGAAATTTCTATTCTATTTACATGATAAATGAGTATCAACTATTTTTGATGATATGAAAGTGCCGAATCTCACGACATACTGTTGAATGTTTTCACGAATTGAATACATAGTACAGAAACATCTATATTTAACTCCTATTTTCAGTTTGGTATAAAATACCTTAAGAAGAAAAGTTTTTTTATTTTATTTGCATTTTCAAATCATAGTGTCATGAACACATTTTGTTTTTACAAGAAGGATACACTCAGGCAAAATAGCATCAGGATAGGAGGAACCAGTATAAAGAAAACAAGGCCTTGTCAGTAAAAACCAAATTTTTTGAGACATTAATTATTATTATTATTATTATTATTATTATTATTTGCATTGAGTTTAGGCCAGTCATGTCTCCCTAATATTGCAAAAAACAATTATCCACATTTCTCTGTCAGGGAGAAGTGACTTTTCTCAAATCCTGACCTAGCTTGACCCCAGCTTACAAATGCCAAAATAAGGATGTTAGTTTTCAACATTAACAAATGTACAGTGGAGTTTATGCCCTAAATGGTGTTTATTTAAAAGAAGACTTAAAAATGGTTCATATTCCAATTTATGCTTGTGTGAGGGCAGTTCCATGTTTTTTTAATGCATACATATTGTGGGTGATATAATTCATTTAGATTTTCACAAATTGTCAGATTTCATAAATTTATATATGTATAGAGAATATTTGTAATTTTTCATGTAATATTATGTACTTTTATTTTATACTAAAAATGTTGTTAATGGTATGGCTTTTTTTAAAAACAAGACAGTTTGTGCAATTCATCAGTGAAGGAAAATGTATAGTAGACAGTTACAAATTATGTCCATATATGTATTCTATGCAGAGATGTTGGTGTTTTTTTGTGTGCATTTTCTTATATTAAGAATCTAGAGGAAATTCATTACTTGTGTCAAACTAGTCATTGCTTTGTGTCATTTTCAGAATGCATGCATTGCCCAGTTAGCCAATGAACTAACATAAATCGGATCTTCTCATTGTTTAATGAATCTTGTCCTTCTGTTTGAAAATTAGAAAGAATTTATTTTGTTTATGCCCTTGAGAAACAAGCATACTGGTAACTAGGTAAATAAAAGTAACCAATTAACTCCAAAAAATTAGTTTTACTCTACATACCATTTTTAGGGTTGTGATTAGTGTAAGAAGTAAAATATCCCATCATTTATTTTATAAAATATAAATTTGCAGTAATTCATGTGTTTCATAAAAGGTATATTAAATGCATATGCGTATATATATATAATTACTTTTTTATGTTTGATGTCTACTTTAATTTTTCTCATAATGGTGCAAAGATGTTTCCAAAATTTAAAATTCCAAATTTAAAAAGTACATGAATGATAGTTAAACATTATTTGTACTTTGAATTCTGCACTACTTGTCAACACTTTAAGTGGACTGGGGAGCTTTACAATTGGTCTAGATTGGGAAAGCATAGGTTACAAATTTTATGCAGCTATCAAAAACTATATGCCCTCCACTAGCATTAATATCTGAAGTATATCGCACTTTGACTGCAGTATCATCTTTTTAATTCCATAGCAAAGAAATTTCTTTGGTAAATTCTTGTCTGTTGTTTGTAATTAGGTCTGTAAAGAAAGCACTGTAATATATTTTAATGCCAACCATTTTTAGATGTTGCTTGTTATGCGTTAGGAATAACATGTTACAATGGAATTATGTAGTGTTCTATCTCGAAGAAAAAAAATAATATCATACTTCTCATTAAAATGCCATATATTGTCATGGATTTCATTATTGTGCAGATTTTGTCTTCTCATTGCTACATGATTTTTTTTTACTACTTAATTCACGTTCATGGCCAATGTGAACCAAGAATAAAGTGATTTCACATTATTACATAGCCTGTTATGTGTTTCTTGTGAAATATGACACAACCTTGTTAGTAGGTCTCATATTATATATTATAAGGCTTATAAAGGGGGAGAACTGTACAATGAAGAACTAATTTAGTTTTCTTAGATTTGATTCCATAGGAATCAGTAATGCAGTAGAATATATGCATTGGGGTGTTTGATATAATGCTAAAACCAACAGTATCTAATTGTGTGATGTACAGTTTTTCAAGATAAAATAATGTGAAATGTGATTTAATAAATGTTAGCACCAGCATAGTCAGTGTGAAATTCATTGCATCATTTGCATTATTGTTGTGTGTTTAGTGCCAAAGATAGTAGAATTATCAGATCTTCCTTAAATGGAAGAAGGTATCTGAAAATGTCTGGTTTACACGAGTCTGACTAAAGAAATGTTATTTAAAGAGATTTTTTACTTTATATGCTTTTAGATGTATAAGTATTGTCTCAAGTTATATCTGATGGGTTTGCAAAAATCGTACTTGATATATTTGTGCATACTTTTGATAATTGGTAGGTGTAGTAATAAATAGTCAGTGTTGTGTCAAATTTTAAACCTGTCCTTCAATCGTAACATAAAGTTTATAGTAAATGTATTTCTGATGTACAATATTTGCCCATATTTCCTTTGTTGTAAATTGCTAGCTAGTGTGTATATTTTAAACTTACTACTTATCTTGGAAAGAATGTTTTTTTTTTTTGTTTTTTTTTCTTCATTTATGAGCATATAATTTAACAATCATATTTATATTAACCTACAAAAATCTGCAAAATCGGAAAATAAATAGATAAGTGTAATATTGAAAATATTTGATATTTAACAGAATCATGTGGTGCAGTCTTTGTGTATTGGTTGGGCACAGTATACCTACATCAGATTTGCATTAAAATTATATGTATTTTTTATATAATTTAAAATAAAAGTTTAGGGTAAACATAATGAATCCTATGAATCAACATAAACTATACAACAGTAATAAATGAGAGTAGAAATTTTTTTTTTATTGTGATTTTTCTACATATGATAAATTATATAAGAGAGCAAGAATAAAAACAACTGATGTCAAGTTCCATTTACCTTCAATCCTTTATTACATTTGCAATTAAATCTACATTGATGATATGGCATTTGATGTTCCATCTTTATTTCTGTGCCATGAACCCTGACTGGAACTACATAGGTTCCTTAACTAACAACTGTGTGACAGTATTCTTAGACATGCTGAATAAAAATTATAAAATGTAAAGAAAAAGTTTATATTCCAAAAGCACATCTGTGTTCTGTTCTGAGCTAGTGTGAAAGAATTGTTTAATATGGCTTATGAATCCATCACAGCTGATGGCTTCGGGATATCCCTATACCACATCCAGTTCTTTATACCAGCTGAGCCTGATGGCTTCAGTAAGTACATCCCTGTACTATATCCAACTTGTTCTTACACCATCTCAACTCAGCCAGGTGGCTTCAGTACATCCCCATATCACATCCAGCTTGTTTTTTATGCCATCTCATCCTGATGGCCTCAGAATATCGCAATACCACATCCAGCTTGTTCTTTTTGCCATCTCAGCCTGATGGCTTCAGTTCATCTGTTGTTGTTGTTGTAGGGCTTAATGCCATTTTTCAGAACACGATAGGCTATATATGGCAGCCAGTATTATTGGTGGAGGAAGAACCCAGGAAACCCCCCGTAAAGAACCACCGACCCACGAGAAGCTACTGGCAAGCTTTCTCACGTAACTACTTTAGCCAAATCTTAGACTCAAACCCACACAGACAGAGGTGAGATAGCAGTGATCCATAACAGAGAGCGCATTAGACCACTCGGCCACTTGGGGCCCCTCAGTTCATCTGTATGCCACGTCCAGACTTGTTCTTTATGCCATAACGGCTTCAGTTGACATCTATCAATTCTGAGTTATTAACCCTGACCGATTTTATTTGATGCTATTCACAAATTATCATTTTTCTTGTATATTACATCCAACTTGTTTTTTATGTCATAACAGCCTGGTGGCTTCAGAACATTTGTATACCACATCCAACTTGTTCTTTATGCCATAACAGCCTGATGGCTTCATTACATCTGTATACTACATCCAACTTGATCTTTATGTCATAACAGCTGGATGGCTTCAGTACATCCATATACCACATAAAAACTTGTTCTATATGCCATGACAGTCTGATGGTTTCAGTATATCCTGTACCACATCCAACTTTTTCTTTATGCCGGAACAAGACATATTTAGTTTTGCATATATAGATTTAGTTTTGCATATAAATATTTAGTTTTACATATAGATATTTAGTTTTGCATATAGATGGCAATACAAGTCTTCTTCAGATATACAAAGTAATTAATACATATCAAATTATGGTCAGTAGATCTATCTATCCAAGTCAAAGTCCATTACTTAGGCTAGCCCTCCGACTCATTGTCAATCAAGTATCTTCCAAATTAAAATTGTTGTTATTGTATTAAGATGGCTGTCACAATATACTAAGCCTAAAACATAAGTTAGAAAGAATGAAAGGAGTTAATATTGGAATCATTAGTAACATGTGATGATGTTTTTGCTTAAAATAGAATACCAATCTAAATTGAAACTTGATATGTTATTAGAGAGATGATGCTACTATGTTATAAATTAAGAATTTTCTTTTAGAATTGTAGTGCTCATAACTCGTTGTATTACCATGGAAGATGTAGTAGCATGATGGTAGAGTACTATATTCATAATCAAGAAGTCACTGATTTGATACTTGCCCAGGCCAGCCTAGGTTTGGCTCTCTTGGGAAAGGCACTTGCATTTCGTTAGCATTGTGTGATGAATTTGTCAATGAAAACAATCATCCAACATTCACTTTTGTATAATTTTTTCTTCGAAACGGTAATCATTTTTTTCAATTAAATTATGACATTGCCTTTAATCTACAGTAGACACAGTTGGAGGTGCATAATGTTGTACTGTCTTTGTCAATAAATATATGACAGCTATCAATTCTGAGTTATTAACCCTGACCCTGACACAGATTTTATTTGATACTATTCACAAATTATCATTTTTCTTGTATTAGAAGAAGAAGAAAAAAATAATTCAGGATCTTTTTATATAAACATATTTTGTTGAATAGCCAGCATAGATCTCGTTTTGTCTTGGCAAAAGTAGTTGAAAAAGCATTGAGTACCAATTTATTTTCTTGGCTTTTAAAAACGGGAATTGAATATTTGTATAAGAAAAAGATATTTATGAATATATTACAACTGTTTATTGTGTAAATTTCAGTACAGATGTTACAATTTTGTTTACTGTGTCGTCTCACTTTTTAATTATGTTGTTCATTCTTCACCATACCTTATGTGTCCAATTAATCTCTTGTCCTTTTAGTTTTATGAATTTATGATGGTCACTTCTTATTCATGGCATGGTATCAATCTCACCAACCTATGTTGCAAGCATGTCTTTTAAACCCGCATTATATATAGTAATTATCGTATCCATCATAGTCTCATTACCTTTTTGAATAATTGGCATTAAAATTGATAAATAACATGGCCTTCACCTCACTTGTTCATGCAGTTATTTTACAAGTTTTTTTTTATGGCAAACATTTGTTAGTGTTAATATTCCTGCAGTTTTTGATGGATTCTCATGAAATTTGGTGATTATTACAATGTGCATATAGAGAATTCACGTTGCTTTTTGCCTTGTAGCATAATCCAGTGTATCGCTAGTTCTGCATATTTTTAAAAATATCCATGCAACCTGGATACCACCTGAAGAGATATATCAACAAGCCACTTTGTTCTTGCGATGTATAGGAGTCTCGACTTGCAACTTAATGAAGTGCATGATAGACACTTTAGAATGCAGCAAATCTCAGATTTCATTGGATTGGCATGAAACTTTGTACGAGTTATGATCTTTGTTTAAATATGTGTATTGCCATTGCAGCTAAATGGAAAGCAAGAGAGAATCTCATCAACAGAACATCTTTTTAGGGATTGCCATTTAACGAGTACATATTAACAAATATTTATGCTGTCTTGTTTTTTGTAAGAGTTACTGTCCTCTGTTGCTTAAAGCTCAATACAGTTAATGACAAGATTTTGTGAATGCAGCTTCATTTTACAGTTTAAATGGACAGTTTTGAAACTTTGTGCAGATTACTCTAATTAAAAAACATATATTCAAGTTGAAAAACCGTTCTATTCACCCTGTGTTAAAAAAAAAGTTAGGTACTTTTTTTTTTTTACATATAGACTCATCTCCATTATGGGGAAGGTTGCTCCCATTTTTCAGACACGGAAATAAATTTGTTCAATTAGATGGTGGTAAATGGGATTTAATACTAATAAAGAAAACCCCAAAGTGATCTAAATGCCCAAGATGTAGGATGGTGACATGTATATTGAAACCAGAAGTAAGAAGACATATTTCCAGTACTTTTGATTTTTCTTGCATCAACATTGTTGACTACTGGAATTTAGGCAAATTGTTGGCTATTCCCCTTCTTACCATGTGCAATCTATAGGCTTGTAGATATTTTAAGTTTTCAGGGACACTTGAGTTTTGCATTATTCTGTATCTGATGAATGTGTCATATGCTATTTCATTTTCAGAAGTATGAATGTGATTAAAAGACTATAATATTTGTATTGTCACAAGTTTTGTGTTACCCAGTTGACAGGTTCTTTTGTAATTACTTTGCAAGTTGAGGTTTTCTACACAATCAATTAACATTATGCATAGATGTAATATAGTATTAATCACCAGAACATTGTCTAAGTTAAGGAGTCAGAAATTGGATCAGGACACTTTGGTCCATCAGTCTGTAACTCCACAATTTCAAGCAAGAATAATGTGCAACAGTTTGTTTTTTTCTTCAGAAGAGATGGCATCATTGTTTGAGGCCCTCCAGTTTTTTTCTTATATTATTTAAAATAAGAAAACCCCGCATGGTTTCCACAACATTGCATTGCTTGTTCATTGTCAAATACACAGTTTCTTATGAATGTTGATTTACATTTATTGGACAAATTTAACTGCAACTGTAAGCAACTTTTACTGTTGTTTCATCTTTTATATCTCTAAATTTTAAACAGTTGCTGCCCCTTATATAAGGGTAAGCATGTTTTGGGAGTATAGTACATTTTTCTCATGTCATTTGATATGTGAATATTTCTGGATATGTTAGAAATCCATTTGTTAGTGTGATGCATGTATTGAAATTGGATATATTACAGCTCTATCATTTCAGTGTCGAATCTTTGATGGTATGCCATCAGAGAAAATCTTTGACTTTCCCAAAGAATGTGTATGTATAATGTGTATATGTATATATATATATATATATATATATTATGTTTCTGCTCTAACAATGGCATCATGGCATTGTTTGACAGCAACTATTATTCCATCAATGGAAAGGCAATAGAAACAATTATTGACAATGGTGACATTGTCACAACGATTTTCAGACTCACCAGATACTGCAATGATTCCAGGAAGTTGCCTGGCCAGTCTATGCTGTTCTATATTGGACTTGTCTTCTAATGCAGATCATAAACAAATCATAAAGTGTAAACATTGTTTCCAGCTGTGGACCATACAGCGCTCCCATACACCCCATCCCAAACACTCAAAATACTGTAGAAGATTTCATGTTTACCAACACTAATTTTAACCTTGGATTTCAGCACCATCAGGTACAATATCATGGATACTATTTCCTGTTTGTGTGTGCTTTTCTTCTATGAAGTTATTTTGGAACCAAACAACACAGATCATGTAAATCTGTAAAGGTACTAGCAGCGATGCAATTTGACATGATATAAATGCCACTGCTGGTCAAGTTGACAACATTAACATTGTAGATGCCTGTTCTAATCCTTTTACTGGCCACATAATCATGTTGTCATTTGTGAGTTCTTAAACCATGTCTATGTTTTCGTTTCTCGCGCTGACTTTGAGTCGGGCATTAATAGTCCGGGACAGTTTACATGCCAGATAAGTGCCCAATATGGCCTGAATGCACCAAAACACGTTTGTGGCATTTAAAAATTCAACGTGGGCTAATAAATCAAGCCTGTAGTGCGATATTTGACGAACTTTGAGTGCCAATAGTATCTCTGTGGTTAAACGGTCATCAGGAAACCACACGGGAAATGTTACTCCGTTTTACAAGCAAGTTGCATGTGTATATGAAAAGCTATGGTTATACATGCACTGGCATTGAAACATTGACACAAATCTGCAGATTTCCAAGAATGGCTTTTCCACGTTTATTACTTTTCGTTGATAAACATGGACTTGTTCAAGCAGTCTGTGGTTGATACGCTTTACCAAGCTTGCTAAGAGCGCAGGTGGCTAAATGTCGGTCATTGTTACACTTAAAGAAAACCAATAACATAGTGATTGAATTTTTCCTATAAAAAAAAAAAGTTATCGTTGACCTTAACTCCAAGCAGGTTGCGAAAAAAATTCAGCACAACAAAAGTTGCTGGATCAAATTGATGCCTTCGTAGAACTACATTATTATAACAATGTGGTTGATCCAAATGCATCTTAATCATCTTCATACGGTCAAGCGAAAGAATACGTGAAAATTAAAGAATATCTCGGGTTACATTAAAATGATCCAGGTCAAAGTGGAACAAAAGCAAAAGATCGGTGCAATGTTTTGCTTTCTCACGTCCATTCCAGCTTTATTAACAGCTGCAGCTCTGGTTGCAAATGGCATCTATTTAGGGAACTAAGTCCGGTATGGTGGCTTTGCCACTCGATGATGACATATATTTTATGCAATGGTGCTGTCGCAAACTCGTCTGGATAGACTAAAAAGTCGACATGCTAAAGCATTGCGTTCACTCTAGCATTCACCAAATGCATGTTGACATTTTCAGTCGCCCGACGACGTGCCCCTCGACTTTGGTTGTCACCAAAACGGCTTTTACTGAGCTTACCTGTTGGTTTGCTATTGACATCGACCCTGTTGAGATTGAGATTTTTCTAAGTCAAACTGATACGTGTAAAACATCTAACTTGGATATTCAAGAGGTTGTTGTAAAGATGCGAGGAGCTGTTGCGTAAAATCCTGCTCGAAATCAATTAAATCGGGGAATCATGGACTCTTAGTATGTCGACTGCGATCAGCAATGTTGACGATGTTGATGCTACAACAAAACAGTACGTGGATGAACATATCGCCGAGGTAATGTTGACCACAAGGCGTAGGGGATTCATGGGGCATATTCGGGAGCATATTAACCAACGACGGAGAGGAATAAAGGTGGTATAGTAAATGGCCGACTTGTTTTCATTGCAGCTGAGGAAACTTTGATACACCTTAACATCAAGTCTTAACGGTTTCCCAGTCTGTATGGTATTTATTCATAGTAGACATCAGTTGCGAGTTGAGTGCAATAACAATGGTGATATATCAAAACCAGAGCAGCAGACCATCGGTGATCAATAAACTTAGTCATGTTCAAAAATCGCTCATGTATACAATTTTGGGTGTCGCTGGTAGCGAAAGATGAAATTCAGTTTGAAGGACTCAACATTTATCCGGGCGGGTACTTACATATCTTTAGTGTTTATGTTTATGATTAAATGTATCATTGTATATAAGAGTTGAATAATGACTACGGTGATAAGGTTGCGGAATTTGCCGACGGGGCGTAATACCGGATGACAGCAGATGCTAACACTGATAATTTCATTCCACGTGTTGATGAATATCTGCGTCAGAGTGCTGTTAACATACCCTCGTATAAACTGAAATATAATCTTTATAAGGGCCAGGTAGAAATTGTTTATTCGGACCACACATGAGAATTTGTCGCTGTAACATTAATACGCGAAAACTCGAGTTGATTCCACCACTGGTTATGTAAATATTCATGGACTGTTTCTACAATAACTAAGTGAAGTTCACCGACAATTACCCCCTTCCCCTCCTTTGCATTTGCCACTGCGTTGCGTTAATATCAACCTGACCAAGAAGAAAAAATGTCGACTGTTAAATAACAAGGATGCGATTGTCTATGTGACCTGTTTTGAAGAAGAAGAGAACAATCGTCTCAGAACTGTTCAGTGGTAAGTATGGTTTTATATCATGGTAATGTCAGACCCAAGAGCGCATAATTGCCAGATATTTAAATATTCTCCCGAAAGATATTTTCAGCGGTGATAGTTGTACCAGTGAAAAGGATTAGTTGTTTAGGAGTGCATTTACGTGTTGCACCTGATGAAGCTAGTTTTCGAGCAATTATATTGAGCAATTGCATTATTAATAGAGCTATGATAAACCCTTGAAGTTACCGACGTCAAAGAACAAAAAAAATTTTAAAGTGAAATAACAGCTGTGAGATAAAATAACCAAGAGAACCGCGCTACTCGTGAAATAAAAACAAAAGCGCACGTTCGTGGTTGTTGGTGCTATTTACGGATACCACCGTTGGTGTGGGTACAGCGGAAATTACAACTACGTTAAGTATGTAGGCATAACAATAATAACGGGTGTGACTTGTGGCGCTGGTCAAAGCATTCTCAATTCAATTACCAAGCAGTAGTCGATGTATGTTGATGATAAAATGATTACCATGGCCGAGTTCGACACAGTGTTGACTGAAATAGAAAACTACCAGCGATTCCAACCAGTACACTTATGGTTCCAACCAGTACACTTATCCATGTCCTCATACCATAACCATCTCTCATTTAACTCTTGAAAATCATCCTTTAATAACTGTGGTTTTTGTAAAACTTGTACCCGATATGACTTTTCTCACGCATGGGCCTCTCGAGGTACTTTCAGGCGTGGACCTGCACATGTGATGTGAGGACAAAGTCATAGGGAAGGGGGTATAAGGTTTTGATCTATATCAGTAAAACATACTCGCATACAACTCCATGCATAACTGAGATTTGTCGTTACCTTATATTCCTGCCTACTTGAACCGGCCGTAGGACAGGAGGGATGATTGAAAGTGTCAAGATAACAAAGTGGGGTTGGGGAGGGGTATTAAATAAAGGGATTGAAAAATGAAAAATATTGGAATGAGCGAGTGAAATTGAACATAAACATAGTAAAAAATATTTTCAAAACTTTTGATGCCGGCGCGAGTCGAACTTGAGCCCGCTTGTTTTGCAGCCGTGACGCACAGAAAGACAAATGTGTGTGTTAATATGTGACAAGATCAATTTCCCATCCTATGGCAGACATGAAGAAATAGATTTTTACCAATTAAAAATAGTACCCAAAAATTAAAATTGCGATGAGTGAGTTTTACAAAAGAAAACTAAGTTACAAAAAAGAAGAAAAGAATATGGATGTCGCCGTGAGTTTCGATCTCGCGAGCTCTTATTTGGCAGACGTGACAATCAGAAAGACTATATATATATATATATATATATATATATATATATATATATATATATATATATATATACATACATACATGCATACATACATATATAAAATCAATATTACTTGTAGGCAACAAGAGACATTGATTTGCAAACAACATATTATAGAGCTAATATTTCTCTGTGAGTATAGATTAAATGTTAAGATCATTATCAAATTATCAATAGATGTAAATGTGTTTGTTTAATATAGAACGTTGGTATTTCACCATGGAAAAATCAAGTATACCTGTTGTTGGCCATGATCTTTGTTATAATTTTATTAATAGACCTTATCTTGTTGACAACTTAGACTGTTCTAGAAATGATCTTTGATCCTCATCCTGGTTGTAATAGTTTTGTTTTATTATGTTGCTTTCTTGAAATTTTGCTTATTCTTGCCTTAACATCTTGAAACAGAATCCACGTCATTGTTGTGTTCTGATTTTCTTTTGGGTGGAGTTATGTATTTAAATTATGTTTTACTGGAAATAGAAACTGCTCATCGGTAATATTCTTGGACAGAAACATTAATATGGAGATACAGAGAATTCGAAAAACGACGTTTTGGACAACATTAATGTGATACATAAAAAACTACTTTTACATCATGATACTCCAGACCATTAGCACATTACCATCTTCGAGAAATTAGGCACATAAGTGCATTCAGTATTAGAACATATTTAGAATACTAATAGAACTGTATATATTTGGACCTGTGAACTAAAATGTAAGGACTATTTTGAAGTTAGCTAATAATATTGTATTTTTCTTTTATAAATTTCACTTTATATTCTAGGGAAATAAACTGTTTGATGAATTTTACAAAACTGTGCTAGTTTTCGATCTTTTCTGTAACTTAGTTTAAGACCATAGACTAACAGCAGAAACTTAGAGATTCGTGTACGGAACTAAAATTTCTCGCAAATATTTCAGAAACTTTTTTTTTCAATATTAAAATATAAATTCACTTTGTTTTGGAATTTTCAAAGTCCGATATAGTTTGATATTTCGTTTGAGAAATGCGTGTTTCTTTTAAAATTTTAATTCCCTTGATATTTGGATTCTTCTAAATCTAATTTGTTAAGATAAAACACAAAGGAAAAATGAACAGAGATAGCGTGTCACCTTATCTAAATCCTTTCTTGATTTCAATCCATGATGAATATTGTCCATTTACAATAACACGAAATATGGTATATATATATATATATATATATATATATATAAGATGGATCCATTTTTTTTTATATAAAAAAATCCTTGATAACAAAATGTTTAAAGCATGAGGCCCTAAAGAGTTGAAATATTTTCTCTTATGTGTCTGCCTTTTAATAAGGCCTGTTACTTTTAAATAATGGAAGTACAGGTTTAAGTATATTTGCAATGCCTGATTATACGAGTTTGCATGAAACATTAAGTACGGCGAAAATGGGTCTCCAGTTTCTTAAAAAATTGTTTGGTTTATCCTTTTAGGGAGATATTGTAATTCATTCTGAGTTGATAGCTGACCATGATTATAAGTAAAATGTATTGGTTTAACAAAATACTCTCTCTCTCTCTCTCTCTCTCTCTCTCTCTCTCTCTCTCTCTCTCTCTCTCTCTCTCACACACACACTTATATATATATATATATATATATATATATATATATATATATATATATATATATATGTATGTATGTGTGTGTGTATATATATATTTATATACAGAGTATACCATGTCATTTTAAGATTGGTCAGATCACTATATGTTAATTAATTTTTAAAAAAATATTATTATTCTACTCTCTCTCTCTATCGAGTTATCACCACAATATATAAAGGCGATGGGCTATCCGAGTCATTGAGCACTGCAAGTGTACATAATATAAATGAAAAGGCGATTGTCAAGTTTGTGATGTCCCTAGTCATTACTGTAAACATTTTTACGTGTTGTTACGTGAAAGATCTTTCCAAATGAATTATTACTGACATTACCCGCCTCTCACACCTCAGCCCTCATACGACCTGCAATAAATTTGATTTATATTTAAATGGTTGCAATGTATGCCCTTGATACGCTTCTGGGATTTCGTCCTAGACCTTTTCAAGGAGTGTCAACACACAAACATCTTACGTACATGTACTTGTCCAAGCCCCGCCCCCCTCTCCCCCGCTTTATATCTATCTATTGTTTCTATTTCAGTCCTCAAGGGTGGGTTTCGAACAAGTCGTACGATATGCGTTTGTTGGCAAAAATAAAGTTATTTTTAAAAAGAACCTTTAAGATCAGTTTAAGAAATCAAGAATTTAAACAATGATTGTTAAAGTGTTAATGTTAAAAGACTTGCAAGGATCATATAGTATAGGTTATGTTAAAATGTTTTTGACGCGTTAAAAATCTCATTGTGCGCTTAAAAGGTCTGGTGATTTTACATGTTCAAAAAAGATATTCCATTGAAAATTGTCATTAAAAATTCTTAGCCAATAATTTTTTGTTTGTTTAACATTTTTTTCAAGCGAGAAATCAAATGTTACGTTAGATTTGCTTTCAAAAAGGAATGTGTGTCGCATGGTCCGGTGAATCAGCCACCAAACCTGTACTTATTTGACGACTCATTAATTTGTCACATTGGAAAATAATCTTGATATCACCCCTCGAACCCTTGTACATGACGTCATAGGGGATTCCTTCATCCGGGGTATTTCAAATTGATGCGGCGGTTTACGGATTCCTACCTTCACTACCCTTTGTTACGAATACTTCAGGATCTCGGTGACCATGTAAGTATTTCTTTATCCTGCGTTTAGTATGTAGGTGCTAAAACCGTTACTGTTTATCTACCCAGTTGAATCTTTTCTCACCTTTGACTAGAGTGATTTGGGATCCCACTTAAATATCACATTGTCCTTGCAAGGTCCACATTTTGTGTGACACTCTTAGTTCTATGTCATTTTTGTTATGTCGTAGACTATTTATGTGTTCTGTTCATTATTACAGATTTTTCGTTTTGTGTTCAGTTCACTTAAATCGTGTTCGATGTATTGTTTTGAATGTTTGTGACACCTGTCCTGTCATTAATGAGCTGGCAGTGCTCAGGCTGCTGAACCAGCACATGCTGAACTTCCCATTCATGTATTGATCTACTGTATACCTGTAATCTTACCGAGGCATACTATACCTTAGTATCTGGATGATTGGGAGTGAGTTTGTATTTTAGCAGTTATGCGTGAGAGCTCTCACCAGTATTAGCGCCGACATTTGTCATTTCCAGGTGCATTTAACTTTAACGTTAAAAAAGACAAGTTAAATAATGTCTTTGTATATTTAGTACCATCAGCTAACTATATCGTGAATTGTACCATGTTCTCTGGTTGAGCCAGGTTTAGATGGAAAATTTTGTAACAGTTTTTCACAGAACAGTACTTTTGGTTTCAGTGGGGATTAAGAAATTATTGTATGATACTCCTCAATTTAAAGATCACAAATTCACTTTACTTTCCTCTTAATTTTTACGGCGGGAAGTTGGAGGTAATTGGATATTTTACAGAAACATCCACATATTTGTGTACTTGTTATCTCCAAATTCTTTTTTTCTGATTAATATGGTCCTATCCATAACCATATGGGTCAGAATTAAGTTTTCCAGTTTTCAGTAGGTGAATATTCAGTTCACTCAGAAACTGTTCAACTGTGTGATCTTTACTGTCTGAAATCCATTTTATGTTGCACATAGTCCCCCAAGTCATTTCACATATATGTTTGTTTTGCCTTTAGTGGCATAACTCTTTTGTCCAATATTTGTTTGTCCAAAATTTGTTTGTCCAAAATTAAAATTCAAATTGATAAATTATTGATTGTAATTTTGTTATGCTTTTATCAGTTATTTTGATCAGTTAAGTTGATTTAGTTCATACTTTAAAATTTGTACCCAGGTTTAATTTAATGTGCTCCCCGTTACCTTTTAACTTACTGGTCCTAATATTTTATCATTTGAGCCTGCAACACTTTGCAACTTTGCTGGTAGTAGTACTCACTGCACTGGTGTATATATGCGCTTGTTTTATATTTCATTCTTATTATTTTTCTCTCACTTTTATGATAACGGGTCTGTTTGAAAACATTGTTTGATTTTTCTGCACGCTACCCCTTTGCTATCAAAATGTTATGTGGAGATCACTCTAATTAAGTTGATCTAATTCAGTTTGGCTTTCTTTTGCACTGTCTCCAACTTAATTTTTTAAGAAGCATTGAGAATTCATCAAGTCCTCATCATGTCCGTAAACAGAATGGCTTAAACAGAATGACTTAAATTTTGTGGTATTTGTTTGTTTATTTACTACAGTAGAGGATAAAAAGATAAGCTTGGTTTCAAGAGAAATTGTTTCAAAATTGCGACTTTTGGATTTTTTCTGGTATGTTTCAAACGAGAATGATGGCTTTCTAAGATATAAGATACATTTACAATGTGGGTTGATCATAAAAGAGGAGGTAACAATACACATTTCTCTCAGTGTGGTGGACTAGGATATTTGAAGAAGTCTGCACTTATTTTTAACTTTACTTTTCAGTTTCATAGTCATCAGCTCATTCCAAGATAGAGTTTTATTGATAGGATTATTATTTAAAATTTGCATGCTTAGATGAATAGCAGATGTCAGTACACAATTTTATTTTGAAAAAGTCATTGTCAATAATCATGTTAAATTCCAGCTATTCTTCACTAAGATACTGAGACAAGCTTTTCTATAAAAAATATTATGCATGAAAATAGTTAAAAAATAAATGAAGTATACTTTCTTCGTTCATTTTGCAAAAATCACATATCAAGGAGCCAATGATTTTCCATTTAAATAGCAAAATATTGGTTACTATAATGTATTAGTTACTGGTTGCTCTAATAATACACATACTAAATTTATTGAAAAGTTCACAATTTATTATCTATGGCTCTTTTAATTGGAAGATTCTTTATTTGTTCACAAAAAAGATGTGATTTTGAAACATATTTTCCAGAGCTTTAATGGATTGTTTTTGCTTTTATTTGATCGAATTTATTCTAATATAAGAAATAACCATTAAAATCTGAATGAAATTTCACTTACAAAGTTTAGATTTAGACTTAGAAATAGTTATAAAACCACTATGGTTATTCCGACTTTTAACTGCTTGTCTTCGCCCCTTCCCCATCCCACCCCACCCCAGTCTTTCTTGAGTAGACTCCAGTATGCAAGCCAACATAATGCACCCAGTCAATACCTTTTAAATACAAAGTTGATTTGGATAATGTTTTATCACTTTTATATAAACATTTATATAAATTAATATAAACAGTTATGTGTTGTAAGGCATAGTACTTGCCAGCCCGACATTTGTTAAAGAGTTGTACAGAGTAAGTTTGTGCGTACATTAGAACATGTCTTGAAAGACCACTCTTTCTACCAAAAAATAATGGTCTCTTAAGACAGGTTGTCTCTTATAACAGGTCATAACTATATGATCAATAAATCTGCATGGAGATCCTAGTCTCTCAAAACAGATCTGCAAGACAGGTTTTACTGTAGTACACATTTAAACAGTTCTGACAGTCTTGTATATTTGTGTATTACTGTTTCAGTATGACTAGGACATTAAGCAACATAAATAAACTTGTTAGCATAGTCAGGCAGGTGGTTGGTAGTTATTTTGACAGATAAATGAATAAGAACACTAGTGCAGGTGTAGTAGAATGGTAAAAAGTCAGGCATGACATTGATGTATTTGATGGTTTTTCTATACAGTGTTCAGGGTACACATGGCATTGATGAAGATATCGTTTTCATATACATTGTTCAGGGCTGAAATATAGGTTCCTACATAAAGCTCCAGTGTTAATTAATATATTAAAACCACTTGGTTTAGCATTTTTATGTTTAAAAGATAAATGTGCATATAAATATGCATGTGGCTATAAGTTATGCATGAGCTGCCAGTTCCAATTAATTGTGTATTTTTCACATATTAGCTTAAGAGGACGGTTTCATAGGATGTTTCTCTTAATTCTTTTCTTAAAGTATGTATGATTTTCACATTAACACATTAACCCCTAGAGGTTTTTGCTGTTTTCACACGAAATGCGAGTAGGAAACACATTTTGGGGACTATTTCCAAATACATCGTAATCCATCAATTTCCAATTAATATTCTGTTAGACAAATGGCTGGTCGTGCTAAAGAAAATGTTTTTCATTGGTTAATTTGCTGGCGCATGAACAGAAGGGCAAAAATTGGAGATTTTTTTCCTCTTTTCTTTTCTTTGCTTAATGGACCCATAATTTTTGTATGGAGAAGACTCTTTATTCAAAATGTCCACTTTATCTTACTTTTTGCACAGGTTCACCTGTCTGGGTGTGTTTCAGACTGGTCTGCCTAAGATCTGAGGCCATAAAGTCTCAAATCTGAACACAAATTCAGAATCGGGCCATGTGCGATTTTTGGGTGGAAAAAAACAGGTCCAAAAACTTCAATTTTTCCCTCTGTATTTTGTAGTGCAACTAAAATGTCCAGATTATTTGATATCATTGTAGAGCTACACCTTTCTACCTTTCTATGATACCACCTACTTTAGTGCATGATGTATGACCTTGATGCTACAGACCTTGGAAGTAGGTTACTACCTCATGCCCCGTAAAGTCATCGCTAAGGGTTAATGTGTTAAGATGGCATTGCTATAAGAAATCAGAATTTAATGAGCATTGGTTGTAAACATGTTTGGTTAATTTACGGACAATACTCATTTCTTTAAACTAGATTATTGGTTAAAAAAACCTTTAGTTGATTGGTAACATTTTACTTTGAAGTAACACCTTTTTCATAATGCACCACTTTTATTTGGTCATTGTAAATCTTGCCAAAGCATTATGTGTGCATTTGCAGGCAAAATGTCAGTCTTTTCTTCCATCTGGAACATGTATCTAGCAGATGGTAAAAAAATGTTACAGTAATCCTAAGGATGCTTCATTAAAATTGTCCAAAATATTGTACAAAGAATGTCTTGCAAACTGAATCCTGTCAAAAAGAGATAATAGATGAATAACAAATGAAACAGTTGCAAGTTGAGCAGAGTACGGCATGTACATTGTAAAATAGCTGTCAGTAGCTGTATGGAGAAGGAGAAGGTAAATGTTCCAAATTGTTCAAATTAAATAGGAGGGATGTGTTCCTAATTGTTCAAATTAAATAGGAGGGATGAGTTCCTAATTGTTCAAATTAAATAGGAGGGATGCGTTCCTAATTGTTCAAATTAAATAGTAGGGATGCGTTCCTAATTGTTCAAATAAAATAGTAGGGATGCATTCCGAATAGTTCAAATTAAATAGGAGGGATGCGTTCCTAATTGTTCAGATTAAATAGAAGGGATGAGTTCCTAATTGTTCAGATTAAATATTAGGGATGCGTTCCTAATTGTTCAAATTAGATAGTAGGGATGCATTCCGAATAGTTCAAATTAAATAGGAGGGATGCGTTCCTAATTGTTCAGATTAAATATTAGGGATGCGTTCCTAATTGTTCAAATTAAATAGAAGGGATGAGTTCCTAATTGTTCAAACTAAAAAGGAGGGATGAGTTCCTAATTGTTCAAACTAAAAAGGAGGGATAAGTTCCTAATTGTTCAAATTAAATAGAAGGGATGAATTCCTAATTGTTCAAATTAAATAGAAGGGATGAGTTCCTAATCCGTTCAATTAACATTTTGGTAAACAATGCAGCCTATGTATTGAATGTGAGCGGTATATAATCAGCAAAATATATGCATAATTCCAGATCATAAAACAAATCAACTTTTAATTGGTTCTCAATAGCCATGATTGTGTTTGCACGCTGTTAAACCCAATACAAATAAACATGCAAGCTAGATTAATGATATGGTCGTCAAAATCTCATTTTCATGTCATACAAAGTAAAAGTTGCATATATGGTAGAATGGGACAGTATTGCATACCGGAAATTAGGGTCCCACACATAAAAGACTGAAAATCTTTGATTACCACATCCCTAAAGGAGACACCCAAGTGGTCCAGATACCACTCACCTGGTAGTTGACAAATGTCATCTTGTGAATGCAAATTCACACACATATTGAAGTTGGAGAGGGTGAAGCAAAGCTTGGAGCACATAGTTGCTGATGTCATTTATCTTCTTCCTTTGACCTTTTACTTAAAGGAACACTTTCTTAGCATTAAAATGACAAGTCATTTATTAAGCCAGCATATTACCTTCTGGATCTCTCCTTGCCTTGGGACTAAGCTAAATTTGTCAGAAAACCATTAAGTTCATTTTGTGCAACACCTATTCTACATCTTCCAGTTTAAACTAACAGTGAACAATATTATTATTTTTATTGTTTACCTACCCATCAGTAGTATGTCAATGGGTGATGTGCCTCATTCTCCACCATATGGGTATCCTGCCATCTGTCCTTGCCACGAGCCCTCATGACATTAGCTAATGTGGCGCATGATGTTTTATAGACATTTTAGAGATGTAAACGCCAATGTGATGCAAGTGTGTAAGTCCTAGGGTTAGTCTCCTTCAGATGTGAGAGCATGGTTTTAGTGGTTAGAGCATCTGCCTCAGATGCAGGAGGTCGTTTGTTCGATCCCTGGCTGAGTCATGCCAGAGAGTTATAAAAATGGTACTAACAGCTGCCTTGCTTGGAGCTCAGCATTAAGAGGTTAGTGTTTGGACTGGTTGGCCTGGTGTTAGCATAATGTGACTGGGTGGGACATCATGCTACATGTCTACGTCATGATGCCCCAGTGCTAGATATCACTATAAACTGCCTCACTGCAGACATTATAGCGATATGTCATATGACTGAAAAATTGTTAAAGCTACTTTAAAAATCCAAATCACAGATACTTGTTCAGGTGTCCTTACCCCATTTGGGTATCAAATCAGGTCAAACAGCCCCTTTCATACCACTCTGTGTTTGTCTGTAGCAGTTGTGAAGAAAAAAAATCTTTGCCGAGAGAGTGAGTGATGATCCATGGTAATGGTCGATATACAATGTACAATAATATTGTCTTATTCATTTACAACCTCGATTACGATTTTGAGAATGTAAGATTAGGGGTCTTTGAAAATATTAGCTTTATATATGCCTTCAGTAAGGTTAGGCATATTATGCTACGGTCGTTAGATTCTATGTCTTATGTTCAAAAGTCATGTAACAAAACATCTGAAAAGAAACTAATGGTTTCTGAAAAATCAGTTTTACTTTAAGTCTGGATACATTGAATTAAACAATAGAACTGCTGCATTTATTTTGTAAAACAATATCAGGACAAAGTGTTGACTTGAGCATATACAATAAATTATAGAAACGAATTCTTACCCAAGCATAGGGAATTCAAATCCTGGAATAGAAGGCCTCATGCAGGGTATGTTGATAATGATGTATGTTTGAATTTTCTTCAATAAACAAGAAATGTGTAAGGATATTTGTACCCAGTGCTTTTTCTAATTGACCTTTTGACATAGTTTGGTCCTACATTTCCTTTTTCATTCCTTTATTAATGATGGAAAGAAAGATCATCCCCACACCTTTCCCATAGCACTCTCTTCCCAATACCAATCCTTCACAGGGTGGATTGGACTTTCAGAGCATTTTGCACACGTAAAAAAAGAAAATACATGTATATGCAATCTATTTTAAGAAAAGCTTAGCAACATCACTCACACAATCTTCAATGGAGTCCAAGAAGTCTTGTGCACATGGGCTAACAGAATGTTTGTTCTGAAGTACTTAAAGTTGAGGTAGCAAACTGTGTAATTATGTGAAGGATGCCATACTGAAGGTTACATTTTTTCAAAACAAAATTACCGCTCCGGTGGCCTAGTGGTTAGAGTGTCCGCTACGGAAGTGGGAGGTTGTGGGTTCGATCCCTGGTCAAGTTATACCAATAAGTTACAAAAATGGTACTAACAGCTACCTCGCTTGGCGCTCAGCATTAAGAGGTTAGTGTTAGGACTGGTTGGCCTGGTGTCGGGATAATGTGACTGGGTGGGACATCATGCTACTTGTCTGCGGCATGATGCCCCTGTGCTAGACATCACTATAAACTGCCTCACTGCAGACATCTTAGCGATATGACTGAAAAATTGTTAAAGCAATGTTAAAAACCCTGATCACACACACACAAAACAAAATTAGGAAACTTATTAAAAAAGGTAACTAAATAGAAGTGACTCATAGCATGGTAAATATAAGGAAAGTTACATGGCTTACTAATTTTTACCAGTGTGGTGTAAAATACTGGCGGAAGAGTTATGACATGGATACACACCTGTTATCTTTACCTTTGAGAAGCCCCCTTGGATAGTTGTATACTATTTATTTCAGTGTGACTGGTTTTCTCAATGGGAGTGGAAATTTGGTGGCAAACCAGTCAAGTGAGATAGCTTTTAGCACTGGGTTGGACCCACCTGGCCACAGTTGTGGTGAAGACACTCAGATTAACAGGGATAATAACAACAGAGGTATGTAGTTATAAAGGAATTTTAGAGCTTTACTTTTATTTTTATTTGTAATGCCTTCTAGGTGTCATGTGATCCTTCAGGTTAACAGTGGGAATAGGTGAATACATATTTTCATGTACTTTATGTCTTTCTTATTATCTATTATATTCCATCTCTTTGCAGTTTTAATTTGTAATATTTAGATATGTATTATGTGCTGAATAAATTGTATCTTGTGCTCTTAAAACAGTTTTCTGGTATTATCTCTGTAGATGGGAAATTAGACTTGAACATGTATCAGTAAAATCAGAGGCATGATAGTTCTCCATGAAAAACATGTACATTGTTTCACTTTATCAAGCCATTCATGCCTTAATGGTGACCCATGTTAACAAAGGGGTTGTTGTAACAAGGCTGTGTTAATAATAGTTTATTAAAACAATGAAGGTTGTTGTAACAATAAACAAAGTTAGAATAGGGTATTAAATGATGTGAAATCATAATATAATGTATTCTTGTTAGCCAAAAACTAAAATTGAGTGAATCTATTTCAAGCAGTGATGGTAAAAGAAAATTTAAAATGTTTGAATGGGATCCATGTCAATATCCAGTGATATATTGTTAGATATATTCCATTGTAATACATAGTGTTGTTCTGATTATTGATTATAATCAATCATCAGTTGGTTGAGCAAATCAATAAGATAATCGATTGTGAAACTCCATAATTGATTGTGTGCAAAGGAGACTACTTTTATGTGTATGCAAAGCACAAAGGTTAGTAAAACTCCCAGCTACTAAAGTTGACCTGAAATTTATTATTCCCTTAACAACTACAAATAGAATAATTTATTATTCATAATTAGGAATATATAGTTATTATTATTACATGGTCAAGTTGTTAAATTGTTGAGTTAATAAATTTAAACACATTTTGTTGATTTGTTTCATTTAAATTGCAACATCTTTTGTAGTATTTATAAACAATGACAAACAAGAAAATCATGTCCTTCTATACTTTAAATTATAGACACATCACATATGAATGAAAGACTTTTGAGGGATTGTAGCAGTATTTCAGTTACATATGACTGATCAGCCATAAAAAGTTGCGTTCATTTAGCAAAGTCGTAGAACAAAAGTAACACACAATGTAATATTATTGTCAAGTTAAAGAATACTTGTCATTAAAAGAGATTACTCCTGTACATTTATAAACATATTGAACTCTTGATCTAAGATATAACAAAAATTTTAATTTGCTCTTAGTAACCGATTATAATCGATGATCAGTTGGTTAAGGGGAACCGATTATCGATTGTGCATTTCTGACCGATTCCCATCACTAGTAATACATATATGTCCAGGTACACTTTTGTAATAAATTCTTGACACACATTAGTAAAGACATTTTTTTAAAAGAGAAACTAGATTCTTTAGTGTTCATAATGCAGTCAGTGCTTTTTTTTTCATAAATAAAATTGTTTTAAATTTAATTTTTCAGTGCACTAGTGGTTGTTATTTTGGTCTACATAAGTGACAGCAACATAATTTTTCAAATTATCAATTAATTCAAAGCTTTGTGTTAATCCAGACTCTGTAAAGTGAATGCTCATTGGACTTACATCATAATGATTATGATAGTGTTATTATTACATAAAACTAGTGTATATATTGTCTTGTCATATTGTAAAAGTCAATCTTATTAACATCAGATCTCCACTGACCTCAGTGAAGATCTGACATTACATGCTTAGGGGTCATATTCTGGTGACCCATGTTATTATCATAATTGCTAATTTTATCTGCCAATCAGGCTAAGTCTTATATTATCATGTTTGGGATACTGAACAGGGGCTGAAGAGCAGCATCAGTGGGTACTGATTGATTTCATTCACTTTCTGAATTTTAGAATGCTGCATTTCCATTGGCTAATTTAAAGGTCATCAGAATATGACCCCTAGGCGGTCACTGTCAGATCTTCATGTTCAACAGTGGAATTCTGATTTTAGTCAGACTGCATGAAAGATTCCCTTTTGACCAAAGTCTCTTTAATTATCAAGGACTGCCCTTGAATTAGTCATGGCTGTTATGAAAGCCCGAGTACATGTCTGTATTATATATTATTATACTTTTTGCTAAAATTCATTCAGATCTCTTAAAATTACCCAAATACAGCTTTCCCGAATTTTCATTGATAACTGTATGTTGATACTGACATAAAACAGTGCTAATGAGGCAGTGATCAGCCAATTAGTGAAACTGTAATCTCTTTCACATAAATTAGCTGCATATACTTTTATGTATGTGCATCACTGCCAGATATATCCTGGGAACTTATTATGGTTTAAAATGGTCATTTTGTAGTGAAAGGATTTCATTACTGACTTAGCTCATGGTTGATGTCAGTTTTTATACATTTCTTTCTTTTCCACCATTGTGTTTGACAATTTGCATATTCAGAAATCTCCAGATAATCAGAGTAATTGAGAAATGTTTTAGAATTGGATGAAAATAAAATGGCTAAAAACTCCATTTTTTGTTAGTGTTACTGAAAATATTTGAAAAGACAAATGTGCGCTAGTCAAGTACAGGTTGTAGATTTCAGCCAGTTTAAAACTTATTAAGAATACAGACATTGCAGCGTTAATGCGGTTTAGTTAAGTCTTTCTTTACTGCATGTTATTTGCTTTTCTTGATTATACAAGGGATCAAAAACACATTCACAGACTGTAAATATCTTCTGAAATTTGGTTGAAAGATGTATTTATTATGAACTTCATGTATCATCACTCCTTTGGTTATATGTACATTGATCTTCATATTATTAAACACTGTATGAATATCACTGCATTGGGTCGATGTATCATAGTCTCATTATTAATGTAGTGATGTTCATAGTGTTTGATAATATGAAGATCATGGTAAATTCAATCGATGTACCATGGTCTCAATATCATTAAATCTTTTATGAGCATGACTGCATATTCTGTCAATGTACCATGGTCTCAATATCATTAAATCTTTTATGAGCATGACTGCATATTCTGTCAATGTACCATGGTCTCAATATCATTAAATCTTTTATGAGCATGACTGCATATTCTGTCAATGTACCATGGTCTCAATATCATTAAATCTTTTATGAGCATGACTGCATATTCTGTCAATGTACCATGGTCTCAATATCATTAAATCTTTTATGAGCATGACTGCATATTCTGTCAATGTACCATGGTCACAATATCATTAAATTTTTAATGAATATGACTACCATTTGGTCTGTTCTTCATATCACTAAACACTGTATGAACATCACTACATTAGGTTGATATACCATAATCTTCATATCATTACACACTATCACTACATTAGGTTGATATACCATGATCTTCATATTACACACTGTATCACTACATTAGGTTGATGTACAATGATCTTCATATCATAAAATACTGTATGAACATCACTAAATTAGGTTGATATACCATAATCTTCATATCATTACACACTATCACTACATTAGGTTGATATACCATAATCTTCATATCATTACACACTATCACTACATTAGGTTGATATACCATGATCTTCATATTACACACTGTATCACTACATTAGGTTGATATACCATGATCTTCATATCATTACACACTATCACTACATTAGGTTGATATACCATAATCTTCATATCATTACACACTATCACTACATTAGGTTGATATACCATGATCTTCATATTACACACTGTATCACTACATTAGGTTGATATACCATGATCTTCATATTACACACTGTATCACTACATTAGGTTGATGTACAATGATCTTCATATCATAAAATACTGTATGAACATCACTACATTAGGTTGATATACCATAATCTTCATATCATTACACACTATCACTACATTAGGTTGATATACCATGATCTTCATATTACACACTGTATCACTACATTAGGTTGATATACCATGATCTTCATATCATTACACACTATCACTACATTAGGTTGATATACCATGATCTTCATATTACACACTGTATCACTACATTAGGTTGATATACCATGATCTTCATATCATTACACACTATCACTACATTAGGTTGATATACCATGATCTTCATATCATTACACACTATCACTACATTAGGTTGATATATCATGATCTTCACATCATCAAACACTGTATGAACATCACTACATTAGGTTGATATACCATGATCTTCATATTACACACTGTATCACTACATTAGGTTGATGTACAATGATCTTCATATCATAAAATACTGTATGAACATCACTACATTAGGTTGATATACCATGATCTTCATATTACACACTGTATCACTACATTAGGTTGATGTACAATGATCTTCATATCATAAAATACTGTATGAACATCACTACATTAGGTTGATATACCATGATCTTCATATTACACACTGTATCACTACATTAGGTTGATGTACAATGATCTTCATATCATAAAATACTGTATGAACATCACTACATGAGGTTGATATACCATGATCTTCATATCATTACACACTGTATGAACATCACTACATGAGGTTGATATACCATGATCTTCATATCATAAAATACTCTATGAACATCACTTCATTGGGTCAATGTGCCTTGATCTTCATTTCATTTAATACTATATGAATATCACTACCTTGGGTTGATATACCATGATCTTCATATCATTAAACACTATGCACATCACTATATTGGGTCGATGTACCGTGATCTGCATATCATTAAACACTGTATAAATATCACTATCACAACATTGGGTTGATGTACTGTGATCTTCATAGTAATTATTATCAACTTGAAAACCTAAGTTTGAAATAGATTATGCTGTAAAACAAACAAAGGTTAATGACCAAAATATGATTAGTTTCTCTCACTAATGAGAAACATTTCTGGGTGGATTGCAATGTCTCAGACTGGTCAGTGATCCTAGATTATTCTTTGATGTGGCAAGAACTTTGGGGATCAAAGGTCTCTCTTTGTTTGAACCATTAGGGTTTCAAAGTAAATGTGAATGACATTACTGGTAGTCATAATGCTGGTAGAAAGTTTTCCAAGGTCAGTGATTTGAGTAGTGTCCATCTAAGGGGCATATTTAGCCATTGAAATGGAGTATTTGGATAGTGCTGTTATCTGTATGCATCTTCACATACCAGTATTTTACTGTATGTTGAGTCAGTGGAAATTAATTAGCGGCAGGAATTTGAATAACCGATGGACATGAATGTGCACATGTACATCATGTTGAATGTGTTTCTTTTCCTACATAACACTATTTTTTAAAATTCTTCCTATTTTTGCTTGATGTATTATATTTAATTATAATGTATCTCAGAATATGAAATCTGTACTTTATATACATGTTATTCCACAGAAATATAGTACCAATTCAGTGATACTTATATTCTTGTTTTCATACTGGGTAAGGAAGCCATTTCACTGGCAAATCATAAAACAGACCAAAAGCAAAGTGACTTCCAAAAGATTTAAAAAAAATAAAGGTACATGTATAGTCAGTTGAAGTCTTTAAAGACTTTATTTCAACTTTCTTAATCAAAGCTACTGTACATAAAATTACTGCCATTAATTGATTACTCTTTTTGGTTAATTGGTACAGTAAAACCTTATTGAAAGACCACTGCTATGAGAGACCACTTTCTCAATGCACAAAATTACAGATTATGTAGCATTGTGACCTGTTATGAGAGACCACCTGTCTTGAGAGACCATATTTTTTTGACAAAAGAGGTGGTCTTTCAAGACAGGTTCTACTGTGCTTGTAGTTTGGACAGACAGGTGTCACAATGACATTTTTCACATTTTGGATAACATGCTGTGATTTCAATATTATTTGACGATTTTAGACTGCTAAATTATGTTGATTGAGGGGATATACTGGAATACATTTTTTGGATAATATATATGGTTTTTTCTTTTAAAACCCCAAAGAACAAATTTAGCATGTAATAGGAGTTGAAATAACTGAGAATCTACTCTACTTTACACTATTTACTGAAAGCTTTGTGCGAACATTAGTTTAGTGCACTTTTAGTGCAGCTGCTAATATTAAAATGTTTAGAAGACTTTAAAATTGGCATGCAAAATGACGCATTGTCAATTAATAGTTTGATTCTTCAATTACTCTACAGTAAGATCATGACCTTACAAATATATTTTTGTTAATAAAGTTGAAATTATAAATATTTTATTTTGAAACCCCAATGCCACTGTTTATAAACAATTTTGCCATTCTTCTAATCTAACTTAAAGAAATGATGGAAATGGTTTGTTAAAAAAAACTCTGACATTAACCGTTCTTTGAAATAAGGAGGATGTTAGGTTTAAACAACATTCACATATTCAGTTTAGAATTAAGAGATGTCACCTCTAAATTCAGTCAGTGAAGTTACTCATAACTTGGATTGTTTTCTGGAGTGCTCCAAAAGTAGTGATGTGATAGATTCAACAAATTCCATTAGTGACTAATCTAATATCAACAACATTTGCACATGGCACAAAAACTGATTCAGGAGGGAATGAAGAGAAGCAGGCTGCTTTTTTAAAGTGGATCTGTGAAGAAAAAGTCTGCATTAGATAATAATAATAATAATAATAATAATAAGATTTGGGTGAATATTGGTGATCAGCTGTTGTGCTGGAATTCTTTGAAAGGTGAACATAGGCTGAAGACAATCCAATATAAGGTGGTGTCTAAGGTTTTATATTTATTTGTACACATGTAGAAAATGGCAGAACATCTCATGGCTCATAATTTGGTGAAACATTTATATAATCTTTTATAATGAAACCCAGCGATGTTTAGGACCTGACTCCGACCAATATCTTTCACGATTCAGTATTCTCTGGATGATTTAGCAAATACGACTTTTTCAACATAACAGTAGCATTGAGGCTCTTTTTCCTAATTGTTAAAAATGTAAATTTAATATTAAAAATGGAATTTGGGCATATAAAATAAAATCATGTCTGTAATAGTGAGATTGGTTTGTGAAATGAAATCATTGTAATGCTTTCACATATTTTGTGAAACTTGTTGTTTACATATATTTCGTTTAAGAAAAAAATAGTTTTGGCAGAATCAAAAAACTGATTACAAGCCTTATTCCATTTAGTATGCTGAAATTCAATTTAGCATCGTGAAAGCTTGACTTGTTTGTGTTCTTGGCACTACTTTTAAAACTGTTCTGGAGGTCTAATTTATATCAACATTTCACAACACTATCAAATTAAATCACAAGGCTGCTAGAATTATCGAGAAATCTAATGCCATAGAAAAACTGCTCAGGTGGCCTAGTGGTTAGAGTGTCCACTGCTGCAGTGGGAGGTCATTGGTTTGAACCCTTGGCTGAGTCATACTAAAGACTTATAAAAATGGTACTAACAGCTGCCTCGCTTGACACTCAGTATTAAGAGGTTAGTGTTAGGACTGGCCAGCCTGGTGTCAGGATAATGTGACTGGGTGGGACATCATGCTACATTCTGCTGCATGATGCCCCAGTGCTAGACATCATTATAAACTGCCTCACTGCAGACATCATAGCGATATGACTGATTTTTCGTTAAAGCTACATTAAAAATCCTAATCAAACAAACAAACAAACGCCATAGACGTTTTTGATGGTCTTTTCTTAAAATCCTTGAAATTCTTTCAGACAGTGGAGTGTCAGTCTCTTGAAGGGATACTTTTCTTTTTGTAACCATCACTCATCCTCTTCCCTCTTCTTCAGTGAATCATTCCTGTTGAGTCACAGGGTCAGATGCAAACTATGATGCATCCTTTCGCTTATTTTTAAGTACATGCATATCAGCATGTAGACATTGTGTATAAAATCCTGAGCTAGAATACACAAAGTTTGTTTATATTATATGCATACAGTAATACCTTACAATATTCCCTTTTTCCATATTACACAAAGATGATGACACCCCATGACCAATGTTCCCTCTAAGCGAATGGTAGATGTGCGAGCAATGCTCGCTGCATTGTGCAAGCATTATGGAGACGTGCAAACTTTAATGTTGGATTGACAATTAAGCTGCACAGGGATGTATGAGCAGCTGTGTGCACGCAGCTTAGAGGGAACATAGCCCATGACATAACATATCATACTTTTTCCATATTTCACAAATATTATGACATCTCATGACATCATATATCATTCATTTTCCATGTTGCACAAATATGATGATACAGTACCTCATAGCATCACATATTATACTTTTTCTTGATATTACAAAAATATTATAAATTATGCATATTTTTCCATATTTTACAAATATGATGCATTGTCATGACATCACAGATTATGTTATGTTATACTTGGAATGTGGTGAGGGGTTGTATTTTAACATGTACCCTTTTGTAACCTGATTAGAAAGGAGATTAGTGACCCATATTTCATTGATCACTGACTTGGCTTAAATTTTGTTGATTACAGTTTATTCATCTAGCTCAATTCAAGAATAAAGCATACATCTTTATTAATGCTACACCCATACAACAAAGTACAGTCACTCAATTCATGCTAAAATCAATACAATAGAATAAAGCATGCATCTTTATTAATGCTACATCCATACAACAAAGTACAGTCACTCAATTCATGCTAAAATCAATACAATAGAATAAAGCATGTATCTTTTTTAATGCTACACCTATACAACAGAGTACAGTCACTCAATTCATGCTAAAATCAATACAATATAATAAAGCATACATCTTTATTAATGCTACATCCATACAACAAAGTACAGTCACTCAATTCATGCTAAAATCAATACAATAGAATAAAGCATGTATCTTTTTTAATGCTACACCCATACAACAGAGTACAGTCACTCAATTCATGCTAAAATCAATACAATATAATAAAGCATACATCTTTATTAATGCTACATCCATACAACAAAGTACAGTCACTCAATTCATGCTAAAATCAATACAATAGAATAAAGCATACATCTTTATTAATGCTTCATCCATACAACAAAGTACAGCTAAAATCAATACAATAGAATAAAGCATGTATCTTTATTAATGCTACACCCATACAACAAAGTACAGTCACTTAATTCATGCTAAAATCAATACAATAGAATAAAGCATGTATCTTTATTAATGCTACACCCATACAACAAAGTACAGTCACTCAGTTCATGCTAAAATCAATACAATAGAATAAAGTATGCATCTTTATTAATGCTACATCCATACAACAAAGTACAGTCACTCAATTCATGCTAAAATCAATACAATAGAATTAAGCATACATCTTTATTAATGCTACACCCATACAAAACAATACAATAGAATAAAGCATGTATCTTTTTTAATGCTACACCCATACAACAAAGTTCAGTCACTCAATTCATGCTAAGATCAATACAATAGAATAAAGCATGTATCTTTATTAATGCTACATCCATACAACAAAGTACAGTCACTCAGTTCATGCTAAAATTAATACAATAGAATAAAGCATACACCTTTATTAATTCTTCACCCATACAACAATACAATAGAATAAAGCATGTATCTTTTTTAATGCTACACCCATACAACAAAGTACAGTCACTCAATTCATGTTAAAATCAATACAATAGAATAAAGCATGTATCTTTATTAATGCTACACCCATACAACAAAGTACAGTCACTCAATAAAGCATGTATCTTTATTAATGCTACACCCATACAATAAACATAAGGTCACAATGATCTACATTTAAATTTACTGGCATAAATTACATTTAAGTTATGACCAGCACATTGGTTTTGACACCTTATATACATACATCTACTGCTATATCAGAAACCATGACTGGTTTAGAGATGCATTTTGAAGAATACTACACCCTCATAAGAAAATGGGTCATGGTCACCTATATCAGGAACCATGACTGGTTTAGAGATGCATTTTGAAGAATACTACACCCTCATAAGAAAATGGGCCACGGTAAACAATACTGTATGCATCACTGACTTTGGTTATGTTTCTTGTTTTTTAAATAAAAGTTTTTAAACTATTGTTAATCATTAAACTAAATGATTCTTTCATTTCTTGTTACTGTTATGCTTGTATTAAAAAAGGAAGATCACTGTGCCATATACTTCTTATTTGACTGGCTTGTGTTGAATTTTTAAATTTAGTTTATGGCCACACACTGTTCTTATAATCTAGAACCATGGAACTTTATTAGGGATGCATATCGATGAGCAATACTCCCTCATTGCTGAAGTAGGTTATTTTATCCCATAATTTTAGCTTCACAGTAATTTAGTTAAATTTTGTTTTTCAGATGCATTTGTCATGTAATGTTCATCTAAAATCATGTTCTGGCCCTGTTCACTCTGTTATCTTTGTATTATTTACACACCACTGAAATTGGGTCCTTTGGTTAGTTTAAATTCTTTTGCTAATGATTTTAAAATTATAAAATATCACTATCTTTCTAACTATGATGCAAATTTTACAATCTGTATTTCAGGTTCTGCAGTTGTTTTTATTTGATGTTGTAACGGAACAATATTTTTTCAGCATTCTAGTAATATTATGATATTTAAACAGATGATATTTATACAGATAATATTTATTACCGATTTTTAGTCATATATTATTTACACAGATTTATTGTCATATAATCCTCACAGATTTAATCATAATATTCACACATATAATATTCACACAGATTTCTTGTGATATTTTAGACTTATTCTAGTGGTACTTGCACAATTTCTAGTGATATTTTTTCAAATTTCTTCTGATATTTACAGATTTCTTGTATTGATATTTATACCAATTTTTAGTCATATAATATTTACACAGATTTATAGTCATATAATCCTCACACCGATATTTTTTTGTTAGTTTGGTTGTTCATTTCAGTATTATTGTTTCTTCCTGTTAGTTTGGCTGTACATTTCAGTCATTACATTTTTGTGATATTGTTAGTTTGGCTGTATTGTTTTTTCTTGTTAGTTTGGCTCACAGTACATTTCAGAGTAATTGTTTTTCCTGTTAGTTTGGCTGTACATTTCAGTGTAATTGTTTTTCCTGTTAGTTTTGGCTGTACATTTCAGTCATTACATTTTTGTAATGCTGTTAGACTGTATATTCAAATTGTTTTTACCATAATCTTCTAAGACACAAACCCAAACTATTTATCCCACTGTACTGAAACTGATAGCCTTTTTTTAAATTGCAAAACACAAAATATTGAGGTACACATCTTAGCTGTATAAGAGTAGTATTAGATCAAAAAGCATGTTTTTGTTTTTTAACGCTCAGATAAACATTGGACCATGCTCTGTCCAATTTTATTTTGAACTTATTGCTTCTGTAGAGGCAGAAAACCTTCCAGATCCTGTCTAATGGAGAACAAAACCATCTATTAAGGCATGGCTTGATCTCTTCTGTCTGATGATGTCTTAACATGGCTACTAATCACCATCTTTATCCTCCCTTCCCATGCCCAGGGGCCTGCAGGCCTCTTACTGATCTCATATGTTTGGGTCACATCTGATGAATTGCTATGCTTTATTCTGTAATGTATCACTAGCTTAAATAATGCCCATAGGAAATACTATATATACATCTTAGCCCCACACATTTATCTGCTGTCTCTTAAAACACCTCCTCTCTCCACTTTCATGAGTTTAAAATTGTGTGTGTGTCAACAATACTTTTATTGTGAGGTTTCAAACATTTTCTGTCCAACTCATAAATCCTGCTGTTTATGTTTGTTTGCTGTTGCTGTTTACTTTGTATTACTGATTGTTGGAGAGATGGAAGCCTGCACAAATTATCTGTCTTTTTGTTTGCCACACCAGGAGTGTTGATACAGCATATATGGTGTTACATACACTCATCCTTATGTCCAACACCACACCTTGGCTATATTTTGAGTTTGTCAGTTTCTCTGTCACAATTGGTCTGCAACTTTTCATGTGGGCATGTTTTAATCAATGAGGCACTAACCTACTTAAATGAGGTCACTTTGGCCTAAGTTTAGTGCCTTAATGAATTCAGTTAAGATTGCCATTTTTTCAATTTCTTTGAAATTGTTTGCTGCAGTCATGCAGCTTTATTTGGGTGGAAGTATCTTAGTGAGAAAAAACAGTGGAAGAGCAGTTTAAGCCATTTGCATTTGTAGATCACCAACATCACACCTCTATCTGTGTGAGTCTCAGGCTTAGCCAGTGTGGGTATGTAAGAAAGCTTATCCTGTGGGTCGTTGTTTTTTCATGATATTTTTCAGGTTCTTTCTTGGTAACTGGCAGCCATGTATGACATGTGCTGAAAAATGGTGTTAAACCACTAAAAACAAAACATTATCTCCTGAAATTATTAAGATTCCTACCATTTAAATATTATATACCTAGTGTATGTATGAGAAACAAATGCATTGTGCAACTGACATTGAATCACAGGTTCATACTTCTAGAATTTAGTCCCTGGTCATGCCATGTAAATTTTCGATATTTTTACATACCACATACTCGGCATGAAAGACAAGTTGATATTTGCAGCAGATGTTGTGTATGGGATCCATTTCAACCACGTAAAGACATAAATACCGTTTTCATAACTTTGAAAATTGTAAAGATCACCCCCTCCCTATGTGCACTTAAATAATAAAAAAAATACAAATTCAGAAATTAGACCCAGGATTTATCTTTCCTTTTGTGACTTGACCAGAGAGGTGCATATACAGGTGGGTGGGATGGTTTAAAAAAGGTAGGAAGTGCAGAAATATGTCTTTCACAAACACTTATGAAAATTATTCCATATCGCACTTTAGACTATTACAGCAAGCACTACCTGTTAGCATGGCAGGTGGTCAGGAACTTAACTGCCATCTTGTATGAATAACATTTTTATGCCATGCTCAGATGATGTAAATTTAGGATTTCAGAAGTATTGTCTGAGAGATATCTTCAGTGCAAATTTTGTTAGCACATCAAAGATATTTATTGGTGATCATTTTACATCAGGGGGCCAAGTATGGGGAAAGAATTACTATAAACATCAAGAAGCTTAAAATATTAATACAGTTAAAGTAAACAAGTGCATTAGCTAAAATGTACATCTTCCTTGAGAAATTGACCTTCATTACCGCTGTATTCTTTTTCATTTAAGTTGTTGGGTACTTTTTAAACATGAAGTTAATTCTACTACAGCCAGGTGGCTTTTTTCTTTACACTCTTGTCTGAATACATTTTGGTTGTGTTCCTTAAAGTGCATGGATTAATCCCATAATATTGTATTTTTCTAGTAAGTGATACCAATATGCTTTATATCATAAGGCAGCCTAGATTAGAAAGTTGGTTGAAACATGTTGTTACCCATGGATAGAATTTGTATATAGTTAATTATTCTGAAATGCAGAACTGTTTCACCCTTGTGTGCCCCTTTATTTTTGAATAGTTTATGAATATTCAATCAACAACATTGCTTAGATTACCACAGTAAAGTTATAGCTGTAGGGCATTAGGAGTGGATAACCTTTGAAAAAAAATTAAAAAAAAAATAAAAAGTTTTACAGACTTAACATGTGACACCCATTGGGAAATGTGATACATTAGCAAGTCATGCATAAAGGAAACTATTAAAGATAGGGTTAAGTTGGAAAGGTATCCATTTAATAATAAGGTGGGTGAAACAAACTTCAGTACTGCTATTACAATATATTTACATTTTGAGAAAATGGATTAATGAATAAAATTGTTTTGCATCAATATGAAAGATCTGTGTGAACCACTATTACAGCGGCCATCATCAGTACATTGGCCTGGTTAAATCTTGGTGTTTGGCTAGTTGTCAAACATGTAGGTACCCTCCTATTTCACCACATGGGTGCTTAACAGTAAATACTTAATTTATGGATGAGTGACTTTGTTCTCATTTCTTTTGCATTAGTTAAGTTTCACATAAATATGATTAATTATTTTCTTTTATCATATCTGCGTTTTGTAGTGACAAACCATCTGTGACTCTACTTTTGATGGAAGGTATGGATCACCATGCAGTATCTATTTTTATATAGAGAAATTCATAGGTTTTATTTCTCATTAAGATACATTATATAGAAATTAAAAGAAACTCTGACATGAGATTCAGGCTAAAGAAAAACTTTAAAACATTTTGAATACAACATGAATAAAGAAAAGGATGAAATAATTGCTTATATTGTAAACTGGGCTGAAACAAATTGGCCAATTACACTCAATTAGCTGTATAGTTACTTTGTAGAAATTATGCAACATTTGGGACATATTTCCAGAGATAATTCTTACCTTGCAAGTATTTCAACAAGAACATTTTTATATTGTGTATATTAATTATAGCATCTTATAAATTATATTATATTATATTATATTATATTATATTATATTATATTATATTATATTATATTATATTATATTATATTATATTATATTATATTATATTATATTATATTATATTATATTATATTATATTATATTATATTATATTATATTATCAGGGAGGGATTTTAAATAAGATATATTCAATAACAGGAGAAGTTGGAAATGGGGGGAAGGACAAGTCCTGGGGTAATGCCATCATAAATAGAAATATTCGTGTTTCAACTAAACAGAGACCAGCTTTCCTGGCTTGAGAAATGAATCTTTTTGGAAAATTGTCCATATTATTGGAAAATTGTTATATTACAGAACTTTGCATAAAATACATGTATTGTGATAATTCATATTATTAGATTTTTTCATGATGTGCCAGCAGATCTGGGTCAGCGCAATTTGTTATTAGTAATCAGTAGAACAAATGAGACAGACCCTGATCTGCAGGCTCATTATGCTGTGGCAAATCAGGATCTTTGTTTATTTACAGTTGACTTGTGAAGTGAGTGTATATGCTAGTCCTTGTTAAATTATGGGTTTATATATTTTCGAAGAAAAGGATGATATTAAGCCTTATAATTAGTCATTGTTCATTGATTGGTGGTATATGGTCATCTTCACTAGCTATGGCTAAGGATATCATCAAATCACTTGCATGCATAGCCAGCCAAAACAAACAAGTTCCCTATGTGGATGAAAGAGTTATCAGTGTTGATCAGCATGCTGGGTGGGTGTTAACCCTTTGAACCCTAATCTCCCCCATATTTCGGCACAATAACCTGAGCCTCCCCGGCAATTTTTGACAATTTTATAAAAAGTAAAATTTTGCAAAATAAAAGTAAAATTATGCCTTAGAATGATAATCCACTATGATATAACAGCAAATATCAAATTGTCTCTTTTCAAACATGCTTATAAAATGCTTTTTATTACTATGACTATGTAACAAACTGTCTCGAAATTTTGTTCATGTTGTACCATTCATGCAAGATCTATATTTCACTGACCATCTAGTGAATGACAACACATACCGGCCTGTCGGGTTATGATGGTAGATAGCTAGGCCGGTATACCTAGCTACTTCAGCCAAAGGTAGATTTGTAGTAAAATGTTTTACAGCCGTTGGCTAGTTGCTAGTGTAGATGATATGCAACATGTGGCTAGTGTAGATGCTATACAACATTTGGCTAGTGGCTAGTGTAGATGCCATACAACATTTGGCTAGTAGTTAGTGTAGATGCTATACAACATTTGGCTAGTAGCTAGTGTAGATGCCATACAACATTTGGCTAGTAGCTAGTGTAGATGCTATACAACATTTGGCTAGTAGCTAGTGTAGATTCATTACAACATTTGGCTATTAGCTAGTGTAAATGCTATGCAGCATTTGGCTAGTAGCTAGTGTAGATGCTATACAACATTTGACCAGTGGCTAGTGTAGAGTCATTACAACATTTGGCTAGTAGCTAGTGTAGATGCTATACAACATTTGGCTAGTGGCTAGTGTAGATGCTTTACAACATTTGACTAGTGGCTAGTGTAGATGCTTTACAACATTTGACTAGTGGCTAGTGTAGATGCTTTACAACATTTGACTAGTGGCTAGTGTAGATGCTTTACAACATTTGACTAGTGGCTAGTGTAGAGTCATTACAACATTTGGCTAGTAGCTAGTGTAGATGCTATACAACATTTGGCTAGTAGCTAGTGTAGATGCCATACAACATTTGGCGAGTAGCTAGTGTATATGCTATACAACATGTGGCTAGTAGCTAGTGTAGATTCATTACAACATTTGGCTAGTAGCTAGTGTAGATGCTATACAACATTTGGCTAGTAGCTAGTGTAAATGCTATGCAGCATTTGGCTAGTAGCTAGTGTAGATGCTATACAACATTTGACCAGTGGCTAGTGTAGAGTCATTACAACATTTGGCTAGTAGCTAGTGTAGATGCTATACAACATTTGGCTAGTGGCTAGTGTAGATGCTTTACAACATTTGACTAGTGGCTAGTGTAGATGCTTTACAACATTTGACTAGTGGCTAGTGTAGATGCTTTACAACATTTGACTAGTGGCTAGTGTAGATGCTTTACAACATTTGACTAGTGGCTAGTGTAGAGTCATTACAACATTTGACTAGTAGCTAGTGTAGATGCTATACAACATTTGGCTAGTAGCTAGTGTAGATGCTATACAACATTTGGCTAGTAGCTAGTGTAGATGCTTTACAACATTTGACCAGTGGCTAGTGTAGATTCATTACAACATTTGGCTAGTAGCTAGTGTAGATGCTATACAACATTTGACTAGTGGCTAGTGTAGATGCTTTACAACATTTGGCTATGGTCTAATGTAGGAGATCTATAACTCATGGCTAAGTTCTAGTGCAGATGCTATTCAGAATTTGGCTAGTCACCCATGGTTAGTGGCTAGTGTAGATGATATACAACCCTAGGATGGTGGCTAATGGCATGCTACTCACCCCCCCCACCCTTAGTCAAGATGCTATTCACCAATTGACTAGCAAAGATACTATAAAACAAGCACTGAATTACCTATGAAGGATAGGTAATATGAAGGTGAGAGAGTTCTCATCTTCAGTGTCACAGTCTGCAGACTTGCACAACAAATAATAGTATGTTAATTGGTTCATTATTTACAGGTGTAGTTAACCCAAGTAACCACAGTAACTGTGAGCAATAGGTTAATTAATTACAAACTTAGATTCCCTGTTATCCATGAGGATAGAATGGGACAACGGTCTAGTGATTTACATATTTACATTTGATTTTTCTTTATAAATTAAAGACTGCTAACTTAGTTGCACTTAAGTTTTATAGGATTGTGAAATTTGCAGAATTTCTTTGAATTTGTATAAATTCTTAATGATAAAAAATCAACTGTATGCTCAAAAATCATGTATTATTTGTTAATTCCTTACCTTTATTTCTTCAATTTAAGTCCCTCCCTTAATTTGAAAATTTCCACCTTTTTTCAAAGAGTGGTGCCCTAGAATAGACTCTACTCACTTCCAAGAGATACTACCAAGTAAGATTAAATCTTTTTGAAAAATCCTCTTACTGTTAAATTGTTTTAAGCCAAGAAGTTTAATGTTAGTATCTTGTTTCAATTTCAGTGTGTGTACATTAAATACAATTTTGGAATAATTATCTGTTCTTGCCTCTTTTTACAAAAAAAATCACCTAATTAAATAACAAAGTTGTTCTTTGTTCCCTTGTAACATTTAAGTTTAAGAAGGACCGGTGTATTTTAAAGTCATGTTATTACTAAAATGTGTGGTTATTGAAATAAATATTAATTTGTTTCAGATTTAATAGTGTGTAGATCAGATCTAGTTAAACCTCCTGCAAATGAAGTTGGAGGGTCTAGTTGTGTCAACTCATCTGCTTGTCACGCTTGTTTTGTTCATTTAATATCCTCTGGACCATTTCATATATCATGAAATTTGGTATATTTGTGTTTCATAACCATAGATTGTATCCTTTGAGGAAAAAAAGAGTGACAGTATTAAAAACTACCTGTTGATCACACTCATGGCCAGTCAATATATTCTGAATTATTTAAGATGACGATTTTCATGAATATTTGTATTTATTTACGATGTCAATTTTCATGAATATTGTTTCCAGGTGTATCATGACAGGAGTTTGTCTAAAAGTGTACCATGTAAGATTAGTGCTTTTAGAGTTATTTGTTCATTTTTGGAAAACTATATACACATTATATCATGTTCACTGTATGTCATAAGCACTTATTGATCTAATTTCATCCCAAAAAAATATTGTAAGACTCACTGAATGTAATTTTCCACTGAAAAACTGCTATTTTATGCAAAAGCTCAACTAGTTAAATATTATACTGAGGGCCCTTCACTGATTCATTAATTTTAGTATAAAAAATATATCATTTGTTGCAGAACCATGAAAATTAAAAGTACATGTAAATAGTGTTGTTCCGATTATCGATTATAATCGATAATCAGTTGGTTGAGCAAACCAATAAGATAATCGATTGTGAAACTCCATAATCGATTGTGTGTAAAGGGAGACTACTTTTAGGTGTATGCAAAGCACAAAGGTTAGTAAAACTCCTAGCCGCTAAAGTTGACCTGAAATTTATTAAACCCTTCACAACTACAAATAAAATATCTTATGATTCATAATTAGGAACATATAGTCATTATTACATGGTCAAGTTGTTAAATGGTAGAGTTAATAAATTTAAACACATTTGTTGATTTGTTTCAGTTAAATTGCAACATCCTTTGTAGTATTTATAAACAATGACAAACAAGAAAATCATGTCCTTCTTTACTTTAAATTATAGACACATCACATATGAACAAATTTTGGGGGATTGTCAGTATTTCAGTGATATATGACTGATCAGCCATAAAAAGTTGCGTTCATTTAACAAAGTCATTGAACAAAAGTAACACACAATATAATATTATTGTCAGGTTAAAGTATACATGTCATTAAAAGAGATTACTCCTGTACATTTATAAACATATTGAACTCTTGATCAAAGATATAACTGTGTAACAAAAAATTTAATTTGCTCTTAGTAACCGATTATAATCGATGATCAGTTGGTTAAGGTGAACCGATCATCGATTATGAATTTCTGACCGATTCCCATCACTACATGTAAATAACAGAAGTGTGAGCCCCACTTAATTCTTGGAAACTCGACCAGATTTCACAGAAGAAACTTAACTCTGAAGTGAAGAAATTTAACCTTTGAATCTAGCAGTCTGATTGGATGATATTTAATTTCTGTCTGCACTCTATGAAGTTTGGACTAAAAATTTAAGACACTTGCATGAAATTTGTGCCAGGTGATTTGATGGCAAATTAACAGGTGGGCTCATTGACCTCTTGCCTGGACACTTTTATTCCTCTTTTTTTAAGATTCAATGTTATATGCTTTTTCATCTTTATTACAGGTCTGTGTGAAGAGAACTATAATCGACCATCCCATCTCCCACTGTTTTCTTATGGTTTTATCCATGGATTAAAATCCACCCCCAGCTTGCCTACGCGTACAAATCAGACCTGAACTGAGGGTAAGTTTGGCTTGCTAGGTTGTTTTCTTTGCTTCATACTTTTCTGTACTCGTTACTTTAAACTAATTGAATCTCTTTCATTCAAGAAATGTTCATTGATCACTGGCTTGTTTTAAGTTAATTGCTCAATTTTCTACATTTACCATTGGGAGTATCTCTTAATTTGGATATCTTGAATTTTGATTGATTTATTTTCATGGTGGGTTGGGTAATTTTCTCATATTTACAAACTATTTATACTTTTATAATTGTATCAAGTTTATATCAAGTGTATATCAAAACTGTATATCTGATTTGTGCAGTTATTAATGTTTAGTCTACACAGGTGTGACATCATGTGAGAATGTTTACACCTTGCACAAGTACATTTATAAAAAAAAGATGATCAGATCAAACTAGCTTGTCTAGTTATGTTGGCCATGATTTACATAATATACATTCCTAGTTTAGGATGATTTATGTAGGCAGTGGTGTATGACTGTGTCTATTAAGTATAGACATGTATTTATATAATTTTGGATTCATTACATGAAGCCTTTTCTTCCTTGACATTTTCCTTTCTGAAAATACTGTAAATTACTTTTTAATATGATCTGTATCACCACTCACTAGTCAAACCAGTAAATACATGGCATCTTCCTCATTAGTGTAAATTTTTAAGTAAATTAATTTTCTTAGGACTAGTTAATTCAGGGTGTTTATGACATTAAATGTTTACCATTTGCTAAGCTGACTATCAATACTGTGAGGGTTTACTATACATATACTCATTTATTAGTCTAGTCCAAACTACATAGATCTTGATCTGTAGTCACACAATGCACTGGTAGATCAGTGTCTATGTTATTTATTCTACTGATTACTGGCAGATCAGTGTCTGTGTTATTTATTCTACTGATTACTGGCAGATCAGTGTCTGTGTTATTTATTCTACTGATTACTGGCAGATCAGTGTCTGTGTTATTTATTCTACTGATTACTGGCAGATCAGTGTCTGTGTTATTTATTCTACTGATTACTGGCAGATCAGTGTCTGTGTTATTTATTCTACTGATTACTGGCAGATCAGTGTCTGTGTTATTTATTCTACTGATTACTGGCAGATCAGTGTCTGTGTTATTTATTCTACTGATTACTGGCAGATCAGTGTCTGTGTTATTTATTCTACTGATTACTGGCAGATCAGTGTCTGTGTTATTTATTCTACTGATTACTGGCAGATCAGTGTCTGTGTTATTTATTCTACTGATTACTGGCAGATCAGTGTCTGTGTTATTTATTCTACTGATTACTGGCAGATCAGTGTCTGTGTTATTTATTCTTCTGATTACTGGCAGATCAGTGTCTATGTTATTTATTCTACTGATTACTGGCAGATCAGTGTCTATGTTATTTATTCTACTGATTACTGGCAGATCAGTGTCTGTGTTATTTATTCTACTGATTGCTGGCAGATCAGTGTCTGTGTTATTTATTCTACTGATTACTGGCAGATCAGTGTCTGTGTTATTTATTCTACTGATTACTGGCAGATCAGTGTCTGTGTTATTTATTCTACTGATTACTGGCAGATCAGTGTCTATGTTATTTATTCTACTGATTACTGGCAGATCAGTGTCTATGTTATTTATTTTACTGATTACTGGCAGATCAGTGTCTATGTTATTTATTTTACTGCTTATATATTGTGGCAGAACTGGATCTATGCAGTTTGCTGTTAAACCCGAAATGTGTATGTATGGTACTTACTGTTCTGTTAATATGGATAACATGTTTGCCAATTTAGTTTTCACAGAATCGTAAAAAAACACTGTTTACCACTTTTTTGGGAATTCCCATTGTGTGTTATGTGATCTGGTATTTTGTTTAGGTCTTTTTCCCCCATCTTCCCAGAATATATATGTGACCGAATGATCTAAAGCACTCTCCATTACTGCCGTCTCACCTCTGTCTGCGTGGGTTTTAGTCTAAGATTCTGCTAATGTAGTTATGTGAGAAATCTTGCCAGTAGCTTTTCGTGGGTCGGTGGTTCTTTCTGGTTTTTTTCCAGGTTCTTCCTCCACCAGTAACACTGGCCGCCATGTATAGCAGATTGTGTGCTAAAAAAATGGCGCTAAACCCTACAACAACAACATATTTGTAAAGAGCTTAAAGCTTCTAAATATTAGGCACTGTATTAAGTCCAGGTTATTATTATTATTATTATTATTATTATTATTATTATTATTATTACATAACTTTCTGTAGTGTACAAGTACAAACTTATACTACAAACACAGCAAAAGTTTAATGTTAACTATTGGGACTTTTTACACATTTGCATCAGTGAAAATTCTCAGTACCAGTGACTACTTCTTTATTATCTCAGCATATTCAGTGACATGCATATTATAAGTCTGGGTCAGAGTTCTAGGTTGGGAATATTGGTTTAAACAAACAGCAAAGACCTTGATCTGCTGGCAGATTATACTGCAGCAGAGTAGGGTTTGTTGCAGGTGGATTTCAAGAAGGTATGCTTGGTAAGCAGGGTGTTATTGAGATACAGACTGTACATGTGATGATGTATGATAGTATGTGTCAGATAGGTATAGATTATGTAGATAGTTCTGGACTTCTGATGACACAAGGTAGTTTTTTTTGTGTGTGTGTATAATAACACATGAGTTCTATGTCTCGCATGTTTTGAAATCAGCATGACCAAGATGGAAACATGTGATGTCTGGATAATGTCTCAGAGCCTTTTCCTTTCCCCCCAGAAATAGAGTTGTGCAGTAATAATGGTATACCACTTCACCGCTAGGGGCGCCGAGTTGCTGAGTGGTCTAAAGCGCTGTCCGTTACGGACCACTGCCATCTCACCTCAGTCTGCGTGTGTTCGAGTCTAAGATTCGGCAAATGTAGTTATGTCAGAAAGCTTGCCAGTAGCTTCTCATGGGTCGGTGGTTCTTTTCCGGGGTTGTCCGGGTTATTCCTCCACCAAAAATATTGGCTGCCATGTATAGCCTATATTGTGCTGAAAAATGCGTTAAACCATACAAAAAAAACCCACACTTCACCGCTGTATTTTTGTTTAGTTGTATGTACCATGGTACTTATCACTGTACTGGTACATTGGTGGTTTCTGCAAATAAGGAATGCACAGAAATCTTGTAAGAACCTTATTGATATTAACAGCATGTTTCCATTATTCATGGCAAAATAGTTCAAAATATTTTCTTTCTTGTTTTATAAAATGGTTGGATTTGTCACAATTTAATGGTGAATACTACAAATAAAACTAACTACGCCGGTGGTCGAGTGGTTAGAGCATCTGTCGCAGAAGTGGGAGGTCGTGGGTTTGATCCTCGGCTGAGTCATACCAAAGACTTACAAAAATGGTACTAACAGCTGCCTCACTTGGCGCTCAGCATTAAGAGGTTCCCAGCGCTAGACATCACTTTAAACTGCCTCACTGCAGACATTATAGCAATATGACTGAAAAATTGTTAAAGCTACATTAAAAATCCTAATCACACACACACACACACACACACACACACACAAATAAAACTACATTTATGATCCTTTAATAACATGTTTGACAGTGTCACTTACTGTCATATATATATATATATATATATATATATATATATATATATATATATATATATACAGGCCAAATCCAACTTTATGAAAAATGTCATATTAAAGATAACAACAACAAAAAAAACACCACATATTATGTTTTAGTTTTTACTAGTGAATATGCTGCGTAATCCTTTGTAAGACCGTGAATTATCCTTAGAGTTTCAGAAGCATACTTGTTTTCTGTCTTAACTTTACCTTTTCAAGTCCATTTAAGCTTCTCTTATTTGTTGAGTAGGTATGTTTTAAGTTTCCTGTCCCTCTCAGATAAATATCTTCTATTAGTGTTGGCATCCCATTCAAAGTTTCCCTGCCTGTTATCACAACACTACATTGTATGCATCATTGTCAACATTTCCTATTTTTGTCATTAGTATATATGATGTCAACATGCATGAATGTGACAGCTTAATCATCCCACTTTAGTTACAACTTTTAGATCATGATGTATACAAATAACATACACATGGCAAATGAATCGATTATATATTTGGTATTGGCCATTTAATTTTTGGGTTGGGGGGAGGGGCTCATATGTTCTTTTGAGCTAATAAAAACCCATTTTTAATCTCAAAGTAATTGTTTTAAAAATATTTCAAATAATATGTTGGATATAATATGATGTTATTTTTTACTATAAATCATAGCAAGATATTTTCCCAGCTATTGACAAACAGAAATTAAACAAGTGTCAGACCCCTGCCCAAGAACATACAATTGTTGGTCCTTAATATAATTGCTGTAAATGGTGGTGTGTATTGGGGTACATTGAGAAATACCTTGTTATACCAGAATTACAAAATATTTTGTGGTACCCAGGGCTATACCATGGAAACTCTTGAGATTTCAACTAATTAACATAAACTTACTGGGCATGGAAAGGTGCACCCATTCACATGTACATATTATTACCCTGGGGTTCGGATTTCTTAAATAAATTAGACATCAAAGAAGATGTGTATTCCTTGAGGCCTATGCCAGCATCAGCATGCTATTCTTTTCTTTGATGTGAGAGTGAAACCCCTTGCCTAATTATAAACAGGTGATAATAAGTAAATACTGTCCCTGTCTTCTTAATATAGTAAACTGTTTCAAAGAAAAGGAGTTACTGAAAGCATTATTGTTCTGTTGTAAAATGTACATCTTTCTAGTGCAACAAAGTGGATAATGTTGTTTTTTCGTGATGCTTTTTTCATGATGTTTTTTTCGTGATGCTTTTTCATGATGCTTTTTTCGTGATGCTTTTTTCATTTTTCATTTTTTCGTGATGCTTTTAAAAACACTTGAACACAATATGGGGCTGTATCATGTGAAGAAAACAAGAGCTACCATATATACTTGCTTATAAGTAGAGCCAGACTGCAACGAACAAAGATCCTGATCTGCCATGGCATAGTATAGATCAAGGTCTATCTTTGTTCTACTGATTACTCTTAACAAACTGCACAGACCCAGATCTATATGTGCATTATGTGGTGGCAGATCTGGGTCTGTGCAGTTTGCAGTTGAACTCTTCTTATAATTAAGTACATGTGGTAAGTATTTTTAATTGGATATTAATGAATTGTATGAATTAAATTCTTTGTAGGTCAGGACAAAGTCTTGAGTCTCATAATAAAATATACATATCTTACAACAAATACAGCCATAATTTTAATATATTGTATGTTGAATTTACTACCGTGCCGTTGGGTCAGATTTCTTTTCAAGTAAATGTTGATCTAGATACAATTTAATACAAGGTAAGGAGTTTGTAAATATTCATATTCTTGACCTAGCATCAGTATAGTGGAATGTTGGTCAGGGCATTTGTCTTTCATCACTTCTTGCAAAGGGTTATATGAATTGTCCCACAACAAAATTTGTACTTTTCCAATTAAAATTTAAAAATAATTTATGACAGTAGTACTTGTTGTCTTGGGCAAATATACTCATAAAATGGATGATCACATTTATATCAATAAATATTTGAGATAGTAGTTTGCTTTCTTTGCTCTCAAAGACAAGAATGTTGACATACATTGCTCTGGAAGCATTTTGAGTTGACGCTACAGTATTTCTCCCTTGATAAGACCCGCTGGCCAACCAAAGAAATTGCTCAGAAAGTAAGGGGCAGGCTTATTATCAGACAGTGTCATCATTAGCGAACATTTGGCAAAATTGTAGACAAATTTAAGCCAGGTTTATCACTGGGTAAATATGGTAAGTTATATTGGGGAGTTATATATTTGATCTTTTGATAAGGTATTTTGGATGTATTAAATTAATAATATTTGGATGTTTAAACTGAAGTCAAATGACTTACCATATATACTTGATTGCATGTCAGATCCAACAGCAAACTGTATCATCCCAATTCTGTCAGTACACAATATGCTGGCAGATCTGGGTCAATGTAGTTTGTTAGTTACTACTCAGTAGATCATAGACTCTCATCTGTTGGTGCATGATGTGATGGCAGATCAAGGTCTTAGTTATTTTTTCAGTTGAATCTGACTTTTGTGACTGAGAGCAGATTTGGTAACTGTGTTTTGGATTTCACTCCAGGAGTAGAAATGCATTTTATTTGTATGTCATTGAATGTGGAAAAGGGTATGGAACATCACACATACCCCTCAGTCTGATCTTGGTTAACATTTGTGTTTTGGTTGCAGGATAATATATCTTTGTGGATGCCCTTTGGATAGTGCAAAACCCATCCACCTAAAGTAGGTTGTTGTGACATTTATTTCATGCCTTTCGTGACTTCGTGTAAGTTTTTATGTTCATGCCATTAACAGTGCTGTTAGTTGCCCTTTCCTTTAACCTTGTGTTTTGTCTTGTTATCAAAACACCCTCCTATACTAAAAAATTTTCATTGTTGCCCAGTTGTATGATTGATTGTTGCATCCACGTTACATCGGCAGAGGTGGCAGTAGATGATCATGTTGGGCATTTGTGTTCTCTGAACACATTTCTTGTTTCTACCATTTAGTAATGGACTAATTGGTTCAAATAGGATGTTGCGGGGGGGGGGGGGGGGGGGGGGGCAGTGAAAACTGTTTGAATGCATTTTCAACCTGTTGATAAAACAGGCAGGTAAGGTGTAGCAACCCTCTCCCACCTCCTGGTCACCCCATTATTGTAGAGCTTTCTTTGAAATTTTACTTAATTTGTATATTATTTCCCACCCCTACCCTTATCCCGTGCCAATCTTAAATGACATTTAAAGGTGTATGTGTTTAGATTCTCCCACTCCAACTGCCAGTGTCTTTAACAAATCAAATTATTTTGATGGTGACATTGGGACCAAGTTTATTAAAGTGTCTCCAAGATAGCTGAACCAAGCTGCAACACAGATTTTCCGTGTGCTACATGGTAATCAAATCTGAATCAGAGACCCACCCCCAGCACCTGAGGAAAAGAGAAATGCAGAAGGTATGTATACATAACCGGGTCATTGAAATAGCAACATCAATGCAGTAAACATAAGAGCATTGACCTGTGTTGATATTCGGGTCATGATTGCTGTAGCATCTGTAGCATCTGGGGCGGTACATTGTTTTGCATACATTAATAATTTAATGTACATTGTAACCAATTTCATGGGAAATAACTCTTTTTTTAAATCAGTTTAAAAATAGGTCAGCTGTACAAGAGATAACTAGGCATGTCTGGTTGACATGTGTCATATACTATGATAATAAAATGACTTTATGATGATGTGGAAGATAAAGGACATTACCTGGATAGAGGATAGAAGTAGTGTTGAATTCCAGAGAGATACTGTAGCATATCCTTATTTATGTGTCTGGATGGTTCAGAAATTTAGCTGTGATCTTTCTTGGGTATAGTACAGAGTTATAAAGTGGATTAATACAGGGATATTTAAATTTAAAAATATGGTTGGTTTATTTATTTAGGTCAGAACATTAAATTATTCTGCACACATGCTTATTGGAATCAAACAGTTGTTTAGCTGCTAATTGCAGCCTTACATTGCATTGATGCCTTAAAACTCATGCAGGTAAAGTCAGGGGTAGGGTTCAAAGAGGTGGCTACTAAGTTGAGCAACGTCATGAAGAAAATTATGCTTATTTTTCATTTTGAAAACAAATGTTAATTAAATGAAATTATTATGATGCAGAGTTTTGCCTACAGAAAGATAGAATTAAATGAAATTATTATGATGCAGAGTTTTGCCTACAGAAAGATAGAGACTCACTGGTATAAGTGTAACAGAACTGAAACAGTATATGAGTATTTAAAAAACATAATATCAGTTATATTTTCTGTACATAATAGTCAGTCATGCATTCATTGTATTGTTACCTATTTTGGATAATCACATTCAATGCTAGCATCAGTTCTCTTTATTTGTATTTTTGTGTATCAGTTATATATTAAGTTTTGGGTTTAATTAATTGTTTATTGATTCTACAATAACAGACTGGATAACTTGATGGTACAAGTGTTAATTGTATATTGCTTGTACAGTTGTGAGACTTGATGGCACATAATTGTTTATTCATTGCTGCACAGTTTAGAGACTTGATGGCACATAATTGTTTATTCATTGCTATACAGTTTAAAGACTTGATGGCACATAATTGTTTATTCATTGCTATACAGTTTAGAGACTTGATGGCACATAATTGTTTATTCATTGCTATACAGTTTAAAGACTTGATGGCACATAATTGTTTATTCATTGCTATACAGTTTAGAGACTTGATGGCACATAATTGTTTATTCATTGTTGCACAGTTTAGAGACTTGATGGCACATACTTGTTTATTCATTGCTGCACAGTTTAAAGACTTGATGGCACATAATTGTTTATTCATTGCTATACAGTTTAGAGACTTGATGGCACATAATTGTTTATTCATTGCTGCACAGTTTAGAGACTTGATGGCACATAATTGTTTATTCATTGCTGCACAGTTTAAAGACTTGATGGCACATACTTGTTTATTCATTGCTGCACAGTTTAGAGACTTGATGACTCTGGTTTTCATTGTGTATTGTTTGTACTGAATTAGAGACATAATGACTCTGGTTTTCATTGTGTATTGTTTGTACAATTAGAGACTTGATAATTTGATATCACTAATGTTTAAATGTGATTATGTTTGAGGTTGAGGAAAGAAATTGATTCTTAGTAAAAGCATTGACTTGTAATCAAGTGTCCTTGCACCTAACAGCTTTGTAGACTAAACGTAGGAGTGCAGAGATACAACACAAGCATCCCTTCCATATTATCCTCATTTTTCATGGGCAAAAGAAGTTGTGTGGTTTGCTCTAATGTCTACCAGTATCGGAGACAAATCATGGTCCAATCTTTGAATATTTTCATTGCTTAAATGTTAGTAAATGTATTTGAATTTTTCAGTTTAGACAAGTCAGTCTATAAATGGTCATTAGCCAGTTTGAAACTTACTGATGGATTCAGGTGCAAATAGATGATCAAAAAAAAGTGAATGGACCACATTTTGGTTATGCATATCATTCCCTTGAGACTAACTTTGACAAATAAATGACCTTTGATAGTATTCATTCAGTTCAGTCAAGCATTTAAGAGCTTTAACTGAGTTCTGCCATTCAGATGTGTGTGGGTGTGATTTGTTTTTTTAACGTAGCTTTAAAAACATTTCAATCATATCCATATGATGTCATTGTGGCAGTTTATAGTGATGCCTAGCACTGGGACATCATGCCGCAGACATGTAGCATGATGTCCCACCCAGTCACATTATCCTGACACCAGACCAACCAGTCCAAACACTAACCTCTTAATGCTGAATGCCAAGCGAGGCAGATGTTAGTACCATTTCTGTATGTCTTTGGTATGACTCGGCTATGGATCGAACCCACGACCTCCTGCAATTCTGAGGCGAATGCTCTACTAGGCCACTGGAGCCATTCATGTTGTTCATAAAGTACTGGTATCAGTCAGATAACAAGGCAAATATTAGAATCATGAAATGGCCAGGAATAATAAAGAATGTCAGATCTCTTGCATGCTCTGAAGCTGTTTAGAATTTGTTGTAGTCTTTCTTCTTACTATGCAAAGCAAATAACATAAGATTCGTCTTCTTTGGATCAGTTTTTATTCTGGATCCATTTGTGTATCCATCCCTCCTGTTTAACCTTTAACTCTTAATTTTAGACACATATTGAAACCAAACATGCAGTGTTAATTTATCTGGTATGAAAGTGTGTCAAACTTTTAATCTGGGGTGCAGTAACCTACTTTCTGTGGTTAACTTTTACATGTAATTATTTAAAAAAAACAACTCCAAGTTTTGATTCCAGTACCATTTCTCCTGTTTTACCATAGTTGCCGTGAGACTGCATCTGCAGATAAGCATTTTTTCTTATTTTTTGTTGTTTTTTTTTTAAAAAAACTGGGACAATGTGACCTACTTTTCAGAATTTACCCGATTTTTATTTTTTTTTAAATTCATGCTTCAGCTGCCATAAAGTTGAGGTTTTTTTCAGCTCATACTCACCAATTTGTTAAAATTTATCTTAATTTCAAACACATATGATCTACATGTAATTCATGGTTTTTTTCAATCAGTGATTAGCTAATTGATTTGTTAATTTTAAAGGACAAAGCATTTACCAGGATTGAGTGTATTAGTGTCAGTCACATTGCCTTTGACTATATGTTGTAGTGTATCATATTTACTTACAAGTCAGACCCATTATGCAAACTGCATAGACCCAGATCTGTGATAACATAATGCAAATCTGGGTCTGGGCAGTTTGTTAGGAGTAAACTGTAGAACGAACATCATTGAGCCTTAAACAATCCACTGGCAGATTTTGGTCTATGCAGTTTATTTTGAGTAACCAGTAAAACAAAAAAATATAGACCCTGATCTACTTGTGCATTATTCTTCAGCAGACAAGGATCTATGTTGTTTGCATTTAGATCTTACTTAGAAGCGCTAAACATGCTGATCTTTTTAAATTTATGTGATTACTATATTGAATGGAGATATGCTAAAAAGTGCATGTGAATCGATGCATGATTCCTCTGCTCAATACACTGTAGTATTTATTGTATAATCCACTTTTACAGCCGAATACAAGCATAAGGTTTTGATATCAGTAATCTGACATGTATCTCACGTTGAATAGTATTGGCCGTACCATGTGATTTTGTATGCATCAGATTTGTGTCTTAAGAAATAACGTAACCTTTCTTAATCTTAGAACTTCAAATCACAACATGTTTGGATGATTTGGTTTCAAAAACTACAACTACACAACAAAAATTCAAATAGTCTTAGAATGCTCTAGAAAACTTTTTTGTTTCTGGTCTCTAAATTGTAAAAAAATGTAATATAAATTTTTTGTTGTTAGACTTAGATTCAACTAATGGTTCTGAGTGATCTGGAGATTGGCCAATCATCCAAATTTCTAACCAAGTTGGAGAATATATTTTAAAAAAATAAAATTTTTAGTAAGGTGGTCTGAATTTAAAGGTTATTATGTTTGTTATCTTTTTTAAAAACTATTCATTTAGTATTAGTTCATCTCTACCATGGGTGATTAAAATAATCCACAAATGCATCTATCTTCCTAATATTAGGCTGTATAATGTTGGTGTTTAGGTGTTGGTTTTATTCCACAACATTTAACAATGTACAATAATGTCTAAAAGAATTATATATATATATATATATATATATATATATATATATATATATATATATATATATATATATATATATATATATATATATATATATATATATATAATCACTAGAATAAATAACATAGACCCTGATCTGCGTCAATTGTGTGATGGCCCATCAGTCTATGCTCTTTGCATTAGTATTTTTAATTGAGTATATTGATACTACTCTAATTTTAATGGATACTACTCTAATTTTAATGGATACTACTCTAATTTTAATGGATACTACTCTAATTTTAATGGATACTACTCTAATTTTTCATACATCATCAAACTGTACAAATTATTTTTATCCTCTAATTGTTTTTACAGAAATCTTTATTCTTTAATCTAAATCTTGCAAATGTGTTTTGCCTTTGAAGATGATTCTTTTTTTTTATTTATAGTTTTCACACTTTAAAAAAGTATTAATTAGTGTGCACAAAATTAGAGTACAGGATGCTATTGAATTTTCACACTTGAAAAGTATTCATTAAACAATGTGCACTAGATAACAATATTATCTATGATTTTGAAGAAAAGTTATATCTTCAGAAACAATAGAAGCTTTCAAAGTTGTAGCTTCTTTAAAATAAATCATAGGTGTCAGTCAAGATTTAGGTGGCAAGAATTTTTCTGGTAATAATGGCCAATGAATCACAGGGTATTTCAGTTTCATAAGTATTGCTGGAAGAGTCAAGTTATCAGACTTATACAACACTTTCCTGTTGGGCCTGATAAATAGCTACGTAGCGATCTATGTATATGATGCATGTATCTTTTTTAGAACTGTCACATATCCTAAGGAGAAGAAAATTATGTAATAATGATCCATCTCAACTGTCCTGGCTGACAATATCACCCAAATACCATAATGAAATATTATGTTACCTTCCTACCTCATTAAAAAGTATTGCTTAGTTTAGAGTTGACACCCACCAGGAATAATCGATGTATCTCTGTGTTGTGTTTATGGATAAGAACAAACTTATTGAATTATAGTCCTGAAAATTTAATGGGATACTCTGTCTTGATGTTGGTACTGTTATTCAGGTTTTTCAATTGTTATGACTGGCTGTCTGTGTACTTAGAGTTTGGTCTTTATGAGGATGATTCTAAATTAGTTGATCTCCTGAAGAACACACACACACACACACACACACACACACACACACACACACACACACACACACACACACACACACTGTATGTGAAATTCTTTAGACCCAGTCATTTATAGCCAGAATTTCCCTATCATGAGAATCATAGTGTGGACCGCTCCGGTGGCCTAGAGGTTAGATCATCCACCTTGGATGCAGGAGGTCATGGGTTTCAACCTCGGCCAAGTCATTCGAAGACTTATAATAATGGTACTTGCTGCTTCAGCATTTGGCACTTAGCATTAAATGGCTGGTTTTGGACTGGTCAGCCTGGTGTCAGGATAATGTGACTGGGTGGGACCTCATGCTACATTTCTGCAGAGGGGCCCCATGTTGCCAAGTGGTCTAAAGCACTCCCTGTTACGGATCACTGCCATCTCATCTCTGCGTGGGTTCGAGTCTTGGATTCAGCTAATGTGGGTATGTGAGAAAGCTTGCCAGTAGCTTCTTGTGGGTCGGTGGTTCTTTCATGGATTTTCCCGGGTTCTTCCTCCACCATTAATACAGACCTCCATGTATAGCCTATCTTGTGCTGAAAAATGATGTTAAACCCAACAACAACAACAACAACATTTCTGCAGCATGATGCCCTGGACTATAATGTCACACTGCAGAGATCATAGTATTATGACTGTGAAATTATTAAAGATACATTCAAAATCCAAAACACACACACAGAACCATAGTGCAGGTTCTCTGTATCCTCACACAGCTCCACAGCAGTCACATGCGATATATATTTATGTACAAGTCAGATCCAAATGTAATCAGCATATACTCTGAACTGCCAGTGAATTATGTGATGGCAGATGAGGGTCTGTGTTGTCCTGCTGATATGACCTAACAAACTGTATAGACCTAGATCTGATATGACCTAACAAGCTGTATAGACCTAGATCTGATATGACCTAACAAACTGTATAGAGCTAGATCTGATTTGACCTAACAAACTGTATAGAGCTAGATCTGATTTGAGACAAATCGTATAGACCTAGATCTAATTTGAGCTAATAAACTGTATAGACCTAGATCTGATATGACCTAACAAACTGTATAGAGCTAGATCTGATTTGACCTAACAAACTGTATAGACCTAGATCTGATATGACCTAACAAGCTGTATAGACCTAGATCTGATATGACCTAACAAACTGTATAGACCTAGATCTGGTTTGACCTAACAAACTGTATAGAGCTAGATCTGATTTGAGACAAATCGTATAGACCTAGATCTAATTTGAGCTAATAAACTGTATAGACCTAGATCTGATATGACCTAACAAACTATATAGACCTAGATCTGATTTGACCTAACAAACTGTATAGAGCTAGATCTAATTTGACCTAATAAACTGTATAGAGCTAGATCTGATTTGACCTAACAAACTGTATAGAGCTAGATCTGATATGACCTAACAAACTGTATAGAGCTAGATCTGATATGACCTAACAAACTGTATAGAGCTAGATCTGATTTGACCTAACAAACTGTATAGACTTAGATCTGATATGACCTAACAAACAGTATAGAGCTAGATCTGATATGACCTAACAAACTGTATAGAGCTAGATCTGATTTGACCTAACAAACTGTATAGAGCTAGATCTGATATGACCTAACAAACTGTATAGAGCTAGATCTGATATGACCTAACAAACTGTATAGAGCTAGATCTGATTTGACCTAACAAACTGTATAGAGCTAGATCTGATATGACCTAACAAACTGTATAGAGCTAGATCTGATTTGACCTAACAAACTGTATAGAGCTAGATCTGATTTGACCTAATAAACTGTATAGAGCTAGATCTGATTTGACATAACAAACTGTATAGAGCTAGATCTGATATGACCTAACAAACTGTATAGAGCTAGATCTGATTTGACCTAACAAACTGTATATACTTAGATCTGATATGACCTAACAAACTGTATAGAACTAGATCTGATATGACCTAACAAACTGTATAGAGCTAGATCTGATTTGACCTAACAAACTGTATAGAGCTAGATCTGATATGACCTAACAAACTGTATAGAGCTAGATCTGATATGACCTAACAAACTGTATAGAGCTAGATCTGATATGACCTAACAAACTGTATAGACCTAGATCTGATATGACCTAACAAACTGTATAGAGCTTGATCTGATATGACCTAACAAACTGTATAGAGCTAGATCTGATATGACCTAACAAACTGTATAGACCAAGATCTGATTTGACCTAACAAACTGTATAGAGCTAGATCTGATTTGACCTAACAAACTGTATAGAGCTAGATCTGATATGACCTAACAAACTGTATAGAGCTAGATCTGATTTGACCTAACAAACTGTATAGAGCTAGATCCGATATGACCTAACAAACTGTATAGACTTAGATCTGATTTGACCTAACAAACTGTATAGACCTAGATCTGATTTGACCTAACAAACTATATAGAGCTAGATCTGATTTGACCTAACAAACTGTATAGAGCTAGATCTGATATGACCTAACAAACTGTATAGAGCTAGATCTGATATGACCTAACAAACTGTATAGACCTAGATCTGATATGACCTAACAAGCTGTATAGAGCTAGATCTGATATGACCTAACAAACTGTATAGAGCTAGATCTGATTTGACCTAACAAACTGTATAGAGCTAGATCTGATTTGACCTAACAAACTGTATATAGCTAGATCTGATATGACCTAACTGTATAGAGCTAGATCTGATATGACCTAACAAACTGTATAGAGCTAGATCTGATATGACCTAACAAACTGTATAGAGCTAGATCTGATATGACCTAACAAACTGTATAGAGCTAGATCTGATTTGACCTAACAAACTGTATAGAGCTAGATCTCTGATATGACCTAACAAACTGTATAGAGATAGATCTGATATGACCTAACAAACTTTATAGAGCTAGATCTGATTTGACCTAACAAACTGTATAGACCTAGATCTGATATGACCTAACAAACTGTATAGACCTATATCTGATTTGAGACAAATCGTATAGAGCTAGATCTAATTTGAGCTGATAAACTGTATAGACCTATATCTTGGGGCCCCAAGTGGCCGAGTGGTCTAAAGCATTCACCATTACGGATCACTGCCATCTCACCTTTGCGTGTGTTCGAGTCTCAGGCTCGGTTAATGTGGGTATGTGAGAAAGCTTGCTGGTAGCTTCTTGTGGGTCGGTGGTTCTTTCCTGGGTTTTCCTTGGTTCTTCCTCCACCAATAATTAGGGCATAACCGATTAGCATTTTTCTACCGATTTCCGATTCCGGATTTTGGGCATGAAATTTTTCCGATTCCGGATAAGATTCAATTAATCGGAAATGCTAAATCCGTATTTTTTTTCTAAAAAATTTCATCTTCCGTTTCCGGGTGTCTGGTATCTGGTTTTGCCGTGTCTAGCATGTTACTTAGTACTTTACCATATCCGGCTTCATTTCCGGTTTTCACCCGTCCGTTCAAATAGATTGTCTCACAGCGTGGTTGTGTTGACCATATTGAACTTTTCTGACTTCTTATTTAACTATTAATGCACTATCGAATGACACGCAGTGTTAGACACGGTGCTATAGAAATTCAACTTTATTATTTTTATTATCCGAATCGGTCGTTCCTGCCTTGTCCGACTCCGATTAATCGGAAGTTCATACTATCCGGTGGAATCCGATTTCCGGATCAAAAGTCGGTTATGCCCTACCAATAATACTGGCCGCCATGTATTGCCTATCTTGTGCTGAAAAATGGCGTTAAACCCTACAACAACAACAACATAGACCTATATCGGATTTGACCTATAAACTGTATAGACCTAGATCTGATATGACCTAACAAGCTGTATAGACCTAGATCTGCTGGCACACTGAAATCATAGATCTAATTGTATGCAGTTTGATTCAACTTAAAAGTGAATATATACAGTACCTTTGAAAGCCAAAATTTATAATTGTTATCGCTGACTTAACAGAGGTGGCACTGTAATTGATAATTTGTTTAAAATCTTGGTCCAATGTCTTTATCTTACTTGAATGCTTTTAGGGTCAACAGTATTTGTTGTGTGTTTAGTGTAATTGACCATTAGTTACAGGTGATGGTTGTTAAAGAGAACTATATTTTGGTGGGTTAAAGGCTGATAAAGTCCAATCAAATTTGAATAAGGTTATTTAGTTACATGTGGGACATTTTTCACAGGTAATAGATTGTGTAGGACACTAGGGAAGAAATTTAAAACTGCATGGTCTGGCAACAATTACAGGTTATCTCCCTATTCATTACCATTAGAGTACCTAGTGTCACATTAAGCATTAGTAAAATAAACATTTTGGTGGGTCAGGTTGCATACCTGGGTGCCATCTGTTTGTCTTTTTGCTCAATGATTAACTCCCGCCCCCCCCCCCTTTTTTTTAAAAGCCATGTTAGGTATAGTAGCTAAAATAAAATATGCTACTTATATAGGGGATAGGGGTGGTGCAAGCATGCATGTCTAACAGATGAATATGAAAAGCTGTTACATAATATTGGAAGTTTTGCATGCATTGTGTCTGCAGTAGTTTTCCTGGTGTTTGTGGGAGGGTGTTATAATTAATGGGATATTTTTTATATATTGCACAATGTATTTTAAAAAATGCAGTGGTGGTAGGAAGGAGAAAAGTGCCTCAGCTCATTGCAGATGACCATTGCTAAATGACTGCTTCATGGCATTTTCTACAAATGTTTATTTAGCAGTACTGTATATATTGGCTTATGACTGAACTCAAACTACAAATGTCAAAGATCCTGATCTGACATAACATAATGGCAGAATCAGGGTCTGTACTGTCTTTCTTACAGATTACTCCTAACACATTGCACAGATCTTGATCTGCAGGCATGTTATATGACAGCAGATATGTGTCTGTGCAGATTGCAGTTGGACTTGTCTTAAAAGTGAAAATATACAGTAGGTAAGATAAATAGACCCAAAATATGTTGCTCAGAGAAAATCAATAGAATTATAGAAACTACAAGTTGACACTGTTGGTTAGACCCAGTTGTAAACTTCATAGACTCAGATCAGCCATCATATAACTTGCCAGTGGATTTAAGTTCTTGCAGATGGTTAAGAGTAATCATTTGAACAGTGGACATAGACCCTGATATACAAGCACATTGTGGGATCAGGAACTGTCCTGTTTGCAGTTGGACCCAACATATAAGCATGTACATATGGTGGTTACTGTCTTTTTGCCAAAGTCACACTAAAATAGTGTTCATGTAGGGCTTAATCAATGCATGTGCAGTCAAATGTTCCAGATCTAACCCATTTTCGGGGATCTACTTTGGATGGTCACTCAGCCTGACCTGAAGCTAAATATAATCAGTTGATTATACATTTGTCCAGTTGTGTATGAAAGCTGTTTGCTGTATTAATCACAACTGTGTCAAGTAAAAAAAACCACATAGAAAACATTTCTACCAATGGCAGATACACAGGAAAGTTTTTAAAATGATCCTGTTCTTAGTTTTATCATTTTATAGGTGAACATATCAGCTCTGATTGAAGATGTTGGAAAGGGTACTAGCTATATTTCAGACATACAATTTCGCTGCATTTGATCACATGGCTTTTTATGCCAGTTGCCTCCTGCTTTAAGTTATCAAGCTAATTTTACCCATGTCTCCATGGCTATTTATATGAAATGTCCACTTCCTTGAATGGGGTATTCTTGATGAGGTGATGAAAAATTCTGTAAACCCAAGACCCATGTTATCTCTAGACTATTCCATTTTTACTACAAGAAAGTCTGGCGGACTCCATCTTTTTTAAGGTCATAATACTGGTACTGTATATTGAATAATGTAGGTGAAGCTATAGGCAGATATTAAAAAGGAAACAGTGATGGCATTTATATACATCTCATGATTATGCAAAACTCACTTTGATGAATGAAATATACTAGATATGTTTATATATATATATATACTTGTGAAATATAGTTAGGGTCATTTAACAAAAGTTGCTTGACCAAAGAATTTGAGGTCACATTTCTTTGTTTATATACATATGTATATGACCTGTTTTTAAATGATCATGCCAAGACTTCCTGAACTCTAGACTTTTGTGTCTCTAGTGGGGAGACAATACATTTTACAAAACAAAGTCGAATTTCATCTCAAATACATCCAGCTATATAAATCTCTTTTTGGTAGGTGTTACTTGGTATGCAGAAGTCAAACCCTACCTTCTGTAAAAGGGAATGTTTTTTTGTCTCTCTGCCATATGAATTTATGACCTGTCATTTTGTTGATAGGATAGCCATGGGGAACACTTAGGACAAAACAGAAGATGCAGTATGTATATCCTATAAATTGTAATTGAAATGTGAGAGAGACACCTCTTGTGTTACTAATTTAAGCACTGGTATTTGATAAAAGGAGGCAAACATTCAAGTATTACTTTCACTTTTTATCTACCATATATACTTGCTTATAAGTCAGGTTCAGTTGCAAACTGCACAGACCCAGATCTACCATTACAGTGTGCTGGCCTGTACAGTTTGTTAGGAGATATAAGTTGAATAAATAACATACACTCAGATTTGCTGGTGCATTATGTGGTGGCAGAACATGGTCTATGTGGTTTGTAGATTTACTTGCAAGTGAGTATATTCAGGATTAACTTGTCCCATTTCTAGAACAAAAGTTCGGATTGGTTGCCCACTACTAGTGAAACTTATGACTGGGATTGTATAGAATTGTAATGAAATTGGCTCCCTTGCAGTTTATCATGCTAATTAATATAATGCTGTGATTCATTTATCTTGTGTAATTCATTATGTAGGGGGATGCCCTACTTAATGTGATTCATTTTGTAAGGGGTGGGGATTTCTTATTTTGGATGTATGCTCACTGTGCCTGAGAAGACACATTGATACATACTGCAGATTTTTAGATCAGTAAGGCATGAAAATTAACAAATTAATGGGGCCACATACTTGAAACTAATATTTTGATCGTAAAAAAATGAGGTTGTCCTGGGACTACAGTCAGTGTAGAGATAATATCCAGAGTGAGTGAATGGTAAAGGTGAACACATTAGACCACTTGTCTACCTGGGCTGGAGTCCCCCTTGAATAAACTATATATAACCAGAGAATGCAGCATGTATAATGAATTAAACCTTGAATTATTCTCTCATATTAAGGATTATCATAATAGTACTGTATAGCATACAACTCTGTATTTGATTAAGATTTCCTATACAATGGTACCATTTGAGACTTGACTCCAATACCGCAAGGTTGAATAATGATATATATTAATAAATGTGATTGGATCTTCATTTTATCATCAAGAATTTAAAATATTTATAGGTAAAGAAGAAGACATTGAGAACTAGAAGAACAGGTTTATTTGTGAAGATATGGCATGCTGATGGTAACTGGAAGACATGCCTTGTTGTTGGCATGCTTAGAATTGTGGGTGACCATTACAACAGAATGTAAGAATGGAGTACAGCTAACTTCTCTTGCATCTTGTGTCCTATTCAATTTTGGCTGTACACGGTGTTAGTCATGCTCTTGAAATGTCATCATCTGCAGCATGTTGTTGATGATTCATGCACGTGTGATGTTATTTGTTTATAATGATAATTTGATATAATGTGCACAACTTCAGTTATTAGTTTCAGCCCAGCTTGATGATGTGCATCTCATTATTTAATTTACTAGACCAAACAACTGTAAACTGCAAATTTGATTCTCAAGATAAAATTCCATCTCAGAAAAAGGAAAATTTCTTCCTATCAGCAGATTTTAACATGGTTGAAAGTCAGTATAAAAGAGTAACACAATTTAAGGTGTCTGTCAATAGATATGTGACCATTTGTTGTTCCTAGAAGATTCAAAGTGTCCTCCTAGACCAGACTGACCAACCTTTTTCAATAATTGCACATGCATATTTTAGCCTTCATTACTGGATAAGCAGAATTGGGTGTCTCTTAGGCAGGTATAGGCAACTTTCTCGAGGGCATGGACCAAATAAGAGATTTGTAAAGCCATACCTTGTGACATTAACGGATAAAATCAGTCAAGGCCAAATATGGCCTGTTGGCCATATTTTACCCACCCCAGCTATAATGTGTGGGTTCTCTGAAGTCTTCTGTGAAAGGTGTTAGATCTCCAAGGTGTGTTTTGTACACTATGTAGCATATATGACCATTACTTGTGTTTTACAGCACAGTAACATAAGGTGGTAATTTAGTGCCCAGGCAGTTGAAGTAATTTACCTTGCCCATTGGTACACAGTGGAGGCCAACACCATGTCCACCTAGCACATTATTAATTGAGTAACAGATGTTTTCAATGAAACGGAACAAAAATAAAATATATACCAAACAGCACATGTTCATAAACCTGTTTTAAAAAAGAAATGTTTATTGATTGGTAAAGAAATTATCATTTCCTGACAAATTTGCCATGGAAAGATATATAATAAAGTAGGGGCTTTCATTGGAAGGGTTGATTAAGTTTTGGGGCACATACAATATCTATAGTAAGAATCTATAGATGGATTGCAGATATGAATTGATGTTATGATGTATTTTCAAAAGCTTTATATATTTATACTTTAAACAGATCACAAATTGTATGTTTTATTTGGCTTTAATGTAATCAAGCTAGCTTTTTAAGTCCTGATTGTTTTCACATACAAGGGAGTTTGGTCTGTATAATGAGGTGTTCATGTTTACAGAATTCACATCAAGTTTATATCAAGATTTTAACTATCACACATGTACAGAATCATTACATAATGTTTACAATCCAAAAACTATCACACATATACAGAATTAGCACATTCAGATTATGATGTAGTGACAAACCCCATGACATTGTTATGAAAGTCTGTGTGTAATTTGGATTTTTAACATAGCTTTTAACAAAATCAGTCAAATCACTATGATGTCTGCAGTGTGGTAGTTTATAGTGATGTCAAACACTGGGCATCATGCAGCAGACATGTTGCATGATGTCCCACCCAGTCACATTATCCTGACACTAGGCCGACTAGTCCTAACACTAACCTCTTAATGGTGAGCACCAAGCGAGGCAGCTGCTAAATCTAATTTGTATTGTCTTATAAGTTGTCAAATCCAAGAGTGAAATGACCCCCATGTCTCAGATCCAGGAGTCAAATGACCTACAACTCTCAAATCCAGGAGTCACATTCAGATTTGTACAAGTCAATGCTGGTTTTTATGGTTTTAATGCCATTTTTCAGCACATGATTGTTAATAAAGAACCACTGATCCATTGGAAGTAACTGGCATCCTTTTTCACATGCATATGATAGCTGTGACTTGAGCCCACTTGAATAGATGTAAGATGTGAGTGATCTGTAAAGGTGAACACCTTAGATCACTCGACCACCAGGGGTAAGATGTCTCCTAAATGCTGATAATCAATACTAGTTGTGTCACTACAATATAGTACCTTATTTCTTGGAGTCCGACCACATACATAATTGCCATGATCCATATAGTTTGGATCATAATGCACTATATGTGATTCACTTCAAATCTTCAGAATGAGAAACAAAATCAGCCACATCTGCAGTTCCAATTGTGAGCAAATAATATTCAGAGAAAGCAGCTTTACAACGAGATCAGGGTCTAAATTGTTCCTTGTTTTACAATTTCATGAAGACCTTGATCTGCTAGTATATAGTGAAATATCATATCTGGGTCTTTGCTTTTATACTTGGATGTGTGTTTTTAATGGATAAATACAATGTACTTTATTCTGTTCCTGAGTAGGTTTGATAAAGAAGGTTGGATAGATGAGATTATGGATCATGTTTACATATCAGTAATAGTCAGACAATCTAGAGAGCCAAAAAATAATGCATGATCAGTTGGCTTCATTACACAGTTTGTCATACAAGCTGTTTTTTTTTAAAAACATGTTCCAGAATTGTCTTGACCCAGTTTCTCTCCCTATCAAAGTAGGCATAGATCTATGTAAGGGTCAAAATTAGGTCTGGAGTTTTTCTTTTCATGCCTATCCACATGGATTTAATCTTGATATGTCAGAGTACCAGTCTGTGTCCACTACACTGTTCTATTTAAATCTAACTTGCCTGTACAGATTTCTTCTGTCCACATTTAGGCATTAAAATCTGATTTATTCTAATGCTGGAAATGAAGCATGAATTATGTCTCCAGTTGTCATATTTCCCCCCACCTAGGTTTCAAGCATGTAATATAAAATGTAAAGTTAGGGCCACATTGTCCAGGCACTTCATGGTACAATAGGATCAATTTCTGGATAGCTTGAATTATTAGATAATTTGACCTAACCCACAGATTCTTGTGGCACCACATTTTTGTTCATATTTTAGTGTTTATCAGCTAGAAGGTAGATTTCTATTTTCCAAGTTAATTTATAGATTGAATAGATGCTCTACCAAAGTTAAGCATTATTTTGTTGGAAGGTACAATATAGCCATGGTTACTGTACAGTTAATTATAATTTATCACATGAAGAGTCACAGTATGTTAATAAAATCAAATTAATTTGTGTTGTGTCACAGTATATTAATGAAATCAAACTAATGTGTTTTGTGTCATGGTATGTTCATGAAATCAAACTAATATGTGATGTGTCACAGTATATTAATGAAATCAAACAAATGTGTTCTGTGTCACAATATGTTCATGAAACCAAATTAATGTGTGCTGTGTCACAGTATATAATGAAATCAAACTAATGTGTTCTGTGTCACAATATATTAATTAAATCAAACTAATGTGTTATGTGTCACAATATATTCATGAAATCAAACTAATGTGTTCTGTGTCACAATATATTAATTAAATCAAACTAATGTGTTCTGTGTCACAATATATTAATTAAATCAAACTAATGTGTTATGTGTCACAGTATGTTCATGAAATCAAACTAATGTGCTATGTGTCACAATATATTAATTAAATCAAACTAATGTGTTATGTGTCACAATATATTCATGAAATCAAACTAATGTGTTCTGTGTCACAATATGTTCATGAAATCAAACTAATGTGTTTTGTGTCACAGTATGTTCATGAAATCAAATTAATTTGTGCTGTCTCACAGTATATTAATTAAATCAAACTAATGTGTTCTGTGTCACAATATATTCATGAATCAAACTAATATGTTCTGTGTCACAATATGTTCATGAAATCAAACTAATGTGTTTTGTGTCACAGTATGTTTATGAAATCAAACTGTTCTGTGTCACAATATGTTCATGAAATCAAAATAATGTGTGCTGTGTCACAGTATGTTCATGAAATCAAACTAAGTTCTGTGTCACAGTATGTTAATGAAATCAAACTAATGTGTTCTGTGTCACAATATGTTCATGAAATCAAATTAATGTGTTCTTTGTCACAGTATGTTAATAAAATCAGACTAATATGTGCTGTGTCACAATATATTAATGAAATCAAACTTAAATGTGTTTAAAGGCTACCCACTGTAATTGCAGCTACAAGTTAAACCGAGCCAGTTAGTAGTGTCATGATTGTCTTTGAATTCAAAGGATGAGCAATAGGTATGAAATGTTGAATTTTTCTGATGGCCAGCATGGATCATTGATGGCTGACCTCAACAGGCATGCAGTTTTACATGTAAATTCAACAATCACCATTTTAAAAGGATGTAGCTGGAAATTTTGGTATGAAGTAAAGAAAATTTGAACTTACATTGTTCAGTTACTTATAAAAAGTTTTGAACTTTTAATTGTTTTAGATGCATTGAAAGTTGCATCAGTACACCAAAAAAGTTTGTTTTCCATTATCCTTCCACATTTTGTATAATATCCAGTGCATTAGTTCAGACAATCTTATGGCAGCACTCACTTGGATAATAATAATAATAATGAGGACTTTGTATAGCGCCTAATCTTTCGAAGCTCTAAGTGCTTTACACCATCAATAATGATATGACTACACTACAGAACAACAAATGACAAAAACAATGAAATTGGAAAACAACATGCTGAAAACATATAAGATACAAAACATAATTACGTTGCTAAGTTTGTCCCTGCAGTCGAAACAGGTGAGTCTTAAGAGCACTCTTAAAAGGGACCACTGTGTCTTTGTGTCTAATTTCAATGGGCAATTCGTTCCACGTCGCCGGGCCCTGGTGTGCAAACGAACGTTGTCCATATGACTTTGTTTTCACCTTGGGAACAATGAGTATACGATTATCAGAAGAAGAGCGCAAGGATCTAGCTGGGGTATACACATGGGTGAGGCTGAATAGGTATGTTGGACTGGAGTCTGTCATTGAAACATAGCACAGAGAACAAATTTTGTGTTTGATTCTGTATCAAATTGATAGCCAGTGTAGGGTACAGAGCAGTGGTGAGGTTTGCTCTGATCGAGGTACTCTAAAGATGATCCGTGCAGCTGTGTTTTGAACTTTCTGAAGATTCTGGAGTAAATATTGTGACGAACCAGACAGAATTGAGTTACAATAGTCCAGTCTTGAAAGTACTAATGAACACGCAAGTGTTTTAGTGGCATCAACTGAAAGATATTTACGAATGGAACTGATGCGTCTCAATTCAAGATATGCAGCCTTGCATATGTTCATGACATGTTGGTGCAATGTGAGAGTACTGTCAAGAGTAACGCCTAGGTTCCATACTGACTGTGAGAATTTAATGTTGGTGTTGCTGATATTTATTGTCCGAGGTAAAGGATGTGAATGAGAAAGTCTTTGTGTTTTGATCAGAATAGCCTCAGTTTTATCATTCATCTGCATCTTGTTACATGTCATCCATGATTTCACATCAGAAATGCACTTCTCTACTCCATGGATGGTAGCATCAACTTCAGTTGGGTGGCTAGACTTGTATATTTGGGTGTCATCAGCATACAATTGATGCGACACTGGGTGATGATCTATGACACTTGAGAGCGGCTGAGTATACAGAATGAAGAGAACAGTTCCAAGAACAGATAAATGTGGAACACCACAACATACGTCAACTGGGCTGGAGTGTATTCCATTTGCAGATATAATTTGTGTCCTGTTGACTAAGTAGGACTTGAACCAGTGTAAGGCTATATTCTGAATGCCAAATACATGCTGGAGACGGTGAAGTAATATATCATGGTCTATTGTGTAAAATGCTGCAGATAAATCCAGGAGAGTGAGGACTATAATCTTTCCACTATCCAAAGCAGAGAGAATATCACTAAATACTTTCAGAAGAGTACCGTAGTTTCTGTACTGTGGCAAGGGCGATATGCAGACTGTACATTGCTAAAAAGACTGTTTGAATTCAAATGAGATACAAGCAGAGTTAGAACAACCTTTTCTAAGATTTTTTATATGAATGGGAGATTAGAAACTGGGCGGTAGTTCTTTAAATCATTATGGTCCAGTGTTGGTTTCTTCAGCAGTGGCTTTACAATGTCAGTTTTGAAAAATGATGGGAATTCACCTGATGAGAGAGATATATTAATAACATCAGTTAGTGAAGGCAATGTTGGGTCTAAGCACTCAAGCAGCAGTGATGTCGGAATTGGATCAAGTTCACAAGACTTTGGTGCACTTTTCATCACGATTGTCCGTACTAAATCAATAGAAACAGGTTCAAATGCTCCTAATGGTTGTCACTGAAATTCTGCATCATAACTGTATGGTGACGAATCAGTTGAAATTGTGCTGTTAAGTGAATCTCTAATGGTTTGTACTTTGTCATTGAAGAAATTTGCAAATTGGTCTGGTAGGTCTAGTGGAGAGAAGGTTGTTGGAAGTGGTGTACATTTGTTCCTTGACATTAGTTTGCTAGTTATCTCGAAGAGCTCATTGCAGCTGGAACTCTCCGTGATCTTAGTACTGTAGTGGGATGATTTGGCTAAATGGACTATGTTTGTGACGTTCTTCTTAGCGGCTTCATAGATTTGTTTATGAATAGTGAGTCTGGTGGAAAGCCAAAGCCTCTCTGGTTTTCGGCGATGTCTTTTAGCAGTGCGAAGCTGGTCCCTAACACTGCTATAACATGGAGAACACTTTTTTTTTTGATACTCTGCATTTGGATACAACCTATCAATAAAATCGACTTAGGTTATGTTGTATATTTTATTGCATTTGAATGAAATGTCAGTATTTTTAGTGCAAGTTACCAAAACCGGCCTAATTACACCTGTTTGCTTTATCATCCTGTGAAAAACTTAAGAAACTGAATTTGGTAAACATTTTGTTTTGTATTTAGGTTTAATTTATGCAATGTGCTTTGCTGGTTAACAGATCTCCAGGAAAAATCTGATTCAAAATATGACCTACATGTGTATTTTCTTCAACAGGATGCAACAGCTGTTGATTTGTCAAGTTAGTGGGTGTGATATCTCGATGGGATGACAAAAGTTGCACCTATTTAATAAATTGGCTTTTTTCTCTCTGAAGTATAAATCTGCAGTTTGGCTTCATTTTCTCAGGCCAGTTTGCTCCAAAGTACAAATTATCTTACAAGTGGACTTGTCTAGGATTCGTGGTACTACATGTAATATTATGAAAAATGGAAATCAGTCTAGTAGAAATGGATGGAGATAAAATAGAGTATATATGGGTTTGGCTGACTGAGGATTGGTTGATAATAAAACTAAGATTTTAAGAAAAATAATCTTTTGAGAGCTTTTCCTTGTTGTAACTAAACAAAAAACTGACTTTGTTTTAATGATAGAACTTCAGTCCCTGTGACAGACTCAAGTTTGAAAGACTTGTTATTGAAATCATCATCAGACTCTTTGGTGCAGTATTAAAAGTAAACATTTCAAACTTATCGAGATCTAGAAAAAGCTGTGGGTTTCTCTGTACAGGATCTTGTCTTATAGGATGTGTCTATACTGATAAGTATAAGCTTGATCATGAGCACTCAGAAATTTTAAGTTATCAAATTTGTAATATCCGATATTTATGTGATCTGACTTAGTACCTTAGGTCATCTAAGCGGAGTGTCAAGGGAAGCCATTACATGCTGTACTCGAAAATGAGGCTTCCTTGATATATTTGAGCTAGTTTCTGCAAATAAATCATAGTTTCATTTATAAAGACCAATTTATACAATTGTTTTGTATATTTTAATATTTAGCTTAATAATGGATGTAAAAAAAAGAGGTCACAAATGTATTACTGAAATCTCTACCTGGTTGTTATTTTGGAGGTAAAATGCCTTCGGAAAACTTTAAATGGTACTTTTATCTCTTTGTAAATAAATCTGGAAAATGTATATGATTTGTTTGTTCCCAAGGTGAAACATGAGAAGTTCTGAAATCTATGGGCTATTTGCAGAAGTACAAAACTGCAAAGAAATTAGCTGCCTTAACAGTATCATACACACTTTGGAAACCAAAACCAACACTTTGGAGTGTCATAAAGTCATTTGTCTGTTGATTTCCAGTTGACAGAACGTATTGAACTGTTGAGACTGGTCAATTTTATAATTTTATGCCTTCATAGTCAAATATTTGCTTCTTTATAATTGATCAGACCAAGAGCACCAGTCTACAAGTGATAATACTGTAGCTCACTGTTTTTTTATGTGGAACAGACAAACAAATCAGACCTTTTCATTTGTGCATAATTTATGTAAAGACAGATGAAGCACAACTCCACTACAATAAGGTATCAATACCCAGAAAATTAACTTGGTTCCATCAAATTGGAAAAACTGAAAAACTCTTTGTGCCTAAATCACATCATGACGGTATCCCAAGGGTGAAGAAAAAATGTTTGACTTAACAGCTATGCTGTCAGGTTTTGTTCTGTCAGGAAGAAAGCATTCTAATAATTAACACAGACTGATGTGGCATTTGACAGCCTGGTCCAGCCATTGTTTTTACTAATTGAGGTAAGAAGTCATACAGACTTGCATAAGCAGCAAAAAGTTTGACAACTTGACATAACTTAGCTAATCATACATGTTCATAATAGAGGTGAAACCCGTTATAAGTGATTCATTAAAATGTGATGGCAGCGTGGCTCCATTTTTGTTATTTAAGGTGACCAGGTCTCTTGAACATCTTAAATACATGCTCTCATAAAAGCGGATTATTCATATTCTTAGCAGATTATATGATCATGCGGTTAGTTAAAACTGATGACATTGAAATTTCATTGCACATTTTCGATAGGGAAGTTTTTAGAAAAATTTGTTAATTCAATCCTGCTTATATTACAGTGTTATTCTTTGGACCCTGAGCATCATGTAATAACAGATTTTACCTGTAGTCAGTTTCAAACCTAGGTTTGAATATTTACACTTTCACAGTTACTTTTAGCTCAGGCAGCTCACAGAAAGATAATAGGTCGATCATTTTGTTTGATTACTACATGTATATTTGTAAATGAACAACATATATTTTGTATTTATTGTTTTGCAGGTTATTTGTTGAAATGCAGCCATCTGTAGCAAATGTTACAAGTGCAACATGTGTCAAAACAAGATAATTTTTGTGAATAATGAAGCTAACATAAATATCGCTTGTGAATGGTGTTTGTAAACAATTGTGAAACAGATTACCATAGCAGCTAGTACATAAGTTACCTTACTTTTACCCAAGAAAGGATGACAACAATTACCATAATAGATGTGCATGAAGAAATAATAAATTTACATGAAGAAACGTTTTTGGAAAAGATATCTATGAGCCAGTACTCTGATTTCTTCCAGCAGAACTTATAGAGTATAGGAAAGCTCGGGGATTTGAAGCTCATGCGAGCTCGAGCTTGATAATTTTTCCGAGCTTTTGAGCTTGAGTAGTGATGAATATGATGAATGCTAAGCAGATGTTGACACATCTTTCCTTGTGGACATGAAATTGTCTGCTTACATTCATTGCAAGCTGCGAAATTATCCTTTTCGCACTTGTTAAAATAAGTCCAAACAGCTGATTTCTTATTTTTTGACATCGCTAATGCTTTAGAAATAAAATATAAGTAAAAATTAACAAACAAAAACCAGATACAATATGAAAAATCGCTGATAACACGTTTATATTGTTTGAACTGTTCAAAAATAAGTTAAGAAATCCCTCTGGCGTCAGTTGTGAGACTACTGCCCCTCCAGCACCACTCATCGCCAGGCCAACCGCTTGAGAAGTTCACTGGTTCTCTCGGTTGCAGAAGTTGAATAACCCCTTCTCCCTGTCAGCCGCAATCATAATATTTGGAATTATTATCCTAGGAGCCTTCAGCGATGACATTTGCAAGGCAATGACCGCCCACTGGTCAACCAACACATGTGGAAGCGTAGGCCATGTGAATCTGTAAAGCCGCTCATTCCCACATTCAATTAATTATCGCATGGGTTTATCCAGTCAGATAATATAAAAAAGCGGAGAATTTTTCTAGGCGTAAGCTCGAAGCTTGTCGAGCTTTGACCTCGAGCTTCGAGCCCCCAAAAATGTTCCCTCGAGCTTGAGCCAAGGCTTGTCCCAAACACTAGCAGAACTGTTGACCCTGATTGTTAGGACTTTGCTTCTTTTTGTAAAAAATGAAAATACAACCACTAAAGCAAAAATAACTAATAGAATTACACCATTGGCAATGCAAACTTTAACCCAAAAGAAGATAATAAAATTGAACCAGAAGTACCAAATAGATAAAAGATGGGTATAGCAAACATTTTCTCAAATTTACTATCTATTGACCTTGACCATACTGAAATATATTTTCGTTATATTTTGACTTCATCTGTTATTTGCCTTGTCAAGAATGTAATGTGAAACTCCAACAACACTTTGTCTATGCTTATTTGGCTTATCTGCTGTCAGGGAATTGTAAAGAAGTTTACATTTACAGCAGGCAACAAGAATTCTTACAAAATGTTGGTAATATTTTCTCTCTAAGCATCAGAAATCAATTTGGTGATTCTTTTATAATGCTTATTTTTAGGATTAGACTTCCAGACATTAAAAAACCAGAGAATTCCAAAATGGCATAGAACACAGTTGATGACCTAAACTATTAAATATTAACTGAAAAGCTGTGCAAAATTTTGAAGAAAAAGAAGAAAGAAATCTGTACTTATTCTATGTGGGATTCATGTTATGATCTAATGAATCAAGTCAGATTTGCTTTGAGATGCTTAAAAATAAATGCGCTTCCATGATATCAAATTAATGTAATGTGTTCTTCCATGATCCTAAAATTTAAGTTAATTTTTTAGCTTTTATGCATATTTGTAGGGTGTATTTGTAGTAATCAGTAACATACTGCTATCTTCATTACAAACTTGCTTTGTAATATTGCTGAACATAACTGATGAATTGCTCTGCATGTAATAATTAAAAGCATATGTTTTATGGTGTGTCCTTTTCAGGCAAAAGAGCCATCTATAGTAGGTTGTTCTCTTTTCTGGCCAAATACTACATGCAGTTGTTGTTGTTGTTGTAGGGTTAAATGCCATTTTCCTTTTTCTGTCCAAAAAGCCATCTGCAATACAGTGTTCCCTTTTCTGGCCAAAGAGCACAACATTTTAAAAGCTCAAGTCGTTTTACAAATTTGATGTCATTTTAATTGCATTTACATGGGAAATGAGGATTAGTTTGAAACAGTATATATAACATGGTATATAACCTACAAGTGTTCTTTCTCATTGTCAGTGGGAATTGTTTTTGATTGGGTGTACCTATTAAATACTACACAGTACCATTCACAGGCCATATTGATGCATGTACGAGTCCCAAACTGGAATCAAACAGGAAATGGATGACTGCTTCCTGTAATGACATTGAAACTGAAATTGTAGAATGAAAGTAATATTTGGGTCAATCTTGGTTCAAAATGTATGTATGTATGTATGTATGTATGTATGTATGTATGTATGTATGTATGTATGGCTGGCTGGATGGTTTAATTGCACATCTGCACAATAATAGCTATAAAATGTTGATTTATATTTTGATTCTCAAAAAAGTAAAAATTATGACCTTTGAACTTTTCACATTGTCTGGTTGGTCCTAATGAAAATGGTATATTACTTGGACTTCCGGTATGGTCACAATAATGGCCTGAGTGAGTGGTCATATCAACATGGAAGTAAAGCTAAAGGACTCCCTTATGATGTCTAGTTGGTCCTAAATGAAAATGGTGCCAATCCCGGATTCATCATGACCACTGTGGCAGCCATCTTTAAAACCATGTTATTGCTACTTATCGTCTTATGAAAGGAAAATCATACAGAAATGAAATTTCATCAAAATAATTCTTATGATATTTAGTTGGTTATTAATTAAATGGTGCTGATCTGATAATCAAAACTGGCTGCCATGGCTGCTGTCTTAAAAAATTCTATTGCTACTGGTCATATTGACAGTCAGCCATTTTGACAATGTTATTATTGCAACACCTTCAGAACAGATGGTCATATTCACATGGGGTTTTCACTAGTTGATGTTTAATGGTATGTAGTTAGTTATGAAAATGGTGCTAATCTTTCATCAAAGATGGCTGACACAGTCATTAATTAGCTGGTCTGGTCTGCTGTCTATTGCCCATCATCTTTCATAGCCATTCTTCAGTGTTGGCACAAATTTGCTGTTGCTTCTCCACCTAAACTGTTCAGAAGATTGCCATGAAATTTTACACGAATATACACCCCATGGACTGGTTGGTCCTAGATGAAAATGTTGCCTCTGATACATTCAATATGGCCAACACAATGGCCATCTTTTTTTATTTTATTTATTGTTTCTCCCCCTGAATGGATGGTCTAATCAATATGGGATTTCGTTAAAACTCTTTTTACAATGTCTTCTTTGTCCTAAATAAAAATAGGGCTGATCTGATATCCAATATGGCTGCCATGGCACCAATCAAGTTACAGCACATTTATAAAAGTGAAAAACTTCATCATTTTTAATAATAGCTTTTCCAGCAGTGTTTATTCTAAAATGTTACAGTGGCATGGCAAGAAATTCAAGGCTCCCCAGCAAAACTTTAATATGGATCCCACTCAAAATACAAAAGTTGTTTGATGAAAATGTTGGGCCACCAAGTCTGCCCCTTCCCCACCCAAACAATTATGGATGGTTGCTATGCCACTGGTAAGTTACTACAACTAAGTGGATTGGGAATTTCAGTAATCAGTAGAACATGAACTAAGTAGAACTCATAATCAGATTCATTGTAACCTTGTCCTTATACTTCATCCAGTAGTACATCATATATAGATGGTTTATCACATTTTATAGCAATGCCCATGCTTCAAGGTAAAGCTCACAGCAAAGGAGATGTAATTATTACTTGACTGGATTATAACTGTTAAACCACTAAGATATGCTAATAAAACTTGAACCAGTTATATATTATGACTGGACAATGTGTCGCATACCAAAGCCACATCCGGTGCCTCGTTGTCAAAGTCATGCAGTGGAAAAATGAATCGGTAACTTCTTCCATTGTTCAAGTTTGTATTTTGAACCAATGAAGATATGGTAATCAAAATTAGACTTGTGTACCGGTATATCTTGACTTCAGATTATCTCACATATCCAATCTTGCACCCTGACTCAAGGTCAAGGTTAAAGTAAGGAATGATGTAAGGCAGTGGCTTGTTTGTTACATAGGCATTGACTTGTTTGCTATCTAGGCATTAACTTGTTTGCTACCTAGGCATTGACTTGTTTGCTACCTAGGCAGTGGCTTGTCTGCTATCTAGGTATTGACTTGTTTGCTATCTTGACATTGACTTGTTCACTACCTAGGCATTGACTTGTTTGCTATCTAGGCATTGACTTGTTTGCTACCTAGGCATTGACTTGTTTGCTATCTAGGCATTGACTTATTTGCTACCTAGGCATTGACTTGTTTGCTATCTAAGCATTGACTTGTTTGCTACCTAGGCATTGTCTTGTTTGCTATATAGGCATTGACTTGCTACCTAGGCATTGACTTGCTACCTAGGCATTGACTTGTTTGCTACCTAGACATTGACTTGTTTGCTGTCTATTAATTGACTTGTTTGCTACCTAGGCATTGACTTGTTTGCTATCTAGGCATTGACTTGTTTGCTACCTAGACATTGACTTGTTTGCTGTCTAGGAATTGACTTGTTTGCTATCTAGGCATTGACTTGCTACCTAGGCATTGACTTGTTTGTTTTCTAGGTATTGACTTATTTGCTATCTAGGTATTGACTTGTTTGCTGTCTAGGCATTAACTTGTTTGCTACCTAGGCATTGACTTGTTTGCTATCTAGGCATTGACTTGTTTGCTATTTATGCATTGACTTGTTTGCTACCTAGGCATTGACTTGTTTGCTATCTAGGCATTGACTTGTTTGCTACCTAGACATTGACTTGTTTGCTGTCTAGGAATTGACTTGTTTGCTATCTAGGCATTGACTTGTTTGCTACCTAGACATTGACTTGTTTGCTATATAGGAATTGACTTGTTTGCTATCTTGGCATTGACTTGTTTGTTATCTAGGCATTGACATCTTTGCTATCAAGGCATTGACTTGTTTGCTACTTATGCATTGACGTGTTTGCTATCTAGGCATTGACATGTTTGCTATCTAGGCATTGACTTGTCTGTTGTTACCTAGGCATTGACTTGTTTGCCCAGGAAGATCTTTTGATATAACTTTACTCATGTCCAAACTTTATCAGACAGTTGTCCAATCATGAAGGTGAAGGTTATTAAGAAGGAAATGGTCACATGACAGTGTATTAGGTTCATTGGTGGTACTTTTATCAGAATTATGGACTGCCTAACCTAAATTTCCAATAAGATCAAGTTTCAGCCAGCATTAAACAAATGAAGTTTTATTGATTATTTGTAAATTATATGTTTGTACACTGTACAGTGTGTTAGGTTTATTTGTGGTGATTGTTGTTGTTGTTGTAGGGTTTAACGCCATTTTTTCAGTACATGATGCATGGCTGCCAGTATTAATGGTGGAGGAAGGACCCGGGAAAACCCCCAGACAGAACCACCGACCCACAAGAAGCTACTGGCAAGCTTTCTCACATACCCACATTGGCCAAATCTTTAACCCATGCAGACAGAGGTGAGATGGTAGTGATCTTTAATGGAGAGCACTTTAGACCACTTGGGGCCCCTTCATTTGTGGTACTTTTGTAAGAATTATGGACTGCTCTACCTACATTACCAATAAGATCAAGCTTCAGCCAGCATTAAACAAATGAAGCATCATTGATTATTTGTAAATTATATGTATTGATTAATCATAAATGAGATGCTGGGATGTGGTGAAATGACTCATCAGTAAGTGAACATTTGATGCTCATTCCTAGATATAGCCAATATGTGATACTAAGTTAGTTTTACTCTAGCCCTATTCACAAGTACATTTTTTTAGAATACTATATATTGTTTTGAGCAAAAGTACTGCTTGTATTAATGTGGGTTTGATATTAGCAGTTAGAAAGGGGTGAATTTTATTTTTATTAGTTGAATATGATGGTTTTTTTTAAAACTGGTTTTTGTAGACAAATGTAAGATGGAATTACTTTCTGTTGTTTTTAGTTGGATATAAATCATTGCAGTTTTTTGTAATGCAGTTCATTGAAGTCGTAAGAGTAATGGGCATTATAAGTGAGGCCATCTTTATGGTTCGGTATGCTCAAACAAGATTATGTTATAATAATACCTATAACACAAAAATAGGACATTTAATTTGTCAAACAGCATTATAATATGGTCTCATTAGGCATTTTATCTAAAAGGAAATAGGTGACAATAGAAATAAAAACTTTAACCAGATGAAAGGGATCCATCACCAGCCCAATATTATAAGAAGGGTGCTCACTACAGAGGACTTGTCATAGAAAGTTATTCTTCCTTTATAAGATGTATCAGTAATAACATACTACTTGACATGAAGTCTATTGTTGTTAAAATAGATTTATATTGAAACACACCCAAATGAATGGGATCCATGACAGATCCACTTACTAACTACTGAGGACTTTTAGTAAGGGACTGCTCTTATGCATCCTTTGTATGGAGTACCAGTAATATTGTATTGTTTGACATTACCAAATATATTTGCTTATAAGGTCAAGTCAAACTGCAAACAACAGATCCTGATCTGCCATAGCATAATGTACCAGCAGATCAGGTTCTGTGGGGTAAGTTCTACTAATTACTCCAAACAAACTGCACAGACCCAAATATGCTGGCATATTATGCAGCAACAGATCAGGGTCTGTGTAGTTTGCAGGTGGATTTATAAGCAGGTATATACAGTAAATCAGTGGTTGGTCAAATGGAACTCCTACAATTACTCATAATGAGTCAAATGCTAAGGTCTATTACAGATATCGTTTTGACTCTTAAGGCAGTACATGTCATGGGAGTCCTAATGGTTCTTGCTTACCATCAAATCCATTAGTATTTGTCTGCCAAGACACTATCTGCATAGATAATGCCTAAAGAAAATAATTTAACCTGCTCCCCCCCCCCCTTGCTGATTGTTGACATTAAGATCCCCGCATTCCCCCTCCCTGAACAGTTGTTGATATAGCGACATTCACTATGAGCATGACATCAGAAATAATGTTAGAGTAACATAGAGAGCTAAATAAATCTTTGAACATTCTTTGTGAAATTTATGATTTTGTTTATTTTGTTCTTGCAAAATTTAATTTACCTAGATAGTGATCACAGCTGTATCCCAAGCATCCTCAGAGTTACGGTAGCTCAGTTTCATTTGACTTCATTTTATTTTTCTCCCGGTATCAGTTTTGGCTTTCCATTGCATGTGAGAGAAAGCAGACCACTTGATCCAAGCCAAGAAACCATGTTTTTTTTTTCTGAATTGGGCCACATTAGTCATCTTGGTTGAGTCATCATAACGTTAATGACAAATTGTAATAGTTTTTGTGGAGTAAAGGATTATGTTAGCACTGTATATTATTATGTTAGACTGTTGTGTCCAGTGTTAGTCTTTACTTTCTGATATGAGTCCAACTCTCTGAAAGATAGAGGTAATCATAAGAATGCATCCAGGGGCCTCCCAAGTGGTCTAAAGCGCTTACTGTTACAGATCACTGCCATCTCACCTCTGTCTACGTGGGTTCGAGTCTAACATTCGGCTAATGTAGTTATGTGAGAAAGCTTGCTAGTAGCTTCTCGTGGGTCTGTGGTTCTTTCTGGGGTTTTTCCCGGGTTCTTCCTCCACCAATAATACTGTATAGCCTATCGTGTGCTAAAAAATAGCATTAAACCCTACGATAACAATAAGAATGCATCTTAGATTATAAGTATTTGGCAGACAAACGTACAACTAGACATGGGAAGAATACATCTTTCAAAACACTTACATTTAAGCCATTGATAATATACCAACACTTTTCATTTTTAATTTTATTCCTGCAGTTCTTCAAATGAAGAAAATGGATAGGGGAAAATATGGCTATTTTTTTTTATACATCCCTTGTAATGGGGTGGAGGGAGATTTTTTCATGGGATGGAAAAAGGCTGAGGACATTCCAGTAGCCTTGCTGGATTCACCATAAATAACTTTTTACAATACATGTCAGAATGAAGTCCTTCATTTATTCACTGGAAAATGTTGGACATTGCTTGTTTGGTTTGCTAGAATATAATCAGGTTCTCGGAAGAATGTGCCAGGGCAAATTCAATTGGTTGTTGGCTTCTACTTAAATATCTGATCATTTTTTGGGGGTTGACCGTTGAGCTGGAATTTTGAAACAAATTCCCGACTCTAGTTTGAAAAAAGCCACTTTTCATCTTATTTATAAAAATTTAAAAAAAGCAAGAGCTAGCTACTCTATCCATAATATTAGCTGAACATTTATATCATGTGATAAAAGGAAAAATATCTTAGTTGGATGAAAGAACTCATGCTGCCAACCCCATATTAAATGGTTGGTCCCAAAGTACAATACTGATTGCCACCTAGTTAATTGTGCTTTGTTGAATAATGGCTGCATACATGCCAATATTTTAATGGCTGCATAACTCTGTGTTTTTGTGTAAGTGTGATAATGTCCAAGCTAGATTGCTTCATTAAATGCCAATAGTTCAATGGCTACATTACTGTGTGTGATAATGCCCAAGCTAGATTGCTTCATTAAATGCCAATAGTTCAATGGCTAAATTACTGTGTGTGATTATGCCCCAGCTTGTGCTGGTTTATTGTCAAATATCAGTAGGCCTGGGACTGACAAGTGCCTGAAGTGCTGCAGTGGTGAGAAGGAATTATTTTAAGTTGACAAATCAGGCATTTGATTGGGAAGTGTTTATTTTTGTTGTTGTGAGGCTCTTTCAGCAGTAGAATTACTCAATACAGAAAACCATACTGCATGGACAGGAAGAATCCAGAAATAAATAAATGGACATGGATGTATGTAAAGTCAGGTTTGTTATACATATACCACCTCTCATATGGTGTAACTACTGAAAATTATTTACTTAAAGTGAAAGAATTCCTGTTGAACCATAGAACAAAATTATAATGTTGTCTGTTTATTTATTATTCGGGTTAATTTCGTTTCGAGACTAATTTAGTGCCATCAAGAAATTACTCCAGCATTTCTGTTTACATTGATATTGCAAGCAGTCAAATTTTGTTCATATCTGTGTAAATGATATATATCATAAACATTAGTTTTAGATAAGATTTAGTTTTTAATCAGGTTGAAGGTATGTTTTGGGCGTGATGGATTAATAGAGCATGGAATGTTGTTCACTTATTTAAAGACATGAAATGTTCAATATACATGTACTTTAAAATGTGTATGTTACTGTACTTTATTGTTTTATAAGAATTTATTTTGTTTGCCTGTGAAGCATAATCAACACTTACAGAAGAGGCACTTTTTTGACCTTATCATGGTCATCAACAATAAACTTTAGTATTTATCTTGGTTTCTCTGTTAGTGTCATATCTAGACATTCCTTTTTCCACAAGCTTTATGCTCAAAAATGATTGCATAAAGATTTTGCATTTAGGTAAATTTATCTGACTCTGTTTTATGTACATTTGCGAAACTTGATGGCCGCATTCATTATGGAGCGTACTACTCAGAACAGGCAAAAGATGGTCAAGTGGTCTGCATTTTTTTATGGTCAAGTGGTCTGCATTTTATGCTGCAAGTGATTACATTTAGTGTTTACATTTACTGTTGAATGTACTCTTCTCACCCACAGGCAAAAGTAGGTCATTAATTTTGCATGGTATTTATCTGTACTGGTCAGACCAGAGGAAAATTTCAGCTTGTAGGGCACTTCTCACCCACAGGCAAAAGTAGGTCATGTTTTGGTATTTTGCATGGTATTTAGCTCCACTGGTCAGCTTATGGGATGGTCTGTTCATCCCTTTGTTAGCATAAGTTTGCTATCAGTATGCCTCCTACTAATAGGAACATTGCCTCATGCATTTATCCCATTGTCTAGTTATTCCTAAATGAAAATTATGCTGCTGTGACTGCCAGGATGTCTACAACAGTGACCATCTTGAAATCTTTATATCACTACTCATCACACCTGGGTGGTCATATAAATATGGATTTTCAGTAAAAGACTTCCAGATAATTTCTGGTTAGTCCTGAATGAAAATGACACCAATCAGATACTCATTATGGCCACCACAGCTGCCTGTTGACCATATCTCTATAAATATATGAGGTGTTTGGATAAACACGGGATCCCTTAATTTCATATCCCTTCAAAATTCTGTTGCACCAAATTTATATCCATTGGTATTTTATTCACCCACCACCAGTAATTTATGCGTCTGTTCATACATTTATTCCATAGTTTGTTCTACCACAATCTTTCTTTAGCTGGTGGTTAGGTGAATTTATTATATGTAATAGACTTCAGTAGTTTTTCAGTTTTATATCTGTTTGACTCATTATTTTATGTGAAAACTACTATGTGCTCACTTATAAGTTTGATATGACTTTAAATAACATCGACCCTGATCACACATCACATAGTGTGCCGGCAGATCAGGTTTTATTCTACTAATTAATTACTTCTAACAAACAACATAAATTCCGATCTGCCAGTGCATTATGTGATGGCAGATCTGCATATGTGCAGCTTACAGTTTGACTGAACTAACAAGCAAGTATATACGGTAGACTTGGTATTGTCAGTGGGGAAATTCATTAAGATGTCTCTGGGCTTGCATACCTCCTTCAGCCATCAATATTGTCACATTTTCACCAATAATATCTTGCAAATCTCTGCCAGCTGTCAATATTGTCACATTTTCCCCAATAATATCTTGCAAATATTTGCCAGCTGTCAATACTGTCACATTTTCCCCAATAATATGTAGTACACAGCTTTTTTTATTGTAATAATTATGCTGAGTTCCAGTCCATAAGCTTGCATTTCTGTGGAATATGTATTAGACATAGTATGTCGACCTAGTTTAAGCCATTATGACAAGGCACAATAGTAATAAATGTTTCTTTTTATTTATAGGTCTCTAATAATGAACGGATGACATCTTGTGGAACGTGGCATCAGGTTTAAGCATGGCAACATTAAACAGAACTGAGAATCATTTATTCATTTCGGAGGGTCCTAGAGACCGACCCTACCACACTATGGACCGCAGGGTGGTGTCAGAAGTAGCCACTGCGGAAGTAAAAAATGGAATGCCAGAGTTTCGACCAATTACCACAGAAGTAACACAACTTCGACCAATCAAACTTGATGCCAGTGCTTCCTTAAAAAGGGGTGCTTCAGAAAGTGTTTTTGCTGAGATGAAACCAATGGGATCAAAGCCTATTCAGTCCAAAAGGTACAATTCAGAAAGTTCAGCACGTAAGTTGGATCACAATATGAATTCAGAGTTTAGAGAAGAGATGCAACATCAAACATTTTCAGCATCTCATATGGACACCATGTCATCGACACATACAGAATACTCGCCCAGTTCTTCTCAGACAAATTCCCTTTTGCGGCAGACTGTTATGAGCCAGGGGTCTGGCTCATCGGAACCAGGTTCACCACCTGCAACGTTACCCAGGAGTAAAGAAAGAGTCACAGTAGAATTCAAACGAAGAGGTAATTTCTGAAAAAAACATTAACATCAAAAATAAATTTATCTAATTATTATTTAAACTTTATTTGTATAAATTAAACAGGTTTTCATTCTTACAGTATATGTAAATTATTCCATATGGCTTAATTGTTAGTGTGAGTGATCTTGGAGGTGGCAGAGGCTGGAGTATCCAAAGGAATCCACAAGTCTTGCAGAAGTGACAACATGTTCCGCTGCAATGAATCACAGCCATGATTGCAGAGTTGCAATGCCTGCACATTACCTTTGTACTAGCTTTCAAGCTCCACTAATTCTCCACACATTTCCACATAAGTGGATGACGATTCCCATGCCCAACTAGACCTGAGACAACTATTTAAAAAAATGATTGTTGGACCTGTAAACTTTCCTGTAACCAGGTCAGTTATTGTAAAAAAAACAAAGAAATAAATCTAATTTTGAGACAGCTTTTTATGCTTCCCCAATGCTGAGGTTTCAGCCCAGTATAAGTATTGTCATCTCCTGTATATATCATCCATGCCAGGCTAGTAGATAAGTATCTGTAGTATTGTCTCGTATATTTTTCTTCAGGATATGTAATGAGAAGCCAGTGGCTTTCCAATAAGATTTTTACTCCATATTTTGTCCCTTCAAGCACAAGCATTTTCAGATCCATATCTGGTTGAAAACATTGTGCTGTTCTAATGCAGTTATGATTATTTTAACTTCCTTTATATAGAGAACACCTTTTAATAAAGGACAAATATTCTGGTACCTAGAATGCCCTTTATTGAGTATTCAGTGTACTCACCTTTGGTGGAATTGCAAAACAAGAAATAGAGACTTTAACACAAAACTAACCCCTGGAGTTTTTTTTGCTGTTTTCGCATGAATTGCAAGTAGGAAACACATTTTGGGGACTATTTAAGTATTTTTGAATACATCCTAATACATGTGCATAGACTTCCATGCAATTTCCATTAGCCCAATGCTTTTTTGCATGAGTAGAAGGGTTAATTTTTTATCAGAGATTTTAACATAGTGAAATATTTATATTTGTTATCCAGTTAAACAAGTTGTCAAATATCAAGAGTGCATCAGGGTTAGCTGTGATGCACTTGTATTATTTGTTTTATGCATTTTGTGTAAGATTACATCATCATAAGGAAACTGGAGCACAAAAACTTTCTCTGTCGTGCATTAGTGCAGTGAGATATAGGTATAACTTGTCCACTGGTGATGAGATTCGTTTCTTATTCTTTAGTATGGTGGGACATAGATATCATGGTGATGGCATTCGTTTCTTATTCTTTAGTATGGTGGGACATAGATATCATTTGTTTGCAGGTATCATCATTTCTTTCCTGCATTATCATGGCTGGACATCTTTTGTCAGCTGGAGGCTTTATTGTTGGCATCAACGCTCTTTGTGTTTTGCATTAAAATTCTGTGCTTAAGTCAGATATATCAACACATGAATGAAGGTGAGACACAAAATTTTGTTGAATATGTGCTGTAGGACCAGTTGATGAATTGCTAAATCAGAGATAACCTCATCTAATTTATGAGAATGCCATTTCTATTCAAAATTTGATTACTTGATTGTTCATAGTGAAAATTTCATGAAAATTGGATCAAAGATCATGAAGTTATAATGATCTTAACTTGTTGTGTCTTAGAACAAAACAAGACATGATGTCAGAGCATCATTTAAACAAGCATCTTTATAGTCCAACATGCTAGGCAATGCAGACAGTATTAAGAATGAATCAAACAGAATTCTGCTTGTGAGTTGGCAGTGTTCATTGGAATGTTGAATGTTGGGAATTTGGATTACTAAATTCAAGTGTCACCTATAATTTTGTTTTAAGTCTTTATTATGTCTGAAGTGACATGTCAAAATTTATTGGTTACCTATTAAAACAAGAGTCTTTATGCTTTTATACTACCTGGCAGAAAGGATACCTCCTGTAAGCATCAACTTGTCTTTCCATTAAGCCAGAATATAATGCACTTTTGATTCTTAAGAGACACTTATTGTTATTATTCCATGTTTGTTGGATTATATTTGGTATTGCTGTCAGTTTACATGTTTGAAAAAGTCAAATGTGTATATAATGTATGTAGGGAACTTGTACTACTACATTTAGAAATATCTATATTATATATATATATATAGTGTATTGTCAACACTTTAGGAGCATGAAACAAAAGTTCTTGTTAAATCCCAAACTTAGATAGCCTTCCTATCATGATTAGACATTTGCTACTTTATGTACATGTCTACAAATTAAATGTGTTCGGCATTTTTGTATTGCATTCATAAATGCACTGTGGAAATAGCCTATGAATTGCAGTCACACAGAAAAATTTATTGCATTCATATATGCACTGTGGAAATGACCCATGAATTGCAGTCACACAGAAAAATTTATTGCATTCATATATGCACTGTGGAAATAGCCTATGAATTGCAGTCACACAGAAAAATTTATTGCATTCATATATGCACTGTGGAAATGACCCATGAATTGCAGTCACACAGAAAAATTTATTGCATTCATATATGCACTGTGGAAATGACCCATGAATTGCAGTCACACAGAAAAATTTATTGCATTCATATATGCACTGTGGAACTAGACCGTGAATTGCAGTCACACAGAAAAATGTTTTGCATTCAAATATGCACTGTAGAAATGACTAATGAATTGCAGTCACACAGAAATATTTATTGCATTCATATAATCACTGTGGAACTAGCCCCTTAATTGCAGTAGCTCAGAAAAATTTATTGCATTTATTTATGTGTCAGATTCTCGTGGGTCATGAGCACTATTCGTATAATAATGTATAAGCCCCAGTTGTCAAAGGGTAAGTGTTATGTCCCACTTTGTCAAGGGGTATTGCACAACATATAATAACAACACTATAACCCACTCCCCTCTGATACTCGTTATCTAAGAGATGACCGCCCACGGTATAATTGCCCGGTTTGAGTATAGAATGTATATGGTAACCTGAGCGAGTATACAAGCCCCTGTAAAGATAAATAAACAATTTAATCAAATACATACACAATGAAAATTTGCTTTCATTAGGAATACACGCGGTTAGAATTAAACTTTCACCGAATTACAAATAGATTGAAATAGAATTAAACAAATTTAGCCGTTCTAGTAATGATAGTTAAATGTCATCATAGGATCGAGTGTCCAATAAAAATCATCTGATTGGTTTAATTTTCATAACCTGTTATACTCGAACTACGTTCACTCCTCAATCCAATGTTGATTTGGAAGTTCCTGTCCCTCGAGATACTTTTCCCTCGTGGATGTTCCGCTTGAACTCAGACTTTTCCACTGTATCAATGTATACACCTCGTAATTTCTCCTTCACAATTCCCTTTTTTCTGTACTGTACTTTCTTTATTACTGTACTTGACGTCTTCCCCGAAAAAAGCTATTTTTTCTTCCTTGTGTTTTTGGTGTCTCTCTCAACCAATGTCTTTGGTGGTTTTTCCCTGGTCTACTGCGTTACGGAGGTACTTCTCAAAAAATTGCTCTGGAGTCCTTTTTTAAAAAAAATAATAATTCTACACTGGCTCTCTTGCAGAGCAAATTTGAGACTAACTTCTAATTTAGTTAGTAAGATATTATATTCTAAAGGTTTCTCATGTAAAACACCCCCCTTATTCAACAGTGGCCAATCAGAACAAATATATTTTCTCGCGCTTTCCTTTAAAAGTCTCTTACATCAGCGTGTCAAGATGATACGCTTTGGGTTTAAGTGACAACTCTCTGTTTTCTATCAATCCTGACATTTTCGTGATAAAATGAAACTTTCACCAGGTCACATCGGTCAGTACTGGCTCCTGTATAAACAACATGTTAATTAGTACTGCAGTCGGCTAGCCTTTCCAGGCACCCCCTCCTGCACGATGTGTCGTAAATTTAACTAATGGCTAGCTGGCTAGAACTAATAGTTATTTAATAGATATCGACCAAAAATTTGGCACTTCACAATATGCACTGTGGACATGACTAATGAATTGCAGTCACACAGAAATATTTATTGCATTCATATAATCACTGTGGAACTAGCCCGTGAATTGCAGTCACACAGAAATATTTATTGCATTCATATATGCACTGTGGAAATAGCCCATGAACTGCAGTCACACGGAAATATTTATTTCATTCATATATGCACTGTGGCAATGATCCATGAATTGAAAAGTTCAGCTTATGCATATATGCACTGTTGAAATAACTAACGAACTCCGTGACATTTATTTACTGACATTTTATAATTATATATTTTGCATTACACTGTCCACCTCTTGCTGTTCATCATCATCATCATTAGTCCTGTAGTCTGGTAGACCGTTATGGCATCACACAAAACCGAACAACCAGCTTCATCTATTCCTCTTGATTTTCTGTCTTTCTCAGTGAGTTGCTCAGTGTTAAGCCTGTCCACTCTCAGATGTTATCTTTCCACCTCTTTCTTTGCCTGCCTCTCTTCCTTGTACAGTGCCTTGAAGGATTGTCTTGGTAAGTCCTTGTGATCGTGAGACATGACCACTTCGTTTTTTCACTATGATCAGGAGATCTTTGTGAGTCCCGGTGGCTTGTCTGATCCTTTGCCGTATTTCTTTATTTGTGACACGGTCTTTGTATGTGACATTAAGGATCTTTTGGAAACATCTCATCTCTGTAGCCTGTATCCTATTCTCTAAGTCAGCTATTATGGTCCATGATTCACAGGCAGAGAGAAATATGGAGATCACCAGTGAGTGCCTCAGTCTGACCTTTGAACTGAGAGTGATGTGCTTGTTATTCCAGATTGTCAAATACCTTCTTGAAATCCATGAAGATGTGGTACAGATCATGTTGGTTTTGGAGGTATGTCTCACACAATATCCTGAGGTTGATTGATCCTCTCTTGTTTTCTATCCATTATTATCAACCATACACTAGGTACTTATTAAATCAATGGGACACTGCTGTCAGGTACTAATCAAATCAGTAGGACATCTCTGTCAGGTACTTAACAAATCAGTTGGACATTGCTGTCAGGTACTTATCAAATCAGTAGGACATCTCTGTCAGGTACATGTCAAATCAGTTGGACATTGCTGTCAGGTACTAATCAAATCAGTAGAACATCTGGCAGGTACTAATCAAATCAGTAGGACATCTCTGTCAGGTACTTATCTCTGTCAGGTACTTATCAAATTAGTAGGACATCTCTGTCAGGTACTTATCAAATCAGTTGGACATTGCTGTCAGGTACTAATCAAATCATTAGAACATCTGGCAGGTACTAATCAAATCATTAGGACATCTCTGTCAGGTAGTTGGACATTGCTGTCAGGTACTAATCAAATCATTAGAACATCTGGCAGGTACTAATCAAATCATTAGGACGTCTCTGTCAGGTACTAATCAAATCAGTGTGACATCCCTGGCAGGTACTAATCAAATCAGTGTGACATCCCTGGCCGGTACTAATTAAATCAGTAGGACATCTCTGTCAGGTACTAATCAAATTATTAGGACATTGCTGTCAGGTACAAATCAAATCAGTATATCTCTGTCAGGTACTAATCAAATCATTAGAACATCTGGCAGGTACTAATCAAATCTTTAGGACATCTCTGTCAGGTACTAATCAAATTAGTGTGACATCCCTGGCAGGTACTAATCAAATCAGTGTGACATCTCTGTCAGGTACTAATCAAATTATTAGAACATTGCTGTCAGGTACTAATCAAATCTTTAGGACATCTCTGTCAGGTACTAATGAAATCAGTGTGACATCCCTGGCAGGTACTAATCAATTCAGTAAGACATCACTGTCAGGTACTAAACAAATCTATAGGAAATATGTCAGGTACTTATTAAATCGTAGGATATCTCTCTCAGGTACAAATCAAATCAGTAAGGTCACTAATAGGGGAAAGGTCACAAGATGGATGTATCATGTGCTGTTTTCCTATTTGTTTTTACAGATCTGAGCCCTGGAAAAAAGATGGAAGAGAAACAGAAGGTTATGTTAATCGATGGCAAATGCACATGCTGCCCCTTTGGTTACCATATTGATCTGGACTTCCTCAATTTTTGTGACACAGTGCAGAGTGGTTCATATCTGAAACAACTTAAACGAGTTCAGAGGGACCGGCGGAAACTTAGGAAATCTATGGAGATTTATCTCCAGCAGCAGGAACATAAAAATAGGGAACACCAAACTCCTTCTCCTGACATTTCGAGTCCCATGGATGCAGAGGAGTTTATGTACTTAATGGATTATCAGGAGTCCACAACTAACAAGCTTCTGAATGAAATTGATGACTCAGTGGATGCAACTCTGACATCTATTGACCGAATGATGGAAACATCTCAGGAATCATCAACAAATCGTGTTCAGAGAAAATTTAACACATTCCCAAAGAAAGTAGGTCGACAAGTTGCAGATGAGCTAGCACAGTATACTGAAACATTCTCAGCCACTCTTGCTAATTCAGGTCATGCAGATTCTAGTGGTTCCTTGTCATCCGTATCCACAGTGGCCAGTGATCGTATGGTGCCATATGGAAACCAATCATATATGTCATCACATCATGTCACCAATATCACCAATGAAACCAATGTTACCAACATGACCACTATCACATCAGAGCAGCTGGCTGCCACAATGGCCACCCACCTGCCAGTAGAAGATGGTGCAGCATCACCTCAGTCCTTAACAACTAATATCAGCAAAGCATCTTTACAAGCCATAAGGGAAGCCATGGCTGTCAGCTTGCAGCGAATGAGAGAGCTGGAGGAGCAGGTAAAAGCAATTCCAATACTCCAAGTCAGAATCTCGGTGTTGAAAGAAGAGAAGAGATTACTTCAATTACAGATGCAGGCCAAGGAGAGGAAGTTGAACATGAAAAGTGTAGGGGTAGGAGATGACTCATTTCTGTCTCCACAAAGCCCCACGGCACGGTTTGAATTCAAAGTCACCAAATCACCACCACCCACACTTCCCAAGCCAAAAGTGAGGATGATTGGTGTAGGAGATCATAGTGTCTTTGAACCATATTTGTTACAACCTGAACTTGAAGACGAGACCATGAGGCATACATTTGAAAAGCAGGTGTTATTCATGGACAGGGCCCAGAGTGCTGTTTACAATGAACAGCTACAAAAGGAAAGAAAACCAATGACACAAAGCGTTGGTGTTGGAGAAGGAAATGTTTTTGATGACAGTTTGCACATTCATGAGAAGGAATTAAGGACCGTTATTATTGGCCAAACTGCTTCTGCTGGAAAGAGAAATGTTGGAATTGAATGCCGTGTTCCAACTCGTGATGTGGGTGTCATGTACTCAGTTGATTCTGAAAAGCCATCTACAAGATCAGTGGGAATTAATGTGGATATTGCACCTCCAGTAACAACAATTGACTTCAAGGGAGAAGAGTTGAGAGCAGCATTACAGGAAATGTTGCACAAGAGTGTTCGCAGTGTTGCCCTTCAAACTGATTTAAATGGAGAAAAAGTGGATGTAGGGGTACAATTTGCTGTGTCAGCATGGGATGTCAGGTCCATTGGAGTGGGTGATGCCAGTATTGATGTTGAGGTGCGTAATCGTGTGGCACGGAGGTCTATTGGTTTGGATGTATATCCTGATCGGATGAATCGGGCAGTCAACACAGACTATGGCTGGAGACTGGATGCAGGGACAAATACAGTGTCCATGCTGATGGACTGCAAAGCTACATCTACAGAAGCAGCACGATCACACAGTGCAGGAACGATGACAGAAGAAGCATTCAGATTTCATCAGACCTCACAAACAGAGCAGTTTATTTTTAGCCAGTTGGGGCAGATACAAACTGTTGGATGTAACACCCAGAGACTAGAAACTCATACTGTGGGCAACAATACCACCATTAGGCCAGTGGTAGAAAAAGGTATAAATACAACACAGCACTGGAGTGTTCAGAATAAAGGAACTAGCACAGAAATGGAAACTAGAACAATTGGTGTCAGCGAAGACACTCTAGACTCCTTTGTCTGTTCTTTTCAGGATGATGATGAGTACAGGTTTGAAGAAGAGGCAGTGGAAACCAAGACCAAATATTACACAACAGTGATGGGTCAGGCTGACAACAGGGAGGAGAAAGGCTTTGAGATAAAAAGAGAATATATCAGTGATGGGTCAGTAGATAGTAGTTTTCAAACTCGAACAGTCAGGGAGGAAGAAGAAAATTCCAAATCCACCATGGCAGTGGCTGAAAATACAGAAACATTGAAAAAAGAGATGATGGGGGTATTGAGTAGCTCAGAAGCAGTAAAAGGAGGAAGAGAAGAGGAGGAAGATGAGGATGACAGAAATGAGGAAATATTGGAGGAAAAGGTCTGGAGGACCTCAGGCGATGGGCAGTACACTGTAACCACAGTAACAACAAAGAGGACATTTGTTGGGACAGAGGCAGAAAATGTTGTCAGGGACATAAAGACCATAACAGGTGGTCCAGAAATTCTGGGTTCTGCAGCAGATATTATCCAAAGAGAAGTGGAGCAAAATAATCTTAGGCAAGGTGGGATGCCTGGCATGTCTAAGTCAGTGATTGCTTCCCAGTTAGGGGCAGAGTTGGATAATTTGCACATGATTAGAAGCTCATCTTCTGCAGATGGTTCAGATGGCAGCGGTGGTAGCTTTGATGGTTACAGTTCCTCAAAGAAAAGTTTCATCACCAGATCTTCCAGCAGTAGTATCGGGTCAGGGGGTCTCAGCTCATCACAAACCAGTTTTAGCAGTGGGACTAGTGGTATCTCCAGCATGGATGAGTCTGAGTTGGATCATTCACCCACTAATGAAAGTATGGAGTCTTCCAATCAATTGGTTCAACAAACCAGGACTTACACCATGTCGGGTATGATAGGCTTAAGTCCTGAGATGGGGGATTCCTTTGCTGCACAACTTGAGAATCCTGTAACCCTAAAGTCCATCATGAAAAAGAGTGCATCAGACAATGGATCGCAAACAAAGAAAGGGATCACATTTGCATCAAATGTGGTCGGGGGGTAAGATCCAGTATAAGTATATATATTCTGTTTTTGTAGGTGGAATTAGTAGGGTTTTTTTTTTAATTTAATGCTGAATTATGGAATAAATGAAGTTATAATTATTGGTATGTCCGATCATATCAGTGGTAGAGTTTTGTAGTATTACTTCCATCAGTCCAAGATATATATATATATATTTGCATTAAATTTTAAGTTACTCCCATCAAATGATGAAGCAAGCCACACAGTTGAAATTTCAGTGTCAGCTTATTCTTAATTTTGATTAATGATAAACAGAACAAATAATTTGTGTGCATGTTGATTGTGCTAAGCTTTTATGAATTCAATGAATTTTAGAACTTAAGTTATGCTCCAGTAATGAAATAGTTCTTTAATATAGATTAAGCTTTGTGCTTTGTTTTATCTTAAATCAACATGGGAGATACAACCTCATTCTGCCCTATAATTTATTTTAAATCTACATGGGAGATACTACCTCATTCTGCCATATAATTTATCTTAAATCGACATGGGAGATACCTCATTCTGCCATATAGTTTATCTTAAACCTACATCAGAGCTACAACCTCATTCTGCCCTATAATTTATCTTAAATTACAAACTCATTATGCCATATAATACCTTACATCAACATGGTAGATGTGACCCGTTCTGCTGAGCTGTTCTGACAGCCATTTCTGGAACTAGTAAACAAAGTGCTAAATTTAAATATCTGCGCTTTAAGGGTACAGAAGTTTTTAGAATGTTATTTATTGTTTAACATATATTATTTACTGAATTAGTGATAAGATTTTTTTTTGTCAAGAAAAGTCTTACATCAAAGAACAGTTCTCCTTTTTAGTTTAGGAATTTTCTTCATCGATGCATATTTGCAATCTTTCTCACAGTGAATTGTCTGCCACAGTATTTAGATCTTAAACAGTTAATTAATGGTTGTTACATGGACATCATTTTTTTTTGGTACAGATTACTAATGCTATAACTTTATTGTTGTTGATTTAAAAAAAAATATTTAACATTCAAATCAATTTTTGGAAAAAGAAGACTTCAGAAGTATGTACATTACACAGATAAAGTCACTAGTTTTATTTTCATTGTGTGTGAATTGAATTTTGATATCTAAGGTATCCAAAGACTCATGAATGAGACATGCCTACCTTTACAGACAGGATCGGATATTAAATTACCCTTAACCTTAATGAAAAGGTATGCAACTCTTATCTCTTCTCAGATACGAACTTCATCAGAGATAGCTTTAATTATTGGCAGATAAATGAAGATATCTGTCACACTGGCACAGAAAGTGACAATCCATTCTTCTCTGATAGCATAAGTATCTCACTACACTAATTGCTTGAACTCAGAAATTGGTTAACTGTTGAACTCCGACTGAAAGTTACTGGAGTACAAGGAGTGCTAGCAAGATGTTAAATTTTCACACTTCAATTCAATTCATATTATATATCTTTATCAAAAAAGTGCCACATTTATACAAAATTTAATTTGCTGGGGAATATTATCAATGATAATAACTAGAGTATAGCTTTGTATATTGTTTGTAATGGGGCAAGAAAGAAACTTGTACATTTTTAGTTTAAAAGGTCCAAAGTCAAGGACACATGGACTGGAAGAAAAATTGTTACTATACAATAACTTTACATGTATACCTTTTACTGTGATCAAACTTTGCTGATGGCATACATTTTTAAAACCCTAAACAAAAGGTCATCAAAACTACAGTTAATTTAAGAGGAAAAATGGTATCTGCACAATGTTTAAGTCCTTTTTCATCCATATTGATAAAACTGGATTGCTTGCATTTGAGAGAAGAAAGGCATATATTCGTTTTGGGGTTTAAAGGTCAAGGTCACAGGAACTAATGACGAAAAACTGTTTGCACAAAACTACTTATACCTTGTACCACTTGACTTGACTCGACTTTTAATATGGTTTCCGTTTGAGACAAGGGGACTACATGAAGGGAAATGGTTTCCACAAATTGACTAAAGTCTTATGCCACAAACCATAACTATAACTTTCTGAGATGGCTCATATTTGAGACACGAAAGATACCTGTCTCTTTTATGGTCATTAGGTCAAAGATTAAGATAATTATGATGGGGAAAAATGGCATACACAAAATACCTTAAGCTCTGTCTTTACTTTCACCAAATTTTGTGGATAACATTCATTTGATACACAAACAAAACTACTGTATACACTCACTTATAAGACAATTCCACATGCAAAATGCACAGACCCTGATGTGCTGTTGCATAATGTGCCAGCAGATGTAAGTGTGTTTATAGTTTGACTTGACTTATAAGTGAGTATATACGGTATTGATAAGGCAAACATATATATAATATTAAGCAGAGCACGAGTTTAGATTTGCTACATTATATAGCACCTGAACAATGAAAGAGAGTTTTATTTAATAGAAGTATACTAGCAACAATGACATAGAACATGAGTTTAGCTTGTTCTATGTTATACATCAACTGACCAATGAAAGAGAGTTTTATATAATAGAATTATAATAATACTGTTGACCACATCTAATGGACCATTTATGTTGCTCTTCCCAAAAAAAGAAAAGAATCGCTATTTATATATTCTAAATTTTCTGGTACAAAACAAACACCCAGCTGCAAACCACATATATCCAAATCTGCCATCATTTAATGGGCTGACAGATAAGGGTCTGCACAGTTATTCTGCTAACAATTTTATGTAAACAGGTTGGACATTTTCAAGCTGTTGTTTTGTGTAACTGAAGATCAGGTAAGCTGACTGGTTATTTCCAGGAAACAGGGTAGACACTTTTCAGTATTCGAAATGGACAAGCAGGTGCATTATGTGACGGGAGATTTGGGACATCAGCTAATGACATTCCAGGAAACAGGGTAGAAATCGGCAAGCAGGTGCATTATATGACAGGAGATTGGGGACATCAGCTAATGATATTCCAGGAAACAGGGTAGAAATTGGCAAGCAGGTGCATTATGTGACAGGAGATTGGGGACATGAGCTAATGATTTCCAGGAAACAGGGTAGAAATTGGCAAGCAGGTGCATTATGTGACAGGAGATTGGGTGACACCAGCTAATGATTTCCAGGAAACAGGGTAGAAATCGGCATGAAGGTGCATTATGCTATAGCAAATGGAGAGATCAGCTAAATATTTCTAGGTACAGGGTAGACACTTACTTGCTAGCACATTTTGTGATGGCAGATCAGGGATGTTGGGTGCATGTTGTATGTAGAAAATATAATATGCTACAAGAAGAGTGGAATGGAAAGCTGAATATTTGATACTCCAGGTAAGCTATTAAGTTGAAAGTAACTACCTAAGGTCATAGAGACACATTTGGTCTCTGAACATACTGTCAGTAAGAACTTCTTATCTTTCTGTTCTGGTTTTGTACCATGACCAAACTAAGGCAAAGCACCAATATTCCCAAACACTTCAGCAGGATGGTTACCTTACTCATCGACATCTGATGTAAAAATGAAAAGAAAGCATGTAAGATTTGTTAAAATTCTTACAATGAGTATTGTTGTTAAAATTCTTACAATGAGTATTGTTGCATCTAGTTTTTTATATAGAGCTTGCTGAATAACTGACACTTTTAACTTAACAAATGAGGAAGTGGTTAAAAGTATATGTGTGCCAATATCTAAGTCCACTTCCATTGTAATCAGCATTATTCCTTTCTGTTTTTATGATCTACTGTCAATTATGTCATATGATGAGCACATGCTGTCAATCATGTTATATGGTGAAAACATGTCCTTGCTGCCAATAATGCTTTTCAATAACAAAACAAGTGGACCTTGTCTAATATTACTGGGAATTATGGGAAAACAAATATCAGAACAGGTCATGCATGGATTGATTGATTGGTTACAATTTATTGATTGGTTACAATCTCAAAATGATTACAAGAGTGATATCGAAAGAACATTTGAAATAATATTTAAAAAATATGGCAACAACTTTTGTGCCATTTCTTTAAGTAAAAAAAAGCTTTCAAATGGTGCTCGCATAAGAGTATTATTTATAAATAATCTTATTTTTATCCCCACACTTTAACAGATGAATGGATATTATTCTCCTTCCTTTCATCCATGGGTGTTCATATGTCTGTCCATAACTATATGTTGTGAGCAGCTGGATGAAAATTCGCCAGATTTGGTACATAGATTGCCTGGAAGAGATCAGTCTAAGACTAAATATACAAAAGTTGCAATGATATTTGTTAATATGTTTGACCAAACTTTGACCGTGCAGTCATAGAATGAGGATACAAGATTATGTAATGGATTGTGTGTTCTGATCCTAGAACATACATGGAGTGCTTTGGGTTGGTCAGGTGTGGGAGGGGAATGCTGAGATTTGCCATGGCAAGCTGTTTAGTACATTTAGCTGCAGTTGTAGTTTTACATCACAATTATGTTTTTGTCCTCACTTACCATGTATATCACATGCAAGACAAGCATAAACAGAAAACATCCATACCAGCAGATCAGCTGCAGTGGTATTCAACAGACATGTGATTTTAGGTATACAACATTTACCATCTATATCACCATACAAGTCAAGTCCAATTTCAGACTATTCAGACACATCTGTTGTTGCATAATGCACAAGCAGGTCTGGGTGTATTTTTTATAGGATTAACTTGTAGAACAAATGTAAACCCAGATCTGTTGGCACACTATGCGATTGCAAAACATGGTCTATGTTGATTGCAGTATGACTCAACTTGTACATGTGTATATACAATACCTGGATTATGTCATTCCCAGTTAGGCAAGTGTTTCATATACAGAGACAGGTTTTAAAGTTTAAACACATGGAAGTGGACTTACATTGTGATGTACACTACATTTTAAATTTTGGTGCTTGTATTTGCATGGTTATTGCATTTCTTTCATTATAATGAATATTTATATTTAGTTTTGTGTGACTGTCATTTGCCTCACCCTTTGCTCTGCGCCTCCACTTTTATTTTCCACTCAATTGCAAGTATTTGTACTTGAGTGTCAATGATTTACAACTTGTAGCTTGCTTGAAATCTCTCAATGTAGGCATATTTAAGAAGGGGATGCTATCCAGCATGTATGTCATGCTTTCATTATCAACCATCAATGACATTTAAATAAATAGTTGCATGATACATGTATTACTAAGAGGAAATGTAAGCTCTCTCTGCCTAAATTTTGTCTGGTTGAAGATAATTGCATTCCTTTTAAGAAATTGTATTTTTGTTGTTGTTGCAACATTATTATTGGAGTTACTGTTTTGCTTTGCACCATTTGATACATTTTGTATGCAGTCATTGTAAGTTGCTCTATTGCTATCAGAGACCATCAGAATTGACGCACTAACTTTCTGCTTCAAGCATGCTAACTCTCTGTACAGAAGCCTGAAAAATTTGTCTCCCTTAGCATGCATCTCAGATACAAAATAAATGTTCGAGTGAATCCACTGGACAAGATTTAATGTACAATTCCCCTGAAACCACAATTTAAAACATTTACCATGGGCATATTCTTTTTTGTGTAATCAGTCTTTACATTGTTTTGATATGAATACTAATCCAGATTGAAGGAGGACAAAAATAGAAAAACATCTTTAAGATAAAAAAGACAACCATCAAAATCCAGGCTTAGACATTTAATTATTTATTATATAAAAATGAAAAATATTTAGCTCACCTAACCATAAAGACAAGTTATTTTAGGGCATGTTCCCCTTTTCATCATCCATTCAGTCATTATTTAGAGTTTAGGATATGGTCCTGTTTTCATCATCCATTCAGTCATTATTTAGAGTTTAGGATATGGTCCTGTTTTCATCATCCATTCACAGTCATTATTTAGAGTTTAGGATATGGTCCTGTTTTCATCATCCATTCAGTCATTATTTAGAGTTTAGGATATGGTCCTGTTTTCATCATCCATTCAGTCATTATTTAGAGTTTAGGATATGGTCCTGTTTTCATCATCCGTTCAGTCATTATTTAGAGTTTAGGATATGGTCCTGTTTTCATCATCCATTCAGTCATTATTTAGAGTTTTAGGATATGGTCCTGTTTTCATCATCCATTCAGTCATTATTTAGAGTTTAGGATATGGTCCTGTTTTCATCATCCATTCACAGTCATTATTTAGAGTTTAGGATATGGTCCTGTTTTCATCATCCATTCACTGTCAATATTTAGAATTTAGAGTATGGTCCCCATTTCATCATCCATTCAGTCATTATTTAGAGCCTCTTCTAAAAAAAAATCCACTTGATGGATTATACAACGAATATTCTGGCATCTAGACCTTTCAAATTCAGTGGATGCAGATCCATATTCCAGTATGGCCACTGTTACTATCCATATTTTCCAATATGGCCACTGTTACTAAATATAGAAAAACCTTAAGACAGCTTCTGAAAAACTACTGAACAGAATTAGTCCCAATTGGACTGAAAGCATCCTAGCACGAAGATCTTTAAAAAAAAATTCATATGATGCCAATCTGCCATCAAATATGGCTGCTTTTAAAAAAAATAGAAGAATTTAAAATGTCTTAATAAACTGTACAGCATAATTTGACCAAATTTGACAGCATTCTGGCATGATAACAAAATTTTACTAAATTTAAGATTAAATATTGTGGCCTAATGGTCCTTAAATTTGCTCAAATGATGCCTGAGGGGCTGAGTGGTCTGAGGCATTTGTCATTTCAAATCAGTCACAAGCCTGCCTGACTTCTGTCATCATTCTAGTCTGTGTCAGCAAGGTTACATGAAAAAGCTTGCCAGTAGCTTTCCGTGGGTCGGTGGTTCTTCACAGATTTGTCCACCAGATATACTGACAACCATGCATAAGCTATCATGTGCTGAAAAACGACATTAAGTCCCCTTGCAAGAAAAAATCAAATGATGATGTTGCCACTAAATATAGTCACCATAAAAAATTTACCAATTTTCAATGATTTCTGATCAAAAACTCCTTTTCAGATATCAATCAAACTACATAGAAAACATCCAGAGGATTTGACATTTTTTATTGATATTGCTGATCTACCATTATAAATATGGCCACCATTACTAATAAATATAACAGACAGTAACTTTTTTCAATTAGGATTCTACAGAAATTTACCAAATTTGACATAGCATCCTGGTATGGTGGGCTTTAAATTTTGTTAAAATGGTGCCTGTTCAAAATCAGATATTGCTGCCATTATAAAAAATAGAAAACTCATTGTGTATGACTTATGAAAAAGATGCTATGGCCAAATTATAACATAAAAGTTACTTGGCATGACTTGAGAATTCTGTTAAGTTTGACAGAAAGCATCCTGACCTTAAAGTCATTCAAGCTGGTTCAAACACTACTGACCTGTGAACAAATATGGCATCCGTTACTAAAAATAAACCTTAGCAGCATATTATCTAAAACACTTGGCATAATTAGACTAAATGCGGAAACCAACTTGCTATATTAGATTTTTAGTTTTATACATGTACCAATGATGCTGATCAACATAAAAAAAAATGCAAAAGACTTTAAAAATGCCTGCAGAATGGAATTTGATGAAATTTAAAAACAAGGAATACTGACATAAATATATTTTAATACAGTACAACCTGTCTCGAAAGATCACACCTTCTGCCAAAAAATAATGGTCTCAAGACAGGTGGTTTCTCATAACAAATCATAACACTATATAATCAATAAATCTGTGCAATGAGATTCTGAGAGGTTGTCTCTCATAATAATCCTGATTTGGATTATGTGTGGATAATATTAAATCCTTTAATTAATGATGCATTAAGAAGCAATTAAGAGGTTATCTCCCATTGCAAATGGTATCCATTATAATGCACCAAAGCTACCCTAGAAAGCATATCTGGTGGGAAATGGGTGCAGTTTCCAAGGGAAGTAACTGTATGTCACAGTTTGGAACATATTTGGAAATGCTGATCTGGGACAAAAATTCAGGAATTAATATCTGGTGCTATTATAGAGCATTCCTCATTTAGAAATGAAACACAACGAATTAGAAGCCCATGGCATATTGGCATTATTGATACAGTTTTGGGCTAGGTTTTTTACTTTATGGCACAGCAACACAAGTAGGTTACTTAATGCCGAAGCAATTGGAGTGAAGTTCCCAAGCTGGTCCAATGGTAAGATTTGAACCCAAACCTTTTTGGTCACAAGGCCTGCATGCTAACCACTGGAGGTCTTTTTATTAGGTAATAGTCATAATCAGTAAAGACCGATAAAAGGAATGTTAGTATTGCTAGATTAATAGCTTGTTATTGTCAGAACTCTTGTCAATAAGTAATGGCCAAAACAGTTTCACTTCAGTGTATCTGTTAGATTCTTACTTCAACCAACATAAAATGGCAGCAATATAAATCCAAATAATATATTAGATAACATATATTAGATAATATATTAGATAACTTATATATTAGATAATATATTAGATAATTTATAACTTTGGATGATGTCAGTTACCTAGGCTAGGCACATTGACCTCCCCTATTCACTCTGCAGCCGTAATATTTTGTCAAACAAGTCTGAGAAACACCCCCACCACCAGTGTAGAAGGTTAGAAAAGTTGCCTTATTTATATAAGAAAAACAACAATGGCATAAAGAGGTAGAATAAATCATTCGACTATTGGTAGGTGAGATGCATTTCCCATAGAGCACTTATTTTTCAGAAGTTTGCAATGAAGTTAAATTGAATAAAATCATGAATGCAAATATAAGATGCCAGATGATAAAACTTCACAAAGCTTGACCACTTTTACCAATGGATCCACTCGTATTTCTTTCCTTCATATTCTTAGCATTCTACAGTATATTTTATCAACAGAAGCTTTTGTACTTTGAATTTTTTTCCACATTATTAACTGGAAAAAAAAACACTTTTTCTTTCTAAAAATACAAATTACTGTTTGAAAATTAGGAAAATTTATGCATTTCATTTCAAATGAAACATGAATTTCTGGGAAAGTGATATATCCAACATGTTTACGTATCAAAATTTTCATCAAGCCACAATGAGATCAGAGGTTAGAGGTCATAGGCAGATGACAGTCACATGACCATGAATTTTTGACATGGTTGCATATCACATAGCATCAATTCATTTGGTTCTACTCCATTAGAGAGTCTGACTCGTCATCTTCAGCCAACACATCAGAAGAGGAAATGGAAGAACACGAAGAGGAGGGTTTACGGGAAACCACAGAAACTGATAGTGATAGCGATGAAAGCTATGATGAGGGGTCTTACGATAGTAGAGCAGGCAGCATCATTTATAAGTGTAAAGATGATGAGGCTATTGCGCAGGGATTGCCAGGGGCCAAAATGTTTGACCAGAATATCCGTGAAACGTGAGCATGTTTGGATATTAATCAGGAATGACATTATGCTTCAGATTGGTTTTTTCAGATTGACCAGCTTATGCCATTAATTGGTTTGCCATATTGACCTACGTAGGCCATTAAGTCAGTGTACTCATACCAAGCTTGTCTGAAAATTCTAAATAGATAGAGGCCATTGCTGCGAGTTAAGAGGCAGTGTCATTGCTGCGAGTTAGTGAAAACCACAGAGTCCTTTACTCTGTGACTGCTTTCAAAACATTTCAGAGCTCAGCTTTAATGTTTCCATCCTTTTTTTAAAAAAAATATGTTCTACTGATTAAAATCATTAGACTGTATGCAGTGGTGTTGAATAAAGAAATTGAACCTGGGAGTGTCAGAATTTTAGAAAGGAATTTGCATAGTTTTGTTTCTGATGAATTTTGATCCTGAGGATAGATTTCCCTATTCTACACCACACCAAAGGATATGGTGGCTTAATTGTTTTGTCATTTTTTATTTTGAAATAATACTGGGAGAAAAAAAGGGCCTATTTTTATAATTCTACCCATTGATAGAACTTTTAAAATACAAAGTAATTTCTACTAGCTTATATGCCATCATAGAAAGTTTAGTTGTACCAAAAGAAAATTCGACAGAAGGATTACGGTTTATTGGCTAGAAAGAAAATGTTTTTTTTCTTTACTAAAAACACAAGAAGCTGTCATAAGCATACCTATGGAGAAATAATAAAATATTTTCTCTTTCATATCTGGGGGTAGAGCATTGAAATCCCAGTCTCACAGGTTCAATACATGCAAAGGCCAGCCTGGTTTTGCTGCATCTGTGTGTCACTTCCATGGTATATTATTCTAAAGGTGTTAAAACCAACAAAGCTAAACAATTTTCCCAATCTATGGGCATGTCCATTGATACACGTGTGCATTTTGACACACATGTCACTCAACGCTAGAAAGATTTTGTATTCAAGTGGATCCATTGGGTATGCCTTTTGTAATACCTTGATAATGAATCAAAACTGATGGAGGGGTTACCATTTGGGTGTGAGTTATGTGACAGTGGTATAAAAATGTTTTGATCCACCAGTATGAGGTCAGGATGGGTGGTGGTGGGTGGTAATAACTTGGAGAGAGATAAACAAATTTTTCCATTTTGTGATTGGGATTTGGACTTTAAACGTATCTTAAAAAAATTACAATATCGCTACAATGTCTGCAGTGTGGCTGCTTATAGTGATGTCTAGCACTGGGGCATCATGCTGCAGACATGTAGCATGATGTCCAACCCAGTCACATTATCCTGACACCAGGCCGACCAATCCTAACACTAATCTCTTAATGCAGAGTGCCAAGTGAGGCAGCTGTTAATACCATTTTTGTAAGTCTTTGGTATGACTCGGCCGGGGGTTGAACCAACGACCTACCACATCTGAGGCAGGCGCTCTAACCACTAACCATTCCAATTATAATTATGATTGTACTGGCCTGGGCACCAAGTGATATTGTTCTTTTGTGATTTAGTTTTGTGCATGTACCATGTAGAACATAATTAACAGATAATAATTAGTCTTGATGACAAGCACAGCCCTACTGACATACTGTATACACCTGCTTATAATTTGGATCACAAAACAGTCTGGAAAGTCCCAGGTCTGTCATCCCATAATGCACCATCAGATTTTGGTCTGTGCAGTTTGGATGGACTGGTTGATTTTTTTAAATAAAAAAAGCTGAGACCCAGATCTGGGTCTGTGTATTTTGCTGCTGGATCAGTCTTATGAGTGAGTATATACAGGAAACTTTTTTACCAATTTTTTTCTGTTAAATCCATCTGCCAGGTTTCAGCAAAGACAGATCATATCTGTAATATACAGGCAGATCTGTCTTTTTTGTTGTATTAATGATTTTCAATCCAGCCGATGTATGCATCTTATGGTAAAGTGGTCCATTACTATAAAGCCATTCATTATACCACCATCTCTTTTAAACAGGCATAGTCGCAGATCCCAGTTAGTTTATTAGATTTGTTTTAAAAAATGCTGGATAATTTATTTCACATTAATTTAGCTCTTGGTTAATGAGAACCAATTAAAATGTGATTTCACATCATCAAATGCGTTTTAATGCCGTATTAGGAGAAGCCTCGGAACATCCTTCAGTACCTCAGTATAAGATACCCTCACTTGAACACATGGGTCACTTTATGAATTCAGTAAACAGCATTATATGGAAGGAGCACTATAGTAAAAATGATCAGGGATTGGGGTGGGGTGGAGGATAAAAGACTGAGAAACATTATGCCACTTTATGATAAAATTCTATTTAAAATTACGTAGTACAGTTACTTTAAGTGTGGTATTATTTGCCATGTAATTACGGTCTGTGCTGCAATCAGCTAATAAATTATCATGAGAATTTGTATCTGTAGTAACATACTAGTATGGTTTGGTCAGCATGGTATTTCTATAGACTGGGTTATGATTTGTAAAATATATCAATTTACTATGAAACATGGTACGGTATGTCTATAGACTGGGTTATGATGTGTAAAATATATTAATTTACTATGAAACATGGTATGTCTATAGACTGGGTTATGATGTGTAAAATATATCAATTTACTATGAAACATGGTACGGTATGTCTATAGACTGGGTTATGATGTGTAAAATATATTAATTTACTATGAAACATGGTATGTCTATAGACTGGGTTATGATGTGTAAAATATATTAATTTACTATGAAACATGGTATATTTAGTTTTTGAGATATTGAGTAAAATCTACATAATATTTCTAGTCTGTGCTCTGCTTTTTGTGTTCAGTTTTTTCCCCTCTCCTTTATAGTCTAGCACAAATCATTGTAATTGTCAATGTAGGTGTTTATTTTTCCTTGTGTGTTTCTTATTGCGTAGTTTTGCTTACCGTGTTTTCTGGCCTATGAGTTGATACTTTTTTTACTTGAAAGTCGGGTCTTAGTTTTATACTCCGAATCAACTTGTAAATGGACTAATGCCATTGAACATGCATTGACTTGTATGTGGATTATGGTACCTGGTATGCTATTAAAATTATTAAAATTGCTCTATAATCGGTTTAATCGAAAACATTATGCGTGTATGTTCTTATTTCTCAAACATGAAATAAAAGAAAACAATTATTGGTTTAAAAAAATCACCAGGTCACATTGCACACTTAGTCTAGACTCTATAGTGTACTGTACTAATTTGTTTGTTCCTAAAAGAAGATATGAAATAATTTTGTTTCATTCATCCTTTTTAACCATACTTTAGCATTGCTGTGTAAAGGAGTAAAATCACAAGCATGTTAGCAACGGTGATGCAATTTCATGGTTACCAGTAATATGGAATATCATAAAGTGATACCATTAATATTCATGAAACCAGAAGCTACTAGTGTAAAATACTAAGCCAAATTATTGACCTGGCCTCGTCTTATAATCAATTTATATACTGACGAAGGATTCAAAATTTACAAAGTTAGTGAATTTGACTTATACATTTTATCGACTTATAGGCCAGAAAGTATGGTAGTTAAAAATTTGAGCTACAAAACCTTACCACTAATGAGTGACTAATTTTAGATCTGCACATTTATTGGTTTATTCTTTCTGTCCATCTGTCAATCTGTCCATGCATCACTTGCTTCATATTACCTGAATGCTATCTACACAGATTTAGGGCGAGTAGTTATGTAGGCATATGCTTTAGGTAGATGAGTGGTTGAGAAAGGTTTGGATCCTGCCGTTGGGTGTCAAAGGTCACATGGGTTTTTTCTATGAAGAATAGAGTAGGTGTAAAAAAATTCCAGACATGGAAGTTTTTGCAATAAAATTGCTTTGATATTGCTTTTCTTGTTTAATTTTCGACAGTTTGATTTATGATGATTATTGTAATGATAAAATGGACAAGTCCTTTGTTCTCAGTATTTTGACTTTCCAGGGTACAGGAGTGATTTGGGTTACACATGCCTGGACTAACACATTTTACATGAATGTATGCTAATTGTTTTTTAATCACCTGATACATTTAATTAAGTCATTTGGCACACTTCATGCACTTATTGTTCTTATACATATAGGGCTGAAACACTCCAGCGAATAATTAAAAGGATTCTTAGGCAAATGTTTCCTTATGTTTTACAATTGACATTTTGTTTTATGTGAATCCAATTGCACAAATATTAAACGTTTTAGTCAAGTGTTTCATGGGTAGTGGTGGTAGGGTAGTTTTTGTTCAGATAATTAAAATATCTTTTTCAGACCATTTTAATTTTACTGAAGCAGGTATTCCATTAAAGAGACGATCGATCTTTCACCATAATTACAATGGTATTGCTTTTATTTTGCTAAAAATCAGTGATGGCTTGATAGCAGTATGGCACAATATGTGATAGCTTCAAGATGATTGTATGAGTGCTGTCCCTTTTCTGTTTAAACTCAAACAAGTTTTGTAGCAGAAAACTATAAGATCCATATCAATGTTTTTGTTCACTTGCCTCAAGATAACATGATTAACTAAAGCAATGTCTTGTTTATTTGGTGTGTGGGTTTTTGTACATACTGTAATGTGAATGTTTAGTGTTCTCATTGGCTGATCTTATGTTAAAAATATCAATGTGTCTTTTTTGTTGTTGAAACTTGATTAGACACTGGTGAGAAATTTTTTTTTGTCTACATTGTAATCACGACTATTGGTGGCATTTGACTTTTTGATTTAATATTTAGGAAACTGACCATTCTTATGTCATCACCATGGACACCATCACCGTAGTCATTTCATGTATATGCTTTTATTTGGCCATTATTTTTCTGTGCAAATAGCTTCCTTTTGGTACACAATTTTGTTGCATGTATTTATGTCATAGTGTGAACTGGCAGAGTAATTATAGGTATGTGTAAGTGCTTTTCTTGACACCTCACCAGCAATGGATCAGATATTAGTAACTCATGTTATGACTTACTACTTGCTTATCATTGTCTTTCTTAGCATCCACATAAGCAGCTCCATTGACCGTACAATTAAATAAATGTTAGCTCACCTTATTCAGCTATGTTTTTTTTATATACAAATTTCTAGTATTAAACACAGTCCAAGCTCAAAACATATAATGGTAATGGGAGCATTCCCTTTTTAGAATTTTTTTATGCCATATAAAAACTAAGTTTGATTAATCAAACTTTATTCGCATAAAAGTTGCAGCGCATCAAAACTATTGGGCTTTCAGCTTGAGGATTCATTTCTACTTTGAAAGGTATTGAGAATGCAGGACCTTCCCAAAAGAAGATGCTATATAATTGTATGACCCTTTGTGTTGCCCATTTTATATTGTATATCATATCTCTGAATTAACAGTGTCTTTTAAAAATAAATAATTCAACCAACTCCTTATAGCTTTCTTAAATTAATGTCTTTAAGGTTGATACAGCTGTCAGCTGATATGAGTTTTGTTGCCAGATGTAATAACAGGTTGCCTGTTTGCTGCCAGATGTGGGGTCTCATGACTATATAACTTTCAAAACCTTTAATCAACTAATTGATTGCTCCATGATCAATTTTGACTGATTATACAAACAGGATAATGACATCAAAACCATTTTAATTTTTTCAAAGGACAATCTGTTTTAAAATATGTCTTTGTTCGAATGGTGTCACCCAGATTATGGCCATTGTTGAAATTTAAAGCATCATGTTGTAAAGACAAAAAAATATTTCTTCCAATAATGTTGATCAAACATAAAATGTGGCTGCTGTTACAAATTTTAAAACTGTGATGAACTGTCTTTTTTTCCAAATTTCAGAGATAGCATCCTTGCAATCAGATTTTTTTAATAAAAAAATTTAAAACAAATTTGTTGAAGATAAATCTAATTTACCATCAAATATTGACTACCATTTCTTGAGGGGAAAAAGGTTATATACTGTACTTTATTCATAAACTTTGCTCCCAGCATTTACCAATTTGGAAAAGGAGCAACATTAACTTGGCATTTACATGTAAATTTGGTGAGCTTTTTTTGTGCCCATTTAGGCCTTTTTTTTTTATTGCAAACAGCATTAGCCAAAATGTCGTTTATGCACAAAAATAGTTTTACATTTTCTGAGTTACTTGACTTCTGACCCTAACCCTAACCCTAACCCTACTTCACAATAAAGTCATTTTCCCTTGAGTCATCCTTTTTTGTATACCGTTAGCAAACTACACAAAAGTTTATACATGTACTTCATGGCTAAAGTGGAATCCATGGTCTTCCTATTTGAAATTTGAAACATAAAATTGATTGGTTGGATGTTAATAGATTTACTCTTAACTCCAGTTATATTTCTTACAGGTATGAATTGTCTGAGGAGATGCATAAAGCCTGTCAAATACTTGCTACCTATTTGCAGGACTCCGTTTCCATAACAACAAAAGAGCTGGTAAGAACATTTGACCTTTCATTCTTTTTGCTGAGCTTACCTTACTAGGATGCAAGACTCTGAAGTCATATTTCTGGTGCTGGTGCCATCAACTGTTTATTAAGGTTTTGGCTTCATCTTTTCATTAGTTTACTTGAAAGATTCATGCCCTATATCGCATTAATCATTCTAAAACGTGCACTCTGAATATATATATATATATATATATATATATATATATATATATATATATATATATATATATATATATAAATATAGAGAGAGAGAGAGAGAGAGAGAGAGAGAGAGTTTGGAATCCAAGTATAAGTGTTCAGAATGGTGAGCATAATAAGAAGTTGTTTCAGTAAAGTGCACTTATCTTGATCAATTGTAAAGTTCTTTGAAACTAGTAATAACCTTGTAGTGCCAACATAGACTGATGTTTCCGAAACCCCTTGATGCATTCTGTTCACAATTGGAATGAATCCTGATGTCATTTTGATTTGTGACACACTTGCTCACCCTTTGATATTGGATTAAGGTCACAGTCACAGAACATATGCATTCAGGTTTGTTTTATACATTAAGGTTTTAGTCAAAGTTTGTCATTTGTTCATACTTCCTCATTCCCATAATGTGTTTTGTTATATTTTGGATGAATCATTATTAAGCTTAATAAAATAAATGTGACTTGCTTGCTTTCTTGTTGGACCAGGAGGTTAGGGTCACAACTAATTTAAAAATCTTATCACTGAAGTATATAAAAGATGGTTTCAACATTACCGTACACAGTTAAAAGGAAGAAATGGTCCCATCTTAAATTTCTGGAAATCTTTTCTGACAGTAGAGCATTCAAGGTGTTCTTATTTATTATGTTATGATATCTATTCATCTGCCTGTTACTAATGTGGTTTTTGCATGATAACCTCAGTTGTTCACCATTAATGGTTACCACATTTTGTGGATGGCTTATACATATATGGGATAAAGAATAATCATATTGATTTGAGGTCAAAAATGAAAGGTCCAGATCACTGTTACTGAAAGAAAAAAAAAGTTTCTACACAATAATTAACCGCCTTTGTCAGCTACTTAAACTTATGGATGGTTTGCACTTTGGATAAGGAAGAAACCTTGAAAGAAATCAGTTATTGGATTATAAGGTTAAATGTCAAGGTCACTGACTGCAAGAAGAAATATGGTTTCTGCACACAAAGGTCAAGCTCACTCTGTCAAAAATTAGCAAATGGCTTTTGTATAAAAAATACTGTTTTCAGCCACCTAACTTTAATAAAAGTTTGGTAGGCTTACTTGTTGGAGAAGAAGAAATCCTGTTAATTTGGTGGGCAATAGATTAAAGGTCAAGGCCACTTTTACTGAAAGAAGATGGTTTTGAATAGTAACTTCTAGCTTACACTTTATGTATAGGAGAGGCCTATTGCTTTTTTGGATTCAGGAGGTCAGAGGTAACAGTATGGCTCAAAGAAAAGTGGGTTTGCTAATTAACCTTTGTTCTGAATTAGTTCCTTGACAAATTTTATGGATGACTTACATATAGGGTAATAAAGAAATCTACAGATTGCGGTCTACAGGTAAATGGTCTAAAAAGAAATTAATGGTTTCTGCATATTCTGCAAATGTAGTTGACCACATGTCTTTATGCCTTGACCAAAGGTCAAGTTTCACCGAGTCATTAGTCAGTAGTCTAAAGATGCAAGCATACCATACAGATAACTACACAGAGGACTGTAAAACATTGTGCATTGCTACTCTTGTTATATTTTCTCAATAAGTCATAAATACAGTTGTTTGTCTTCCTGCATCATAATTGTTACTTTAAAAGGGGGAGCTTTTAGTTCAGTAATAGATTAAAACTCGTTAGAAAAAGGTATAATGAGTCTTAAACATGATTTAAATATAAGACCATTTGAAAAAGTCTAACTTTAGTTTGAGTCTTTTATAATGTTCTGGCAGAGAAATATTTTTCAAAATACATTAAAAAAATTCCTACCTTATTTCAATGAAAAATTTTGTGTTCTCAGAATGCTGGAATTAATGTGGTGCAGCAGGATTGGTTTCGCACATCAAGCAGTAAACTGTCCAGTCCACATCAGGTGGAGGATTATCTCTCCTGCTTCAATGAGATCTCCAAGCGCCTCCTTGAATATGTTGTCAACATGCAGGATTCCAACGTAAGCAAAACTATGTAATGTACAGTAATTTAATGAATCTGCAATTAATAAACTATATTATTTTAGCCTAACTCACAAAACAGAGCACAAAATTTAAATGCAGACTCCATTTTTAAGAAGTAGAGTTAAAAGGACAAATATTTATGATTTATTTATTTGTTTTAAACTCCCCTGGCTGTAAAGGCACATGAGCTTGTCGTATGGCCCTGCATCCATCATGAATCAATCATCATTATCTGTTCTGTGACATGACTTGTCTATCCATGAATCAATCATCATTATCTGTTCTGTGACATGACTTGTCTATCCATCAGTAATTGCCACTCAGGTGTCCATATTTCTGATCTCATTTCAATCAGACATGGAATATGGGTTTATATCATCAATCATTTTGGATTGGCTGACCTTGTTACCATTCTTGAAGCTGTATTTCTGATTCATGTTTGACTTGGAAAATCAAGATCTTGGACAGATTCAATAATGAGTGAGATATACATTAGGTGTATCAGATTTTGTTACCACTCCGGAAGCCATATTTCCTATCCAGATTGGGTCAAACTTGAAATATGGATTTTTATCCTCAAGATCTCAAATGTTTGAGATGTATGCATATCAATTATATGACCTTGCACCTGATTGGCTGAGCTTGTTACCACTCTGAAAGCCATATTTCCTATATAGAATGGGTCACACTTGAAATATGGATTTTTATCCTCAAGATTTCAAATGGTTGAAATGTATGCATTACAATTATATGATCTTGCACCTGATTGGCTGAGCTTGTTACCACTCTGGAAGCCATATTTCCTATCCAGATTGGGTCACACTTGAAATACGGATTTTTATCCTCAAGATCTCAAATGGTGAGATGTATGCATATCAATTATATGATCTTGCACCTGATTGGCTGAGCTTGTTACCACTCTGAAGGCCAAATTTTGGATCTTATTGTAATCAGACATGGACTGATGTCAAGATCTGTGACATGGACTGATGAGTGAAATACATGCATAGAAATGAGGTGATACTGCACCTAATTAGCTGGGATTTTTACCACTCTGGAGTCTGATTACCTGAGCTCATTCATTACCACTCTGGAGTCCAATTAGCTGAGATCTTTTACTACTCTGGATTCCAATTAGTTGAGCTTTTTACTACTCTAAGTCCATATTTCTAATCTTATTAACTGACCTTTTTACCAGTCTGGAGTCCATATTTCCGATCTTATTTTCATAGTTTAAAAAAATGCTATTATCGAGATCAATTTTTTTGATCCAGTTGTGATAAGGCATGGAATATACATGTATGTTTATTTCATCATGATTTGCATAAGTTTGACAGTAAGCAAGGTTGATGCATATTAATGAAGTGAATCAAGCATTTACGAAAAAAAAAAAATTCCTATATACTTTTTACTTCGTGATAACTTGCATCAGTTATCGATTTCTTCCGATAGAAGCTTTCTTTTCAGCAAATACTGTAAGTGGTGGGTCTCCAAAATATTTTTCGGTTTTATTGTCTTTTGCTGGCCTTGGAAAAATAGTTTGCCTAGGTTGTGTTGTTATAGTTCTACATAAGCCTGTTAAGTTAGGTACAACAGGTGAGCCTGAGTATTGATAAGGGGAAATGAAAATTCACCTCAAACCACTTTTACTTCTGGGTAAAAGGGGCAAATTTTAATTTTACAGAAATGCAGATAAGCAATAGCAGGCAAACTTTGGCCTCTTGCTGTTGCTTGACAAATTTCAGTGATATTAAAAGACTCCATGTACAATTTTTAATTTTGGAATTATATGTAAATATTTGAGCACTTGCAGCCAGTTTTGTGAATGCAGAGCCAAACATTTATTTAGCCAGTTTTGAAACCATGTGCGCTCAGCCATTTTGAATCCAAATGTGTGCTGAGGCAGTTTTGTGATTATGGGGCCATGTGTATACTGAGTTTGAATCCAAGTGTGTGCTCAGCTACTGAGCTAGTGTTATTGTGAGACTGTGTGTGTACTGAGCCAGATTGAATCAAGGTGTGTGATCAGCTAGTGTTGTGATTATGGGGCCATGTGTGTACTGAGCCAGTTTGAATCCAGGTGTGTGCTCAGCTAGTGTTGTTATTATTTAGCCATGTGTGTACTGAGTCAGTTTGAATCCAGGTGTGTGCTCAGCTAGTGTTAGTGAGAGACCATGTGTATTCTGAGTCAGTTTGAATCCAGGTGTGTGCTCAGCTAGTGTTGTTATTATGGGAGTGTGTGTGTGTGTGTGTGTGTGTGTGTGTGTGTGTGTGTGTGTGTGTGTGTGTGCATGCTTAGGCAGTTTTGTGATTATGGGGCTATGTTCAGCCTATTCTCCACACACATCATATTACTTTCATTACGGAATTCATTCAGGTTGCAATGTAATATGCAAGAAAGAACTGCTTTGACTTCATTATCATGGTATCGTCATCACTACAATATTTGACAGTTATGTCCTTGTAAAGTAAAGCTCTTTGTACTGCATTTACTAAATCTTTCTCAGTGATTTCAGAAAATCTCTCCCTGGCAGTTTGGAAGCAGTATTGATTTACAAAAACATAGTGAGAATTATCCCCACATTTTTACATCAAGGATAATGTGATTCTCCATGCCCTCCCTATCCTTCTATTTGTCAGAAGTCCTTAACCTTCTATCCTCAAAAGTCACAGGGTGTGCATTCACAAAACTTTATTGATATCTTGCCCATTTGGTAACCATGACGGTTATTGCAAGAGAGGTAATTATTTTTCATGTAATTGTTAAATAGATCGATATGATTTTTTATAAATGGTAATATTGTATAATTTACAGGGTAACACAGCCATGCACTATGCAGTGTCGCACTGTAATTTTGAGATTGTGAGTCTGTTGTTGGATACTGGTGTGTGTGACCTCAACAAACAGAACAAAGCAGGCTACACACCTGTCATCATGGCTACCCTCACCAGCTTGCAGACTGAGCAGCACAAGGAGGTGGTGCAAAGGCTGCTATCCATGGGGGATACCAACATCAAGGCTGCAAAGGTAGATAACTCCTGATTGCTTTCTAGATACATATGTAAAATCAGTGTGGTCAGTTACAACTGGCAACAGGCAAATCATAATCATGGATAAATATTAATGGTTAAATTTTCAAAACTGAAGATATTGATTACATTGCTAAGTGGTTTATGGGTGTAATTATATTTCATTACTTTCACCTTTATTTAAATATAGAATGATACTTAGACTCCATTTTTCATCCAAAATTTTCAAACACGTAAGCCACCTTTTTAAAAATGATTAAATTTTATTTAATATTTATGACAAAGTAACGTTAGATGTTGGTTTTATTCTTGAGTTCAGTTAATGTGCTGTCAATTTGGTTCTTTAGGCTGTGACCTGCATTTATTTTAATACATAATAATATGGTATAAGAATGAAGAATAGTTGTAACCTGTAGTATACCGTATTTTCCGACATATAAGTCGATACTTTTTTACTTGAAAGTCAGGTCTTTGTCTTATACTCCGAATCGACTTATATATCATATGGATTGTGTCATTGAAAGTTTATATAAGTTACGTTCGTAACTAGAGGTAATAAAATGAACTACAACATGGATGTGCTTTCAGTTATAATAAAACAAGCATGGACTGTTTATTCTGCTGTGTCAATTGATAACAGAATATAGCAGTGATTTGTTCAGAAGTAAAATCACAAGCATGTTAGCATCAGTAATGCAATTTCACGATTGCTGGTAATATGGAATATCATACAACGATACCATTACTAGTGTAAAATATGAAGCCATGATATTGACCTGGCCTCGTCTTATACTCCGAATCGACTTATATATGGACAAAGGATGGAAAATTTACAAAATTGGTAAATGCGACATATACTCCGAATTGACTACTATGCCAGAAAATATGGTATTTGAGTTTCTGGAGGAGAGTAGGTGTGAAATATACAAAAGGATTAATGCTATGCATATTTTTACTTTACATTAGTATATGTGTATACATGTATTGCTAAATGAAATGAAATATCCATAATCATAATTTTAAAAAATCAGTGTATGCAGTAAAGTCAGGCTTATTCAGATATGGTTGAAAATGTGTGGATTTGATTACCATTTTCATAGTAGGAACTGAAGTTCAGATTTTGAAAACTGTGGCACCAAGTTGACCAGTTTCCGTTTTTTAGATGCTTCTAAAATATACTATCAGTCAATATTCACATCTGCCATATACAAATAGCATCACAATATTTTCAGGATGGGCAGACGGCACTTATGTTTGCAGTTCGACAAGGACGTCAAGACATGGTGAAGATGTTGATTGACACCGGAGCTGATGTTAATGCCCAGGACTACGAAGGCTCCACAGCACTAATGTGTGCCTGTGAACATGGCTTTACTGAAATCGCCAAGCTCCTGATAAATACACCTGGCTGTGATGCTAACATTGCTGATAATGTAAGATAATTGTCAAGTCTCATAATTTTGCTTCTTTGTCATTTGAAGTGTATCTTATTATATACCTTGTCTCACAATTCCTAATTAATTCTTTGGCAGTATGCCTTGGTGAAATACACTGCATGTGATTCATTTTACTGCCTGAAGCACAAGTGGTAGAGTAATGGACTCGTAATGCAAAGGTCACAGGTTGAATATTCATCTAGGCAGCCAAGGTTGACTTCATTTGTGCGTCAATTGGAAAGGTACCTTGATCCCATTTTCTTGACATGATCCTGCCAACAGTGTGCTCAAAGAGCCATTTTAAACCAACCTACTTTGGCAGTATCAACATTTGTATGTCTTAATTTCGTAACACAGAATGCTAGGCTATCAATCTGTTTACTTAGCTTTAGTTGTGGTTTCATGTTTGTAAGTTCTTCTATTCCACATTTTTTTAATTTGCTGGCATGTATATATTTAATGCTGCACTATAGCCCCCTTTGATTGGTATGATAAATAATTAAAGGTCTTTAAAATCTTTACATAAATGGAACAACTTTTAAGTCATATATGCAAATTTTCTCAGACTGGCTTTGGGGCATTCAACAGGAGCAGAGTCGGAAGAGCCGATTTTATTCATATTATGGCCTGCAGTATGCCTTTTTTATGCACATCTGTCCATCTGAAATGTTATAAATTTAATTTCTGCCGAGTTAAGTTTTAGAAGGACTTGGTAAACTGTGACTATCATGCCTTGTGGTATGAAGTAAGTGATTTTTGTAATCAAATTTGGTGTGTCACTTCCAATCAAGAAGGACTTAGTTGATTGTAGCATAATTTGATGTGTCTCTTCCAATTAAGAACAACTTGGTGGATTGTAACCAAATTTGGTACGTCTCTTTCAATCATGAAGGACTTAGTGGATAATAACCAAATTTGAATATCAAGAAGACCTAGGTCAAGGCCTTTTCTCGTTAGATATTTGTTCTAGTTATGATTTAATTGTCAGTATCATGATGATCTTCATTACTGCAATGTTATAATGAAGGCCTTTTAGTGTGTGTATAGAGGACTTTATTAACATCAAATGATTATGTTATGTCATTCTACAAAGTAAAGAACTATCATATTATCCATGCCATTGGTGACATCTGTACATATAAAAGTACATAGACATGTACAGCTTCTCTGCATCTCAAAACAAAGATTTCCAGATGTTTTCTGAGAGAACTTCTCATTTTGATGTATGACATCATACGCCATACAAAATGATGTGCCATAAATATTTGAGCAGAGTGAATAACTTTTCAACACCACCAGGAGAGCTGTTTTTTGTAGTCATATCATTATAGATGTTGTAAAGCACTTAGAGTTTCTAAAGATTAGGCACTATACAAGTTTCTCATTTATGGGAAGATTTTGTGGTTTAGCAGCAGTGACATAGTACACGACTTAAACATGTGTAATGACATAGTACACGACTTAAACATGTGTAATGACGTAGTACATGACTTAAACATGTGTAATGACATTACACAACTTAAACATGTGTAATGACATAGTACACGACTTAAACATGTGTAATGACATAGTACATGACTTAAACATGTGTAATGACTTAGTACATGACTTAAACATGTGTAATGACATAGTACATGACTTAAACATGTGTAATGACATAGTACATGACTTAAACATGTGTAATGACATAGTACATGACTTAAACATGTGTAATGACATAGTACATGACTTAAACATGTGTAATGACATAGTACACGACTTAAACATGTGTAATGACATATTATATGACTTAAACACGTGTAATCACTTTTAGTACCTGAGTTTCTGACCCATAAAAGAGGATTTTATATATAGAAGTATGATAAATACTATTTTACCACACGTCAGGTGTATAATGCACACCATTTAAAGTACTGGTGGGTTAAAAGTTTCCTGATTTATTTGAGATTGCTGTTTTTAAATGGATGCATGTTAAATTGTGTTGTGCATGATAACTAATAGATATTGTGACTGATTTTTAGTTTGTTCTTTTTTAAGTCAAGCCTTTAATTTCCTTCCTTCTAATTTTGTATATTTAATTTCATTCTTGAAACACTCCTGAAAATTACAACATGTGCAGATACAGATGCTTTCAAATCACCATCTATATGAAAAGTAATTGTTTCTACACAGTACGCTTAGTTCAAACAGTTTACCTTGCCCAAAGTTAGTGTCTTGTCAATGGTAAAAAATCAAAAGTCGTTGGTCGGTTGATTGCAAAGTCAACAATACCGTTTCAGACTAGCACCTTCATTGGGAACTATTAGGCGGGCATTTAATGTATTGTACATGGTACCCATTATTTTCATAATCTGCATATGTTGTACTAAGACTTTTTGATGTTGTAACTGCATGTTGTATGCTTGTGTTTGTTTGTCTAGGATGGTAGCACTGCCCTCTCTATAGCCATGGATGCAGGACATAAAGATGTTGGCGTTCTCCTTTATGCCCACATTAACTTTGGACCTGGTCAACATTCACCTGTAAGTCTCTTCTGTATAATTATTGTCCTAGATAATGCCTTAATTTTAATCTTTTAAAGATAATTATTTTATAAAATTATATCTTGTTAATCAAACTGTAATCATTGTCAAACTTGTAGTGAATGTGTTCCTGCAGATATTAAGTTTCATGTTGATTTTACAGGTGTGCCATTCGAATCAATTTTTTTTAGCAATTATCTCAATTGTTTTAAATAGACTTCTTCCTAGATCTGCTTGAAATAAAGTGACAATTGAAGTTTGTTTACTTTGCATAAATAAGGTAAAATTAAACATTGAAATAGCTAATGACTTCTCCTGTAAATTTTAGAGTTAGCTCTCAGTAGGGAAGATTTACTTCTCTGCCATATCAAAAGGAAGGGTTGTATAGTGATACCTTTTTTACTGTCCCCTTGCAATGCGGTCTGTTTGCAATCCATCATGTCTGTCACATTTCATTTCTACAAAATAATTTTGAAGAGATTTACATTAGGAAGACTTTAGTAAAGTTTAGTTATCACCATTTTCTGACAAATGTTTGAATTAGAAAATCGCGCATTTTCTTTCTGCTTGAAGGTCTTAATGGCTTGAAATCAGTGGCATAAATCTTTACCTTAAGAAGACCTGGGTCACGATTGATTTTCACCCAAAAGTAGGTACAATCTACCTTCCCACAGTAGAGAGCTGACTAGTGGAAGCAGGAGTTACTGTGGTGTGTAATTGCACAAGGTACTTAACTCCAGTTTGCCTTGGTATTGAATAACCTGCTTGTGTTGCTGTGCTGAGAAACACCACATCAAACATTGCCAACAGAAATTTATAGTTGTGCATTTGAACTTTGTTCTTCAATTCTCATCTGCTAAATAACTTTTGAAGGATTTCAGCGATTGAAATTAAATTTGGTATGAGCCTTTTAATTAAAAAGTCCTAAATCAACTTTTTACTGGCAGACATTTTGTGGACTTTATAGCCAACATTTTAGGTGAAACTTTGGATTTGCATTTTGATTCCACTTGGTAACTTTTGAAGGACATAATGGATTGAAATCAAATTTGGTGCAGGAATCTTTACATTAAAAAGATCTAGGTAATGTTGTCAATGGGAGAGTAAAAATATGTCTGTTTGACAAGTGGTTTGATTTTGTCATTGAGTTATTGGTACTGGATGACTGGACTCGTACGTGTTCCATTTTATTTCTTGGGAATTTTACCTGTGTGAAAACACCATATGGGATATGTCTGTTCATATTTTGACAACATCTGATAGTATTACCTAGATCTTTATGCCACTTGTCAACATTTACAGGCAGATTTGTATGGAGTTATGGCCCCTGTTTAATATAGAAGTTTTCCTTTGTAAATCCTTTGTATCTCATTTGCATTGAATAACTTGGATGGAATAAATCAAAAAGCGGTATGAGGCTTGCATTGGAAAGACCTTTGTCAAGTTCACTGTTTTCCGGCAAAATTAAAATTTTACTTATTTGTGGCCATTTTTTAATTTGACCTTTCCCTTTTCATTTTGTTTCCACTCTGAAACTTGAAGGTATTCATGGTTCTAAATCAAATTTGGTCTCACTTTACATGAAAAAGACCCCAAAACATGGTAAAGGTTACTTTTTGACATGAACCATTTGACTGCAGTTTGAATTGGAACTTTGCTCTTCAATTTCTGCTAAATAAATTTTAAAAGTCAAAGCTAACTGAAACCAGTTTTGGCACAAATCTTTATATTAAAAAGACACAAATTAAGTTAGAGTTTTACCTGGGGTTTGAGTAAAAGTTTATGGAGTTTTGGCAGTGTTCACATAGAAATTTGTAATTTAATCACATGATAATGTGGGAGGGTATCTGTATTGTAAAGACACATTTATCATTTGAATATTGTGAGATATTGTTGAGTATCCTTCCTGGAAATGCTAATATTTAAAACTATTTGGAGAAAAGTTTGTATTAACTTCATTTTACAATATATTGTTATCACTGATATTTATTTGAAGCAGTTTTTAAGTTTCATAAATATAATATTTGTGGAAGTGTTGTTATAGATATAGACATTGTGACCAGTCATTCTTCCAATGTTGAAGGTTGGATACAAGATACAATGACTACGGTAATACCAGACTGGATTCTCATGTATGTTCTGTGTAGAGGACGCATTATTTCTTAAATATTTTAATATTTTGTTTTAGCAAATGTAGCAGTTTCCACTATGAGGAACAAAGGGTAAATTTCTATGCATCTTCACAAACATGTTCAGAAACAAGCCTGCTTCAAATTTCAAGAATTGTTTTTGACTTTTGATTGTGGTAATGGGAGAGTAAATATATGTCTGTTTGACATGTGGTTTGATCTTGTTATGGAGTTATTGGTACTGGATGACTGGACTTGTACGTATTCCATTTTATTTCTTGGGAATTTTACCTGTGTGAAAACACCATATGGGATATGTCTGTTCATATTTTGACAACAGCTGACAGTAAATGCACTTAAAAACAAAAAAAAAAAAATTTTTCTTCTTAGTTTGCCTCGATTGCTTATAGGTGGGTCGTCTTGATTCGGTCATTGTTGTCCCACTGTACGTTTGTCTGCATATCTCTCCAGAGAAACTTGTTAGCAAGATTGCACTAAAACACTATATGTAGACAGATAAGTGCTGGATTACCAGATAGGCAGAGTAGGCACTGGCCTATTGGTCCCATACCTTTTAGGGGCCCTGTGACAACAGATCAAAATAATATTGATTGGAGATAATTTGGGAGGGGGCCCAAGGTTTTAACTACCTAAGGGCCTCCACAGGGGTTAATCCAGCACTGAGACAGATGAAATGTATAGGCATAAACCTTTATATTATTATATATCTAAATTGGAGCCTTATGTGGAGAACTGATGAGATTTTTAGATTATTAGAACAGTTTGTAAATTGTTTATTTTCACAGTTCTGATTTTTAGATCTACTTTTAAAACTGTATCCTCATACACGTGGAGTAGACATTAAACTTGGAATGTATATTTATATTGATATTAAAGAACCTGATTCAATTGTTTGACCATTATAATAGTTTTAAATGCAAAAACAGTTTGAAGTCGGCAGACAAAATTTTGGATGTCATGGTTTCTGTGCATATATACATTACCTGATTACATTTTCAAGATGATTCTTAAAAGTTTTATGAGACTTGGATCTTTCATCTGAATTGGGGTAAATGTGTTTTACATACACAAATCTAGGTAGTTCTAAAATATATAAATTAAAAGCATGTTTTGAATTGGGGTAAATGTGTTTTACACACACAATTCTAGTTCTGAAATATAGAAATTAATAGAAATTTCGGAATTGGGGAAAATGTGTTCTACATACACAAATCTAGTTCTAAAATACATAAATTAAAAGCATGTTCTGCAAAAATAAAAAAAATGCAGTCTCAAACTAAATAATACTTTATTGTCAACAAACTTTAAATCATTTTTACTGACTGGTTACTCTAAATCAGTATTCAATCTGTGTCTGACTGGTTACTCAAAATCAGTATTCAATCTGTGTTTTTGACTGAGAATGCAAAATCAGTATTCAATCTTTGTGTTTGGTTACTCTAAATCAGTTCAATCTGTGTGTTTGACAATGCTAAATCAGTATTCAATCTGTGTGTTTGACTGACAATGCTAAATCAGTATTCAGTCTGTGTTTTACTGATGATGCTAAATCAATATTCAATCTCTGTGTTTTACTGACAATGCTAAATCAGTATTCAATCTGTGTTTGACTGATGATGCTAAATCAGTTCAATCTGTGTGTTTGACTGACAATGCTAAATCAGTATTCAATCTGTGTGTTTGACTGACAATGCTAAATCAATATTCAATCTGTGTTTGACTGGAATTTCTAAATCAGGACAGAAAAAAAGCAGTCATATATTTTGTGCAGGATGACAGATGTTTATGGGAAGGGGGGGGGGGGGGCGCAGACATTTTGGGTAGGACATGGGAATCATTGTGTTAGTCTTGATGATGAATTCTGATTCTCAGAGGATAATGCTCCATTCCACACTAGAAGATCAAGTCTAATGCAATGAAATAAAACTCATTTCAGCCCTGTATAAGTGGCCATGTTGGATGTGGGCTTGTTCTGGATGTTTGTATTATACATTCTGACCATTTGCATAATTATATATACTGCATATAAAGCATGAAAATGAAATGCTATTGATCAGAAACATTGCCAATGTAAATATTAACATTATATGACACAGCATTCATGTATTATAAATCCTTTTAAAACGAATAGTTATCTGACAGTGCACGTTGATTTTGGTCTTAAAATCTTCAATATATTGGTAAGGAGCAATGACATCATTTATCTGATTCTTTTTTTTTAAATGTTATTCCATGAGAATGATTGTATAGAATTTTAATTGCCACTCTCAACATCATCATGTCAATTCACAGTCTTGGATGACCTCATTGTAAAGGAGGAAAATATTTTGCAAGGATCATATTCTGCTGGCTTGAAAATCTATCACTGATGGCTTCATAGAAATGTGACGTATGGAACCAAAAAGATAGAATGTTGCTTGTGCATGAGGGTAGATCTTTATGGGGCATAAGTGTAAATTGAATTTTTTTCCCCCCATATAAGATAAGCATGCTTGATACAGAAACATGTAGCATTTGTTCCTCATGCATGTTCTAAACTACATTTACCTGATACATTATTGTGCAAATTAAAACATACAGAGTGTTTTAATTTTTTTTTTCTGTTGTCATGGTTTTACCCCACCTAGCCATAGACCATGTGAGATCATGGTTTTAGCCCACCTGGTCATAGACCATGTGAGATTATGATTTTAGCCCTCCTGGCCATATACCATGTGAGATCATTGTTTTAGTGCACCTGGCCATAGATCATGTGAGATTATGGTTTTAGTCCAACGACCAAGTATGGTATGGCCATGCATTATGTGTCTCTCAACAATTGGTATTTTCAATTTTGACCAAATTTAGCACAGATCATCATATAATAAAAGGCTTATTCAAAAGATGCAAATCTGCCTTTAAATATGGCCACCATTACTACAAATGTTAAATACCTTTAAATAACCATGTCACATAAACCGCAGAAAAGAATTTGATCAAATTTGCATATAAGCATTCAGGTGGAAAGACATTTCAGGTTCATACAAACAGTGTCGATTGATACAATTTCATATATTGCCATGGTTAATAATATAATTAGCCAATGTTGCTAAATTATAAGAAACCTTAAATTCTCAAAAATTATTGAAAATTAATTTGACCAAGCTTGACCATGCATTCTAGTATGAAGACCTTTTAAGTATTTACAGATGATGCCAATCAACTATCAAATATGGCTGCTATTACTAAAAAGTAAAGAAAAACTGCTACTACTTATAAAATACTACTCCACAGAATTTGACCAAATTTGATAGAAAGCATCATGGCACACACAATATTTCAAGACTTGTAAAACTGACCGAAAGTATTCTGGTATGAAAACATTTAAAAACTTTACAAAAAGGTGACAATCTGCCATCAAATATGGCTGCCATTTCTAAAAATAGGAAAATATTCAAAATGATTTCTCTGATTTCACAGAAAACATCCTGGCATGTATAGTTTTCAGATTTTTACAAAAGATGCTTGTCACTATTACTAAAAACAAAAACCTTTCAGTGACTTCTCAAATATCACAGGGCAGAATTTTACCAAAAATGAATTTTGCCCAACTAGACAAGACCAGCTTCTGAAAGTGCAACAGATGAATTACTACATATATAAAATAAATAAAATGATATCAGCTCTTTTTAAAAAAACTATTTACCTCTGAAGTCCAGGAAGTGAAAATGACCATGCAGAGCTAGGAGTTTTTTGAGAGATGCGCATCTGGAATAAGGCCAAGCTGTATACTCTATAATATCAATCATACACCAACATAAAAGGAATTAAAGGTTACTCTAACGTTAAATAACTAAGATATTTTTTTAAATAACCAGTATAATTAGTGAGGAAACCCAGGGAAATTCTTTCTCTTTAAAATTCTAACACTTTGCAAAAAAGGAAATTGTAGAGCACCACCTAAAGGATATCTCAAAAACCACTCACAATATTTTTTACTGCATTTTCATAAAATGGTACTGCCTTCTCATGCAGAATTTATTTTCCTGATTTTAATAACTGATCAGGTTTGTTCACTTTGGACTAGTTTAGGTTTTTTTTTAACACAATGGATCAGTCATGTTCTGTCACACTACATGGAAGTAACTAAAATGTATGCCAACATTCTCTCCAATTCAAACAACTTCACCTTACCCCAGTCCCTCATTCAGAAGTACAAAATAAATGTAGGTCAGAAACATGGAATCTGCAGTATTGGAAATTGCTACAGAAGTCATTTTACTGACCCAGGTTTCTTGGCCAACTGCTCTTGAATTTATCCATGAGGCAGATGTGTGCAAGATGAGTGATTTCAGGACACTCTGGCCTCTTGTTACATGTTGTTTTTTTGCTAATGGAGAGTTTTGTACAAAAATAGTTTGATGTATTCCTTATTTTGTATTTGCAGTTGCTATAGTGATAAGGTTAAACTTTGTGTATGGTTTAAATATGTATGTCTTGGTGCCATGAATATACATTGTACCCATCAGTTCTGCCTAAAAATTTGCAGTGCATGTGTTAATTTAAAGTTTATATTCAGAATGCTTTTTCATTAACAAAATATTTTTTCCAGCATAAATGTTTTTTTTTTCTTCTTTTTTTTTCTATCTGTCCATATGTCTGTTTTAATGTATCAATAATAAGTTAAGTTTTGGACTGCATTTCTTGACTACTTGTGTGTGTGGTTTGCAATTCGGGTGATAAAAGCAACTTCTTGATGGGGTCAAAGGTCAAGGTCAATGCCCAAAAGAAGAAAAATTGCATTCTTACAATAATTTAGTTAGAGAGGATCTACCTAACTAATTTTGTTGATGGCTTGCAGTTATAAAATGGAAAAGAAAAAACCCTACAAGATTGAATTCAAAAGATCAAAGATTTTTTGAAAATGGTAAATCACAGGGAAAAAAATACAGCTTCTACACACGAACCCTCAGCCTTGATTAAATTTCATTAATGGATGCATTTGAATAAGAAAGAAACATTAATTGTTTAGCCAAAAGTTGAAGGTTAAGATAACGTTGATTTGAAAAATCAAATGGTTGCTCCACAGTAACTGTTGTTATAGATCACATACCATGACTCATTTTTGTGCTTGGCTTTTACATTTGGCAAACAAAACAACTGTTGATATGGGGAATAAAAGTCAGTTTGATTGTGACAACAGAAAAATGTCTATAAAATAACTTCAGTTTCAAACCCAGTATTGGTACCAAACTTTGAGGATGGCTTGCTGCTATAAGACAGAAATAAGCTTTAGATGTTCATCAGGATATCTTTAAGGTCAGGTTGTTAGCAATCACCTTCCCCCAAATTTGTTTAGTTAGATCAAGACTTGTGTTAACAGCATTTTCTGTCTCCATACCTCCCCCCATAATTTGTTTAGTTAGATCAAGACTTGTGTCTACAGCATTTTCTGTCTCCATACTTCAGAAATGGTTTTGCTTGTGTGACAAGGAATGAAGGAATGGACCAATTGTAGTTAGGGTTAAAGGTCATGGTCAATGTGGTCCATGGAAATTTTGCTCTGAGCCACTCATGTACAGCTATTGCCTACATGCAGAACTTTTAACTTCGGGTGGCATATAATGTGCTTTAAATATTTGTTTTGCTTTCAGATTAAAGTTTTTGGGCAAAACACTTTGCAGCCAAAAAAGACAAGAATTGTGAAAAAGTCTAAAAAATATAAATGGTAAATGGAAATGGATTACAAAGAAAAATAAATTATAAATGGTAAATAGAGTTGGATTATTGAAAAATTCAGAGTTGAAAATTAGAGTTTGCCTGTTTTTACAGTTATATTTTGGTTTTTATTGCTATGTTCATTTGTATTTCTTCTGTTGGATATAATTGTCATTCCTAAATAAATAAGAAAAACTTTTGAATAAGTTTTTTTAAAACGTTAAAGCAATTAAGACTTCGTACGACAGAGACTTTTGTTGTCAAAGTTTTAGAGATGTTTACAAATTATATTTATCATAAATAAAATGTAACCTCAATAAAGAAAAGCTGAAAACTTTGACAATATTCAGCAAGGACATTCTATCTTCAAAGCTTATAAGATTAACATAAATGTCAGCCATTCAATATGGTTACTGTAAATACTTGAATATTTTTGTTAACAAAGCATTCTGAGCTATCTTAGACCATGTTGACACTGAAAAACCTTGCATTAAGATATTTCGACTTTTGCACATATAATTCCAATCTACCACTGCAAACCCATACTAGCAACGAAAATTCCAGTATAGATAGTATTTCTGATTTTAATCCGAATTAATGAGGATCAAGCTGTCATTGTGGTCATCCAATCCATCGTTCCTGACCAGTTTATTCCATTTATCTAGTTGCCATTGTTATCCAAAATAGCAGTCCAACTCGTGTAGTTATTTGTGAAGAAAGACTAAGTCACACTTTTCTTGTTAATTATTTGATATATGCTATGAAATTTGATGTACACTTTAATCATTAAAAGAGTTCGTCCCAAATAAAATTTGGCTTTGTTAGATTAGTACATTAAAGTTGCCTCCCTATTTCTGAAAATTGTACATGTATTTACACTTTACATATCTATAACCATTAAAGGTATCTTGATGAAACTTGGTTTTCTGTCATATGACCAGATGGTTGTTGTTGTTGTTGTTGTTTTTGTTGTAGGGTTTGATGTCATTTTTCAGCACACGATAGGCTATACATGGTGGCCAGTATTAATGGTGGAGGAAGAACCCGGGGAAAAACGGAAAGAACCACCAATCCATGAGCTACTGACAAGTTTTCTCAAATACCAACATTGGCCAAATCTGAGTCTTCAACCCATGCAGATAGAGGTGAGATGGCAGTGATCTGTAACGGAGAGCGCTTTAGACCACTCAGCCACTCTGGGCCCCCTGACCAGATGGTGTGTCACATACAGGAATAGGCTTTGCCTGATCAGGATTTAAGAGTTGTCCTTATTATTTAACTGTACCAGAAGAACGTTTGGGATGTTCTTTCATTTGTCATTCACTGCTCCGGTGGCCTAGTGGTTAGAGTGTCCACCGTGGAAGCAGGAGGTCGTTGGTTTGATCCCCGGCTGAGTCATACCAATGACTTACAAAAATGGTACTAATAGTTGCCACGCTTGGTGCTCAGCATTAAGAGGTTAGTGTTAGAACTGGTCGGCCTGGTGTCAGGATAATGTGACTGGGTGGGACATCATGCTACATGTCTGTGGCATGAATACCCAGTGTTAGGCGTCACTATAAACTGCCTCACTGCAGACATCATAGTGATATGAATGAAAAATGGTTAAAGCTATGTTAAAAATCCTAATCACACACACACACACACACACACACACACACACACACATTTGTCATTGTTTTCACCACTCCTAAACTGCATGGAGGATTAACATAAAAACTTGATACACATGTTCAGCCAATTGTCTAGTTGATCCAGTTTTAAAATGACTTGCGCTTGCAACATAGCTGCTACCTTCAAACTTTTTAATTTGATACTCCACTCTTGATTGGATGGTTATATCAGCATGGTTTGTTAAAAAATTAAAAGACTTGTTTTAATGTCTAGTTTGTCCAGTGTGAAAGTAGTGCCCATTTGATGTCAAAATATGGCCATCACAGCATTCATCTTTAAAGTCTTGCTATGGCTACGCTAAATGGAATATAAATATGCAGTTTTCACAGAACTACTTCTTGTTATGTGTAGTTGTTCTAAACCAGATTTAGTATGGCCACCATGGCAGCCATTTTGAAAAAATCTTGTTTTTGGTACTTCTTCTGACTGTTTATGCTGTCAGGTTGGTTATAAATGAAAATATCACTGATGTGATGTCTAATATGGCCATTCATTGCAATCTTCAAAACTTGTTGCTACCCCTACTGAATTGATGGTCATATCTACATGGATTTTTCACCGAGACTTCTTATGATGTCTGATTTATGCGAAATAATATTGGTGCTGATCTGATGTCAATCTGCGATATTAATGATCTTGTTTTTGCTGTTGACATGAGGTTTTTACCAGAAGACATTTTTTATGATGTTTAGTTGATCCTAAATGGAAATGGTCTTTTTCACAAATCCAGTATATCAGTCACAACTGCCATCTTGAGAATTTCATTTTTTTATATATTCATGAATGGATGGTCTTATCAGTATGGGGTTTTACTTAAAGATTTATGATGTCTAGTTGCCTTTGAAGAAAATGGTGTTTTATGGACATTCATTATAGCAGTCCCAGTGTCCATCATGAGCATATTGCTATCAATACTATTCCTGAATCAGCATTTGGTTTCCATGTTGTCTTCTGGATGGCTGTTTTCACCAGAAGAATTCTTGTGATGTCTGATTGATCATAAATGGAAATGGGGCAAATCTGATGTACAAAATGGCCACAATGGCAGCTGTCAAGAAGCTCTTTGTATTGTTACTATAAAAAAGAAAGGTCAAATCAACATAAGCTGAACAAAAAAAACTTCTTATATTGTTTTGTTGGTCCTGAATTAAATGGTCATTTAAGATAGCCATCATAATGGCTATTTTTGGAAAATCTTGTTAATGGAAAGTAGTTTTCACTTTGGGTTTTCATCAAATGTTCATATGGTGTCTAGTTGGTTGGAAATGAAAATGATAGACTATAATGTTGGCCATCTTTAAAATATTTATGCTCCTCCCAAAGGGATGGGGGCACTGAGTGGCCAAGTGGTCTTAAAGTGCTCACCATTACGGATAATTACCATCTCACAGTCTGTGTGGGTTTGAGTCTTCTGTTTGGCCAATGTGGATATGTGAGAAAGCTTTGCCAGTATCTTTTCGTGGGTCAGTGGCTTTTTCTAGGGTTCTTCCTCCACCATTTATACTGACTGCCATGTAAAGCCTATCTTATGCCGAAAAATGGTTCTTAAGCCCTAAAAGAACATTTCAGAGGGCATGCTATTTCAACGTTGGATTTTCACAGATAGACTTATTATGATTCCAAGTGGTCCTAAATGAAAATGATACCATTCAATATGACTGGTTACTGGCTCTGAATGAATGGCCCTGATAACTTGGAGTTTTCACAAAAAGACTTCAATGATTGCTACTTGGTACTAAATTCAAATGCTGCCAATCTGATACGTCCACCACAGCATCAAACTTGAAAATCATATTGTTGCTTAAGAATATCCGAGATGGTTTCAACACTCAACAGTTAACAACCAGAAATGGTCTTGGCCTTGGATAGTCTCTTTTCCAAGTAGAGTATCATTCACTTTGAAAGACTCTTGTTTGAAAAAGAGTTAATTAGCTGTCCTAACACTTCTCAATCCATTCATGTCTGTGAGGTTTTGATGAAAATTGGTATGTATTTTGTAACGTGACTGCATTTTATCACCTGTAGGAATGATTTTATCAGATTTTTACTTTTAGTAAATACATGACCAATCTAGATTACCCTCATTAATAAAACTAACATTTTGAATCTCAAAATAATGACAAAAAGTAATTTAGCTTTTGGCTATAATACTATTTAAGATGCTTAGTCTTTGCCGATTTAGTGTCAAAATGCTGTTTATAACTTGTGCATCTACCAGACTTTTCTCCATTTTATATTACCACCATAGCAGTGATCATGGGGAAATAAAAATAGCAACTAAATCTGGTTTGGTTACCTAACATTGATACTTGCCTATAAATCTAACAGACTGCAAATTGCATTATGTGTTGGCAGATCTTGGCCATCGCTGTTTAGGACTTGTCGCTAGAACAAACAAGATAGACGCTGATCTGCATGCACATTTTATGATGACAGATCAGGGTCTATTTTGTTCTCAGTTAAACATAACTTTTAAGATCAATCAAGATACCAGCAAGTGTGATTGTGTATTGATACAACTTATACCAATGCTTCTGGTTATTGGGTTAACTGTGTGTGTGGTATTTTTCCTTGTCACTAAGTTTATAATATTCATCATTGTCTTAAGGTATATTAACAAATCTAGTAAAAATAGAATGTGTTTTCAGGAACATCATTTTAGAGCAAAATATCACATTTTACTGGGTTATAAGTAGTGTATAATTGAATGGTTCATAGTGCACTAATGAAAGTAGTGTTTTAATTGAGAGTTCTGGACCCTGATACATTAATGAAAGTAATGTATAATTTAAGTGTACTGGATCATGATGCACTAATGCAAATAGTGTATAATTTGAAAGTACTGGACAATAGTGCACCAATAAAAGTGTATAAATAGAGTGTACTAGATCATAGTGCACCAATGAAAGTAGTGTATGTATTGAGAATACTAGTCCATATTGCAACATTGAAAGTAGTGTATAAATTCAGAGCACTGGACCCTATTGCATTAATGAAAATAATGTATTATTTAAGTGTACTGGGTCATGATGCACTAATGAAAACAGTGTATAATTTGAGTGTTGGACCATAGTGCATGATTGAAAGTAGTGTACACATTGAGAGTACTGGACCATAGTGCACTAATGAAAGTAGTGTATAATGTAAGAGTACTGGACCATAGTGCACTAATGAAAGTAGTGTATAATGTAAGAGTACTGGACCATAGTGCACTAATGAAAGTAGTGTATAATGTAAGAGTACTGGACCATAGTGCACTAATGAAAGTAGTGTATAATGTAAGAGTACTGGACCATAGTGCACTAATGAAAGTAGTGTATAATGTAAGAGTACTGGACCATAGTGCACCAATGAAAGTGTTATACACATTGAGAGAGATTGATCATAGGGGTGAATTTGTGATCATTATATGACTTTTGTCCTCTGCTGTTTGTTTTTTAAATTACTGTATATTTAGTCTCCTTAATTCTTTTATATCTCCCTCAGTTTAGACACTTAAAGGAAAAATAAATTACATTTAGTTATGGAAATTTAGCTAATTCATTATGCATCTAAGTCCATATTTTGTTCATAAACAGCTAAGTCAGTATTTTGTAAATAAATATTTTATATACCTTTTATCACACAAAACAAACAAAAGTCACTTTCATGTGGCAGATCAACTGAGACATTTATAAATCATTACTCAGAAATTGTATTTTATGTTGAATTATTAGTCAAAATTTGCAGTTTCTGGTTGTGAAAAGTTTGAGGCATCTGTCATTTGAAACTAATAAAACAAGGAGACCAAAAATTTGAGCAGAAATGTACTCATTTTTGATGTGAGTCACAAATTGGACCATTTATCAAATGTTAACTTTCTGCAAAAGAAAGTTAAAGGGTGCATCGGAAAATTTGTGAAACCTGCTAAGTTATTTGACCTCACTTGATTCTATTTGCATGCCATTAAAATGAATTGTTTTTATTTTCTTTAGGTGAAGAAAACCAGAAAAGGTTCAAACATCTCTCCCTTGCCAAGGTATCATTTCTAATTATCTGTAATGAACTGCCCTGTACATATTACCACCATCACTCTGTACTTTGTACATATTTTCACTTAAAAAATTTCAGTATACTTAGTACAGAGATCACAGAAATGTGTGAATTGCAAAGCGATCTCTCTTGCAAACATTTGGACAAGTGGATTCTGGAGGGAGTTAACAATAGCATATTTAGTGATTATTCTTGAACCATTATAAGAATAGGTCCTTTTCATGTTTTTACTTTCTTTGCTGCTACTCTCCACTTGTCACAAGAAAATGTATTGATGGTTTGACCGGGTGTGGGTATTGTCATTCTTTAGAGTGAACAGAGAAAACCAGTGATTAAATTAATAAACAAATGAATGAATGAAATTAATGAATTATGCAAATGAATTAAAAACTTTGTGTGTGTGTGTGTCAAGTTGCAAAGTACAGTGGTGTGATAAGTTGAAAAGAATTTTATGTTTAACTTAAATATTTCAACAAAATTGAATTAAGTCTTGATAATTGTTTAAACATTTTATTTCATTCATCTGACATACAATATGACTTCTTGTAAACATAAGGTTGCAAAATGAATTGCCATCATTATCAACAGTAATAATTTATTAAGGCATTCCTGACTAGACAAGATGTACAGTGTCAGCTTCCAAACATACATAGGAAACACATCATAGTATATTGAACCTTTTAGTAAACTACCTTCACATCAGTGTAGCCATGTTCACAACATATTTTCAACAAATTTGAATTTTGGCAAAAAATGTTTGTGTAAACTACCTTCACATCAATGTCGCCATGTTCACAAATTTCATCAAAATTTGAATTTTGGCAAAGAATGTATGTGTTCTTAGCTCCATATGTTAGACATTGATGTCTTGGATACACATTTTAAAAACGATTATAGATTTGAATAGAATTGCATGGTAGTAAACTACTTCTCTATTCACTTTGTTATGGCAGATTTGAATATAATTGCACAGTAATAAATGACAACTCTGTTCTCTGTGTTCTCTTAGATTTGAATACAATTACACAATATTAAATGATAACTCAATTCTCTGTTCTAGTAGATTTGAATACAATTGCACAATAGTAAATGACATCTCTGTTCATGTATATTTGAATAGAATTGAATGATAGTAAATAACATCTCTGATCTCTGTGTTCGTGTATATTTGAATAGAATTGAATGGTAATAAAGGACATCTCTTTTCTGTATTCATGTTGATCTGAATAGAATTGCATGTTAGTAAGTGATATATCTTGTGTTCTGGTAGATTTAAATAGAATTGCAGGGTAGCAAATGGCATCGCTGTGCTCTGTGTTAATGTTGTTAATAAATGACAACTCTGTGTGTTCTGGTGGATTTAAATAGAATTACATGGCAGTAAATAACCTCTCTATTCTCAGTGTTCTGGTTTAAAATGGAATTTCATGGTAGTAAATGACAACTCTGTTCTGGAAGATTTTAATAATTTACATTGGTGTAAATTACATCTCTATCCACTGTGTTCTGGCAGATTTGAATACATGTGCACAATAGTCAATAACAAGTCTATTATCTGTATTCTGGTAGATTTGAATGGAATTGCATGTTAGAAAATAACACCTCAGTTCTCAGTGTTATGGTAGATTGGAATAGAATTGAAGTGTAGTAAATGACAATTCTTCCAAGTCTAGATAACTATCCTTTCACATTAGCATAGCATGTCTGATTAAATCAATATCTGTCATTTAAATTTTATGAAAGATAGTGTTGTTAAGACATTAAACTTGTTAGCTGTTGGTTAACTGCCATTTAGAATTTCAAGGAAACAGTCACTGACCTGTTGATAGATATGTCAAGCTTCAGGATTCACTATTTGATAGAATTGATGCAAATATTTCCTGTTTTTGTGGTAGTATTATCATAATGTTGAGATTAATTTTTTTCCAGTCCAACTTTAAGGTAACGATTTGAATAAAGATGGTGAATGAGCACGATGTGAAAAGAAAATCAGCATTTTCAAGGGTCAGCAAGCCTGCAGACATCATATGGAGAAATGAGAACAGATATTCTATCTTCAGAGCAGGCCAGAATTTATTCAATGGCTTGCAGACATCAAACAGAAAAATGAGAACAGATATTCCATCTTCAGAGCAGGCCAGAATCTATTCATTGGCTTGATGTTGGATCTATTATAACATTATTAACTGTGATTAACTTTGCATTTTATTTGCTTGTTCAGTTACTCTAAATTTTACAACCAAGAAACTGTTACAAAAGGATGCAGGGTTCATTCCATGATAATTAAAAGTGTTTGAAAGTTTTCACCCCCCAAAAATGTGACCATACGCTTATTCAAAATTGTTTACCTAAATACACATTTATCTTGTTGGACACAATTTATAAATTTGATGAGATTTGATGTTTTGACTGTCCATTCATTAATTTTGATTTAGGCAATTTTATAACACACTTGTATTTGAAAAGAAATCTAATAGCTGTAGCAACATTTTCCCAACTTGTCCCTTAGTGCTTTGTCTTTTTCCTATGCTACTGTGTAGCAAAATATGTTGTTAGTAACCCATATCCTTTGCACAACACCATAAAACAATTCATGAATTTTCAAGATTCTAGATAAATTTCAAATAAATAGCGAATTGTTTGTTTTTGTAGATGTAGTAAGCCATTAGCCAAAAAAACTTTGTCTGAAAATTCATGTACCATTCAGTGCCCTATTTCATAGTACATTATTATAAATTTGACTGAAAATTCATGTACCATTCAGTGCCCTATTTCATAGTACATTATTATAAATTTGACTGAATGCCATTTTTTAATGGTATTTTGAACTTGGTATGTAGATATTGTGTAGTTATGTTCAAATAATAAACCTGCACCGAATAAATACCAGATGCCAAATGATGAAGGTAGGATAGCATATTTTAAATAGCTGTAGATTATAGGGTATACAATGGTTAACCGATAAGTTGATTTCTATATGGCTGTAGCTCCATTGTAGGTTTCTCTTGATTCTAATCATCAACTTATAACATCAAGACAAAAAGGATAAGTAACTGGTGTTAGCAGAAATGTTTTACAATAAGTTTTACATGTTACATAATTTTGAATGATTGAATTGATACAACAGTAATGGATTTTTAATTATGACACCTGCTGTACGGGGGTTGTGTAAAACTACTCCAGATTGTGACTTGTAAGATGTCAGAAATGTAGGTTTAGACTTACTTGTACAGAAACTTGTATAGAAGTTTTTTCATTATTGGGAAAAAAATTGAAATTTTTCCGAGCTATGATATTCTTTGTTCGCTGGAGATTATATATTTCTATTATAGATATATCCTTTGTATCTGTATATGTTGTACTGTGATTATTTGATGTGTTTACTTTTTACATGTACTCGGTCGGATCCAACAGCAAACTGCATAAACAAGATTTGCTATTCGCTGGCAGATCGGGATCTATGCAGTTTGTTATAAGTAATCAGTAGATAAAGCAATATAGACCCAGGTCTGCTGAGACAGTATGCAATGGCAGATCAGGATCTCAGTTGTTTTCAAATGAAGTAAACCTTTGTGAGCTTATTGGTTGTCTTGTTCAGTTTGTAATAGCTGTTGTAAAAATATTATCTTTAAGAAATGTTTCAGAGTGAAAAGATAACTGAAACAGTCACCTCCCCACATTCTACAGTGTCACTTGGGATTGACTACATGAGGATCACTGAATGTAGCCTGATTTTGATTTACAATTCTCATTGAATTGCTTGCTCTAGCTTGATGTACCTAAATTATAATAACATACATGGGAGAGAGCGGACACAGTGTCAGGTTATTGGTGTAATTAGTGTATCAGCTATGTGGTGCTGCTATGAAAATTAGTCATTATATTCATTATTTAAAATGCATTTTTGTATATTGTCACACATTGTATAATTGTTTATAATTTGTTCACGCCTATTTATGTGGATATTATTTCATTGTATATCACCATGTGTTCTTCATTCTCTGAGAAAGATATTTCATTTTGATATGTCACTTTTTTAATACAAAAAAAAAACCCTCTAGCACAAAAGTGAATTAAGAGCAAAAGCAATGAAAATTGATCTATCTTACATTGTAAGCATTGTACACTTTTTTGTATTTCTTGCAGTGCTTAAGATTATATATATATATATATATATATATATATATATATATATATATATATATATATATATATATATATATATATATATATATATATATATATATATATATGTGTTAAAGGGAGATAACCAAGTTTATGCATAGTCACAGGGTTTGTCTACTTTTATAATTAGTAAAATTGGCTAAGATTATTATTGTTACTTTGTTTTCATTGGTTTACTGTACCTTAAGTTGAATAGATTTGCAGAGAAGTTAGATTGAGAACTCATTATATTAAAAAAAAACAATAGAACTATTTTGAACTATTTAAAAAGAAGCAGTAGTTAGCCAGAGTAAAGTCAACAGATTTAAACCAAGGCTGCCTTCAATGAGTTATTTGAGCATAGTCATACCATATATATTTGCGTTTTTAGTCAGGTTTAAATAAAAAAGAATATAGAACCTGATCTACAGTTGCTTAATGTGCCAGCAGATTGGGTGTGCATTTTACTGACTATACCTAACAAACTGCATAGACCCAGATCTGCCAGTGCATTATGCAGTGGTAGATTCTGCTCTGTGCAGTTCGCAGTTTTTTAAACATACAGCTTAATATAAATGGAAAATATTAAATTATATGCAAGGAATGAAATTTGTGGTTTGTAAACTGCATATCAAGGTCCTCAAAACTATTGTCAAATTATTATCTATGATAACAGTTCTTTGGTAAGTGACCATCATTTCATAACTTTGATGCGTTAACTGCCTTGACCATTAATTTTTGTTTTGGTCACTACAAATTAAGATCCAGTTTAGTAGAGCCAACTGCAGAGCATTACTAGTATCACAGCCTAATGCTTTTTTCTTATTGAAGGTGGCCAGGTTTGTCTCCATAAATCTTTACAGGCAGTGAAATTATTATTTTTTCAGAAATGTTAAACTTTCAACTAATTTTAAGCCAACATTTACATTTGATTACTCCAATGCAATTCTGCCATATTTCTAGCTTTTTCAGAGTTCTGCCATATTTCTATCTTTTTCAGAGTTGTAAATGAAGAACTTTGTCTTTTACTGCAAGTGCTAATACATGAAAAATTGTGTAACCTACCATAAATACTTGTTTATAGATCAAATCCAACTGCAAACTGCATAGACCCTGATCTGCCATTACATAATGCACTACCAGATCTGGGTCTGTCATTTGTTTGTTTTACTAATTGCTCCTTACAAACTGCATTGACTAAGATCTGTACAGGATACCAACTTACCAACAGTTAGTAGATCTTACCCACATTTAGTATATCTTATATTCTTATATTTGATTGTTTATAACTTCAGAATTCACAAAAGTAAAAACACAGATTCATCATTGCTGAAGCAAATTTTGTAAACCATTATATATTGATGGATTATTTGCCATAAGACCTGAGTGACAACTGTAGGTGCTCAGGTGAACAAAATATGTAAGCATTCCTATGATGAGCACGTGATTGTTACAGTCAGATGACAGTTTATTCCTTCAGCAAGGATAACTAGCTATCATAAAAATAATAGAACATAAAACATGAACTAAAGAAAACACATTTTAAAACAATTTTAATTCAAAAAATGCACATTCCAGAATTTTTAAATAAGGAACAAATTTTGTTTGTTTCTTCAAATTTAAGGATTCCTGATCTACATTCCAGAGATTGTTCCCTTGTTTAATCTCAAGCTTTAAAAATATTTGTCCAGCTTGTCAAATAGCATGCAATATTTAGGAAATTAATTATTGTTAGACTATTGTTTTAATAAAGAATATTAAAACAATGGAAAATGTTGAATTTTAGATCTTTTGAATTATTTTTTGTTGTTGTAGGGTTTAGTCTTATGCCAATTTAGACTCAAAGGTTTTAAATTTAGTTTCTGCTAATTTTATTTTATTATTTTTCTGTGGGGTGAAATTCATGTACAGTTAATTAACTGATCTCATATTTGTTTTAAACTTTAACCTGGAACCAAATTAAGTTGATGTGTTATAGAAAGAGAATCTTCATTTTAGAACTGTAAATTATATATTTTATGTAATGAATTGTTTAAGTTGAAAATAAATGGAATAATGTATCCAGGTTTTTTGTGTGTTGAAAATCATTTGCCAGACTGTCTGTTTTTGGACACAGTTACATGTAATATATATATAAATATATATATATATATATATATATATATATATATATATATATATATATATATATATATACTGCATAGAGGGGAAAAATAGTTTTAACTTTCTTAACCATTGGTGCTTTTCCAGAGAAATGTTCGTAACTGGACATGTTATTGTTGAACCCTCCTTGGCAGCAACTTAAGATAGCAATCACATTGGCTGTGTGCTTTTCTGTATCATATCTATACCCTAGCTTATGGTCACTCTGAATGTTTTTTCGACTAAGAGTTCTTTACTTTCAGGCTAAATACAAAACACATGCTCAACAAAATGTGAGCTTGTTAAAAATTCTTAAATTGTACAATTTATTTATGATGGAGAATAGAGGTTTTTTCTTTTTTGAGCCATGTACACTACAAATCAGACATTGAACAGCATATGCCCAGATCTTATGTTATTTAGTGTGCTTGTAGATCATGGTTTATTGTGTTCACTTGAAATCCAGGGTCAACCAGCAGCATATTTCCAGATCTGCTGGCACATCACCTGAAACCAGATCTTCTGGCACATCACATGACACCAGATCTTCTGGCACATCACATGACACTGGATATCGGTATATGCAGTTTATAGAATGTTGCATATTTTATATGTGCAAACATGGCAAATGAAATTCACCATATTTAAGTGTTTCCACAGGAATTCTTAAAAGATTTTAGCTTTAATACTTGTATTTTATTTTATGTGAGAGTCACCCCATTTATGTTTGTAGTTGTGCATTTCCATTGGAAACATTTTGGAATTTTACTGGTTTCATTGCAGTAATGTATTGATTATTTTAAGTTACTTTTACTTTTTTTTATTATGAAAGTTATTCATGCAGCTACTCGTTGTTTTGTTTAATGTTAATTATGCATTAATTGTCTGCAAGATATTACAATTCTGTCTTTGTTCTACAACAGAAGTGAATGCTTTTATGATTTGTATTCCCTTTCCAGCAAAGTGATTGCATCTAAATAAAAACTAATTCACGTGAGAACTAGGTTAGTGTGACTCAATTTGACTTTTATGATTTCCAGTGTCCATTTGTTACACCTTTGGTATACTTTGCTTGAATGACTTATATTTTAATCTATCAGTGTTATGGACCTTATTTCACCTATATTTATTTATGAAATTGGTATGTTGATGCATCTCAAGAGAATGATTCAGCTAAACCAAAACTAGGATAGTGTGACCCAATTTGACTTTTATTATTTCCAGTGTCCATTTGTTATAACTTTTGGTATACTTTATCTCACCTACACATGAAAACCATACCAAATCTAAATCAATATGATCTCATTTTCATGCTTGAATGACTTATGTTTTAATCTATTTGTTTATTACACTTTCAGTGTTATAGACCCTATTTCACCTATATTTATGAAAATTGGTATGTTGATGCATTTCAAGAAAATGATTCAGCTAAACCAAAACTAGGATAGTGTGACAGGATTTTCATGCTTCAATATTTTTTGTGTTGTTACCATTCTGTTTATTACACTGAAGATCATAGGCCTTATTTTATGAACACTGAGTCTCATGAAACTTGGCATTTCATTGCATTTCAAAGAAGATACTTCAATCATTCCAAAATCTAGGTCACTTTGACTTTGATTTTCATGCTTTAGTGACCTTTGTATTTGAAATTGATTGCATACCATTCAAGCAAAGGACATTGTTTCTAAAAAATACGACAAAAGTCTGGAAGTACTAGTGTACAATCCAGCACTTTCTTCAGAGATAAAGGCAGGTTACTTCCTGAAGATTTATAAATTAAGCAGCTATTTATTTTCTTAATATCAGTTGTTCAGAATTTGTCTAGATTACGACATCTTGTTTTTTGTTCTACTGGTCATAGAGCAGAAGGGCTTATGGGATGGTCATTTGTCTGATATCAGTCATCCATTAGCACACGTTTCTTATCACTACTCATCCTACACTGCTGGGAGGATTGCATTGAAACTTTATTCATCCCACGGTCCTTGTATCAACTTGGAGTTTTCACTAAAGACTTCTTATGATATCCATTTGGTTTTCAATGAACATGGTGTCGATCTGACATCCAACATTTCTCATACACAGTGGCCATCTTGAAAATCATGATATTGTTACCACAGAATGGATAGTCATTTCAACATACCGTTTTCACTAAAAGACTTATTATGAGGTCTACTTGGTCTGAAATGAAAATGGTGCTGATCTGACATCTAATATGGTCCACCACAACAGCCATCAAGAAAATTGTTTTTTATTGCCTTTTCTCCAGAACAGAAAGTCACATTGACATGGGGTTTCCACTGAGAGACTTCTTATGATGCCTACCTGGTCCTGAATGAAAATAATGCTGATCTGGAGTCTAAAATGGTTGCCACAGTGGCAGTCTGAAAATCTTGTTATCATTACTTCTCATCATGGAGTTTTCACTAAAAAGACTTATAAATTTTGTTGATCTTGAAATAAAATGGTGCTAATCTTATGCCCAATATATGCCCATCATACAAATCTTGTTTTGACTACTTTTAAAGGCAAAGGCAGTTCCACTAGTGGTTTCATCAGAAGAGTTCTTATAGTGTCTACTTGATCCTAAGTGAAAATAGCTGACCCTCAAAAGATGGCCACCATGGGGGCTGTGTTGAAAATACTGTTTGCTCCACTCGAAAATAGATGGCTATATCAACATGGGGTTTTTGCCAATAGACTTCTTATGTTATCTAGAGGGTCCAGAATGGTCATACCAGTTGTACATGATGGCCATGCAAATCTTAATGTCACTACTCTCTGGAATAGATGATCATAATAACAGGATTTTAACCGAAAGATTTCTATCGAAGATGGAAGAAATGGTTTTTTGCCCAGTAAAGCCTCAGTCCCCTCAAGGGGGTCTTGTTCTGTATCGTGGGAACTATTCATGAAGTTCATTTATCAAACAACTTTCCTTAAAGTGTTTCCCCTATTAAGAAAGTTGGGGTAAAAAAACAACATTGATCATCACGCTCAGTTAATGAATGTAACTTTCATCTTATAATTTTGAATGTGTTCGATGACAACTTTAGAAGTCTTCTTAGAAAATGCAATAGAAAAATATGAGTGCAGGGAAAATATTTTGTAATAAACTTGTAATTTTAGATTTCTAGTAAAACAAGACGGAACATTTGGCAGAAATGATTGTTTTCTAGCTACTGATATATATATATATATATAAACATCATTTACCCAGATCTTCTGTTACATTTTGTTGGTTAGCATTGGATTTTAATTTGATTTTCAGTACATTTTTTATTATGCTGGGGAAATTGGATCTACATGCCTTTTTCATAAAGATACACTGATCAAGCTGAAGCAGACTGGCCTGGGTGGGTTTTGGACCTGCTACCCTGTCGTTAGATGTATGTCTGCACTACCTGTATGAAAAGATAATTAGGGCAGACAGTAATGGTTCTGATATTGTTTTATCAGATTTATGTCCATACAGTGTGGTACAAATTTGTTGCCAGAAAATCTGGCCAGGATTTCACCAATGAGTTGGGACTTCAACTGAAATTGATTTTCCAGGAATCTGATTTCCTACATTTTAAGCCTGAACAGAAGTTAATAAATGAAGCTCAAAAGTTTTGACATAATCTTATTAGTCACATTATTGGACCTGGTTGGCAAATTTGAATTGCCTTTTGGGGAAATTGAAGACAGAAAAAAATGAGATATGATTACACGTATTTGAATTCAGAATGTTCAAATCTGAAGGCAGCATATTTTTGTAACATTGTTCACTTGCTCTTCCTTCAAATGTGTAATTATGTTAGCCACAATGCTTTACTATATGCAGCTATATAACATTTATATTTTGTACTGTGTTGATACAAAATGTATTCCATCCAGGTGTATTTTATCCATTAATATTGTATTGCACTATATCATAATGACTTGTTCACAGAATACAAACTCTTTTTGTTTTATTTTACAGAAACCTTGTGGCAAATCTGATTTTTCATTGAGACATATTCTGTGGATATCAGTTCCAGTAGGAGACTGAAGTACCATTTGTTCTCATGTATAATATAGAACCACCTGTGAACAACATAGACCCTGATTATCCATTACCTAATTAAACAGGACAATTTGTAATGTAGAATATGAACTCTAATATACTGGTATATTATGCTGAATCAATAGTTAGGAGTGCTTTATTCAGGGATATATGGTAAAATTACCGATCAATATTGAAGTGAAATAAAGATATCTGACTTAGACATCACTTTTATTTGGGAAAACTCTATCACCCGAAAGACAAACTTCAGCATTACCATGAGTTAACCCTCTCTAAATAAAAAAAAAACCAAGCATGCATTGTCATTCACAGTCTGGAGTTTTCACTTAAAGAAGAAGCTGACCTAGTAATTTTGGTTCAGACATTTTTTGAATTTTGGTTCAGACATTAGATAATTAAGGTTGCAAGATATTTCATTTCTGATTTAAAACATTTATAGCAATTTTGTTGTAGGAAACAAAGACAGTACTTGAGACTTCCAGCTCTCAGCATCATTTGAAATACACAACACAGTTACTGCTAACTCCTTGATTACATGACATTGTACTTATCAAAGAGGATCATGTTAACAGAGGATACCAGCTTGTTCTAGGTATAGGGTCTTATTGTATTATGAACTCTAGTTAAAGGATACACACCAGTTGAAGCAAGAAATAATCTGGGACACATTTTTATTTATCTTTCAACTATCAAATCATTCCTTCCAATCTCTACATTTCCATATTCTCTATTACATTATGTATACAGGTTGTGATTTTACTGATGTTTTTAAACAAAAGTATTGTTTATTATTATTACTTCATCTTAAATTATTAACCAGACTTGCATGTAAATCTTTTTCTTCCAGTTCATCTGTAAAAAAAGAAAAAAATTACAGATTTTGCAGCTAAAGTGCATTTTTAATAAAGTTATGTCATCTGTGAACTGAATTTGTCTTTGACTTGAAATGTAAGCCACTGATGTAGAGAGATGTAGTTACTGTTGAAGTAATTTCTAATTCCTTCACAAAGTCTGTTGAATACCAAGTTTTTTTTTACTTTTACATACATACGCACCTTATATTCTCACTTACTAGTTGAGTCCGACTGCAAACTGCACAGACGCAGACCTTCCGTCACATAACGCAGATCAAGGGCTATACAGGTTTGGTAGGACTAACTAGTAGAATAAACAACATAGACTCTGATCTGCAGGTGCATTATGCTTCTGCATATTTAGATCTTTGGTGGGTTTTTGTGTACTTTGACTCAACTTACAAGAGAGTACATTTGGTATACTTTGCAATTAATAGTCTGCAGTTTTCCATCAGATCAGGACTTTTAAATTTTGTCTCTTTGCTCCTAATAATTTAAATTTTGTCTCTTTGCTGCTAATAATTTAAATTTTGTCTCTTTGTTGCTAATAATTTAAATTTTGTCTCTTTGCTGCTAATAATTTAAATTTTGTCTCTGCTACAAATAATTTAAGTTTTGTCTCTTTGCTACCAATAATTAAATTTTGTCTCTTTGCTACTAATAATTTAAATTTGGTCTCTTTGCTTCTAATAATTAAAATTTTGGTTTCTTTGCCACAATAATTAAAATGTTGTCTTCTTACTACTAATAATTAAATTTTGTCTTTTTGCTGTTAATAATTTAAATTTTGTCTATGCTACAAATAAATTAAATTTTGTCTCTTTGCTACTAATAATTACATTTTGTCTCTTTGTTACTACTAATTTAAGTTTTGTCTCTTTGCTACTAATATTTAAATTTTTGTTTCTTTACTAGAATAATTAAAATTTTGTCTCTTTTTTACTAATAATTTAAATTTTGTATCTTTGCTACTAATAATTAAATTTTGTGTTTCTTTTAAGTTGTGGATAATTAATTAAGTAGGGGAGATCACCCTCAATCCATTAAAAGAATTAGTTTCAGAAGAAAGCTGGCTAACAGTAAATGAAACAAAACTAAAACTAAAAAATGTCTACTCTTTAAAAATCGAATTCATTTCATTTTGTATTAAATATTTGTGTATGTGAAGGGAGAATTTACATTTCATTTGTACGAGTATCTTCTGATTTAGCTTTCTGTAATGATTTAACTTTTAATCTGAACTGCTCCAGTGCCATAAGCGGTTGGAGCAGATGTGGGAGGTCATGTGTTTGAACCCTGCTGAGTTATACCAAAGATGTTCAAAACTTGTACTTGCAGCTGCCTCATTTTGCACTCAGTATTAAGAGGTTAGTGTTAGAAACGGTCGGCCTGTTAGGACTGGTCAGCCTGGTGTCAGGATAATGTGACTGGGTGGGACTTGATGCTGCATGTCTATGGCATGATGTCCCAGTGCTAAACATCACTATGAACTGCCACTCTGTAGACATCATAGCGATATGACTGAAAAATTGTTACAGCTATGTTAAAAATCCATATCACACCCATTTTTATTGTCTATTGATCTGTCACTAATAATCTGTCACTTTAAGTCTATTGATCTGTCACTAATAATCTGTCACTTTAAGTCTATTGATCTGTCACTGATAATCTGTCACTTTAAGTCTATTAATCTGTCACTTTAAGTCTATTGATCTGTCACTATTAATCTGTCACTTTAAGTCTATTGATCTGTCGCTAATAATCTGTCACTTTAAGTCTATTGATCTGTCACTTTACGTCTATTGATCTGTCACTATTAATCTGTCGCTTTAAGTCTATTGATCTGTCGCTAATCTGTCACTTTAAGTCTATTGATCTGTCACTAATAATCTGTCACTTTAAGTCTATTAATCTGTCACTTTAAGTCTATTAATCTTTCACTTTAATTCTATTGATCTGTCTGTCCATCTAAATTTAGAGATTCCTATATTTTCCTGTTTTCCATTTTATTATGTCCCAATATATACAATAAATAGGGTAAATTCTTATATTTCACAAAATGCATGGCGAAAAGCTGAAATTTTGGGGAAAAAAACGACATGTTAATGCCCTATGTTAAAAACAAACATGGCAACAAAGGAACTATTCCATTTAGAAAGATTCATCTAACTGTTCTGAGCTTTGCACAGCGCTAGCAAAATTACGTATTCACCCTGATTAAGAAGAGTTAAGTTATAGCTTCTCTTACAACATTTTAACTTGCACACTTGTGACTGAACCAACCAGTTAAAATTTTGATGCAAGAGGTAAAACTATAGCATGAGTAATTCTTTTATATTAACAGTCTTGACCCCAAGTCACTAGTCAGCAGGATAGAGTGTTGTTTGCCATGCTGGACAGTAAAGTATCTTGTGAGGGCCCCATTTGTTTGAGACTGGACATTTTATGGACTGGGTGCATTTAAAATATTTGCACTGCTTGTGAAAATAAGATAACTAAGAAGTTGATGTTCAAAATGCACATTTAGAATGTTACCATATGGTTTTAATATAATGAGTTTTAAGACATGTCAACCTCTAAAAGACAGGATGTTAAACTCCCACCCCACCATCATAATTTGTTGCACATGTAGTTGAAATTTCAGGAAAAACGTTAATTGTCAGCCAAAAGGTCTTTTTGTTATCCTAAAGGTATCTTTCTGAGCTGCTGGCATGGTGTCTACTCTTTACTAAGAATAGTTTATATTTCTAATACATATACATGTAGGGGTTCTGAGTGGTCTAAAACGCTTTCCATTACGGATCACTGCCATCTCACCTCTGCATGGGTTCGAGTCAATGATTCAGCCAATGTAGGTAGATGAGAAAGCTTGTCATTAGCTTCTCATGGGTCGGTGGTTCTACCTGAGGTTTAACAGGGTTCTTCTTCGATCATTAATACTGGCCGCCATGTATAGCCTATCATGAGCTGAAAAATGGCATTAAACCCTACTAGAACACGTACATGTATTTAGCTCCATTGGGCTTCATGCTTTGAACAATTAAGTTGTCTAAAGGGATAAAACTCAAATTTTCAACTGATACAGAGATTGTTGCACTAGAGTTACCTCTCTTGCCGTGTTTGACACCTTTCTGTGTACATGTACTTTCATCATTTCAATGGAAAGTGCTTATAGAAATTAACTGTTTTGATATTTTCTTAGAATATTTGATGAATTTTGCAGTTAATTCTATGTTGAGAGATAAATAAAAGAGACTTAAAACATTTATTTTTTATTACATGTTTTGCGAAAAATAATGGTAATTGTTTCTGATCATAAAAAGAAACCCAAGTATTAGCCTTGAAATACATGTTTATCCCATGAAGCCTGTTCAAGGCTCCTGGTACTGAAAATATGGAACAAAAGAAAACCAGTCAAGCAATGGATGAGCATAGAGTATATATGTATTTAGCTAGCCAGGATTGGTTGATAATGACTAAGAATTCAGTAAAAAGAATCTTTTGAGAGTTTATCATGGTCATGAATGACAAAAAAGGGAGACAATTTCATTAGCCTAGTCTATCATCCATATTTCATTCACCTAGTCCATCATCCATATTTTATTAGCCTAGTCCATCATCCATATTTTATTAGCCTTTTCCATCATTCATATTCTATTAGACTCGTCCATCATCCATATTTTATTAGCCTAGTCCATCATCCATATTTTATTAGCCTAGTCCATCATCCATATTTTATTAGCCTAGTCCATCATCCATATTTCATTCACCTAGTCTATTATTCATATTCATTACCCTAGTCCATCATCCATATTTTATTAGCCTAGTCCATCATCCATATTTCATTCACCTAGTCTATTATTCATATTTCATTAGCCTAGTCCATCATCCATATTTCATTAGCCTAGTCCATCATCCATATTTTATTAGCCTAGTCCATCATCCATATTTCATTAGCCTAGTCTATCATTCATATTCTATTAGACTCATCCATCATCCATATGTTATTAGCCTCATCCATCATCCATATTTCATTAGCCTAGTCCATCATCCATATTTTATTAGCCTAATCCATCATCCATATTTCATTAGCCTAGTCCATCATCCATATTTCATTAGCCTAGTCTATCATCTATATTTCATTAGCCTAGTCCATCATCTATATTTCATATGCCTAGTTTATCATCTATATTTCATTAGCCTAGTCCATCATCAATATTTCATTAGCCTAGTCCATCATCAATATTTCATTGGCATGGTCCATCATCCATATTTCATTAGCCTAGTCCATCTATATTTCATTAGCCTAGTCCATCATCCATATTTTATTAGCCTAGTCCATCATCCATATTTTATTAGCCTTTTCCATCATCCATATTTCATTAGCCTAGTCTATCATTCATATTCTATTAGACTCATCCATCATCCATATGTTATTAGCCTCATCCATCATCCATATTTCATTAGCCTAGTCCATCATCCATATTTTATTAGCCTAATCCACCATCCATATTTCATTAGCCTAGTCCACCATCCATATTTCATTAGCCTAGTCTATCATCTATATTTCATTAGCCTAGTCCATCATCTATATTTCATTAGCCTAGTCTATCATCTATATTTCATTAGCCTAGTCCATCATCAATATTTCATTAGCCTAGTCCATCATCAATATTTCATTGGCATGGTCCATCATCCATATTTCATTAGCCTAGTCCATCTATATTTCATTAGCCTAGTCCATCATCCATATTTTATTAGCCTAGTCCATCATCCTTATTTTATTAGCCTTTTCCATCATCCATATTTCATTAGTCTAGTCTATCATTCATATTCTATTAGATTCATCCATCATCCATATATTATTAGCCTCATCCATCATCCATATTTCAGTGGTGTGGTCCATCATCCATATTTCATTAGCCTAGTCTATCATTGATATTTGTCCATCATCCATATTTCATATGCCATTTCCTTCATCCATATTTCATTTTCCTAGTCAACTGCTCGGATGGCCTAGTGGTTAGAGCATCTGCCTCAGATGCAGGAGGTCATGGGTTCAATCCCCAGTTGAGTCATACCAAAGAATTATAAAAATGGTAATAACAGCTGCCTCGCTTGGCATTCAGCATTAAGAGGATAGTGTTAGAACTGGTCGGCCTGGTGTCAGGATAATAAGACTGGGTGGGACATCATGCTACCTGTGTGCAGTATGATACCCCAGTGACATACTATAAACTGCTACATTGCAGACATTGTAGTAATATGACTGAAAAATTTTAAAAGCTACGTTAAAATTCCAAATCACACACACTCATAATCCTAGTCTATCATCCATATTTCATAAGCCAACTTCAACATTCATTTTACATAAGCCTGGTCCGTCATTGAAATTTCATTATCCATATCTAAAATCCATATTTCATTATCTATAATCATATTTCATTATCTATAATCCATATTTCATTATCTATAATCCATATTTCATTATCTATAATCATATTTCATTATCTATAATCCATATTTCATTAGCCTAGTTCATCTTCCATATTCCATTATCATTATCTATAATCCATATTTCATTATCTATAATCCATATTTCATTATCTATAATCCATATTTCATTATCTATAATCCATATTTCATTAGCCTAGTTCATCTTCCATATTTCATTATCATTATCTATAATCCATATTTCATTAGCCTAGTCCATCTTCCATATTCCATTATCATTATCTATAATCCATATTTCATTAACCTAGTCCATCTTCCATATTCCATTATCATTATCTATAATCCATATTTCATTAGCCTAGTTCATGTTCCATATTCCATTATCATTATCTATAATCCATATTTCATTATCCTAGTCCATCTTCCATATTCCATTATCATTATCTATAATCCATATTTCATTAGCCTAGTCCATCTTCCATATTTCATTATTATTATCTATAATCCATATTTCACTAGCCTAGTCCATCTTCCATATTCCATTATCATTATCTATAATCCATATTTCATTATCTACAATCCATATTTCATTAGCCTAGTTCATCTTCCATATTTCATTATCATTATCTATAATCCATATTTCATTAGCCTAGTCCATCTTCCATATTCCATTATCATTATCTATAATCCATATTTCATTAGCCTAGTCCATCTTCCATATTCCATTATCATTATCTATAATCCATATTTCATTAGCCTAGTCCATCTTCCATATTCCATTATCATTATCTATAATCCATATTTCATTAACCTAGTCCATCTTCCATATTCCGTTATCATTATCTATAATTCATATTTCATTAGCCTAGTTCATGTTCCATATTCCATTATCATTATCTATAATCCATATTTCATTAGCGTAGTCCATCTTCCATATTTCATTATCATTATCTATAATCCATATTTCATTATCTTAGTCCATCTTCCATATTTCATTATCAATAATCCATATTTCATTAGCCTAGTCCATCTTCCATATTCCATTATCATTATCTATAATCCATATTTCATTAGCCTAGTCCATCTTCCATATTTCATTATCATTATATATAATCCATATTTCATTATCTTAGTCCATCTTCCATATTTCATTATCTATAATCCATATTTCATTAACCTAGTCCATCTTCCATATTTCATTATCATTATCTATAATCCATATTTCATTAACCTAGTCCATCTTCCATATTTCATTATCATTATCTATAATCAATATTTCATTATCTTAGTCCATCTTCCATATTTCATTATCTATAATCCATATTTCATTAGCTTAGTCCATCTTCCATATTTCATGATTCTGGTCCATCATCTACATTTCACTAGCCTGTTGCATCATCTATATTTCACTAGCCTGGTCCATCATCCACATTTCACTAGCCTGTTGCATCATCTACATTTCACTAACCTGGTCCATCATCTACATTTCACTAGCCTGTTCCATCATGTACATTTCACTAACCTGGTCCATCATCTACATTTCACTAGCCTGTTCCATCATCTACATTTCACTAGCCTGTCCCATCATCCACATTTCACTAGCCTGTTCCATCATCTACATTTCACTAGCCTGTTCCATCATCTACATTTCACTAGCCTGTCCCATCATCCACATTTCACTAGCCTGTCCCATCATCCACTTTTGAAACAAAAGTGTGAAATATATGTTCAAAAATAAATCATTAGTAAATTCTTTGATCTTTAAATTGAACAGCATCAATTCTGTTAATTCTTGAATTTGTAAAAATTTGTATAAAAATGTATGATTTTTTTTACTCTTTTCTATATTATCAACCTACATCATTGAACTTAAAGCTACTGCGTGACACCAGCTCTGATTTTTTGTCCAATATCACTTCCAAACACTTGTCAACAAAGAAGATTTTAAATAATGAAATGAGGTTTGCTTCTCAGTATATTAAAAACGTTCAAAATCTCTTACATAATTGATTCAACTAAAACCAATGGAAATTTCCCAAAAATTTAAAAATTATTGCATTTGGAAAATTTGAAGTTTTATTCTCAGCTATTAAAAACATGATGATGTCATTGCTGAATGTAATGTTTCATTTGTAAGTTTTCAAAATCTTTAATATGTAAGAAATATATGAGGAAAAACAAGCAATGAATAAAATGTTTTAGTAATAACAATAATAATAATAACAATAATAATAATAACAACAACAACAATAATAATAATAATGATAACAATAATAATGATAATAATAATAATAATAATAATAATAATAACCTGGACTTAATACAGTGCCTAATATTTAGAAGCTCTAAGTGCTTTACATCATTAGACAACACTTAAAAAAATATACAACAAGATTACAAAAACACCATTAAATTACTAACCAAAAACATACTGAGAACATTTAAGGAGGTAGACATTTTTAAGTCTTTGAGTCTGCAAGTTTTGAAAGCACTTTTGTATGAGATCAAAGTGTCTTTGTGTCTAAGATTTATTTGCAATTTGTTCCACATCCTGGTAAGAAAAAGAACACTGTCCATATGACTTCATTTTAACAGTGGAAACATGAGTGTTGAAAGAGGTGTGTAAGTTTCTAGATGGGATATGCACATGGGTGAGGTCAGATAGGAATATTGAACTGGAGCCAGTCAACAAAATGTAGAATAGTGAACAGATTTTGTGTTTGCTTCTGGATCAAATTTGTGGCCAGTGAAGGTTACAGAGCAGGTGGGAGGTGTGCTCAGTTCATTATACTGAAAGGATGATCTGAGCAGCTGTATTTTGATTTTTTTGAAGTTCCTCTATTAGATACTGAAACAAACTTGCAATAAGTGAATTACAATAGTCAAGTCTTGAAAGTACAAATGAACACACACGTCTAATTGGCATCAACTGAAATAAAATTGTGAATGGAACTGATGCATTGTGGCTAACAATATTCTGTCTTACTTTCATGTTGCTGTAATGCGAGAGTACTGTCATATTGGCTGTGTAAATGTAATGTTGGCATTGCTGATACTTATTGTTTGAGGTAGAGGATATGTCACTGCATGGTGATCAGAATGTCTTTAGTTTTATCATCATTCATCTGTAGCTTATTACATGTCATCCATGACTTCACATTGGAAATGCACCTCTCTATTCCTTGAATGGTAGCCTCAACTTCAGCTGGGTAACTAGATTTGTATATTTGAGTGTCATAAGCATACAATTGCTGAGACACTGGATGTCAAGCTTTGACACTTGAGAGCGGCTGAGTGTACATAATGAAGAGAACAGTTTTTTGGAACACCAAAACATACATCAACTGGATGGGAATGTTTTCCATTCACAGACACAATTTATTTCTTCTTGACTAAGGAGGACTTGAAACATAGTAAGGCTGTTTCATGAATATAAAATAGATGTTGGAGATCATATCATGATCTGTAGTGTCAAATGCCATAGTCAAGGAGGGCGATGATTAGAATCTTCTAAGATGTTTTTACTTAAAGTGAACATGAGGTTAGAAAAGGTTCGGTACTTGTTTAATACGTGCTGGTCAAATCTCAGTTTTGTCAAATGGGCTAAACAAAGGCAGTCTCCCTTGATGAGGAAGAAATAATGATATCATCAGGTGCTGCGTGAGAAGCTAAGCTATATCACCTAATGGACCGCTTTGCTAAAGCATGCGATGAGTTTGGGTTGACTATCAGCCAAAAGTAAACTAACGTGATGGCTCAGGACGCGGACCTCTCAAGCATCGTCATGAACAAGTAAGTTCACGAACTTCGGCTCTATCATCACCAAGAACCTGTCGCTCGATGCTGAGCTCAACAAGCGGATTGGAAAGGCATCAACAACTTGATCCAGGCTGTCGCAGAGAGTGTGGAACGACATCATGCTGACCCTGAACGCTGAGATCTCCGAGTATCGTGCCTGCGTGCTAAGCACTCTCCTGTTAGCCAGTGAAACCTGGACTCTACGCATCACAAGAGAAAAGACCGAGAGCCTTTCACATGTGATGTCTCCGAAGCATACTCGGGATCACCTGGAACGATATAGTAACAAACAACGAGGAGCTTGAGCGTGCCAAGATTCCCAGCATGGTCACATTCCTCCGCCAACGTCGCATCAGATGACTGGGCGCTTCATATTATAAAGACATGCAAAGACAACACATCGACATTTCAAAATGACAAGAGTAGAAATAATGAATGTTGACTTCAGTATTATTCAAAATTTAAATGCTTTTATTGTACACTTTATTTTAAATTTCTATTTGCACTCATAGTTGTCATGATTATATTTTTTTTACATGTTCACAAATGACTTCTATCAAAAGATGGAATCTTCTTATCATTATTTGTAACATATGTTTTATCTCATTTAATAACGAGACATTAAATTCCGTGTGGATGCATATTTTTAACATACACATGGCAAGTATTGGAACAAAGAGAAACGCGCAAGGAAGTTTCAAAACTTTATTGGAATTTGTTTCATCTAAAGGAAAAAATGAAATAGGTATAAAGGTGTTCATAGTTTTAGAGTTCATACCAAAGGCAAACAAAGATACGCAATGACTTTACGCAAGATGACACATAGACGTTGTAGACTGACAATACTGGTAAATACTAAACGTTGATTCTAAAATTATAAAAATAGATGCTTATCTTATTGCAATAAATATAAACACCAGTCTTGTCTTAGATTTTCCTATTCTCATCTGAAATTCAAAATTAGAAATGGCCCAAATTGTTAGAACGTCCGCCTCGCATGCGGGAAGTCGCGGGTTCAAACCCCGGCTGAGTCATACCAAAGCCTTATAAACATGGTACATACAGATGCCTCGCTTGGCGTTTTTGCATTTTGCATTAAGAGGTTAGTGTTAGGACCAATTGGCCGGGTGTCAGAATAATGTGACAAGGTGGAACATCATGCTACATGTTGCGGCATGGTGCCTCAGTGCTATACATCACCACAAAATGATACCCTGCAGATATTGTAGAGATATTAATGGAAAACGGTTAAAGATACGTTTAAAAATCCACACGCACACACACACACACACACACACACACACACACACTTTTCACTTTTTTATTCTCTTCCAAATCATTTTTCAGGGTTAAATTTGCGTGTGCATTATGCATCCTTTTCTGAGCCAGATTGCGTGGCTGATGGTTGTTGCAAAACCATCAAATAAATTAACACCTTTATTTAGATTTTTTTGAATGGGCGAAACTTTGCATTAATTAGGTATTTTATTTTCATTTAAAAATGTACATTCGGTGCGAGAATGCGGACACATTTTGATACATTTACTTTACACTCATATAAATAAAACAAGGCAGGAATCCCCGCTGGGTTTACGTCGCAATTTATACCGAAACACGAAAGACACATTTACTTAAAGCATGACAGAGAAGATAATTTAGTCCGCAAAGTTTGCCGCAAGCACTCTTTTGTGGGTTAGAGCCATATCGCCTACAGCTTTTATACAAGCCTGCCACTCATCATTGTTTGAAATTTAAATTTGGGTTAGACCATGGTCGTATATGTATTGAGCTCTGTCTTTTCACTTTAAATGAAGGGATTTTAACTTGGAATAGTCTTCGGACCAGAAAACAAAAGTTATACTAGTACTTAAAATCTATTTATTTAAAATCTGTATTTAAAATATTTTCTTAAAGTCGTTTAATATCATTTAAATGTATCATGTATGTAAAGACACAACCCCTTGGATAATCCAGGAGCTTTTATGGCGCTAGGTTTTACTGCAAACTAAGCAAAAGAATTATATTATTTTGAAGGTGGTTTTTGTTGTTGCATACTTCAATGCGTGAGCTCGTGACTAAGTATATGGTTATAACTAACCCCTACAAAACGAGCCTCACACACCGGAACCAGTCTAAAGTTTTAACTTTATGTATTCCATGTCGTATTTACTGGAACCAGTCTAAGGTTTAAACTTTATGTATTCCATGTCGTATTTACGATTGATTTTACTACTTATTTTATCGTACTCCGATATTCATTTGAAGTTGTGTCTAAAGTGAAGAAAACATGTTCTTCAGATGTTTCGAACACGCCTTTTTATATTAACTGAAAACTCTTCTTTATGGTGATAGATTGTTCTCTTATGAAGGAATACGTCATACATAAAGCTAGTTTTTTTATATTTACATTAAAAAATATATATTAATGATTCTCTGGCAACACATTTACATCCACGCCTTTAACAATTTAGTAAACATCGCTACCACTCTTGAGTCATTCCACTTACACATGTATTTTTACATCCAAAGAACTTTCCCTATCCATTGCCTTCAATCCGTTTCTTCCTGTCATTCTTGCCTCATTTATGTTATCACGGCTTTTTGTATTTTTCTTGTTATAGTACAAATGTATGGTTTAATCAAGTGATTATAAATTTTCATTACTGTAAAACTGACCGTTCAACCATTGTACTATGCTATATCCGAAACAGTTTACTATGGTTTATATCTTACAGAATTGAAGCCAAAGACGTTCGTTCTGATCTGTAATTTCTTGTTTTGTACTTGTTGCAAATACAATTTATGAAAATTAGGATACAAATAACTGAAGACAACTAGAAAGAAACACCGAAGAAAATCACCGAATTGGGCTGAATGAATACTAATCGACATGTTTGTGTTGGAGTCTAGCAGATACTCGTGACATTATAAATCTTGGAACCTAGTTAGTACCCAAGACTGTAATAATACTGGAGTATTGTTGCTATCCATAACTGTATAATATTGTAGTCTATTATGCAATACTTGAGTCTAGTTGTTAGCCAGAACTGAAGTAATACTAAAGCCTAGTTGGTATCAACGACTGCAGTAATACTAGAGCCTAGTTGGTACCCAGGACTGAAGTAAAACTAAAGCCTAGTTGGTACCAAGGACTGCAATAATACTAGAGCCTAACTGGTACCCAAGAATCTAGTAATACAGAACAACTGAGTCTCCGTTGATATATCAAGGAGCAGTGATATTCAGAAAGGTTATTTTCGCCATTTAAAAATAGTTTCACGCAATCTATATGTCTGATCATGGAAGAAGAAAAAACAGCAATAAAACAAAGTGGCATATGAAACAATCAATTCATCATGAAAATGTAAAGTTACAAAACTTTCATATAAACTTTTAGTCATTTGCTGATATTGAAATATTAAAATTAAGATTACAAGTAACAGTTTACGTTGATGTATAACTCAATGTTACCATTTTTGTTTTGAATGCCTCTTATCTTTCAATTTTGATTGCCTGCATGGTAGTGACGAGATTAATTTGGTTTGACGTTTAACAGCACGGCAACACAATTGTCAGGATTAAAACAACATATGAATTAATAATTTTAAATTCACTTTAATCTTAGCTGATTTGATCAACTGTATACAAGATGAAAGCAACATTATATTTGACAAAACAATATAAAACCTTCCTACCGTATCTCTTTAAGAGACCTTTAAAATGTTTGTCATGCATTATGTTATTGCACATACGAGTAAGAAACACAACGGTGGAAATTAAACATTTTAATGACTTTTTCACGAACTATATACGGTATTTCAGGGTCAGCAGCTCTGCCATTTAAGAAGTTGGGAGAAAACATGCATCATACATCAAAATACAGACAGATATATATGTCTGCATGTTACATTCACATGAAACAAGTGATTCCTTTCACCATCTATTTCACTAAAAACTATTATGAAGGTACAGGTCACTCCTATTATATAATGCTCGTCTTGATTTATACATATACGGAAACGTCGATTAGTCCAGCAACACTCGTTTCTTTGCTTGAGATAGTACACTGGTTAAAGCATCTGGAAGAATGTAATGACCTGTTGCAATAATACCCTTGCTTAGAAACAGACAAAGGATTCTTACCCAACTGGTGAATGGTACAGACTACCTTCAGAGAAGCGTGATATTTGAATGAAAAGTAAGCTCCACTTATTTATCATGTAATCTTTTTTTGATATTCAATATACTAAGATGGACGTTATCTTTTGAGGGGGAAAAAACAACTTTCTGATCAGTTGTTTGATTTTCTTAGTGCCTTTACCAACAGAAATATTAGAAAGTTTTGTTATTTCTTTTTAAAATTTAATTCAGTTAGTATGCTTTTTTTCCTTAATAGATGTGCAGCGTGTGTTTGTTTTGAAACTGGGGGTGTGCACTTTACGTTCTTCAAATATCATCAAACATTATTTTTTTAAGTTCAAGATATTCAAAAGGAACAGTCATTTGAATGACTCATTGCCTTGTTAATTTTCTTAAGTGACAGAAACTGAATTTATGTCGGCATCATATTAATTGCAACTACTTGATATAAAATAGACTCTCGCCATTACAATTTACCATTAACTCTGCGTTTTGTTTTGTATTATTTATCCGTTTTAGCTTGTGCTGGGACAAGAAGAGGATGAGGGAAGTGAAGTCTATTTTTCATTGTTTGATTTGTTTAGTAGTCATGGGAACACGTTTCACTGTAGCCGAACTAATATACCTAGATCCAGTTAGAGTTACAGATCTTCACAACGACTACCGAAGGAAAGAACCAGCGGCCAACATGAAACAACTGGTAACACGCACGCACATACATGCACACACACAAACACACGCAGAAAAAGGGACTGAAAATACATACAGCCGCACAAAACGTTTTGGGGGTGCAAGGTGGGAAACCTTTCTTGAAATTAGGATCATTGTGACACAGAAACATTTGGCAGCATGCATATTTTGATCGAAAATCGCCGGCATAGTTTTTCAATCGTGAGATAATGAAATCCAGTATATTGATGAAAATTTTAAAATAATTAGGGTGGACACTTTATCGAAATCCGACATGTTTTATTTATATACATGTTTTATTTATTTATATATTTTCGGATATCTTTAAAATTTAATGTACAATCAAAACGTACAATGGTACGTACTGAATTAGCATGGTATATATCCAGTGTTTCTTTGTTTCTGTTCCTAAATATTCATTTTCAACTAAGATACATGACGTTTCTGATGGAAAAAGAACTCTTTATTGCTTTGTTTGCTTACTTTGTTATCTCCCTTTTCGAATGTTACGTAATGCTGATACTTCTTGCAGTGCATATTGTTTTCATACTTAGACTGACACGTGTATTTCTGTAAAATGTATCTTAGGAATGGAACGGTTACCTACAGGGGCGTGCGGCGGAGTGGTCAGAGAACTGTTTCTGGGATCACCAGAACAAGGGGTTAGGGGAGAATCTGGCCTACCGCTGGACCTCGGGTCAACAGACGCCTGTAGAAGAGGTTGTCAGAGATTCCCTCAAGTCCTGGTATGACGAGAAGTATCAATGGCAATGGTCAAAACACTGTGGATCTGCCTGTCATTATACTGCGGTACATACATACATACATACATACATACATACATACATACATACATACATACATACATACATACATACATACATACATATAGGGGCCTCGAGTGGCCGAGTGGTCTAAAGCAGCAGCAAAGAGGGTGGAGAGACCGAAACTATTTCAAGCAAACTGAAACTATTTCAAACAAAATTCAACCGACATTGTTTCAAACCGAAATCATTTCAAGCAGACAAAAAAAAAAAGAGAAATCTTTTAGGATTTTAAGCTACAGACCCGGCACTGATTGTGTTTTGGAGATGAATTGTTTTAACCGAATATTTGATCAATTCCGATACGATGTCTTGATCTCGGGTCGTGCAAATTTATCATTACAAATCCATGTGGGATTGACTGAGCGTGACTAAAGAAATTTCTAAAGAGATTATAATCCATATCTCCACTGCACCAAGTCTGGTGAATATTTCGTAGCGTATGTGTGTCAACTCCATTAAATACAGCAAGAATATTGCAGTTATCTCTGATCACTCTTGGTATTTGTGTGTATTGTTGAGTGACATATATCACATCGGTATTTTATGCCTACCTCTGGAAAATATTCTAGCGGTATTCTTTTGATTGTCTAGCGTGACATCATCATATACAACTAAATTGCTAATACTTCTATCAATATCATCAATACTCGGCGCTTCCTCGATATCGGTTATAAATTCAATAATATCCTCATCAATTTCCGATTTTGCTTTCTCGTTAAAATCGTTTAACACCTCGTAACTGATCGTCTTCACTCGGGGCTACTAAATACAACTTGTCCCATTTCATCCATCTCGTTATCAAATTAAGTAGCAGTTGTGTCTTGCCAGTTCCAGATGGTCCGATTATAATCATGCGAATAGAATTTGGTAGCGCTGCATGATGTTTAACAAGCTCTCGTGTTTTTGTCGCCGAATCAATTACATTCATGTTATTATGAATAAATTATGGATCTATATTGTGTTAAACGTAAGAAGCGTACTAGCACAAATGACTTGACGACGATTACAAGTAAAAATAACAGATCAGCACTTGCTGGTAAGTGTGTACAATGTGGTACCAAAAAATTTCGATTTGTTTCCCTTGATAAAATCAAGGATTTAAAAAACGAGGAGGTGATATTGCAGCTAAGATAGTAAAATTACTAGGAACACCATGGGCAAAATATCCGGGAGAAAAACACCTTCCAGGGTATAGTTATTGTGGACCCGGGACCAGACTCGATATCCGACTCGATGATCATAACCAACCCAAACCCGGTGAATATCCAATAAACGCTATTGATAAGGCATGTCATACTCATGATTTTGCTTATGAAAGCAGCAATCTGCAACACAAACATATCACAGATGTGAAATTGATTCATGCGTTGAATTCTATCACTGAAAAATCCTTCAAAGAAAAGTTGGCTTCATGGTTGATAAAATCGGCGATGAAAAGTAAATTGATGTTGGGTGCTGGTAATTAATAACAACATGGAATCTATTTATTATTCCCCAAGAGGATATTACTCGAACAATCAACATGAAACCTAACAACGCGATTTAAAAAAAGCATATACCCATAAAACCGCAAAATGATTTTTCAAAACAACCAATACTCGGCAATGTCACTGTTAGGTATTTATATGAACCAGGAGAGCTTGAAGGTGGTAAAAAAGAGCTACTGATCCTATTTGGAGTGTCACCGCAAATAAAATATCTAGCATAACACGATCCACGGGTAGACCTCCACTCTATAGATTGGATTCAACTGCTCCTCAGCGAGGATTTACTCGTGAACGATTACAAGTGATACCTGAGGATACTCAATTACCGCCACATGGTCTTAACTAGCATCTCTTCGTCTGTTGCACTCAAGACAAGGCATCATCAGATTATTATCTCTGCTATGACCAACACTGCTATTTTTTCTCTCTACAGTAAATTGTCTGGCTCTTTATCCGACCAACACCAACGCATTATACGATTACAACTCGCGCAGTGATTATTCTGTTGTTGTTTTAGTGTAATTGTAAATTCGGAATCAATATCAAATTTTCTATTAATTTTTGTATCCTGCTGTTTATAACCAGTGATTTTTTTCTGATTATGTCACCGCTGACAATATCATTGTTGCTGGTGTCATTATCATCTAAAACAACTCTTCGAAGTTGATTTATTCTTCGTACTCTGGACACTGCGAGATAAGCTAAATTCGACCACTCGATGTGATTATCTACGATCCAAACAATTGTATCGGATATAGTCAACCCCTGCAAAGAACGTATCGTCGCTGCGTATCCTAGCTTCCATGGGGATTTCTCAGCACGCAATGCATCTTCGACAACACTGATATCAACCAACACAATATCATTTAACACTAGAATCTGCTTTTCACTTTGTCCTGGAAAATCAACTTCGATATTTTGTCTTCGTGTATCCTTGGGTCTATAACACAACGGCACTGGAAGTGTTGAAAATTTTTCTTCATGCGCGCTAAATAACTTCATCTGAAGTATGTCTCTGACTATCTTTCTACATGCCACTATCAAATCGTTTGGTCTCCACGATTCCAAAAAGTCATTTAATGGGGTTTCTGAAATTATTTCACGCGCTATTTCACACTGGATTCTATCCGGTTGTAATTTAATTAGTATCTTGAACTCGCGTAATTCATTATCAAGTGATCTATGATCAGTACTAATTTCTTCATAATAATCTACAAAATTCTTAAGCCAATTATGTGGAGACAAACCGACAAATGGTGATGGTTGACCATGATAGCCACACATTATTACTTTTGTATTCGCTAGCAATAACCAGTCGAGACACTTTTGTAATACATCTAACGACACCGTGCATTTCTTATCCCAAATAATTATTTTTTCAGGAATATATTTCTCTCCCATTCGATGAGGAGTCCATTCGTCACCTTTCCATCGAAAAAAAAACTGTGATAAGTGCAAGCATTAATTTCTCGCTGTTTCATCTCTCTTGCAAGTCTTTGTGTTGGTATTAGCACAATCATGTTTGATTTCCCTCGAAAAAATTCGATTGCACGAGTCGTCTTTCCTGACCCACCACAGCCGTTTAAGTAACTGGTTTTATAATATCTACATATTGGATCGGAACACGACGGTGTATTAGATAGTTCTGATATCTGATTATTTTTCAAGTAATTGTTTTCAATTGTAACATCTGCTGATTTGGAGTAGTCATGTAGTATTTCCTTTCTAATTCTCCATGATCCCCAACTCTCGTCTGAGTTAGTGAATTCAGCTACTGCTTCGCTATGTTTTACGTCAATATAAAAGGAATCAGTGGCGACTCTAACTGCGGTGTCAGGAAATCTATTTATCATCGAAAGTAAATTAAATAGAAGCATAAGCCAGCATAGACGACATTAAGTACGTATATTGAGGATTTTCTCCGTCGTTATAAGTAACAATTGTACCGAATTTGGTTACATCTGACTAGAAAGCGTCTTTACTATTGACATATATAACCCTAGATGTTACATCTGCGATTATAAAATCGTATTCAGCATCATCTATAATCAACCGCGAAGAATGTCGTTTATGGTCGTATTTTCCACCCTGTGTGAATTTATCAATTATTCTTCTACCGAGATCTTTTGCGTGTTTATTTCTAACTTCAAAGATTTCTTTGGACCACCTTACGATATATTCTTCGTCTAAATTAGGAAATTGTTTTTTTTCTCTGATTATACTATTAAGATTATTGGGTTGTTGTAACCAGACAGTTTGTTTTCGATATGTTATAATTGCTTCACTGACAATCAGCGATATCAGCAATTTAGAATCAATCATATTCCGTAATAATACTATTGGCATCCGGTGTTTTTTTCAGAGATGTGTCTACCAAACCAAACATAACAGCACGGATAAAGTCCTTTAGCCAATTCAAATGATATCACACGAGTGAATCCGGTTAAATCAAAATCTGGCAGTGGTCCATTAATCGCAACACGGGTCATCTCATGTGTGGGATGCCCAAATCCTTTAAAGTACTCAGAGCATTCTCCGTACCCGAGACAACTCCCTGGATAACACGCAATCATATCAACCGAAATAATACTTTTTGGGTCATATTTTGTATTCCATAATTCACCATGGCCATAATCAACACAACTATCTTGGATATCCGAGAGAAATTCTGCGCGTGTTGGTTTCCATAGATTTCTCTTTCTCGTGAAATGAGCTGCAACCGACGGTATTGTAAAACAGTTTGTCAATAATTGTTCGTTATGTTCCGTTGAAAAACCACTAGCTAGTTTTTTCATCTCGTCATGGACGGCTTCAGTACGATATAATTCGCCATTGGGTTTTACAAATTGATCGAATTTACCCTCTTCGTTTTCAAAACTCTGAAATAGCCACACTGGCACATGATCGTTTTTACTTGACTGAGAAATAAAATCAAATAAATTTCCCGTTTAATATTTTATTGTTCTATCCCGCGGAAATATTGTTACTGCGGAGGTCCAAGCGTGTGCATCATGGTCAATAATTTTGATTGGAGATCCTCTCGATTTATATTTTGGTTCATATAATATCTCGCCCGTTACTGTCTCAACGTATATTGGGAAGTTTAGTATCCGCTCTAACGAGGACACATTTTGAATTGTTCCTCCGCTCTCCTTCACTGTTAATCCCCATTCATTTATTTTTTTGCGTCTTATCTGTCAATTTTTTACCACGCAACACATTTGTATAATTATTCATTCTGCTACACAAAAAATCCCATTGAGATACGTGACTGCAACAAAAGGGTTATCGTTGTTTCATAACCGTATACACAAGCCCACACGAGTTATTTCCCTTGGTTTTACACACACACACACACACACACACAGAGATATATATATATATATATATATATATATATATATATATATATATATATATATATATATATATATATATATATATATATATATATATATATATAGATAGATAGATAGATAGATAGATAGATAGATAGATAGATAGATAGATAGATATATGTAAATGTGACGTCCATTCACCAAGCATACCTTCTTGGAGTTCTAACCCGTTATTTGACGAGTTAGATCCCCTCTCGGAGACTGTGCTTCGTATTACCTCTGGGCCTCTCAGATGTGAATAACACCTGAGGGGTTCCAAATGGAGTTTTTCATATCTCTAGTCGCAATATGATGTGAATAACACCTTAGAGCGAATGGATTTCATCATATCATATCATAACTTGCATAATATATCTGGGCGCAATAAGATGTGAATAACACCTTAGAGCGAATGGAGCTCATCATATCATATCATATCATATCATATCATATCATATCATATCATATCATATCATATCATATCATATCATATCATATCATTTCATATCATATCATATCATATCATATCATATCATATCATATCATATCATATCATATCATATCATATCATATCATATCATATCATATCATATCATATATAATCATATGATAACTTGCATAATATCTCTAGGCGCAATAAGATGTAAATAACACCTTAGAGCGAATGGAGTTCATCATATCATACGAAAACGGGTCAAATATTACCCCTAATTTTTTATCAGATATATAAAATATATTAGATATATAATATTTCATATAATGAATTTCGAAAATATGAATGTCATCATAATTGAGATTTCAAATTTGAAAAATTAAGGAATACAATTATGAGATAAATTAGATTGTAATCAAATTCTCTCTGAATTTCATGATCTTGATGATAGCGCCAAAGAATAATAGATATGTCCTTCCAAGGCAGTATGGGTTGATCAAAGGAATACAGCACCCGGTAAATGACTCACTTGCATTTTGTAACGACATCAACAAATTTATCCCGTTATTCACTGCTGTCGAAAAAGTCAGAAGTGAATTGGGCAAACAATATGAAATCAAAGGCACAATAAACTCGAAAATCAAAACAATAGGATAAATTATCAGACAAAATGAAAATCCCCATTTGGCTGCTTCAACACAGTGAAAAATCTCTCCATGGATTGACACTCTAAGCAATGCCAACCCGTTGCAGGTGAGTAATCCGCATACAATAAAGCCACATTGACAAATAATTCTATAGACAGGTATGCGCTTACTCGCATTGAACTAATTTGTATAGAGGGAAATTCTTAAGACCGGTATGATAGTGTTCGGTGATTTATCACTAACGCGGAAGTAATGAACACACTGTCGGGGGTGGTTGAGTTTTTACTTACAATTTAGATCGTATATTAATTTATAATGGTAGGTAAAGCCCTAACAACTAGATTACCATGCGAAAGATTTTACTGCGATTAAGAGATTTATTCCGTTCGTGATTCCGTTCGAAATAAGCTAAAAATCAAGACAATAATTTCAAACCGCCTTCACAACAGGTACCGAACAATTATTCAAACCCATTACTACAGCAACCGGAAAGGTCGTATCGACCACTGAAAAAGCTATATGGGGAGATATTCCTCAGGAACAACGAGGGGAAAAAACCGGCCCTTCTTCCTGTACTTGAAAAAATAGCAAAGAGATCCAAGCAAACAAAGGAATCTTTAAAAACACTTCCTGGTGATATAATAGCCGCTGCACGACTTCAGGAACAAGAACAAGAACAATGTGAACAACGAGAACAAAAACATCAACAACTAGAACAAGAAGAAGAGAGTGATATTATTGAAGAAGAAGAAGAAGAAGAAGAAGAAGAAGAAGAAGAAGAAGAAGAAGAAGAAGAAAAAGAAAAAAGGGGTAAAAGAGTTGCATTCAATGATAAATTTCATCCGGGTAAATTAGATGAAATAAGAGATATGAAATTCAATTCTGATAAAGAAATAGCCGAATTTGTCGTTAGGAGTTTTCATCAGAGAAGAAAGTATATCCATGATGATTATAATCTCCCTGATGAAAAATCATGGCATAATGGATTATATCGTGTATTTATAAAAATAGGTAGGGTATCATCTGATGATAAAACATATAAAGAATTTATGGAAAAAAATAAGAGAAGCTAAATCGTCTACAGAGAAGAAATCGGATCCTGGATTTCTTAGATTACCAGAGCAATCAAAACTTTTTGATATAGCACAATCCTCTTTGCAGGGTGCAATTGGTACTACCGGTAGGGGATTTTCTCAAAGTGGAGTCCCAAGGGGGATTTCAGGTAGTGGTCTAGTTCGTTGTCCTAGTAATATTTTCGGGGATATATCACGCTTAGAAATTCTCGTAGGAGGTAAACGAGCTGGAAACAATTCACCGGAAAAAATTAATGAGGCAGCTGATATCTGCAGACGGCTATTTGAGGGTGGTATTATGGATATTAGTGTATACCGAGAGTTTATTGATGAGCTAGCGGATGGTTACCATAGTGATTAATCACTGATTAGATAAATAGCATTTAAATAAGATGATCATACACTACAACCATTATAAACCAATCATAACTTACGTAGTAAACTCACGATTGCCTGTTTATAGAGCGTACTATGGAGATGGTCTCGGCAATATCATTGCAGGGTTATTTGCAAGAATGACTCCAAAAATAGCACCAATCGCAAAACAGTTATCAATGAAAGCTATTGATGTTATTCGTGATAAGGGTATTAGCGCTGTTGGTGATGTTGCCGGGAAAGCATTTTCCGCGGCTAAGGAAAAACTACTAGCGTTAGTTCGGCGAAGAAAGAAGCCACTGGTGATGAAATCACTGGCGGGACCACTACCATCTACGGAAATTATACCTACAAGTATTAGCAAAATACTGAACAACGCAGTGGAGCAGAATATAGCATCACGGATAAATGAAGGATATGACACTCTGGGAAATATTACTGCAAATATGATAGCGGGAAGTGGCTTGAAATCGCGAGCGAGATCGCGATTTAGATCAAGAAATATATAATAATATGTTCAAATCGCCTCCTGACCCAGCGTTTGATATGGACACCCCCAGTACCCAAGAATGATTCTGTACGCGATTATCAATTCTATTCCTATCATGCAGTACAACCGGATCTTCGATCAAGAATCGAACATCAGGTCCACGATACCAGCAAATACTTGCTACCCGCTGAAGCGTTTATTGAAGTAGAAGGAGAACTCATAACAAATGTTCAGCAGATACACCATATGCAGATGACTCAAATGTACGAGTTGGTTTTGTCAATAATGGTATCATGGCGCTATTTGGGAGTGCTAGATACATGATTGATGGAAGAGAAATTTAAACTATAGAGCGTGAGGTTGATGTTGCCACAACAATAGTGGGGTTAGCAAGATATTCTGATGATTATACAAGATCGGCAGGTCCATCTATGATGTTCTCTAAGGATGTTACTAATCACGCTGAACACATTCCGTATACTAAATTACATACACCAAGAGCTACTGCATATCCACAACTCCTGAACACGAGGATAGACCAGCTGGTAACTTTGATATTATAAAAGTACTAATACTAAATACAACCTAGGGTTTGCAATACGCTTAGCAATGTTGCAAGGACAGCGTCGACAATTTTCATGTGCGATTCCACTGCATCATATTTTTGGATTTTGCAGAAATGTTAGAAAAGTTATCTATGGAGCGAAGCATACAGTAGTACTCGTGAGAAAGGGTAGTGATAATGATGCAATCTGGCGTGATGCTGGTGTTGCTGCTGGTAAAGTCATTATATCAAAACTATCATTGTGGATGCCAGTAATGACTCCATCAATCACCATGGAAGAAAGATTACTATCATTTATGGATCATGGAGGAAAATCATTGCTATCATGGCTAACAACAACAACAACAGATGCCATGGATTCTAATATTGATGGTACACTTACATGGCACCTGGCATCAAAACAAGGTGTTTCAGCTCCGTGTCATATATTTATTGCGTACCAGGATAAGGCGCGATTAAACTCTCAGGAACGGAGTCATATGATATTTGATCAAATAGGTGTTAATGAAGTATCATCGAGAATACACGGCCAACAGGAACCATCTGAGGATATACTACTTGATTACGGAACCAACCAAATAGCACGCGCGTATCATCGTTTGTTGACATTTATGGGACGCAATAATAATGTGAATACTGGTCTGCAAATATCACAATTCGATTTTAAAAATCGATATCCCATCTATAACTTCTCGCTGAAACATCTTGATTTAACCAGACAATTCGTAGTTGACATACAGTTCAGAGCTCTTGTAACTCGTCCGGTTGTAGGTGGTGTTGTCACTATACCGAATTACATAGCAGTTGCTGTCATACTCAGTGACAAGTCAATGCTACTCGAAGGTGTTGGTGGAAGAATGAGGGTAGTTGATGCGCCAGTGGAAAATATGTTGTAGACAATTAGATCAATCTGTTATTAAATAAAATGTTGTACAGTCATGTTAGTGTTACGTTAACTCCTGGACACATTAAAAAATTGCAATCGGACTCATCTAAAAAATGTGAGACCACAATATCGCTGACGCACAATCAGATGTCTGGTGGTCAAAATAAATTGTCATTGACAACTCGTCAGATAAAACACTTCAATGATGCCATCAAAGATAAAAAAGGTGTTCAGGATGCTGTTCACTCTCTCTGCGGCCGCAATTAAGAACATGATAAAATCATATTTCCACTTTTCGCTGCGTTACCAGCGTTGATTGCGGCCGCGGCCCCAGCGGTAGCAAAAGCCGCCGCTCTAGGAGCCGTTGGTACAGTGGCAGGGATGGCACTAAAGAAAACAACTGGAAAAGGGTACAAAAAAAGAAACGATCAGGAAAGGGACTAAGACTACCAGGAAATTCGTATTCATGGTACAGCGGAAAGGGCCTGAGACTAGGCACAGTTTACTAGCAATAGTTCCCATGTCAAATTGTGATTTACTCGATGCTGCTAAAAACTAGAGATACAATCTTTAGAGTTGTCTTGATGAGAGATCAATTACCACAACAACCAAACAACGCTGAAACCGGTATCATTAATCTCGATAACAGCACCATACCTGGAACTCAGTGGGTTGCATACGCGATTGATCCGCGTGTAATTATTTATTTCGATTCATATGGGTTAGCACCTTAAAAAGAATTTATGCGTTATATACGCCACTTAAAAACTCTTATCTGGTATTCCACGCTACCAACACAGGAAATGAATGACCCACCAATATGCGGCATAGAAGTATTAAATGTTCTCGACGCTATTTCAATATCTTGAAAACCACCCTATAAAACGTACACGAATATACGAGTAATCGCTTTTTAGAGAGAAATTGTATAAAATAACATGATTGATATTTGGGGGAGATCTCTATCAAGCCTGAAAAAACCCATCGCGAAAATATCTGCCACCGGTGATGTAAAAAAAATAAATAATCGAAGATGAAATATCCGAGATGTTAAACCTCGCAAGTGTAGATCCAAATGAAATAGTTGTATTTCAAGATCGTCAGAGTAAATTGAAAACAAGTAATATTTCTCTTGATGATATCTTAGTTAAACGACGCGACGCAGTAGAGATACTACAGCGTTGTTTTCCAAGGAGGGTAAGCTCAAACCAGGTGTACTTGTTTCGACGCTCACAGATAAATTAACAACGCTCGGTGATAATTATTCATCAACGATAGAATTATTTTAAAAAAATACGCGATGAATATGACGACCATATAACTAAATTTAATCGGTTTTCTGAATTACAAAGAAGTATAATTGACAATATTGACAAACCTATGTTGGATTTCTTTGGAAATCCACCGGTGACTACACCAAAGTTAACAGAGATAAAAACCACTATCGATGATTTGACAAAACTACGATCCGATTATGACGCTCATATAATTCAGTTTACTAGTCTACGTGAAAAAAATTTAAAAAAGCCGATGATGTCGTCGATAACTTTTATGGTAAAACTGCTAAACCAGATGAAATTAAAATAGATCTCGATGATATTATCACGAAACTCGATGAAATAACCGCGATTAATCGGCGAATAGAAGTTGTTCGCGAAGATATTAAAACGACCAACGATGTCATCAAGGATAATCTACCGAGGATGACATAAAAACTTGAAAAAATAAAAATCCCTCACGAACAAAAATATATCGTAAATAATGTATACACGATCCAACACGGATCATTTACGTGGACACAATCCACTAACATATTAAATATCAACGCGACCGTCAAAGGTATTTATCGATTAACACTAGTGTCGCCGACTCAGTTTAATATTTCATCGACGAATTCATCTGGGGTCAACAATATCATATCAACGATTATCGACAAGGAAACAATTGAACAATTCACAATAATATCCACCGATAATAATTTGGCTAGGTTTTCAGTAACATGGTATGTAGAATTCGTAGCGGATTTAAGTAAACAGTTTAATTGAAATCGCCAGCGTTTTTATTGCTAGCAATTTGAAATCTATTGTAATAAATAAAATGTCATCATTGGCAACGTCACAGCAGTATCGATATGATCAGGTCAGATAATTTCAAACTAAACTCAAAACACTCACTGAGGAATATCAAGTAAAAATAAAAAAAATACCGACGAAGAATTACCGCATTTGATGTTTTCGTGTACTCGGTATCAGGTGTAATCACCAGAGTCAGTATTATACTCTCCTCGGTAACAATGATTGCCCCAATAGCTGTTCCAATTTGTATATCAGCGGCGACAACAATCGTGGAAATTATTTCAATAATAAAAAAAAAAATAATATCACCATGCAGCCAGCGTAAACTGCAAAATTACTTAGTTAAATTCCATGTTGTGTCAACCGAGTACTCCCAATTATCCTTGATGATATCGTCCTCCCTCGATGACACATTAATATCAGATAGTGAGTTTTCCGCGATGGTACGTGTTTATGATTCCGCGATGTCAAAATTAGAAAAACAACACGAATATAATAACAATGGCAACATCGCAAGAACTACTTCAACGAATAGCGGAAAACACCACCCCAGTGAAAACCAGCATGATCTCAATAACATCAACCAATCCTGAATTCAGTGTGAATTTCCCTACTGCGATTCCGGTGAAGGAGATAGCACTAGCAAAACTACGAGTGTATCACAGTTGGCCTAATATTAGATCAGCACCATTCGGCGGTCAACAACTGAATAATTCATTGGTGTTTGCAAGTAATAATAAACTTGATGGTACACCAGACTGGAATGTTGTTTCGCTACCATCTGGGTCATACCAAATTGAACAAATTGATAATGAATTACAGCGTAGAATAAAATCAATTACGGAAAAGAATCGAAAATCGCTATAACAGTTCATGAACCAATCATCCGCGATTGAAATAAACTCACCCGGGTATGTCGTAGATATATATAACAGCTCAATCAGAACCGTGCTATGATGGCCTGAAACCCCACCTCGGACATCTTATCAAATACCACCAGAACCACAAAAATCTGATTATAATTCTGATAAGAAATCATATCATGATGCAATGATATTATACGATACAAATTTTGGAGTTTTAGATTTCTTTAGTTGGCGGATAGAAGAACCAAGCGGTTGATGGTTTCAACCAATTCAAAGTAAAATTAATGAACATTTTATTAAAATAAATAATGAATTTGAAAAATATAGAAATATATTGCGAGAAAAACTTTCCAAAGAATCCCCGCGAAATGAGATCATCAAAATACATAGAAATATGAAATCAACATGGAAGTATTTAATTTATGGATTATTCAAACGGTCTTAAATGCTGTAAATCCTAAATCAAGAGCAGAATTTGCAAAAGCATATAATATACGCGTAGAGAATATTTCAGCATTTAAACTCCCCGGGTATAATGTAGATCAATTATAAAAAATCAAAAAAACGATCTCCTCGATGAATACTTTCCACGAACACTCGCCGCATGGAAGAAAATGCCACAACAAACAACTATCCTCAAACATAATAACGACCCAGATGGTAGTAGTAGGCATATCGCTCCTCAAAACGTCAATATATCCTCGGTGATTGCAGTGAATTTAGTATGTGATGTCATCGAAGGAAGTTACCAAATAAATCTCGAAGATCAAATCAAGCCCAACAGGGTTATATTTTATATTCGCTTGCACCAACAACTCCACCCGGATTTTAATCATTGAGGATCCAACTAATCCAGTGTATATGCGATGTCATAATGATTCATTAACGAGAATTAATTTCAAACTCACTGACCAGTCCAATAATCTAATTGATTTACGAGTGAGGTTTTACAAATTAGTCTGTTTGTGAAATCCTAAAGAGTTTTACCATAACAATTCGTCTCCAAAATGCAATCAGCGTCTGGTCTGTCTGGAGACAGAGTCTCAATAGCGTGACAAACCGAAATCATTTCTCTTTTTTTCTGTCTGCCTGAATTGGTTTCGGTTTGAAATCCTTTAGGATTTTGTTTGAAATAGTATCGGTTTGCTTGAAATAGTTTCGGTCTGTCGACCCTCTTTGCTTGAAATCCTTTAGGATTTTGTTTGAAATAGTTTCGGTTTGCTTGAAATAGTTTCTGTCTGTCCACTCTCTTTGCTGCTAAAGCGCTCTCCGTTACAGATCACTGCCATCTCACCTCTTTCTGCGTGGGTTCGAGTCTAAGATTCGGCTAATGTAGTTATGTGAGAAAGCTTGCCAGTAGCTTCTCGTGGGTCGGTGGTTCTTTCCGGGGTTTTTCCCGGGTACTTCCTCCACCAGTAATACTGGCCGCCATGTATAGCCTATCGTGTGCTGAAAAATGGCGTTAAACCCTACAACAACAACAACAACATACATGCATACTATGTGAAGCACACAGACAAATTGACAATAAAGACACAGGCTACTAGAGAAACGAAGAGATATACATATTCTATGATAAGAGAGACAAACATTCAGACAAACGTACACAAAAATAGGGATTCGCATGATCGTCTATATCAGCATGGAAATGAGGAAAATGAGAAATAGTGTATTCATTAATATTGACCCAGAAAAATGACCTAGAAATGCTTAACGGTGTCTTGGGAATAGATGTCATCAGTGTCAATGGTTATATGATAATTACAAAATGACAAAAAGACTGAAGAGATATTCCAAATGCATCAGCATATTATATATTATATTATAAATTTGCATTTCTCGGCTTAATTAAGTTTATATATATATATATATATATATATATATATATATATATATATATATATATATATATATATATATATATAAACTTAATTAAGCCGAGAAATGCAAATTATAGGTTTCTTGTTAAAATTGATAGATGAGCCGTGTTTTCCTATGTACCAACATAATGTAAACTGACAGTCGTAAGAAATAGGCGAAGAAAGACACGAATTTATATATCGTTATTACATTACTAAGACAAAACTTTATTCATGTACTTATTTGATTAATAAAGTTAACACACGAGCCATGAACAACAGTTTCTGGTTCTTAGATTGTGTTTGCAGAATTGTCTTATCCATTTTAGCATTATTTTATGATTTCACTCGCTGTATTCATATGTCGCTAACTCACAACCTGAGTGTGGTAACGTTTCGTATTGTCTGGAAGACATAAACAATGTCTATTTCACCTTTTGACATTGCATTGTGTCAATCTGTATGACTAACGACTAAGGTACTAAATTATATGCACCCCTTTTGTTCCGTGTGCATAATATCATTCTATTTCTAAAACCGTTACGCTGTATATCTATTTTCCTCGCAGATGATATGGGCAAACACGGCCAAAATCGGTTGTGCTCTAAGCCGATGTCCAGATCTGAGACGCAAAACAGCACGTCCAGTTAATAATGCCTCTTTTCTGGTCTGTTTCTATGATCCACCGTAAGTATACTGTATGCAGTGTGTGTGTGTGTGTGTGTGTGTGTGTGAACATTTAATGATCAGAATAAAAGGGAACAGAACGTTTCTGCTAACTAAAGTCTACCAATGTCCATGAGATAAGGAAGGATATAAATAATGGCTGATCAGCAAATACAGCAAGGTAGATAGATACGATAGAAAGAAAGATATTCTGGCAAATATTCTGTATATACATAAAAATGGTGAAAATATATAAATAATAAATGCGCATATGATTATTTTGAGTGGAAGCAGAATAACTTTGATGTCAATTCAATAAATCTGCTTAATTTAGTCAGTTTGTTAACATCTGTGCTATTTAGTAACTCACTCAATTTGCATGTATTTACTATCTTGTAGTAAGTAGTTCCAGTGTATTGTTTACGTTCTGTCAGCATCATATTGGCATTTTAACAGACAGTGAAATTAATCACCTCTATTTCGCGAGACACAAAGTTTTATGGAAAATATTTCGTCCTAAAGAAATTTATTAACATTATTATGCGTTTTTCTGGCAAATCTATTAAAAAGGAATAACACATGACATTATATTTAAATACCCGATACGCTAAATCTTTAGATCAATAAAAACAGAAAAACGACAAGTTTGTAGGCATTGATATTTCACTTTGACTCTACAACATTGTCTGAACGTCATTTATGTTATATTACACCGTAAATAAAATGGTTTAAATATTTTCACCTTGTCTTATTCCACACTGATAAGTAAATAAAAAAAGAGAATTCCTTATTGATATGCACACATGACTTAACTTTTACCATATATATTTTAAGTAACATTCAGCAATTAAATTAATTTAGAAATATTCTTTCTCAAAGTACTGATCTCCATACATTGTGGTCTATCTTTTCAAAATGACATACATATTTCTTTGAGTTTAAAATTTATACAAGAGCGTTACTGGAAGAAATATGGTGTATATGTCATTTTGAAAAGATATTCCACAATGTATATTTCTAAATTAATTTTATGGCTGAATGCTACTAAAAAAACATATATAATGGAAAGGAATTAAAACAGATGCACGCACAACATGAATAACATTGAGATTTAACTGGTAACATTCAGATATATATATATATATATATATATATATATATATATATATATATATATATATATATATATATATATATATATATATATATATTCTAGAGTAGAAAATAACTTTTCTAAAGGCAGCCAGATTTCCTTTAAAATACCGGTTGTCTCTAAACAGTCTGTAAGTTTTGCTTTTAAAATAGATGTAAATGATCTTCGAAAACAATCGAATAGTGAAATAGATTCATTAGTAAGAGAGACGATTTCTTTAATCACTCCCCCCCCGCCCCCTTTTTATCCTTGGATGTGACAATCCAATGACCACAAACTCTGGGATAATGAGACGATAGACATCTGGATTAAAAAACAGAAAGTTTGTTTAGGTAGAAAAAAAAGGCGCAGTATATGTATATTCTCAATTGAATATTTGCAATTTGAGTTGACTTAACTCGTGAGAAAACGATTTTATGGCTTGTTCTTTGTTGTATCCTATAATTATATGTAATTGTATTGGTGACGTGAAGTTTGTCTAAGTTTCACTCGCGAAAGGTTCTTCCGGTCCTGTCAGTCCTCTCAGTGAACTAGCCCAGTTGAATCTCAGAAATATTCCTGATGTGCGTGCATTTCGTTTAATTCCTTCACATTATTTAAACTACCGTTAATTAACGGTGTTTGTTTTTGCATGTAACTTGTTTTTCTCTTTCAAAGCTAGCTGCGTGGGTTAAAAGAGACACCTCAATTGGAGAGGTCGCACGGCGTGTTATGCACGTGGAATCTGCCAGAAAGGTTAGAATCAGAAAAGAAAATCTTTTATTTCATATATTTTTTAAACCAAAAACTGAACGTTACATCGAGGTCAACCACATCTCTCATTAAACACGTATTCTCTGTTCCAGGGGCAATTTCATCGGCAAATATCCATACATTAACGGCGAGAAATGCACCAAATGTGAAAAGGAAGCTATCTGTAATAATGGCCTCTGCGCTATGGACAAGGAACCAAATGCAACCAGTCGTAAGTTTAAATATCGCCGCCTACTGACTCAAACCGAACTGTCCTTGTTCAGGAAATTACTAGCCACTCATTCCAATTTGTATTTTTCTTCAGGGAAGTGTTGCATTATGTGTATTTGAAATTATTTCCGGCCCATAATGTCTCTAAAGATTTATTTGGTTTGTCAGTATTGACTCTATTACAGTTCATTTTGTAATTTTGTTGTATAACAATTGTCCCATTAGAAAAGAAAATGATTGACCCCACAATTGTTTCAAAATTAGTCATGACTTCGTAATTTACCTGAAAAATCGTTACAAATATATATATATTTAGAAGAATCAGTTTTGCCTATATCCTAGACACAAATTTATTTATTTCAAATTAATATTATCAGTTAAATCCAACATTTTAATTATTTTTTTAAAGACTCAAAGTGATGCAATTATGTTTATTATCTTATATCTCGCTCTTGAATTACAAAAAAAAATTATTTCTAACTAAGTGAAGGCCATGTTTTGTTTCATTTTGTTTCGTCTTCTCATCCTCATCATACACGTTTTGACAGTTCCGTGAGAGAGAGAGAGAGAGAGAGAGAGAGAGAGAGAGAGAGAGAGAGAGAGAGAGAGAGAGAATGCGCCCATGGTCATACTGCAACTTTTCCCCCACTCCCAATAAATAAATCCAATGATCATGCTATACAAAGAACCAGGACACCATCCCTATGAAATTATCGGTCTACAAAATTAAATTCGCGGTAAATTGCGAAATAAGTATTAACTAATTTAACTAAGAATAAGATTAATATCAGACTTTTTAAATACAATTTTTAAAATTTCTTATCGTTTGCATTTCCACATTCAATGATGTTTTTCAGGGGCTCATAACATTGTACATTTCTAATCGTGGAGCGTTGGGACTGAATTACAAATATATTCTCATGTACTTTACTAACTACGGAGTCCCACTGATTTAGATTATACTTTCACGACGATGAAAATCAAACAGTGGGCTGATAATGACATGAATGTTCCTGAAATAATGAACGTCCGATGCTAATGATGACGACGATTTTATTATTATTATTGTTATTATTATTATTATTATTATTATTATTATTATTATTACTACTACTGCTACTTTTTAATTTCATATAGGTTCCAATGGGGCAGTCGCTATTCAAGGCAATATATCACAAATAAGTGAATCCACTGAGAAACCAATGTTTCGAGAGCCGTGGAAGACAATAACACTCTGGCATGGATTTGGAAGATTGAACGGGACCCTTATACCTGAGCATCCAACAATAGACGATACCAAGAGTCAAAACACAAATATTTTAATACTAAGAAATTCTAATTTTAATAAGAAAAGTTCTCAGATTGGAACAACGGCCAGAAACGAAACAAAAGGAAACAATGGAATCCCTGACCGAAATGCATCTATCACAGGAATTGACTCCATGCATCTGCGTAAGACAGGTTCCAGACAAGTTTGGATACGAACGAATATCACATGGATACACCATGGCAAAATGCTTTCAGCTCCGTAAACGTGTCTAGTATTGAACACTATTTGAATTATTTGGACAAGTATATCGGAAAGTACGATTTATCTGGATAAGTATATCATGTGTGTGTGTGTGTGTGTGTGTGTGTGTGTGTGTGTGTGTGTGTGTGTGATTTAGTGTTTTAACGTAGCTTTAAAAACTTCAGTCATATCGCTACGATGTCTGCAGTATAACAGTTTATAGTGATGTCTAGCACTGGAGCGTCAAGCCGCAGATGTGAAGCATGATGTCCCACCCAGTCGCATTATCCTGACACCAGGCCGACCAGTACTAACACTAACTTCGTAATGTTGAGTGCAAACGAGGCAGCTATTAGTACCATTTTTAAAAGTCCTTGACATGATTCGGCTGGGGTTCGAACCCGCAACCTCTTGCACCCCACATATGTATCGTACAATACGAGTTATGTGGACAATGATATCGTACAGTTCAGTTCAATCACAAAGTGACAAGCTGAGATATCGATAGTCGTCGGGAAGAAACGCTACACATAGGTGAATCCTAATTCCTCTGAACTCACATCGATCTTATTTATTTAAAGAAAATACATATACCTAAAAGACGCATACATAACATAAGCATACCTACGATATGCATACCCCAATTATACATACCCAAAACACGCATACCTAAAGATGTATACTTAAAATACGCATACCTAAAAGATGTATACCCAAAACACGCATACATAAAAGATGTATATATAATATACACATACCTAAATGCGCAGACCCAAAATACACATGCTGCCTAAATTACGCATACCTAAAAACGTATACCTAATATACGCATACCTAAAAACGTATACCTATAACCTTCTTGAATGAGAACTGTGCTAACTTTATTATTCTTCATTAAACTGACCTAAAATTATTCTGTATCTGATTTATTAACATCAAGTTCTGCGAAAAGATATGTGTGTGTGTGGGGGGGGGATGTGTTTGTCATTTGAATTTTTAACGTAGCTTGAACAGATTTTTTGGTGTCGTATTGCTACAAGGTCTGCAGTGTGGCAGTTTATAGTGATGTCTATCACTCGGGCATCATGACGCAGACATGTAGCACCATACTCCACCCGGTCACATTATTCTGACACAAGGCCGACAAGTTCTAACACTAACATAGTAATGCTGAGAGCCTAGCGAAGCAGATAACAGTACTTTGTTTTTTTTTCTTATTAAAAAAATAACTTTGGTATGACTCAGCCGGAGTTGGAACCCGCAACCTCAGTCACAATCTGTAACCAACTAGGCCACCGGAGCGGTATCTGTGATAAGGGAAAACTGCAACTATCTTTACTCCTTTTTATATAAAAAAATTAGTTATTATTCTATTTAAAAAAAAATAATTAAACAATGTTATGCCATTTTGTTCGGTGGAGAACGGATAAAAAGGGCCGAACACATGTTAAGTACCCTATAGCACAGAAGAGTCAAATTTGTCACTGTACATAAGTAGCCTATAGCACAGTAGAGTCAAATTTGTCATTGTACATAAGTAACCTATAGCACAGTAGAGTCAAATTTGTCACTGTACATAAGTAACCTATAGCACAGTAGAGTCAAATTTGTCACTGTACATAAGTAACCTATAGCACAGTAGAGTCAAATTTGTCACTGTACATAAGTAACCTATAGCACAGTAGAGTCACATTTGTCACTGTACATGACCCTCTTATATAATTTTTTTTTTAAGTCTGCATAACCTTTCAATTTTTTTTTATACTTTGTTTTCATTTTTTCTGTTGGATTCGAAATTTTGAAACGATTTAGGTTAAGTTTGTGTCCAATTTAACAAGGCTGAAAACTGCATTTAAAGACAGCCAAACCCATGTATCGATGGTATTATGGAATGGAAAGCTGACAACGAGTAAAGATATAGAGATAATACTTAATTAATATTCGTCAATCATTAAGAACATCATTATATTTTTGTTTGTTCTATTTATTTTCGATTTTTATAAATTTATTATTATTTCTATATTAATTATTCAACAACAACCGTTACCAGTGTCAACAGATGTTGACTTTCATGCCGGTGGGTTTGAAATGATACTTTCATGCATAATATCTTCAAGTTTAAACAAGTGCATTTCCATTTTTCTAAAAGTATGATCCATTTAAATTACGCATTTCAAGCGTGTCAGTGATACGTTGCTCATCGTTCTTATATACAGCACAATTCACTGTTATGAGTAGGTTGGTGGCATGATTATCTTGTGCGTATGTGTATATGTGTGTATCTGTGTGTGTGTGTCATGTAAGATCATATATATATATATATATATATATATATATATATATATATATATATATATATATATATATATATATATATATATGTTTATATATATATGTATATATATATATATATATATATATATATATATATATATATATATATATATCTATGTCTATATATCTATGTCTATATGTCTATCTCTTTCTCTCTCTCTCTCTCTCTCTCTCTCTCTCTCTCTATATATATATATATATATATATATATATATATATATATATATATATACACACACACACACACACATGTCTTCCCAATTCTCCCCCACATTTCAGAAATAGATATTTGAAGAAATAGAGACAACATTTACTAATTCCAACTGACTCCTAATTTACCCGCGATTGTGTGAATTCAATATTGCTAGGTTATTAGTTTTCCTATATTGAGAAGAAGAATGTACCCAGAATGTCCTGAAAGATGATATACGAGAAACATATTAAGTTTACTGCTAAAGAGACCTAAATTCGGATGAGTTGTTCCAAAATGTACAACTTAAAACAAAAATATACTGGTAGAACTTGAAACATTCTCTACAACGTAGATTCCATAATAAATGATTGTTACGGATTATTTTCTAGGTGCGTCTATCGTGACATTTTTGGTAGTAAACAGTGTCAAAGATAAACATATTTCCATACTTAACGATAAACCAAAAATAAAGACGTAATATCTCCCCTCTATTTGTAAACACGATCAGAAAATCTTGTTTGGCAATAAACGCAATCAAAGGAAAAATAACTCTTTTTGCATTTGTACCAATAATGAATGTTCAATCTGGTGCTTTGCGGCACATCAACACAAGTAGTTTATTTAGTGTCGAGGTAATTAGAGAAAGAAAAAAAAAACGCCCTGCCTAAGAACATACAACGGTTGATGACCAAGGCTGGTTCGATGGTAGGATTCGAATCCGCAACATTTTGATCGTGAGTCCGGCAGCTTACCACTGAGCCATCGCGGCTCCCTGAAATAAAATGTACTAAGTGAATATAAATATTTATCAAACTTGTTCTTTCTCAGATCTATTGATTAGTTTTAATGGTGCTGTTTATTAATTTCGAAATATCGATAACAGGTGGACGATAATCTTATATATGGGAAAATAATGCTCTTAATGGCATTTAGCCTATAACCTATATAATAGTCTACCACTACATTGGTCTACCGATTCAATGGTCTATCGATTCAATTGTCTATCGATACACTGGTTTACACGCATAATGGTCTACCGATACATTGGTCTACCGATTCAATGGTCTATCGATTCAATTGTCTATCGATACACTGGTTTACAAGCATAATGGTCTACCGATACATTGGTCTTCCGATTCAATGGTATACCGATACATTGGTCTATCAATTAGCTATTGAAATACAGCTCACATTGGAAACGCAAAAGAGTAACGATCATTCAGAGCAACAATACAAAGCTGGACATTAATTAAGATAAATTCAGGTTACGGAGATGCACGAGGAACAGACTATAAATACGGATGTCCCTTTTTGTGCAAACTTCTCTGACAATCGACACACTATGGCAATATAATTCGGAAACAAGGCTGAGACGTGCCTTTTACATACGAAATCTAATGATGTTCAATGTATTGTGTGTGTGTGTGTGTGTGTGTGTGTGTGTGTGTGTGTGTGTGTGTGTGTGTCTCGTATTTTTGACATAGCTTTAATAATTTATCATTTCGATGTCTGCGGTGTGGCAGTTTATAGTGAAGTCTAGCACTGGGGGAATCATGCCGCAGACATGTAGCATCACGTCACACTCAGTCACATTATCCTGACACCAGGCCGACCTGTCTAAAAAAACTAACCTCTTCATGCTTAGCATCTAGCAAGGCAACATTTAGTAGCAGTTTTATGGGTCTAAGTATGACTCTGCCTGGGTTCGATTCTGCGACCTCCCGCGTCTGTAGACATACTCTTTAACCTCTAACCACTATTCAAAACTTCAAGTCACTTTTAGTCAACTGTTATTTTGTGGTATATCAGGGATGGACTGCAGCATACGACAAATCCGGACATATGTTACTTTCAAGCGTGAAGAGCTCACAATTGTGGCGTTGTTGTGCGCACTTCGGAAACGAAATCGAGAAATCATCCCTTGCAAAATTTCTGAAAGCATATATAATAATTTCTTACATTTTAACAGTAGTTCTTTTTACTTTAATATGTTGTTACCACATTAGCGATCAAAGTTGTTTTGAATCATATGAAAGAGTCTGCTTAAGTTTGCCTTTTTGCGAACGACTAAAGAGGTACCTATTCAGAAAACAAACCATACGATATCTAAAACAACTCGATCATCACAAGTTGTCTTAATTAATCATATTTTTTCTTTTGTTCTGTAGATAGTACCATTGTGAACACTTGAACTGCATGAAAAAGTTGCTGCACAGCGTAGATAACCAACACGTTTAATTTGGTTTCCTTAGCGTTTTTTTTTTCGTGAGACACAGTTCGCATTATACTCCTTTTCTATATATATCGTTCCATTTGTGAATAGCTTCTTCGTAACGTTTTTATAAGTGTAAGTATACTTTCCATGGGAATTTGCTTGTGGTACACGATGAGAGCGTAGGTTCTGAAACATATCATTTTTTAAATATTAAAATCTCTCTCTCTCTCTCTCTCTCTCTCTCTCTCTCTCTCTCTCTCTCTCTCTCTCTCTCTCTCTCTCTCTCTCTCTCTGATCGATTGTTCTGTAAACCATCATCTCAATTTACCCATGACACTCGACAATACCATGAACCTATAATAGTAGTACTGCCAGACAAACCGACCAACAGAGATCGGTCGATATATTTGAGGCCGTAGCGGACAAAAGCTGGTCTTGTCAGAAACCCTCCGTTGAAATTTCGATGTCGTATGTCGAGAAAGCCAATATCACGTGTTGAATCAAATTGCATATCCTTAAAATTACATTATCTAGATTGAGATTTTATATTTTTATTGTTGAATTATACAGTGGTGGTTTAAAGTTCTATTTCTAACGTCGACGTTTTACAGTGTATATTTTGAATTGCACAGCGGTGGTTGAAATTCCAATATCATATGTCGAGAATCCCTAATTTACACGTTGCATGCAATTCTTTGTGATGAGAGTTAATTTCATATGGTGAGTATTTAGATTTCATCTGTTGAATTGCACAGCGATGAGAAGCAGCCTCCTTGTTTAAAACAAACCTCGGTCCGTTCACGAGAGACCTCTAGCGAAGACATTCATAGTAAGGCTCGACCTGTGAATGTTAACTTAAAAACTGTAAATGCATGAAATTCATTGGCCCCTAATAATTTAATACACAAATGATGTATCTGAATACTCAATATTATTTTGAATTGTGAAAGCGGATATTGTTGTTTAACGTTTTTTCTTATTGTATTTTTTTATTTTTATAAATCCAACGCAAATTACCATAAAAAAAACAATTCTAACTAGCACAATAAAATGTCCACTTACCGCTGTGTAATTCAAAAGATACAATCTAAAAACTCGACATACGAAATGGAACTTTAAGCACAATCAATGTGATTCAACATTTAATTGAAACTCTCGACATATGAATTTGAAATTTCAACAACCTCCGTGTAATTCAGAAGAACTTGTTGGCTTTCTGGAAATCTTACGATTAGGATATAGCTTGCATGAACGTGAATGTGTCAGGTGAAAGAAAAGGAAAACCTGATTATCACTTATCACGCCAATTTTACTTTCAGTCACAAACATCCATCATCCACAATATATAGGAAATTAATTCGTTATTCATTACTATTTCGATATACCAAGAAGAATTTGTAATCAAGACAGAGTTGTTCACCTGTGTATTAACGTGGAGGCATCGGTAAAAGCTCTCTCTCTTTCTCTCTCTCTCTCTCTCTCTCTCTCTCTCTCTCTCTCTCTCTCTCTCTCTCTCTCTCTCTCTCTCTCATATAAAAAGAAGACACGGACTATAACATATATGAATTTGCTTACGTTTATTCCTAACCAAGATTGAGAATGTGATTCCTATACTTAAAACATGTTTACAAATGTGTAGATTTTGTTTAATTTTTGTTTTTAAATGTCACTGTTTCTAAACAATTTTTTAAAATTTCTTACATACCTGTTACTTAACCATGCCTCAAAGCATTATTGACATCTAAAATTGTCACATATTGCTATCAAGCACGTTACAAATGGTGTAATAAGAACACACGAGGGGAGGGCAAAATGATCCATCCATCATCGGATCATTGATGTTTTTGGATATAAAAGTGACATGAAAATGAATTGTATCATTGTTTTGACACAAGCTGGACTAAAGGTAAGATGGAACGAGAGGTTTTATATGACATGCAAAAAAATCATATCAATAATTTTGTATTTTTCTTACGTTCTATTTGATTTCAATTATCACTGATGTTAAAAGATATACATGCAGACATCGGTTCAAGTTAACGACTGTTTCGAGTTGTTTAATTGCCGCAGGCAAGAAAAAGCTTTTAACGAAAAAGTTTTGTTATGCCGTATATTAGAGAATATAATTTTGTTGTTGAAGTTATAAATCAACTCAGGATAAGGGCGTAACTAGTAGGTGAGAAAATAGCCTTGATAACAATGACTTCAAATGAGAGTGCTTTAGGAATATATTTAAGACAATAGGAAGAGTGGATTTGTATGTTTCAGATTACAAACAGAAACCTCATATGAAAGGATTTTAAATCATGCTTTCTTTCGCATAACGATCACACAACCAGAAACCTCCATATACCGGGAATACTGGGACGGTACGGAATTAGAAGCGGATAGAGTTTTCCCAATTGTCCATGATTAAAACTCGACTTTCGGCGTTAATTGTTGTCTTCTTTCTTAAAGCAAATAATTCGAACAAATTTTCTAAACCGTTCTAATATGTAAATAGACACTTACGATGTAGTAATGTTTGTTTAAACCACGATGTTTTGCGGTATGTTTTGGTGAGAGGGGGGCGGGCGGAAGTAATTTAATGAAGCAGCATTTCTTCAAACCAGTGTATCTTCGTTCTTCTCAGTGAAACTTTAAATGCAAGAAGTCTTGTACCAGACTAAACCAGACAACGAGCAAAGACCGATAACTCTATACGGCAATAACAACTGTCTCTGGCTTGTCAATATCTGTGTCACTGAGGTTTACGTTTTTCAGACGTTCAAGTTTCATATTTTTTCTTGCATACATATAAAACTATCAACATATTTGTATCTTCGGTTTTTTTCTTCTTCAATTTATTCATCCCCCGGCGACAATACATAATTGCATACATTACCATTTATACATAAGTTTCATATGATAATGTTGTAATAAATAATGACAGTAAATATAGATAGTTTATGATTTGTCGGTGCAATTTTGCATCGATAAACGTTACTAAATTTGCAAACTTAGTTGGTCACAAACCTCTAAAATAATTGATTGATTGAATAAAACGTGTAGAATTGAATCGTGATTCACACGAGGTAGGCTGGTCAAGTTGATATTGATTTTTTATTATAGATTAGCATTTAAGCCGAAATACACTAGCCAGCCTTCTGAGCAAAACGTTGCTCCAGGTCACCTTGTGACCGGGTACTACTGTGTTTTATTACATACTTTAACATAAATACATGTAACTGTAGCGACCCATCTCGTGACCTGTTCACAAATCATTGAAAAGACAATCCATAATTCTTTACGCGACTGTGTTGAAGACATAGAAAATGCGTATCATTATATATTTGTTTGTACATATTATATCTAACTACTAGGATACTGGTCCAAAGTACTAATAGCTGTGTTTACACGTAAATACAAATATCTTACATGGATCGTCGGAATTTATTGATGTCAATATTCGTATTCGTATTTAAATGAAGTTGATGCTACCATCCATGGAGTAGAGAAGTGCATTTCTGATGTTTTCTGATGTGAAATCATAGATGACATGTAACAAGCTGCAGATGAATGATAATGGAACTGAGGCTATTCTGATCAAAACACAAAGACTTTCTCATTTACATCCTTTACCTCAGACAATAAATATCAGCAACACCAACATTAAATTCTCACAGTCAGTACGGAACCTAGGCGTTACTCTAGACAGTACTCTCACATTACACCAGCATGTCATGAACATATGCAAGGCTGAATATCTTGAATTGAGACGCATCAGTTCCATTCGTAAATATCTTTCAGTTGATGCCACTAAAACACTTGTGTGTTCATTAGTATTTTCAAGACTGGGCTATTGTAACTCAATTCTGTCTGGTTCGTCACAATATTTACTCCAGAAACTTCAAAACGTTCAAAACACAGCTGCACGGATCATCTTTAGAGTACCTCGATCAGAGCACACCTCACCACTGCTCTGTACCCTACATTGGCTATCAATTCGATACAGAATCAAACACAAAATTTGTTCCCTGTGCTATGTTTCAAGGACAGACTCCAGTCCAACGTACCTTTCCAGCCTCGCCCATGTGTATACACCAGATAGATCCTTACGCTCTTCTTCTGATAACCGTATACTCATTGTTCCCAAGGTGAAAACAAAGTCATATGGACAACGTTCGTTTGCACACCAGGGCCCGGCGACGTGGAACGAATTGCCCATTGAAATTATACACAAAGACACGGTGGTCTCTTTTAAGAATGCTCTTAAGACTCGCATGTTTCGACTGCAGGGTCAAACTTAGCGACCTAATCATGTTTTGTATCTTATATGTTTTCAGCATGTTTTTATGTTTTCCAATTTCATTGTTTTTGTCATTTGTTGTTCTGTAGTGTAGTCATATCATTATTGATGGTGTAAAGCGCTTAGAGCTTCGTAAGATTAGGCGCTATACAAAGTCCTCCTTATTATTATTATTATTATTATTATTATTATTATTATTATTATTATTATTATTATTATTTACAATATTTCAAATGTATAGCAAAGACATAAAATTTTGTGTGCTGCTAAAGAGTATTGCAAAGAAATGTTCTTGATTAATTTATTGAAATTATTACTGATATATTATTGAAAAGAATTTCATACTTTCCATCTTACGTAGGCACTTATTGAGATTTAAAAGTTCCCTTCGTTTATGTGTCTTGCTATATGTATAACATTTGCCGTGTTCATCTCTCTCTCTCTCTCTCTCTCTCTCTCTCTCTCTCTCTCTCTCTCTCTCTCTCTCTCTCTCTCTCTCTCTCTTCAAATTATCATCATTAGATGCTTATGAATTTTTTAGAATCAAATCGTAACTTCAAAGCAGTTCATGCATAGTTTTATCACTAAGAGAAAAACAAGCTAAATCTACGTTATTTAAAATTCCAGTTCTACCGCATTGGTACAGAACCTTGGCAAATAAAATATGATCAAAACAGGAATATCGAAGTGACACGAGAATGCAGAGTGCAAAATGAAATCACCACTTTTAACAATTAATTTACAAATCTACATTCAGATAATTTTATCAGAATCCTAGTGAATTATTGAGAGAGCTTTTATTTTGTTAATATATACAGTGTAGGTTAAGTTATATAAAAATTATACTGTTTAAAGTTTTATATCCGTTTCAATTATTTCCGTATATTATTTTATAGTCCTGATATAAACTAGTCTCCATAATTCTTTACATCGCCATCATAAATACATGCTAACTTATTTAAATATTACACAAAATCGAGCATAAACAATGTTGTGGGCATCAAGATAAAAAGTAACGCTTTAAATTGTTCCCAAAAACTTGCCGTTACAAACGTTTGTAAAGTTAAAGTTGGTGTGCTGTTTTTGTTTTTCTTCTGTTATTTATCTTTTAATTTATGTTTTGTTAAGTTGGGACCTTTGTGATCAACCCTTAAAATACAATAAAATATAATTAGACATGTAAAACTCCAAATTAACTTTGTCTTTGCGTCGGCAACAAACTTCAGGAGATTTGACTTCACTCGCAGGAATGCAGAAGTATAACAGAAATTCAGAAGACTTCAGTAGATACGTGATGCTACACACACACACACACACACACACACACACACACACACACACACACACAGAGTATCTGCACTAACTATTTTTTCACACAACAGTCTCATCAAATAACGTAAATGATGTTGAACTTAACTGACTGCATGTTTGAATGCAAGCGTTAACGGCAGCATATACAAATTCAGTGCGACTACAATGTTCCCTTACCTATATTAATTAGTACCGAAATGCTTTGGTTAATTCCTCTTAAAACTGGCATACACAAAGGCAATTTTGTGACGATTTGTTTCGGAGGCATTCATAATTTTGCACTTTTCCCTTTATTTTGACATACGCTCTGAGTGTTGTTTTATATTTTTTTTAATAAAAAAAACCCCATTTATTTACATAACTTTTGCACGTTTTTCACAGCTAATGATCAGAGATGACAGTAAATGAGTATTTTGCACTGGGTGTGATCGTTGTGGTTTTTCTGTGTCCGGCTGATGGCGTTCTCACAGATATCACTCCCTACAAGAACCTTGTGACCCTAATCCACAACTTCTTCCGGACGCACGAGGGCGCTGCCGATATGAAGATGATGGTAAGGTTAGCTTACCGTAACTCTATCAGCATTATAAATACAAAACATTATTGCGTCTTCATCCAGCACGAACATCTATGAGCAACCAGATGGGTCCTTTACGTGGGATTTTTTTTTTATAGACCGGTTTAGTCTCACGTTTGAGCATGCAAATATGTGTGATGATCTGTTTTGAAATCAACAAATACTTGGTTATAAATAATTACTTTGTGTAACAACAGAAACTTTCATGTTGAACAAAAATAAATATAATTGTACATCAGATAACATGACAGCATAATTCTGCTCCATTTTGTCTTTATCTACAGACAATTTCCGCAAAATGTCATATAATGATCAGTTAATAAAGTAACACCATTTCCACGACTGTAAACAAAGGAACAAGCAAACAAAACTTGCAAGTCGCTTGTATCATTGAAAACTAAATATTTGTGATGCAAGTCACTTGTATCATTAAAAACTAAATATTTGTGATGATCTATGCCACACATTCATATAAAATTAAATAGCATCTGTCACACGCTCAAACGTAAGCAAGCTTAATTACAAAGCATCTGCCACACGCTCATATTTAAGCCACATTAATTACATATCATCTGTCACACGTTCATATTTGAGCCAGCATAAATGCATAGTAGCTATCACACGTTCATATTTAAGCCAGCTTAATTACGTTGCATCTGCCACACGTCCATATTAACGCCAGCTTCAGTACATTGCATCTGTCACACGTTCATATTTAAGCCAGCTTTCAAAAGATGATCTATGTAGCAAAAGTTTTATTTAAGCTGAATTACATAAGATGACCCATGTCGTGTGTCCAGATTTAAGCTGAATTACATAAGATGACCCATGTCGTGTGTCCAGATTTAAGCTGAATTACATAAGATGATCCGTCTTGCACATCCATTTTTAAGCTTAATTACATAACATCGAAGTCATCTACACTTATCATTTATCCATCGCCAGACGTTCTCGAAAAAACGTTGGCGTGATCATCTCATTAATTTGAAGAAGAGGTAGTATACGTCGAACTCTAAAGATCGATTTTGGTATCTAAAGATCGACTTTGATATATAAGGGCACAATTCAGTGTTTGGGATAACCCATTATTCAACTTATATTGTTTGTAAGTACATACTCCAAGCTTTCGTACCATGCAAGATGACCTTTGAAAAGTCCTGGGTACAAAATAAGTTAACACTAAGATAGGATTTTGAGTAAAATGAATAAATATGTTAAACATTTTTAAACTTTACAAGGCTTTCATTGGAGTAAGAATTGAAAGCGGCAACAGGGTTGAGTGGAGGTATACAAAACATGTCTATTAGTTAATTTTGCAGCACCCTTTAAATGAAATAATTTCCAGATGTAAACATGCCTTAAAATGGTTATAACACAGTCATAAATGTTATATGGAATATACAATACTTAAAATAGTTATAACACAGTCATAAATGTTATATGGAATATACAATACTTAAAATAGTTATAACACAGTCATAAATGTTATATGGAATATACAATACTTAAAATAGTTATAACACAGTCATAAATGTTATATGGAATATACAATACTTAAAATAGTTATAACACAGTCATAAATGTTATATGGAATATACAATACTTAAAATAGTTATAACACAGTCATAAATGTTATATGGAATATACAATACTTAAAATAGTTATAACACAGTCATTAATGTTATATGGAATATACAATATTTAAAATAGTTATAACACAGTCATTAATGTTATATGGAATATACAATACTTAAAATAGTTATAACAGTCATAAATGTTATATGGAATATACAATACTTAAAATAGTTATAACACAGTCATAAATGTTATATGGAATATACAATACTTAAAATAGTTATAACACAGTCATAAATGTTATATAGAATATACAATACTTAAAATAGTTATAACACAGTCATAAATGTTATATGGAATATACAATACTTAAAATAGTTATAACACAGTCATAAATGTTATATGGAATATACAATACTTAAAATAGTTATAACACAGTCATAAATGTTATATGGAATATACAATACTTAAAATAGTTATAACACAGTCATTAATGTTATATGGAATATACAATACTTAAAATAGTTATAACACAGTCATTAATGTTATATGGAATATACAATACTTAAAATGGTTATAACACAGTCATAAATGTTATATGGAATATACAATACTTAAAATAGTTATAACACAGTCATTAATGTTATATGGAATATACAATATTTAAAATAGTTATAACACAGTCATTAATGTTATATGGAATATACAATACTTAAAATAGTTATAACACAGTCATAAATGTTATATGGAATATACAATACTTAAAATAGTTATAACACAGTCATAAATGTTATATGGAATATACAATACTTAAAATAGTTATAACACAGTCATAAATGTTATATGGAATATACAATACTTAAAATAGTTATAACACAGTCATAAATGTTATATGGAATATACAATACTTAAAATAGTTATGACACAGTCATACATGTTATATGGAATATACAATACTTAAAATGGTTATAACACAGTCATTAATGTTATATGGAATATACAATACTTAAAATAGTTATAACACAGTCATAAATGTTATATGGAATATACAATACTTAAAATAGTTATAACACAGTCATAAATGTTATATGGAATATACAATACTTAAAATAGTTATGACACAGTCATACATGTTATATGGAATATACAATACTTAAAATGGTTATAACACAGTCATTAATGTTATATGGAATATACAATACTTAAAATAGTTATAACACAGTCATTAATGTTATATGGAATATACAATATTTAAAATGGTTATAACACAGTCATAAATGTTATATGGAATATACAATACTTAAAATAGTTATAACACAGTCATAAATGTTATATGGAATATACAATACTTAAAATAGTTATAACACAGTCATAAATGTTATATGGAATATACAATACTTAAAATGGTTATAACACAGTCATTAATGTTATATGGAATATACAATACTTAAAATAGTTATAACACAGTCATAAATGTTATATGGAATATACAATACTTAAAATAGTTATAACACAGTCATAAATGTTATATGGAATATACAATACTTAAAATAGTTATAACACAGTCATACATGTTATATGGAATATACAATACTTAAAATGGTTATAACACAGTCATAAATGTTATATGGAATATACAATACTTAAAATAGTTATAACACAGTCATTAATGTTATATGGAATATACAATATTTAAAATGGTTATAACACAGTCATAAATGTTATATGGAATATACAATACTTAAAATAGTTATAACACAGTCATAAATGTTATATGGAATATACAATACTTAAAATAGTTGTAACACAGTCATAAATGTTATATGGAATATACAATACTTAAAATAGTTATAACACAGTCATTAATGTTATATGGAATATACAATACTTAAAATAGTTATAACACAGTCATAAATGTTATATGGAATATACAATACTTAAAATAGTTATAACACAGTCATAAATGTTATATGGAATATACAATACTTAAAATAGTTATAACACAGTCATAAATGTTATATGGAATATACAATACTTAAAATAGTTATAACACAGTCATAAATGTTATATGGAATATACAATACTTAAAATAGTTATAACACAGTCATAAATGTTATATGGAATATACAATACTTAAAATAGTTATAACACAGTCATTAATGTTATATGGAATATACAATACTTAAAATGGTTATAACACAGTCATAAATGTTATATGGAATATACAATACTTAAAATAGTTATAACACAGTCATAAATGTTATATGGAATATACAATACTTAAAATAGTTATAACACAGTCATTAATGTTATATGGAATATACAATATTTAAAATAGTTATAACACAGTCATAAATGTTATATGGAATATACAATACTTAAAATGGTTATAACACAGTCATAAATGTTATATGGAATATACAATACTTAAAATAGTTATAACACAGTCATTAATGTTATATGGAATATACAATACTTAAAATAGTTATAACACAGTCATAAATGTTATATGGAATATACAATACTTAAAATAGTTATAACACAGTCATAAATGTTATATGGAATATACAATACTTAAAATAGTTATAACACAGTCATTAATGTTATATGGAATATACAATACTTAAAATAGTTATAACACAGTCATTAATGTTATATGGAATATACAATACTTAAAATAGTTATAACACAGTCATAAATGTTATATTCACTTAAAATAGTTATAACACAGACATAAATGTTATATGGAATATACAATACTTAAAATAGTTATAACACAGTCATAAATGTTATATGGAATATACAATACTTAAAATAGTTATAACACAGTCATAAATGTTATATGGAATATACAATACTTAAAATAGTTATAACACAGTCATAAATGTTATATGGAATATACAATACTTAAAATAGTTATAACACAGACATAAATGTTATATGGAATATACAATACTTGAAATAGTTATAACACAGTCATAAATGTTATATGGAATATACAATACTTAAAATAGTTATAACACAGTCATAAATGTTATATGGAATATACAATACTTAAAATAGTTATAACACAGTCATAAATGTTATATGGAATATACAATACTTAAAATAGTTATAACACAGACATAAATGTTATATGGAATATACAATACTTAAAATAGTTATAACAGTCATAAATGTTATATGGAATATACAATACTTAAAATAGTTATAACACAGTCATAAATGTTATATGGAATATACAATACTTAAAATAGTTATAACACAGTCATAAATGTTATATGGAATATACAATACTTAAAATAGTTATGACACAGTCATACATGTTATATGGAATATACAATACTTAAAATAGTTATAACACAGTCATAAATGTTATATGGAATATACAATACTTAAAATAGTTATAACACAGTCATAAATGTTATATGGAATATACAATATTTAAAATAGTTATAACACAGTCATAAATGTTATGGAATATACAATACTTAAAATGGTTATAACACAGTCATAAATGTTATATGGAATATACAATACTTAAAATAGTTATAACACAGTCATAAATGTTATATGGAATATACAATATTTAAAATAGTTATAACACAGTCATAAATGTTATATGGAATATACAATACTTAAAATGGTTATAACACAGTCATAAATGTTATATGGAATATACAATACTTTGTGAAAAAAGTTTGAATATGTCTCATATATATGAAAACCTAGAATTATGAATTATGTCTTTTCTTAGCCGATCAGTCGATTACGTGCAACACGCCTGTTGCAAATGATCACATCAACGCTTTTTTGTGTAATATCGTCATATATGAAGAACAACCGATAAACTGACTAGCTGAAGCAGAGATTGTCATGCAGTACTCACGAGTATATTACATTATATAAAATCAAATTATTTTATGTTGACACTACATGTGACTCAGCTGTTTTGCCGTTTGAGTGCATACATGTTTAGGTTATGACAATGGAAAATGTGGCAGTAGAATATCTCATGGACATTAGACCCGTATGTACAGAAAGCTGCCGACCGCTCTGGTGGCCTAGCGATAGAGCGTCCGCCTCGGATGCGGGAGGTCATAAGTTCGAACAACGGCCGAGTCATACCAAAGACTTTTAAAATGGTACTAACTTGGCGCTCAGCATGAAGAAGTTAGTGTTAGGACCGGCCGGCCTGGGGTCAGGATAATGTTATTGGGTGGGACATCATGTTACATGTCTGCGGCATGATGCACCGTTGCACATCACACACTGCAGATATCGTAACGATATGAATTAAGTTTTTTTTGTTCTTCCCAAAGCTACGCTAAAAGTCTAAATCACACACCGACAAACTGTCATTGCGTCTGTAATCACGTGATGTTAACACCTTTGTCAGCGGTATTATTCGTTCGCGGTCGAGTTTTATCAGGACGTGTTAGGTTTTGAGTGACATAGCGTGAAACGTTAATTATTTAGATCATTCATTAATTTGCATTTGTTGCATTTCTCGTTTGCAAAGTATCTTAAAAAGTAGACATTCTTTCCCTAAAGCGATACTGAAATTGGCATGTTATTTACGATTGTGTGGTATCTTCATAAATCAGATTAGCTGCTCAAACTTCTTTTATTATAGTGTACACTGACTATTATAGATGTTTTGTACAAAAAACAACTGAATTGACTTGAATAATATACTCAGAAAAGAGGAAGATTTTAACCTTACATAAGAATCTTGGACACGCGAGTGACACAAGCAGAACACTATAATACACTTGTGCAGCAATTTAATATATATATATATATATATATATATATATATATATATATATATATATATATATATATATATATATATATATATATATATATATATATATATATATATATATATATATATATATAGACACGCAAATATTAATTAATTTAAATGTACAGTAAAGTGACATGTATATAATACAGTTTAACGTACAGTGTTCATTAATGCGACATCTATACAAAAATTATATTAAAAATAAGCATTGAAGGTGTACAAGAATGTAACATCTACGTGAATACAATATATAATAATAATAATTAATATAATATATAATATAATAATTAATGTTTGATAAAAGTGTACAGGAATATTACATCTATGTAAATACAGTATAAACTATAATTAACTTTAATTTGAGATTGATACGCCTCTCTCCTCTGACGATGATTCTCTCCCCTAACTATGATTCTCTCCCCAAACTATGTCATCAGTTTGCATTGTGTACCAGACGCGATGCACCACGTCAGTGTACAAAGGTCACCAATTTCCATCCTTTTATTGGTGCCATTTGGAAGCAACCGTTGACTAAGAAATATATACCATTGATAATTGTACGTGCTACCAGATATCCGATCAAAATCCATTTATCCGAACGTCTTCAATGACATTAAGTAAGGACATTAGAAGGATTAGAAACGCACTTATATGATGGATAGTGTTATATAGAATACGGGTTTGTGGATCCGATTGATTAATTGTGGTAAGTGATATGTCTTGCGAGACTAAGTATCATTACAGATAGCTACTTTTCGAAGATCATTTGAGTCATCGCGGATACATGCAGCTCAGAAGTCACGTCTTAATTTTCATATCAATACATCGTAGAGTTCAGTATTTATATGAAATGGGGAATTTGCTGAAGGTGCACAATTTAGGCACTGTATCTCGCAGTGCAAAACCTGCATAATTACCGTTTTTCACAACAAGATAGCCTGTACATGGCGGCCTGTATAACTGAGGGAGTATAAACCCGGAAAACCCCGTTAAGAACCAACGATTTGAAGGAAACTTCTGGCAAACCTTTTCACATATCTACAATACCCGAAACTCACGTGGACAGAAAGAGATGGCACGAATTAGTAAAGACGAGCGCTTTAGGCAGCTGGACCACCCGGGGACACGGAATAAACTGTCATAAACCTAGATGGAACTACTTAAACCTTTTGCCTCACAATCCTTAATATACTGTACAGAGAAATACAAAAATGGTTTTATAAAATGCAATTAATAGATGAGTGTATGATATCATAAAATGATGGCAGTGAGACGTATAGTTGAACACTGGAGTAACATTTTCAGTTACTCCTTTGGTTATTTATGTTCTTTACGAACTTAGGTTTAAATAACCTTATGAACACTCGGGTATGGCTGAAGGTTCTGATTCTTCTGTGGGTTGGAGTGCAGTGGGTGGGAGACGGCAGACACGAATTGTACATGATCCGCCTGCAATAGGTTATCGCACGGACCCAAAACGTAAGAGACATGTAACACATTCGCTAGGTTCAGCAGCTCGTAAGCAAATTTCAAATCTGAGCAACGTTTCTCTTGAACATTTTAAGACTCAGCATCGACAATAAGTTCCATTTTGTTTATTTATGAAGAAAACAAAAATAGAAAGGAACTGATCTACCATGTATAGCACGTTGTACGTGTTGCTAGCGATATTGCAAACATAAACTTACATATAATAAAAATTGGCTCACGAATCAATTAACCTTTAAGCGCAACAAAGACGAGACAATCTGATAATACTTCAATGTTTCCATAGTTTAACAATTGCAAACTTTATTTGCCAACAGTAATCTCAAAATCCTCAAAACTAATGCCGAATTTGTCATTCAGACAGTGTTTATAGCATCATAAACTTTGCTCAAATGAATTTGGAAATTATTCATACTTCATAACAAGAACCTATTTTTGCTAATTTACAACCTTTGTACATTCCAGTATAGCGATTGTATTCTTGCATAACAAAGCCATATTTATGTAACCAGATGTTCCTATATTTCCTTCGAGTGTTTAATATTCTTTCTCTTATTTTAAACGTGAACACTAATGTGATTTGAATCTACACAGGTTAGTAACCTTATTCACCTTAGAATAAATATTGAGCAGTTGTGATATTCTCAGATGCCACCTTTGTGTGGCCTGAACAGCGCTGGTGCTTCTGCTAGGTGAAATAGGCAATCGCCCAGGGCGCTGGGCTAAGGGGCAAATCATGATGGGCGGGTGGGAAGGGGGGCGCCTAGAGCACCAAAATGCCTTGCACCGGCACTGGGCCTGAAATGTACCTTCATGAATACAAGCTTTGTTTTGTTCTTTGTTTACAAAGTGTGCATTAAACAGAAATGCAATAAACGTGAAAACCAAAAGTATCGGCGCGTGACAGCTTAAATAATTCGGTCGCGACCATACCTTATAAGTGCGAAACACCCAGGTCAAGCGAACCGACTTTTTCACGGCTGTATATAAGATATTTAGGTCCGTGAATAAACGCACTTCCTTGTAGATCTAAATGGTACGATATTCTATACGGATTATGGATGCGTCCTAGGAAGCCCGCAAATTTATTTTCATGGTGGGGGCAAACATACTGTGGTCAAATATTAAGTTTTACTGAATAACTTTAAGCTGGGATATATTTTCTGTTGTCATCGTTGGGCGAATTTCAAGAGCAAACGAAATACCAGAGTGCGGGTTAGATTCCCCCTCAAAGAGAAGAACTCCGAATGCACATGAAGCCAAAATGTAGTTACATATATGTTTTCTATATGTCACAATATTGCACTGTAGTGGCCTGGTGAACATAGAAACATAGCAGACAGAAAAAAGTATATCTTTTTGTTACAATGCTCGAATTCCGTTCTGAGTTGTTTTTCTCTAAAATCCTTTATACGCAAATCGACATTAGTATCTGAGGTGTTAAGACTGTTCACGCTAGACCATTCAAGAGGTTAAAACAGTTTTTCTTGGATATTTTATGCGCCTTGGATATGTATATATATGTACATGTATATTATAGCATATATATTATAAGGTATATGCCGAGATACACTGAATTCATAAGCTGTTGTCGCGGGACACCTGTTATTAGACAGGTATGTGCTATCGCAACTTGCCTCTCTTATACGCTTATTTTACGCTAATGTCTAATGTCTATGGATTGCTAGATATCTTCAATGTGAACCGCGTTGCTTTAGCTGCATAAAGAATCATGACAAAGGACGTTTCTGAAGTTTCCAAAGGCGTCGTAGAGTGACATGACATCTTATAAATTCCTGCCAGCACATAAACCTATACACCTATACACGCAACAATATGATAATTTACCGGTTCTGCTTAGCCATGTGAAATGATCTTGAAGAAGGAAAACAAAAACACTGTATGATAATTTAATTCGTACCGGCATATCAGTGTGTCATTTTAGTTAATCAAGTTCCTTCAGACATGGCTTTCATGCAAATTTGCATCAAAATGGTTAAAAGGAATAACTTTCGAAATGAATATACTCTGCGAATTGATGCGTCCCAACAACATTCATCGGCTGGATACGTGCCTGCAGAATGCAGCGCTGCCCAGTTAGATACGAGAACATATGCTCTTTATAGCATATCTGAAATGAAAGACTTTCTAGGCTGATAATGGAGGAGCTCTGGGACTACAAATGTGATTTTTTTTAATAAACTCATGTTTAATAGAATAATTTAATGGATGCACAATCATCAATCTAAAAAGCTTGTCCTGGTAAAGCTGGCGCCTATCGGCTAACTTATATGTGAATAAAACATAGTGACATAAAAAAAACAATTAAATTTGAATTCGTTGAATGACAAATTGTCACATTAGGTAAGCTCTTGAAGAATTGCATTTGCATTGAATACCCCTTTGCACGGAAACAGCATTAACTATCGAGGGCGTTTTAATGCATCACGACGTGCCTTACCAAAACTGATTTATATAGCTCTTAATTTTTGTCATTGCCATGTTTCCTCATAACTGACATAAAAATGAATCCGTTGATGTTTTATGTTTCAAAAGCAAGCAAACATCGAATCAATATCGTTTCCATTTGGAAATCGACAACGGTTTCTCTTGGTACAACATGTCTTCTTTTGTCGAGAAAGAAATATTGTTATGATATCAAAGCACTTCTCCGGATGAATCCTCGTTAAAACAATCTAGAAGGCGCTGTGTTGTACTTCTATTTATATATTTTTAATTTGTTTTTAAAACAGCAATGGGATGACCAGCTACAGGTACGAGCGGCTGAATGGTCAGAGGGCTGCTACTGGGGACATCAGAATATGGGATATGGAGAGAACCTAGCATACTTTTACTCCTCCTCGGGGAAGATGTCCTCTATTGACGTCATCATAAACTCCTGCCAGTCCTGGTGGAACGAGACCTTTGAGTGGAACTGGTCCACAGACTGTGGCGTGGCGTGCCATTATACTCAGGTAAGGTTCGGGGATTACCGTTTTTGATCAAAATGTTCAAATTTAGGTTAGAGAATACAGCAGTGCTCATACCTTCAGGGCGGCCACAAAAGCTTGGTTTAAAATTCTTACTTTTAGTGAGATCTTAGGTGCAAAACGTCATCAGTTAATAGAAAAGTAAAAATGAAAGAAATGGAAGTGCTAAGTAATCGAGTTGTCTTTAATTTTCGTAGCATTTTTCGTATCTCTCTGGGCTTTCTATCTTTTTTTAATTACCAGAGATATTATGAATACAAAAATTATATCCATGAATTTGAAATGTTTCGCTTCATAATTTAATTTGGATTATGAACCAATCTGAGTGTTTTTTTAACTATTTTTTTTTATATATGTACCGCCACATTTCCACAACAATAAGCATTATCTATATTCGCGTAAGCATGTATTTCCCGAACAGTGAAGTGGAAAAAAAATATGGTATGCTTTAAATTATATAAATCTGATTATACCACGATTTTCAACATCATTATTAGATTAAGAATCTGGTTAATCCACGATTTTCAACACCATTGTTGGATTAAGAATATGGTTATGCCACGATTTTCAACACCATTGTTGGATCAAGAATCTGGTTATGCCACGATTTTCAACACCATTGTTGGATCACAGATATTGCTTTCCATGCCTATACTCCTTTAACAAGTAAACATATAGTTTTGAATGATCCCCTAATATTTTTCAATTATTGATGGTATTTTTTTTCCTTTCATTTTCACAGATGATATGGGCTTCCACAAATAAAATCGGCTGTGCTCTGAGTCATTGTCCGACGCTAAAGACGGATGCTACGTCGATTATAAACGCCATGTTTTTCGTTTGCTTCTATAATCCACCGTAAGTCGTTCTTATATTAATTATGTAAGATTTATAGACCCTGTAAAACACGCGTACTACTTGATTGATCGTTTACTCACATTGTATAAGAGTTGTTAAAATATGCACTGGTGTTCATTTTAAGCTAACATATTTAATGTTTGTATGTTTTATTAAAATGTACTGAGGAAGAGATCAGATGATCTCAAGTTCCGTTGTATTTCCCAGATGCCATGCATATGTAAGTACGGATTTTTGATATGTTGATTATTGTAACTTTGAATCTTATCACTGTGTTGAAACAAAGCGTTGAGTGAAGTTCTGCAAATGATCACCCGTCGGCATACCGTGGGGGCCCACTATGTCTTATGTGCTTCCCTACCAGTGTCTGTGGATACCAGTGATCTGTATTCTAAACAACGGCAACGCTTTGTATCGAATTTTCTTTTCGGACGTAACGCTAGATCATACTCCACATTACATTGATTCAATCGATAATATCACAATGATTTATGCGGCTTCTTTGAAAACCCATGCCTTCTTTAGGCATTTATTAGCGTGACTATTCTGTAAAACAAGTTATACAAAATATTGGGTAGGTGTTTTCTTTTTAGTATCTCAACACTTCATAAAACATTTAAAGTAAATAGATTCGACATCAAATATCATTCTGTAAGTGCCGTGGTAATTTATATTTTATGTAGAGAACTGAAATATAGACATGCGACTTATAAGAAGTTGGAAAGCGACAGGTAAATTATATAGATTTCGAATTTGTTTATCAATGTATAGCAGCATAATGACATTTACAATTCATAACTTGTGATAATGGTATGCAGATAAAATATTACACATATATTTAATTAGAAACATAACTTATCATTTTTGTATAATTTAGAACGGATAACATGAAACATGCGTCAATTAATTTAAACGCTTCGATAATTTCTTATCTTATTTGCTGTCTAAATTTACTAACCAAAATTACAAATTAGTGTCATGTGTTGATACGTAACAAATTAGTGTCATGTGTTGATACGTAACAAATTAGTGTCATGTGTTGATACGTAACAAATTAGTGTCATGTGTTGATACGTAACAGTTCTACACATTATGCTTATTTAAGTCCCAAGATAGAACTTGTGGCAAAATCGTATTTTATGGATATTTTACAGATTCATTGTAACACGTTTTCGAGACCACGCCATTAATTTGATAATAAAGTATCTTCTTTTTTCTTTTTAAATATCAGAATACATTTTAAAAAACCAATTGAATTAGTATGTTCCCACACCTCTGCAAACATATATACGTTTTTAGCATAATTCTATAAAATGAAAATAAAATGGCACAATTGTTTCTTTTAATGTACGCACTATCATTTTATACTTATTTTGTTCTACATGCAATAGTTGTTTACAAAGTTATTGTGTGTATTCTTTCTACAGTATCTTCCTTATTAATACCCACTGTTTTGCAGCATGACAAAGACTAAGAAAGAATTTTTGTGCAAGTTTGATACTACATCAGTTTTCCATGCTTTGTTTTCTTTCTTTTTTCACTCACGGTAAATTATGTTTCAAACCTTACTCTGATAACATTTTATTGCTAAAGTAAATTTCTCATGAAACAAAGATAAAGCGTCAAAATAATCAGAAACATTTAAATTGCGCACATCTCATTTTCAAACTTTTTTTGGTCTGACAAAACCACATATTTCCAGACACAACCGCCTTTGGTTTCCTATGATGACCGCGAGCCTCAACTTTGTACAATAAATCTGTAGATTATGCAATATTTATGTCTCTTAGTAGTCTCTGAAACGAGGATAATATTCTGAAGGAAAAAACATAAACAACAATATTTCATCGAAGGAAATACCAATTCACCATTACGTTCTAGCGAAATCTCTATATCTTCTAAAGAGAAACCAGTAATGGGAAGAGAACATCTTGTCTCAAGCCTGAATGAAATTGTAAAAAATGGTGTTTGGTAGCCCATATCTAAATGATATATTTTAACTGTAGCATAAATGGGTCTTACGTCCTTGAATGTTTTTAAAAGTCACTCAAATTGTAATTACTTTATGCCATAAACCATTTTGACAGACAATATCGACCGACTTTTGAAAATCCACGAAGCACAATAACGTCATTTGCCACCGCTGATAACATATTTATAGGAGTACGGAAAATAAATTTTGCAAAAACAAAATGCAAAAATGTTACCGGTCCCTTCTTGAATCCACACTGAACATACATCATCATCAGTCTCTAGTGTGGTCGTTGAGACACTGTACTGCGGAACATCTGAGAAATTCCATCCAATAGTCTCGATCATGTGCCAATGCCTGTGTCTCCATAAAACCTTTCCTGGATCATTCTGTAATGTAGTCAGTCCACTTTTGTCTCTGTCTACCTCTCTTTTTGCCACCGTGGACACTGCCTTGCAGTACTGTTGTGGATAGGCTGTTGGCTCTAGTGACATAGCCATACCATTTCAGCTTTCTCTTGGCTGCTTCTCTCTGATGAGGTCTTTCACAATTTGGAATGCCTTTTTGCTGTTATTCTTTATCAGACTGCTCTAAATTTCTGTGTACTTTTGTCCAATCCAATCTTCTTTTGCTTTCTTCAGGTTTATTCTGGTTTTCTTGTTTATTTCTCGGTACTCCACTGCCCCTGTTGTGTGTCTGGTGCTTGTAATGTATATTCGGGCATTAAACATATTCTGAATCTCTTCTGTAACCCAGTTTTTTTTTCTTTTTTGGGCGATGGAGGCCAGTGATGTCCTTGGCAGCTGTTTTTATGATTGTATTGAACGTGTCTGTCATCACTTTAATATCAACATCCATCACAAGAAGTGGAGCAAATTTGTCTCCAATTGTGAATTAGCATGACTTGCAGATGTTAGGGTCCTTCAGTTGTTCAAGGTTGAAATTTGAGCCTGATTTTCTTTGGCTTGTTAATTTTCCCTTGCCTCACTCGGATGTTCATAATAACGAGGTCATGATCACTCCCAACATCAGCATCTGGGAATGTTGTTGTTTTTGCACTATTAATGCCAGATCGGTAACGGTTTTGAAAAAGTATATAGTTGATCTGGTTATGATGTGTTCTATTTGGTGCAAGCCATGTCCTGCATCGTGAAGCTTTATGTTGTCTCAGGGTGTTCGCTAGTACCAAGGTTTTGTATCTTGCAAACTTTAGCAGCCGTCTCCCTCTTAAATTGGTAAGCTCATTGCAAGAGGGTCCACAATGATCATCCCAATCTTTTAGAGCATCTTTGCCAAACTTTGGCGTTCCAGTCTTCTTGGATGATGATGATGTATTTTTTACTTACCATGTTTATAATACCCTGACGTTTCTTGTTAAACTCCTCTATTTCTTCATCATCATGATCAGTAGTTGGAACATAGACGTTTGGAGCAAAAATACTTTTATCGAAAGTATTACTAATTCATCAATATTTACTTAAGAATGCCTGTTACATATATTTTAATTATAGCTTATTAGAGTAAATGTCCCAGTAAAATTTGGGTCCCGAATGATCTCTGTTAAATATTGGAACAGTCATCCTCGCCATCCAAGACACAGGAAAAGAAACCTTATCATGTATTACATGTCAAAGTTACGTTATTAAGAAACGAATATCCAGTAAAACAAAAGAACTCGTTAATCATTTCCAAATATTACACGAGCGCGAAAGATTCTTTCTTCACAACAAATGCTCAATAACAATGATACCGTGATCGCCAGTAAAATTATAAAATCCTATGACATTTATCTCGTGCAGTCGCTTACTACCAAATGGATATACGTAACCTTGACTCCATTAAATTATTTACTTTGCCCGTTGATAATCTCGCCATCTGTATCAGTCTTGACTGTCGCTGGATAGTGGGATGTAATATTAGATTTCTTAAATGGTTCTCTGTTTGGAAAGAGCATTTTCACGAGCACAGTTATTGTAATATGGAACTAAAATGCACGATAACTCAAGCGCCATCTGTAGGACCCTTGTGTGGATCAGTTTCATTACACCTTCAGTTTTACGGATTGTGGCGTTAAACTATTGGAACATATATGTTGGAGGTACGCTTATTTTGTTTATAATCAAAGTACCAACTAGGATTAAATTTTCCTGTTGTAATCTTAAGTAAATATGATTCTGTTTCAGAGGAAATTATGTTGGGTCATACCCTTATACCAAAGGAAAGAATTGTGAACAATGTGGGATGAACTCGAAGTGTTCTTCTGGATTATGTGTATCAACCCAATAGTTTCTAAAGTAAGTGTTTTATTTCTTCTCTCCCTCAAAATAAATGCTGACTCAAAGTTTGGAATATGGCAGAGAAAAAAGAACTTCATCAGAGAATACAAAAGTACAGAAGACATACACACGCGCAGTCGAATAAGAGAACGATAATTTTTTTACACATTCGATATCAGGGTTGCATATAGGGTTTTATAAATGTGGGTACTTGCCCCCATTGAATCTGAAAAGGTGGAGGGGCAACGTAGCCATAAGGGGGAGGGGTCTTCCAGTATAGTGTATAAAATCCTCAATGTATTCAAAAATAGCAATATCAAGCATAATAAGTGCATTAAATGCATATCATGTCTTCTGTATAATATAGTATAACACGTGAAACTAAACTCTAAGCCTTATGTATTCTAATAACACTTTTATCTAACAATAACCATTAAAGAATCAAACCATAGACTGCAGCTGTCACTCCTCTGGCCAATCTTAAAAATAATTGTCATGTACTTTATGCGTGTCAAATGCTCAATTCTGATTGGTTACAATTCCATACTAAGAAAGATCAGAAGAACACATATGTTTCTTTCATGACGGACAAAAATACTTTTAAGGAAAAGTCTAAAACTCAAAATGAATTATGAAAATTATAAATATGCATGATGTTGTTGATGCACAATCTGCCAGCGTCCACACATTTTGTCTCTAAGGAACATGTCTCTTTTAATGACAGTCTTATCAAGAGACCACTCCGTCAAATTATGTTTTCGGTTACACAAATGGTGACTGATAGCTTCTTTTGATTTCTTCTCCTGACCAAAATTGTAACAGACATTTTTTTTATCTGGTCATAACTATACAGTTCTTGCTCTTGAGAAGATATAAATGTGAGGTTACAATGACCAAGAACCTCAAATGCTGTGGTCACCTGCTTTTTGAAAATCTTGCAGCCATCTCCACCTGCAAATTTGTAACAAACTCGTGGCGAGGGTTAGACACGTCATCTGAAACTTTTTAAAATTTGCTTTCATGGAACTTGTGTTCAACACAATTGTAAGTGATTTTAGTTTTGTCTCCATTCTTAGATGACTTCAACTTTTCAGTCATTCAGGTCTGGTGAAAGGATTTTAAAGTGTCTGCTTTCAGTTAAGTAAATATCAAGTGCTGATGACACAGCTGCTATATCCAAGTCAGATTTTTGTAAAATCATATTCAGCTGTGATAAGTGAGGTATGATATCCATCATACTATTCATGCATGTCATAAATGTGTGGTCTATAAGTTTATTTAACAAGTTTTGACACTCTTTTGTCTTGTTTTTCTTTTTGAAATAATTCACGAGAGCCCCATAGCTGTGAAAAATTGCATGTAGTACATCATACAATTTTCAGCCATCTTATTTCATGCACTTAACTGAAATTCAGTTGTTATACTGTCCAAATTCTTCTGGATTTCCTGCATTTCAGCTGTTCTGTCAAAACCAAGAACTTTGTAAAGAGGGAATCTCCTTCTTTTAAAAAAAAACTAGACAACTTTTTCGAAAAGAACTTCAGCAGTGTGATTGGCCTTCCACTGACACATTACAAAGAAAATGAGTTGCAGAAACAAACATGGTTGGTTTAATGATTCTGGTATTTGATATATCTTTACTCTCACCAATTAAGATGCTAATGAATGGACTACATCGTACTTTCTGCATTAACTCAGCTTCTATCACTGTTGCAACGCAATCCTGGAAAAATTAAGCTCGACGATAAATCAGAGTATAAAAGTATTTTATTATCATTATTTGTATCATGTTATTAAAGTATTTGAGAAATGTAATGTAATGTGTCCAAGGATGTTGCCTTGTGATATTAACAAGGTGTTTAAATACTAAAATAATATAGCAGTAAAGTTACTATCTCTTTACTAATTAATGTTATACAGTTATAGTAATTAAGGACGCGGTTATGCCTGTAGGTATACGACGATTCTAAAAACAATTTTTTTTGTTACTATATACATCATTGATGGGTGCACAGTTACATGTGCACAGCTATGATATAAGCAGATCAGCGTCAATGTCATTTCCTGCAATGATCATGATAACTTATAATGATAATAACTTATTCACTAAAGCATTATATAAGTTACAAGAGATGGGATATGTCTGACTAATGTATGGTATCATGATGCTGACAGCAACTCCTTACATGCTCAGGAAATTATTCAAACAACAGCGACTGTATCATTATTTCAAACACATGAAAACTCGTTACAGTGATACTGAAATGTGACCCATTAAGACAGGAAATAATTTCATGACAAAAGAAACAGGTGCCAATAATCCAGATTGATTACAAATGAAAAACGTTATCCACCAATTATCATTGACAGAAAGTTATGACGACGAGCTACCAAATGCAATTTCATTGGCCGATCACGATGCTTGTTGCTATTTTAAGCAGCAGAGGGATTCCTCAATATATGCACAAGCACATCACTAGCATCGTCCGATAAGGGATTAGCCTGAGGAAGTGACCCCGAGTCATTGTGCCTAATGACAGAAACGTCTGCACCCTCACTGTTATTGGAAGTTTTACTGCTAAAAAAATGAAAAACTGTTCCAGTTTTAAAAGATTTCGCTATTTAACACGTTGTCTCTGTATCAAACGTGCTATTCTGACCTTTCTTATTAACCAATCAGAATTGAGCACATGACACACAGAAATTAGTGACGTATTTACAACTATACACGAACAACATAATACCAGCGAGTGATAACCGAGAAGTTTACAGCTAAAAAAAACAATAAAATAATGCGCACAATTCTTATTTTGTGCGCGATTTTGCCAGCATAGGATTAAAACGTCTTGCAATAAATCTTGAAGAGGGGGGGGGGGGGCAATCGCGCGTTCTAGACGCAACCCTGCTATATTGAAACCAATCATAACTTTTCATTAATAACTTGTGACTAACTATTATAATTACATATTGAATAGTTTCTGAATAAAGATCACTTGCATGAGATATCTTGGATGGTATAAATCCGTATTGGTTGATAAACCCATTATTGTGTATCAGAGATGTATATGTAGTCATTTAATTCCAGTAACTGTATTTATTGCCAGAACAAATGTATGACCACATTCATATTTGTCAAATAAGGTTCTCTAAATAGCCACATCACTAATAAATTTGTAATTAAAAATATATTCTCTCCCCTATAACCTTAACAAAAGTTGTTTTCTAAGGATATCTTTTTTATTTGTCTTGAAGACAGATGGACTATGTATACAGTAACACAATTCCAAAGTAATATAAGATGATACAAATATGCATGGGTAAGTTTACGCAAAAAAAAATTATCCTGCAATTTATGTTTCTTACTGTAGTTTTGGTATTTTGTTATGTGCAATGATGTATGTATTTATTTTTCTTCGAGTGTGACTCATCGTGTTTGTGTCTTGATATATATCTTTCATTGTCCCGATGCTAAAGAAATTCTTTACGTCTAAGCCTAGTGAAACCTTGAGTACCGCACCCGTCCAAGCATACTTGGTTTGCAATACTAATGTCTTTATGATAATTATATAGTATCTTTTTAATATTTTGTTATATGTATTTTTCATTCATAAATGTATATTGAGACGAAGTTATTATGATATTGTCATTAATTATATTAATTTGTATTACTAGTATTTTTACTATAATAATAATAATAATAATAATAATAATAATAATAATAATGTGATTAATATAAGTTAATAATAATATTAATACTATTATGAATCAGTATGTTCAATCGGTATTAAAATTTAAATTTTTACATTTTTTGGACCTGTGATCATTAACTAAGAAATACCCCATAAATTGAATCCTCGTGTAAACGGAAAGGCCAAAACCTAATAACGTCTCTATGCCTAATAAGTTTGGATAGATCCGAGTCAATATGCTATATGATCTTCTTAGATGGCTGAGTAATGAGTAAATCTGAAACCAGTTATCCAATATGTGGCGAGCACTAAAAATGAACAATAAGTCAAAAGTTCACTCTCATCGGTCATCTAAGAATTATAATTACATATTGCATTGTTTCTATATAAGTCGATAAATATAAATTTGCAGATATATTTAAGAAGGTATATATTGCTAAATAAATAGATAGATATTATAAGATAATGAAATAGATAATAGCAAACAATTAGCAGATAGATAAATATTAGCAGATATAAAGATATATATTAGCGGTAACAGAGATATATCTATATTGACCTTCGATTCCTGAATAAATCCTTCTGTAGACATTTGTCATTTATCGCTGTCACCTTCCGTTACACTTAATATTTTCTTGCATTTTTCAGAGAGACGTGCATGACGATATGTCTACACTTGAAAATTCCAGTCTAAACTCGTATTCTGGTAGTATGAGTGTAGTAAATCCAGGTCAAATATGGAAATTCGTCTCATGGACTGATTTCCTGTTTCCTGTTGAAATAAACATTGTAATATCATCGTTTTGGAAAGTATCCAAAAGAGTGTCAATACCATTCAGTTATACGTAATTCCTATCTTTTGTCGTTAATACCCCATGGCGATAAACTCTTTAAATATGTGAATAAATTCCAATACATCATACCGAATTATCTGTATCCACTGGTTCTCATTCATTGCATCCCCACGGAAGATTCTAATTTCACATTGATACAGAATAGGCCAGTACTCGATCTACTCGAACTGAAACTTCTCAAAGTATCGCAATTTTACTCAATCTACTAGATATCAGGTATCGAAATTTTAACTTTCAAATAACCGCAAGTGTATTCGATCGTCACAATAGCCTGTATCAAACTTTAAATTCCTAGAAGTACCGCAATTGTACTAGATCTACCCAAGATCTATCAAAATTTAAACTCTTCCTAAATTGACACACACACACACACACACACACACACACACATATATATATATATATATATATATATATATATATATATATATATATATATATATATATATATATATATATATATATATTCGTGTTTCCTGCATACTCTTTAAATGAATGTTATGACACCATCTATTGAGCAAAATTACGTTACGTAATTAGCAAGTGTAATATCAATCATAACTGTCCAAAATCGTTTATAAAATGGCTTATTTATGGAATACCTTTTTGTCGCATTATGGCCATAAATGAATATCTTCAGTTTGTTTTGATTTGTTTATTTATATCTTCCCTCAAATGTCGTTTTGACTGACATTATGGTTGTTACCAAACAAATTTAACTTCATTTGAAAAGACGAAATAATTAGGTTGACTCTTTGAAGCATAAATGGATCATAGGTTTTATTTGTTATAAGGCGCAATGTCCCCGATCAAAGAAAATTTACACTTTTACACGAGTGACATTTCCTTTCGTAATCAGGTTTCTTAAAAATACTACGCTTATCAATGTATACATAAGTGACGAATATCTTCGGGTTCATTGTCTTATAACGCAATGACCACAGTTTTTTTTTATCACATTTATTATTTTGATTAGAAAAATATTTTTTTATAGCCTGTGTACCTTGTTGATGACAGAAGTGAGAAAAAAAAATAATCATCGCATGTTTGATATCCATCATGTGGAAATTTTTAGAGGAATATGTTCAACAGATATCATTTCCTATTTTCATTGTATACCTCAATTAGTATCACATATATAGCTTATATGGATGTTGAGTAATTTAAAATTCATTAAATATCACTTCGTTCTATTTTCGTTAAGACCGGTAAAAATTTCATTTTTTTCCGATAATTTACAACACATTTTACATCTCAAATAAGTACAGACATGACAACCAAGAGAAGTGGACCGATCTGGTGGCCTTCTGGTTAGAACGTCCGCCCCATATATGGGAATTCGAGGCTTCGAACCCCGGCGAGTCATACCAAAGACTTCTAAAAATGAGATTAGCAGCTGCCTCGCCTGGCGCTCAGCATTTATAGGTTAGTGTTAGGACTGATCGGCCTGGTATCAGGATAATGTGACTGGGTGGGACATAATAATAATAATAATAATAATAATAATAATAATAATAATAATAATAATAATGAGGACTTTGTATAGCGCCTAATCTTTCGAAGCTCTAAGCGCTTTACACCATCAATAATGATATGACTACACTACAGAACAACAAATGAAAAAAAAACAATGAAATTGGAAAACAAAAACATGCTGAAAACATATAAGATACAAAACATGATTAGGTCGCTAAGTTTGTCCCTGCAGTCGAAACAAGTGACTCTTAAGAGCACTCTTAAAAAGGACCACTGTGTCTTTGTGTCTAATTTCAATGGGCAATTCGTTCCACTTCACCGGGCCCTGGTGTGCAAACGAACGTTGTCCATATGACTTTGTTTTCACCGTGGGAACAATGAGTATACGATTATCAGAAGAAGAGCGTAAGGATCTATCTGGTGTATACACATGGGTGAGGCTGGATATGTATGTTGGACTGGAGTCTGTCATTGAAACATAGCACAGAGAACAAATTTTGTGTTTGATTCTGTATCGAATCGATAGCCAGTGTAGGGTACAGAGCATTGGTGAGGTGTGCTCTGATCGAGGTACTCTAAAGATGATCCGTGCAGCTGTGTTTTTAACTTTTTGAAGTTTTTCTGGAGTAAATATTGTGACGAACCAGACAGAATTGAGTTACAATAGTCCAGTCTTGAAAGTAATAATGAACACACAAGTGTTTTAGTGGCATGAACTGAAAGATATTTCCGAATGGAACTGATGCGTCTCATTTCAAGATATGCAGCCTTGCATATGTTCATGACATGTTGGTGCAATGTGAGAGTACTGTCTAGAGTAACGCCTAGGTTTCGTACTGACTGTGAGAATTTAATGTTGGTGTTGCTGATCTTTATTGTCCGAGGTAAAGGATGTGAATGAGAAAGTCTTTGTGTTGTGATCAGAATAGCCTCAGTTTTATCATCATTCGTCTACAGCTTGTTACATGTCATCCATGATTTCACATCAGAAATGCACTTCTCTACTCCATGGGTGGTAGCATCAACTTCATTTGGGTGGCTAGACTTGTATATTTGGGTGTCATCAGCATACAGTTGGTGCGACACTGGGTGATGATCTATGACACTTAAGAGCGGCTAAGTGTAGAGAATAAAGAGAGCAGGTCCAACAACAGATACCTGTGCAACACCATAACATACGTCAACTGGGCTGGAGTGTATTCCATTTGCAGATATAATTTGTGTCCTGTTGACTAAGTAGGTCTTGAGCCACTGTAAGGCTATATTCTGAATGCCAAATACATGCTGGAGACGGAGAAGTAATATATCATGGCCTATTATGTCAAATGCTGCAGATAAATCTAGGAGAGTGAGGACTGTAATCTTTCCACTATCCAAAGCAGAGAGAATGTCACTAAATACTTTCAGAAGAGTAGTTTCCGTACTGTGGCAAGGGCGATATGCAGACTGTACATTGCTAAAAAGACTGTTTGAATTCAAATGAAATACAGGTTGAGTAAAAACAACCTTTTCTAAGATTTTTGATATGAATGGGAGATTAGAAACTGGCCGGTAGTTCTTTAAATCGTTATGGTCAAGTGTTGCGTTCTTCAGCAGTTCCTTTACGATGGCAGTTTTGAAAAATGATGGGAATTCCCCTGATGAGAGAGAGATATTAATAACATCAGTTAGTGAAAGCAATATTGGGTCTAAGCACTCAAGCAGTAGTGATGTCGGAATCGGATCAGGTTCACAAGACTTTGGTGCATCGCGATTGTCCGTACTAAATCAATAGAAACAGGTTCAAATGCTCCTAACGGTTGTCGCTGAAATTCTGCATCATAACTGTAAGGTGACGAATCAGTTGAAATTGTGCTGTCAAGCGAATCTCTAATGGTTCGTATTTTGTCATCGAAGAAATTTGTAAATTGGTCTTGTAGGTCTAGTGGAGAGAAGTTTGTTGGAAGTGGTGTACATTTGTTCCTTGACATTAGTTTGTTAGTTATCTCGAAGAGCTCTTTGCAGCTGGAACTCTCCGTGATCGTAGTACTGTAGTGGGATGATTTGGCTAAATGGACTATGTTTGTGACGTTCTTCTTAGCGGCTTCGTAGATTTGTTTATGAATAGTGAGTCTGTTGGAAAGCCAAAGCCTATCTGCTTTTCGGCGATGTCTTTTAGCAGTGCGAAGCTGGTCCCTAACACTGCTATACCATGGAGAACACTTATTTTTAAATTGATATTCTGCATTTGGTGGCTGGGGCATGTTTTTCAAGCAATGAACGCAGGCAGTTATCAAGTTAATCCGCTGTTGGATGTAAGAAAGTTGTTAGGTTTTCTTGGATGTCATGGTATAAATTTGGTTCTATTTATCATACGGAGGTTTCTCTTAGTAGCAAATAGAGGTGGAGGGTTAGGGAATGATACGTCGAGTTGGCATACAATGCAGAGGTGATCCGATGCAAGCTCGTGAGATACAAGGGTGGATTGCAGAATATTATCATCAGGTCTATAAAGAAACCAGTCTAAAATGTGACCAAGTTTATGGGTAGGTTGGTTAACTGACTGTTTAAGATTGAAAACATGAATGGAAACTAGGAGTTTTGACGTGTATGGTTTACCAGGACAGTCAAAGTGAAAGCTGAAATCTCCAAGAATAATTAGGTGGCCACCTATCGAATTTCCATACTCTAGAAGATTTGGAAACTGCTCGAAAAAGAGAGATTCAGTCAGCTTGTTTTTTTCTACTAGGAGAAAGACGGTAGAGACAGAAAAAATGGACTGACCTTTGTTCCAGTGTAAGCGTTGTTTGGACTAGTTCAAACGATGTGTGGCAGAAATTGAAGGTTGTGTTGTACTTAAGGCATTTGACCATGGAATTATTTGTAATTACAGCAATTCCACCTCCGCGAGAGTTGCGGGGGAACGACTTGATGGAGTAATCGCTGGGTGTCAAATCCGCACACTTAGATTCATCACCTACCGAATTTAACCAAGTTTCTGTCAGGAAGAAGACGTCATTATTATGGTCGTTGATAAAATTAACAATTTCTGTGCGTTTTTCCGGTGATCCTACTGATTGAGCGTTGAATAATGCAATACGTAGTGGTATCCCTGGGACGGTTGACACAACGGTTGACGATTTAAGAGGAATTTGAACCAGGTTATTAAACTAAAATTAACGGCAGAATTTTTAAGTTGTTTATCCGTTACGGGCGAAAGGGAGATAACTGGAATTCTTCTTCCTGTTCTACGCCGGCCAGCTTTGAAAGAACGTTTCTTTTTTGCGAAAGGGAGATAACTGGAATTCTTCTTCCTGTTCTACGCCGGCCAGCTTTGAAAGAACGTTTTTTTTTTCGCTTCCGTTTACATTTAAGAAAAGATGAATGTATTCCCAGTTCGTTCAGTCTTGAGCACAATGTAGTATCAGGAACCAAGGTGTGGTCATTTAATCCAATTAATGAGGGTCCGTCGTATTGTAAGCGGTCACGTGACGGCGGTTTATTAAAAAACAAATGACGTCTTAACATTGGGACAAAACAGCTGAGAAAAATTCTAATTGTTCTCGTTTCCAAAACAAGGAGATGAATGAACACATACGAACGGAACAGCCAATGCATGATGAAAAACAATAATGTAGACGATGATAGAGAACAAGCACAAATATCATAAATATAGCACAAACTCGGAAGAGCCTATCTCGAGCAGTTAAGCGATGGCGGCCATTTTTCCGGATGGTTTATCATTTTAAACTGTTACACTGCTGAAGTCGTAGTGATATGACAGGAACATTGTCAAAGCTACGGTACAAATCTCTCTCTCTCTCTCTCTCTCTCTCTCTCTCTCTCTCTCTCTCTCTCTCTCTCTCTCTCTCTCTCTCTCTCTCACACACACACACACACACACACAAGAGAAGCATTGTTAATTTACGTCACACGAATTTATGAAACACTTTGTCGAAACACGGTCAAAGCACAGGAATGGATCAAAGGGCATTACTTTATATGCCACCAGTGATAACAATTGTCTAAAATACCTGGACGATTACCTACTTATTGGTGCTACATTATAGTCATATAATTTTGCAGACTAATTATTACCTGAAGGAGTTAGACCGTCACACTTATCTTGCATTTTATGGAACGTACTCTACCTAAGTATAGAGACCAAAACAGGGTTGCTTTTTTTTTCGAAAGGTTTCTGTCCCAGAGACGATCCATATTTTTATTCACAGAAGTTGATAGTTTACAAGAAAAAATACGACGATGTGTTAGTATTGGACGTCAAGCCCCTGAGGGAATAATTAATCGTATGTAATATATGTACTTGATATGTGTACTTCATCTCACTTGCTTTCTAAATGTCAAACATTTCTATAGTCAGACAACCTTTCTTTCTTTGTACTCAAGATCGTTCATGTTTATTCGTCAAATAAATGATTAGCATACGAAATATAGTTTTTTTTGTTGCTGTTTTGTGTGGGGGAGTGGTAAAAAATTATTCATGCATTATGTAATCTTTAGCTTCCTTTCCTCTTCTTTTTCTCTCATGCTATGACTCATGAAGTCTCTCAAGCTGCATCAGTAATGATATTATGCAATTGCTGACGGATTCCAAACCTTTCTTGTCCAATCAGTACAAATATTCCTGGATTAGAGATACATGCAACTTTAAGCTATCGATATATTCATTTTGTTTTGGTGTTTTACATCATTTAGGATATTTCTCCAAATGTACATACCTACTTCAATGAAGACCAGAGAGCCACAAAACCTAATCTTTTTTAAAGCATTAAAATATATTTGTTTTGATATATGTGTACCCAGAAACCATTTCTAAGTATTTTGGCGGACGGGTGGGGGTAGGAAGATAATTTCAACTAACTGGTATACTTCTGAAAACTGCACTTGGAGAGATTAGGAGGAAAGTTTGGTACATGCTTAGAGCGGTAAAAAATATTCCAGATAGGTCTAGAAAAACGTCGACAACATTTGAAAATGTTATTCAACATGGTAGACTCTAATTCAACAGAATATACCACTTAGCAGCAAACCTGTTAATACTGAATTGATAAATAATGAATGGATCATACTTCTACAAGTCTATTTCTACAATATAAAAGATGATATCCTTTGCAATGTAGCTTATCATAAGCATAAATCTACGCATATGTCAAAACTTTAAGGGTGAAAGCTCTGTGAAGAATTTCTAACAGCACAAGATAATTAGCAATCTGGAGTATCCAAACGTAGACCTCGTTCTTCCGGGATGAAGCGAGGAAATGTAGTGGCAAATGGTTGCTCTCACAAATGACAGTGATAGTGGAAAGATTTTCATTGATTGCCTTCGCTCAACACACGTCACGTAGTGTGTGTTCTTACGACTGAACTGTGTTGATATACGATTTTCATGGTTCACTTGTTGCATTGTGGTTTTATATAAGCAGAAACTACTGAATCTTCACGATAACAATAACTGGGATTTGACGTATGAGATCTTAGTTGAAGTGTTATGTTGTCTTACATAAAAAGGAAATTTTCCTCTTGACATATCTTTTTTTACTCATGATACATCCTCCAGCGGACAATAAATAACTGCTTACATATATATATATATATATATATATATATATATATATATATATATATATATATATATATATATATATATATATATATATATACACACATTTTGGATATAATATTGCTTTAATAACACTGAAAGTCAGTCATATTGATTGCAACTGTTCGTTCTCTATCGGGATGAAGCGACGAAATGTAGTGGCAAATTGGTTGCTATCACAAATGACAGTGATAGTGAAAAGATTATCATTGATTGTCTTCGCTCAACACACGTCACGTCACCAGACATTTATAAAGAACATGAGTGTGACAAAGACATTGATTTGGAGAGGTGAAGCCTTCTTCGAAATGTTCAATCGATTGGAGAATACATACAATATATTGTTTGGAATCGCGTCTTTTATTGCCCAATTATCTTTGTAACTTTAATATCATGTACTGGTGAATTTTCAATGTATTGGGTACAGCATAAGCGGCCGTTCAATTATTTCGTACGCATGGAGGGGGTTAACGCAAATGCATGCGCTTGCATATGGAGGGTCTAAGATTTAGCTGCCGCGGAGCTCAAGCGTATATACGCAGGTGGTGTGTGTGTAAAAAGTACGCACGTGTACTTGGAGGTAGAGGGGGTCAAGCTTTGCCAGATTTTTCAGTACATACTAAATGGATGGTCCCTAAATATATCCTAGTAATGATTTTGTGATATATAATAAATATTATGAAAATTCTCAAGACTGTAAAAAGATTTTAATGGAATATAAATTGCTTGTAAATAATGATCGAGGGATTTCATTTGAAGAGGCCTAGTTCTTAATATGGTTTTCAACACTTTCATTATTTTGTATTTCGACCTGTGAGGAGAATTTAAAATCATTACAACACAACCATAAATCTTCGATGAAATATATACTAGTTTCGTAAATATGTTTGAATCTATTTTCAAATATTTTAAAATCTAGGTTTTTTTTCCTATTGTCTAAGTCAATGATTCGGATAATTGTATGTTAAAACACATTTGTAAGTTTTACGTTCTTTGTGAAGTCTTTCATTGTGAGAAAAAACTAAACCGATGACGTATTGAGAGCCTGTAACTCTTGTACAAAATATCAATAAAGGTCGACAAGTTTTGCATACATTATACAACATCTTACAACAGCGACTCGAAACACATGTCCTAATACACCAGCATCTTACCTTGGCGACTCTAAACACCGGTCCTAATATACCATCATTTCTTGCATGCAAGTTCCTAGAGATATAAATTGAAACAAGTGTTGTCAGCTGCTATGGGAACAGCAATGTAACAACAAGCATAATTAACTCTTCATTGGATTACTGTGCTAAAATTCAAAACTATATTGCAGCCTTTGTCACAGCAGCCTTTGGTCTTTATTTAACACCGAGCAATGATATGTTTATGGTGTTGGGGGATTATTTCGAATTTCAATGCAATATCTCATTTACCCAAATAACGTCCCCATGCTTTATCAATAATTTTAGAGTGGAAAGTAGCGTCATTGATTGATGTAAGAAAGGACATGCCCTATGTTGAATCAAGCTAAACCTACCCGGAACATTTTCCCCCACTAGACTCAATGGAGCAATATCAACCATTGGGAAGGGTTTTATGGCTGTTTTTTCCCCCAAAAAAGTCCACATGCAGACCATCTCCAAGCTTCCAATAAAAATACGTTCCAAGTAACGCCAAACTATCATGCATGTCCCTGCGCAGGAATTTAATACAGTTATTGTCCGTCAGCATAATCTGGTAACTAAATTGAAGGTTGAATATTCCCCTTTTATTTCAAATTCAAAACCCCTTTAAGCGCGGTAGCCAGCCTATTCACTTTCCATAACTGTTGATAAGCATGCATAATTAATTACACAATTAATTATGGCCATATATATATATATATATATATATATATATATATATATATATATATATATATATATATATATATATATATATATATATATATATATATATATATATATATATATAATGGAATTCATATCCTGTTACTTAAGGCATAAAATAAAAACATGGAAAACCATTCAAACGTTCCTCCAAGGACAACTTAGCCATATGTTTAATTAATGGATATCAAACGAAGTATGCATCTTCAGTCTATTTAATGATAATTCTCAACCATGAGGATGTAACAAATTTGCCTTTTGTATTTCAGGCATGTACTGCGTAATTACGCGCTTTTGCTGACAGTGATCCTTCCCTTGTCTGATTAGGTTGTCTCAGGCATATGAAGATTGGACAATAGTCAAGTTCGATGTTGTATATCATTCTAAAGGTTAATACTCACCTTCAATGAGGACTTTTCAGAGTTGAAAAATGTAGAACCCTAATTAAATTAGAAAATATTTATTTTGTGCAGGACTACTTAAAATAAACCTAAACAATGACACTTAGAAACGTTTCTGCTATAAATCAACGATAGACATCGACTAAATAAAGCATAAATACTGACATTGTTTAAATTATATTTAATTCACGAGTGTATCCAACTGCAATTAACGAGAAAATCAATTATAGGCACACACCAGTTTAAAATAATTCAGTCATGGCCATACCTTACACACGCCAACAAGACACCAATGATAGCATACCAATTTGTTCACGGCAGGATACAGCATTTCCTACGAGTTGCTTTAAGATTTGGTCGTTAGACTAGTGAACAAATGCACTTCTTATTAGATCGGAAGTGATCGATCTTCTGGGCTGTTTTGGTGTGATTCTTTGGACAGAAAATTAAAATTTTTGTAAATTGATGTTTAGTCGATTAATGTTTAGGGCATATTAATTATGTATGATAAAACGTACCTTGGAACAGATGGCGCATGTCTCAGAGACATTGGATTGCTTAGTGCGCGAACTCATTTTGAATTATTTCCTTTCATGATATCCAGTCTATCCAAATATCACACTTTAAACTCTTTTTTTCTCTAGATCACCGTATATGATCATCAAAATTTGTTATTTCTCTATTAATTCCTTGCTTTTTCCATGCTTCTTCGTATGTGATACAACAATTGATATTTTACTCTATGGTGATATAACTTTTGGCAAAAATATAATCAACCGCGTTTTATTGCGGCACAAAAGATGTAACCTTCGTCGAGAGAACAATGTTTGTATGATAGCAAAGCGCCATTGTGACCAAAACCGGTGTACATATTGTAATAGTGGAACTATGATACTTATTTATTTATTAATATTTATTTAACATTACTGTAACGGCCAGCTGCAATGGGGACCGGAGGAGTTTTACGCGGTCACCAGAATATGGGATATAGAGAGAACTTTTACTTTTTTCAAGGCAGATGGTCCCTATTTTCCTCATTCGCAACTCCTACCAGTCATAATGGAATAATGGAACGAGATCCCTGAGTGAAACCGGGCCACAGTCTGTGTTAGTGCCTTTCTTTATAATCTCTCTCTCTCTCTCTCTCTCTCTCTCTCTCTCTCTCTCTCTCTCTCTCTATATATATATATATATATATATATATATATATATATATATATATATATATATAGTCATTAAAATACGTAGAGAAAGAACAATCAAAAACTTAAAATTAATTTGAGAAAACAATATGTAAAAACAGCAACACCATAATACTACTATATTTTTATACAGAAAAGAAGTAACAAATCACATTACATGCACGTGTGGTGCACAGTCAAACGTTCTTTATATACATTTTCCACATGGAAGCAAAAAGTGTGATACATACGTTGGAAATATATTATTTACTCGTTCCTAATACGAACTAGTAAATCAAACTTAAGATGCACACTAAATTTATCAATACTATTGCACAAAAATATATCACGATCTCCTGTAGAAACAAGAAAAGAAACTACATGTAGCTAACGAAGTCATCAATGACAGAGATACAAGCAGTTTCAGAACGAGCGCAAACATCTTTATTCACAGATGAAAGCAAACTGGGTCACGATTTGTCAAACACTCGACATGACTCAAGACAATCTGTAAATTTCTTGCTTCATACAATCTCAAAGACGGAATTAAACATTTGGCAATAACAGGGAGCGAACCATGATATATTTATTTCGTTCAAAAATATACGAGCACCACTTGATTCCATAGGACCACGCGAGGTACTTTCTAAAAAAAACCCGAAGAAATAAGCCGTTTTTAAAGATGTTCACAAGAACAAGATGTTGCAAGCTGGAAATCTGAGTTTGGCAGTTGTTTATATTTCTTTCCACGTTATTTATGTGTAATGACACTTTTAATAGATTGAACGAGTTCTTTAAACCTATTATTTCCAAGTTTTCTTGTTCTGCGAACATTGACTTATATGCATTCCCACCTGTAACAGATAATTTTAACGCTGACTCGTAATCTGGACTTTACTGTCTCGAGTGGCGCACATCACCTTTCTATGTTGCGATCATTTAATTTATAATATTATGCAACTCTTCAGCCTCCAAACATGATACAAGTCCGTGAATAGCTCAAGCTAATTTAGATGCTTCTACGATTATATAGGTTCCACTTAAACTCAGCCTGGCCGCCATGAGGTAAGTCCTTTGTACACTTCACTGTCTCAAAATTGAGTTTAATATAGTATGACAGCTCAAACAGATCAGGCTCATATATATTACAAATACAGACAAAAATGGTAAATTGTGATGTTCGCAGCATGAGATAAGACAATTTCATATCAAACTGCAGATTATATAAGTTGCTATCACTGTCAAAGGCAGGCACAGAAAACTTGAAACATATACCTGTACCAACTTCTTTGCTATTTCTTAAATAAATTAAACAACAGAATTGATATCTTGAAATTTCTGATTGTTTTTCGTGGTCTTATCTAAACTTGACATGTTTTTCATTAATAGAGACGTTGCGAATAAAACTCAGCTGGAATTCGAAAGAAATGGTTGCTTTGATTTAATACGAAATTTAAGTATGAAAAGATTCGTTTATGTGTTTTCTTTCGCATATACCCAATTACCCAACCAAGCCAATATTTTTAATAGACCCCAAATAGGACGAAACGCGGAATGATATCTTGTCTTTGGTAATCGTGCGAACTTAATGTTTGTGTTCTTCTCTGTCACATTTTGGATAATCAAGAAATCTCGTGCCCTCCAATATGTCTGAATTTAATATTATGTATATTTAAGGAACGATTTTGTGACAATTTGACAGTTGCTGACTTGGATCATTTAGTTCATTTACTCAGCTGTACATGGTCAAGTAATGAAGTCTTTCATGAAGTTCTTCGCACGAAGCTAAGTTGTCAAACAGTGAGATCCGGCCATGTCATATTCTTCTCTACCAGTACCCATGTGACCTTGTGTCCCTACCTGGATTCATGGGACCTTATATCAAGTTGACAAGTAACAGGCCTGGGAAAATGATTTGCTGATGATATAGAGAATTTAAATGTATACGCGAGCATGATAGCCATGAACGTACAAAGTTTCTTGAGATGAAGATCAAAATGCCCAAGGCCCAGATCTCTTCGAAACAAGATAAAGGAAACAGTCTCTGGGAGATTTCTTAACGACTTTGCGCTGGACGTTAGAAGGGACCTACTTTTTCATGATGGAAGTTGAAAGTCAACGTTATTGCAGTCTAGCAAACCATAATTCAGATCCTTTCTCATACTTAGTTTTTTAGTTCTCAGTAATTTATAATTACCAATATATTTTTAAATAGTAAAGATAAAACACTATTAAAAAAATAAACTTTTGTTAACAATGTTGTATTACCATATTTATTTAATGCATTTCATTATATATGCAATTGATATGCCATGTGATGGATGCACCAGGTGTCTGTGTGGTCTTTTATCAAACCTTTCAATGACATAATAAACATTTCATATTGTCATACTATATATAGCTCAACTCTATTCGCGTCTTTAAATCAGATATGGAATCATTTAATAATATGTTCATATTTCACTGGTTTCATTTTCTTGAAAATTGCATGTTCTGTTATTCTTTGTTAGTTGCAAAACATTTTCATCTACCAGCCCATGACGTCTATCTCGATGTAGCGTTTAACAAGGAACTTTACTCGAATTGTCTAGGTACTAAATGACCTACTTGTGCTGATCTGCTGTAAAACACCAAATCCACACTATAACTTGTGGAAATATAGCCATGTCGATATTTCTAGAACATGCTGTAGATATTCCGTAACCACGTAATAAATAAAAGAAAGTATATTAATTTAATTGCAACCAACGATTTTGTCAAAAATACGAGATTGGTCATCATCATATATCAAAAGCATATATTGCCAACATGCTATAGTCACAAATATTTTCCAGAAAATTAGTAATTGAAGAATAAAGAGAATCCACTTTAACTTACTCTCCATTGAACATATTTCAACTTTGTACAAAGACCAATGACAAGTGTTGGATATCTCCATGTTCCTCACTAAGAGACTATGCATTTATTTACAGTAGTAGACGATTTCAGAGGGAAAATTCCAAAATATTAGCATCTTGCGTCAGTCCCTGATGGAAACATTGACCGTGTTGGCATCTGCTTCTACTCATGTATTAACTATTCCCATAGTTAGATATAGCGTTATACCAGATTCACAATATTGAAACGTCTACTGGGTACGCAGAATTGTTGATGATTGTCATTAAAGTAAGCAAGCAAAAGTGTTTGGTGGGCACAATCAAGACAATTTAATTTTTCTGAAACATTTTTTCTTTGATACAGTTATTTACGGCATAGGCAAAGTAACAAGGGAAGGATCAAATCACTTAGGAAATCCTACAAAACAATTTTCGTCCAATCTTACATTGATAAATTAGAGCTGAATCCTGCTTTAAACTTACAAAATCCGATTTTTCACGGTGTTTGACCACATATGTAGCATTTCTGCAGGCGTCCAGACTTGATTTCGTCCTTAAAGGTCTGCCAGTGCACTGACACGACTTCCGTTTATATTATGAATTAACCTTCACGAAGCGATTTGTATATGTATTATGTCATAGTCCTTGTCATTAAAGAAAATAATGACCACAGAACATGGATATTTTGTCGTTGGTGACAAAACGATCCTAGCTGATTTCGCGTTCGGTAATTTCCGTAAGGCAAAGCAGAAGTGATTCAGTGTTGGGAACACTCTTTCCGATGACCGAAGATAATCGTTTACAAAATAGGTTCATTTCTTCCGTCAAATTGTAATGTTAAAATTGATTTTTATACATCCAAATACATCAATATTTTCAAACAAATACTTGTTTCATACCAACCTGCTTTGAATAGATAAATATGATCGGAAATTACCGTATTCAATTTCTGAACATTGTATAGCATTTGAGGTATTATTTGCGACATCTCATAATATTGCGTTTTATTTTCCTTCATGTTAATTTCACTTCACTCGTGCGCTTCTGGTACAATCTTTGTTGAGTAGATGAATTGGACGGGGGTAGGAAAATCGAGGAACTGGATGAGTGTGGGGTGGGAAATATGAAATGTGCTCTAAAGTTAACGAAAATCGGATAGACATTAGGTCATAAACATCAGGCTATATTCATTTCCTGTTAGTGTTTTCCATTAAAGTTTCGATACTTTCTTCAACGACAATAATGAGTTGTTTATTTTTTCTGTGTCAGTTTTGCTAGTTCATTTCTCTACACAACTGTTACCTTTTCCACACATGAATTTAGGCTTTTAAAAAATGGCAACAACGTAATTGTAATAGAAATAATACATTTCCTATGTGCATATCTTCCGATATATTTTATGGTTGTAAGGTCGTTTGTAAGACATCACATTCAACCCAAATATCATCATTATCAATCATTTAATATAAAAATAATATATTTCAAAATATTCGTCACGACAGTCTATAAGTTTTTTTTCCTAACGACCAATTTGTCCTTATAATCATACATGTACTTGCCTTTTCTTAAAGTGTTTTGTTTCTAACATGCAGGTGTCACATGATAACGGTAGTTCCGGGAGACTGTATGACGACCTTTTTGCTCGTAATTTGCTGCACTACTTTCAATGATAAGTAATTCATTCCGATGACGAGGTTTCTAATTTTAAAAAAATATAGTTTTGTACAGTTCTCTGTTTCATAGCTGAGCCAAATTATGTATCTGTTACATATATCTACATTAAAAAAGAACAAGCACCTCACAGCTGAAGACTTGCGGTAAATCCTTCAGGCACCATTTCATGTAAGGGAATAACGGCATGTGCTTCCGATATAGGTCAACAAACTCGGGCAATATGTTTTACTCCTTTCATATTACATGTAATTGCGTAACTTGTTCATTCTTTCAGATCTTAAAGAGGAAAAGCTGTACTTTTTATGAAAAAAAAAACAAAATTAATCTACATTCGTATCCGGTTGTTTCGCTAACATATTTAGGACTGTAAATTTAGCATTGAAAGGTCACACTGTTTGTTTGCAATTGGAAGAAAACGGTGTTAAAAGAGATATGATCTAGTTTTTTTCCTGTTCGACAAGAAAATAATTTTAACCTTTTATCTTGTAGCCATTTGATGGACAAATCAATCTATTGTTAATGTCGTTTTCAGTATGCAAACATCCAGTAGCACTAATGTTTTTGTTCAACATTCAAAATTGATTAGTATAAACAAATGAATATATATTTTATGCGGAAATTAGTCTGTTTCATGTCAATTATATATAATTAATTAATTCATACATCTCAACAAAAATACAATGCAACAGCAAATTTATATAGGTTATATATGACAAAAGGTAAACCAGAACAAAAAACAATCAAGCTTACTGTCGTCATCTTCATCATCATCATTAACGGGAACATTTGTATAAATATATTATTATCTGTATAATAATAAGTTTTCAAAATATACTATACAGGTAAATGATAACATCATAATTTGGGTGTTTTGTTTGGTGTTCTACGGATCAACAACACATAAATGCTACTATTGTACAAGATCTACTATTGTACAAGATCTACTATTGTACAATATCTACTATTGTACAAGATATACTATTGTACAAGATCTACTATTGTACAATATCTACTATTGTACAAGATATACTATTGTACAAGATCTACTATTGTACAATATATACTATTGTACAATATCTACTATTGTACAAGATATACTATTGTACAAGATCTATTATTGTACAATATCTACTTTGCACATTATTTTACATAACACTTCGTTATTTAAATCACATGAATTGCATTTATATTATTTTTTATACTAGCCGATTAATACGTACTGCTTCTACTCTAACAACCTTTACTGTAACTGATATAACTAATACTACTAATCTAAATAGTGTGTGTGTGTGTGTGTGTGTGTGTGTGTGTGTGTGTGTGTGTGTGTGTGTGTGTTTACATATGTAACGTAACTTTAACAATTTTTAAGTCATATCACTGCGATGTATACAGTGTGGCAATTTATATTGATGTCTAGCACCGGGACATCATACAACAGACATATAACATGATGTCCCACCTAGTCACATTATCCTGACACCAGACCAACCAGTCCTAGTACTAACATCAAAATGTTGAGCGCCGAGCGAGGCAGCAGCAAATACCATTTTTAAAATTCTTTGATATGACTTGGCCTGTGTTCGATCCAGCGACTTCCAGCATCCACGGCGGATGCTCCAACTATTTAAGCCACCAGAGCGGTCTGCTGCTGCTGCTGCTGCTACTACTACTACTGTCACAGCCATCACTACTACTTTTATCGCAACAACTACAATCATTGTCATCACCACTATCACAGCTGTGACAATACTACTATTAATTATTACTACCTCTCCGTATGAATAACACCACTGTTGCCATGACTTGTAACTACTACTACTACTACTACTACTACTACTACTACTACTACTACTACTACTACTACTACTACTACTACTAATAATAATAATAATAATAATAATTTCAAACGCATATTGGATTGTCATTATTTAATGAGGTCAAACAGGAAAAGTTTAAAATATGGTCATTGGTCAAGTACCTGGCATCTGACACAAAAAGTTCACGTATGTTTTTCTAGGTTGATGAATGAACAATGCTCACACCACAGGATATAATAAATCAGTTAATTTATATATAGCATGATGGCATCAGTTCAACCAGTTTTTAGCATGTGCTGAAGATGGCAGCTGGGAAATAACATCATCTGAACTTTTGCTGGCAAACATGTGGGGACAATTTTAGTAGTTACCAGACATAGAACAAGGGAGTGACATCTTTCCTGAATGAAAAGCGACGACAGTAAATTAATTTACGGCGGAGAAAAAAACAACATGTATTGACATTTGTTGGATGAGCACTTATATTACTTAGTCCGCTTCTAGGTTTGACACGCCCGTATACAGGTGTACGATTACACTATACGTGTTGATGGTTTCGAGATTAACAATCCAGAAATAAAAGTAGGTTGCCCTTAGTGCACGATTTTACCATTGATTGATTTGCTGGGTATTGTTCTACAGAACATCAGCTTTTGAAAGATTATGTAAATCAGAGGCAATTAAAGCAAACTGCGGGTATCCCTCTAGTTTAGGTAGCATTCTGGGTCTGGCACGCTAGCCACTGAAACACTGAATGTATTCTTTTGGAACACAAATAGCTTTGGTACAAGAAGATGACGCGAGTTTATTGATTTGAAATAAAGCTGTTAATTTGTTTTCTATTCATCAAATTAATTCCAAATTAACAATGTTTCTTTTCTTATACATTTATGTCTAATAAAAAGAATGAAGGCCTGTGCTAAGAATGGACGAACACGAATTCATGTTTATAATATGTCTTGCAAGTTTCACTTGTTCATATATCAAAGGGTAGCATATGTAATTGAGCAAGAACGAGGCGTCTTTTCAAGCACAATGTCTTTGTATCGATGTTATATAAGCGATTAAGGTGAATTTACGCATCCATTTCATAACATCTAACAGTGTCTAGGAAATTGAGATACAAGTAACAATGTCTTAGAACCTGAGCTACATTTAACATTGTCTATGAAACTGAGATGCAGTAAACAGTCTTGGAAACATGTCCATGTAACAGTGTCTAGGAAAGTGCACTAAATGTAACAGTGTCTAAGAAACTGATGTACATGTAACAGTGTATAGGAAATTGATGTCCATGTAACATTATATAGGAAATTGACGTACATGTAACAGTGTATAGGAAATTGATGTACATATACCAGTGTATAGGAATTGATATACATATACCAGTGTATAGGAAATTAATGTACATGTAACAGTGTATAGGAAATTGATGTAATTATAACAGTGTATAGGAAATTGATGTACATGTAAACTCAAAGACTAGTAACGTTAACCAAAGAGCATGAAAAATAATTAAAGGACTGGCATCCTCTAATAAATAATATAAAACTACGGTAAATAAGTAATATGGTGCCGTAATTATATGTAATTTGGTTACCAGAAAGATACCGGTCAGTAGATACAGACAACCTTAGTCACACAACTGTGCTATCAGTAAATATTATTAAACGAATCCACAGTCTACAATCCACAGTCCAGTTCCATGCGTCATAAAACCATTTGAGAAGGGAAAAAATTCAAAACTGAAGGACGCTCTTATTGGCAATGAACTATGTTGTCATTTGCTAAATTTATGTCAAAAGCTTTGTATATCTATCTGTTGTACTTCAAAGTTTCTGGAGTGGTTGAATGTTGACCCAACGCTAATCTTTTAATTACTTAGCAGAATATAGTTTGCACGTTCTAAGCTCAATTTTCAATTAAAAAACTTTGAGACACTGCATCATCGGCTGGAAATACTCTGTTCGAAGCAAAATTGTAGCTTCTTCATGGAAACCATCTCCTATTTTCACGAGTTTATCCATACCATATACATCAAAAGCAACGTCAGCAGCAATTGACTTCAACACGTTTGGAATAATGATGCAATTCATTTTCAAACAATTTGGAAAAAGAATCAGGAGATTTATCTTTGACATGCAGACACTGTCGTAATGAGCGCTAGTCTTGCACGTGAAAAGGTATATACCAAGCTCGAATAATACGTTTGGACGGAGGATTTGAAAGATACTGAAGAGTCCGGAAACTAATTTGATTAATCTTTTTTTTTATACATGTTTTATACAGTTTATCTTACTATTAAGAAGTATTTCAAAATTTTAAACAGCAACGTGTAATATATTAAGTTGGAGAAACAACTCCAACCTGGAGCTTTGTGACAAATAATGCATCCGCCACTTTGGTGTTTGATTTCATGAAACCAGTGGTTCAACAGTATTGAGAGTGGTTTCTCCACTACTGAACCAAACAAGAGTAATATATGGATATGCATGGTACGAAAATATAACAAACATATAGAAAAGAGAGAGAGAGAGAGAGAGAGAGAGAGAGAGAGAGAGAGAGAGTTACTAATTTTTGTTTTATTGAATGACTAGATAAAAGAAGAGAAATATCAAAGTAACAAATTTGAGTGTCTCCACCCCATTTGTACTAAAACGGGGTGGGGTGGGGGTAGTGGTGGTGGTGGTGCTGGCAGTTATTTGTGTAAAGTATTATTGGTTCTATTGTTCGATTGGTAGAAATATACCGACAGTAATGCCATGATTTGGTGATATTGAATTTATTCAATGACTTTTTATGAGTTGAATCTCTCTCTCTCTCTCTCTCTCTCTCTCTCTCTCTCTCTCTCTCTCTCTCTCTTTCTCTCTCTCTCTCTCTCTACAAAACTAGCTTTAATAAATGTTTACCTCTTGAGAATATTGAAGGCATGCTTGATGATTTTTGGCTATTATCGGTTTAAATTCTTTTCGCAACTCGAATTGAGCAATGGCGAGGCTTGACCTAAATGGCAAATATATTAGTATTATCGCTTTCTGAAGGATTAACACGGATCAACCGTTGCTGATGAGGCATTTTGTTCCCCAGCTGGTCAACATAGTTCGGAATTAAATCGACGGAAGAAACGTGATTTTTAAAAGCAAAACAAAACAGCTATCGCCGAGAGATCTCACGTGTGCAAAAGGATGAGCAATATTCTGACACCAATTTAATTAGATAGGCTAGAGATTTATAATTTGTTCCAAGCCAGAATCGAACTCGTGATGCGAGTAACAGCGCCTATCCATTTGCTCTGTAATAGCAACGCCCAAATTCACACATGCGGCTCGTCTCTAAAACAAGATCGAATAAGCTCGAAGGTAAGGTCTTGAGGAGCACTTGCTAGTGAAGAGGAGTCTGAAACTCAGCTATATGGATAAACTCACTGGATTTCTATTGAGAAAGCCAAGGTATCAAATGATCTTATAACTATTTACCCCAAATATGAGAAAAGCGTTTATCCAAACTAGCATTAGAAGCTTTTGGATATATTATTCAACATTAACAATTTCTCATGTTTTCTAAAATACACACACACAAAAAATATACAGCGAAAATTCCCACTCAGTTCATGACTACGGCTTTGACCAACAAGACTGATTTCGACCACTCTATCTGAATCAGCAATATAATAATTATAGAAGAAAAAGCTATAGTGTCAACATTGGTGGTTTCCATGGAGACATATTTTCATAAACTAAAATTATTTTACACGATTACGTTTTGCTTCCTATGTCAGTACAGTTTATCTTCCCATATTTGTATCTACAAGGTAATTGATTCGTCAAACAAAACATGTCATTAACGTCTGTCATCGACATCAGATAACCACACTTGTGTTTTTTTTTTGTTTTTTTTTTGTCCCGTTCAGTAGCTTGTCCTTTAGTACTGTTGGCAGATATAGTAATTTGCAGAGGTTCAGAAAGGGGACCAATCAAATATGGAGATATGTTCAGCACTTCGTTTTAATGCAAAATGTACAATAAAATTATATTATTTTCCTTGCAATGTTTTCATCAAATATTAGACTTTCCTTTGCTACTTTTTATTTGAACAATGTAGGTTAACTATAAACTCATTTCGTAACCATTTTATCAAATGAATTATGATTTTTTTTAATGGCGTATTTAAGTAACCTCACTTCATAACAACTGAGGAGGTATATAAATAGTATGTTCTTAACATTTGCCGGTCGAAGAAAGAAAATCTGAGCTATCAAATTCGATACAAAGGCTTTGTATTCCTTGATCCGGTAATACATCATTGTGCGTAGAAATATGTAGCTTTTCAAAATACTTAAGAATACCAATCTCGTGGTAATTTCATTTTGCTGTATTTTTTGTCTTTATAAAAACCTAAAAATATTGTTTGAAATGATTTATGGTAAATAGAAAATATTTCAAACAACTAACAATTATTTTCAGTGCTCCATATAAGGAATATGGATGTGTAATGTTCCTCATGTGGTAACTTATTCCGATTATTATTATTATTATTATTATTATTATTATTATTATTATTATTATCTCTGTTTATCATTTATCTATTAGACAAGATGATTCCGCTATACGCAATGGCGTTGCGCCTGGTCTATTTAATCGGATGCCTCTCAATAACTACTCGGGGTGTTTTGGTCCCCATTTATCAGTATCGTGAGCTCATTCTCCAAATGCACAATAACGTCCGGCGAATGGAACCAGCGGCAAACATGAAACAAATGGTAAGAAGTTTTCATTTAGAATAGTCTTTTACCAATAATAAAATCACTGCGAAACAGAGTTAACACTTAGTAAGATCACTTGTTTAGATTTAAATGTCTCATTCAGAGTTCGAATGGACGAAACACTTTTTGGACGATAGAAGTAACGCTCATGAAAATACTTGCACATTTGCTATAATACTGTCTAGCTGGTACAAGATACGATGATACAAAAGTTTCAAGCTGCTTCAGAAATCATTTCTCTAAGCTAAATTCTGTCTGAATGAATTGAACGGCTGTGTAAGAGGAAATTGTAAACAGGTTTGTTATGAGCAGTCTTCTCTCTATTTCAACGATGATAGTTACGACGACATTTTAAAATGATGCATATGTTAATAACAAAAACAATGAATCATCGCTGCCGTTCCACCAATAGTAAAAACAGTAAGCTATCCCTAATTTATGACAACAGCAAATATGTAAACAGGCAAAAGATGCCACAAATCAATCAAGCAAAATTCATTGAGGCAAGAATTGTACAGTCCTCTAATGATCACCGGCTCACCATCGTAATAATTAAATACTGTGAATTTTCTCAAAACATTTCGCTGGTATTCCTGTTTTTCTTATGGTAACCATCTGTACTTTTCAAGATTTACGATCCTTACCTAGAGGAAAGAGCGGCAGCCTGGTCGGAAACTTGTTATTTTGGGCACCAACAACGTGGTCTAGGAGAAAACCTGTCATACTTTTCAAGTACGGGGCGTGCCGTTCCCCCAGTCACCGTGATCCGGCAGTCGATACAGCTGTGGCATGGAGAGAAAAATATATGGGGATACTCAACGACTTGCGGTGCCGCATGCCACTATACACAGGTAAGCCAGCTAGCTCATTGCTTACCTGAACAAGTAAATATTTTTGTAAAGATTGAATTTGTTAGTACATCATCAATGCTAAAAAGGCAAAGAGAACCTAAATAAAGTCGTTTCAAATGTAGAGTTTGTCTCGTCCCCGTTTCCATTTGCCTTTATACTTGTGAATCTGTAGAACGCATTTTTCAATACGATGACTCCAACTAACGAAAACAAGAGTTAACAATGAGTTTTGAAAGTGCTAAGGAGAAAATTACTTTTCAATTAGTTTATTCCTACTTAAAAATGTAACATTTACTGTGAATTGACGAAAGTATTGTGTAGTTCGCTTTTAAAGTAGGGTGGCATTGTTAGATGTGTAAGAATATCGCTTGAATCCTTTGAGTTATTTGTCCTGGAATATCTGAATATCTATAAAACCTCCTTAAATGAACATAGTATGACGTCAAAAACGTCTGTTTATATTCTGTTGTGTTCTTTCATCATTTACACTGTAAACAAAAAGTAAGAAATTTTCTGTTTTATGGAATCTCCGACGAACCAAAATTTATAATTGATTCATTCGAAACTAATCTGACAACTACTTTACGGCAATGGAAATGCCCGAGAGGCATCTAATGAATTGAATCTCGAGATGCACTCATCAGAAAAATGCAACCAAACGATACCGAGTATTCGGATTACCGTATGTCATTGTTTGTTTGAGTCAAAGATAGTACGTTCATTTGAAAAGAGGTGGTCATTATAGAGGAACACTCATCAGTTTTCAATCGAAATTACGGTACAAGGAATCGATTCCTGATACATAAACATAACCTTGCCGTGTCTGCTCGTTTTTACAGCTGAGAAAAATCTGTATCAGGCATTCCGTTATGAGCGTTTTCAGGAATGTTTCTGAATTCTCTTCTACATTGTCAGTACCCACCACAACAGTGCTTCCAACATCGAAAATTGGTTAACCATCGGGTCACATGTATGCATGTAATATGACTGTCATTCAAGGGACTGGGTTGACTGGAAGATTAATATGACGGTTCCCCATCTCTTGGCATCGTTGTGACTGATACGTGCGTGGTACGCATGCCCATTGCATACGAAATTCGTAACTCTCGCTGCATCTTGCTCAGTCTTCTTACAGCACGATAATTACAACAAAATAGCTCGATACTCTATGTCGCGATCTTTTGCTCGTAAAATGCAATATCAAATTGACTATTTTAGCTCATATAAATATATTTTCAACTTATATGTATTTCTACCCCCATTTCTGAATTCAAAACTCAAAATCACTAAATTATTCTGTCTTTCCTGCATTAGTATTGACTGATACGAGAACACTGAGCCTTGTTTTGTCTTTTCGAGGTTTGGCATTGTCGAGATTAGATAGATAGATAGATAGATAGATAGATAGATAGATAGATAGATAGATAGATAGATAGATAGATAGATAGATAGATAGATACTGCAGCAAAATATTGTATGATTTCAGTTGGTGTGGGCTCAATCATCAAGAGTTGGCTGTGCTCTAAGTTATTGTCCTGTTATGCAGGGTGCGGCATTCTCCACGAATTCTATGTACTTTGTCTGTTTTTACTCTCCAGCGTGAGTATATGCTTTAGAAATTAGCAACACAAAATGTAACAAAATATGTCGGAAGAATGAATAACTATTCTCGTATTATTTAGTGAGTTAGACGATTATTTATTGCTTAATTAAAAGTCAGAATTGTAAGAAATTTGCCCCTGTATGTACCTTTCAAGATATGATATGTACTTTTACGTTATTTGATCAAGCTAAGGTAGTCGTTCTAGATAAGGATTTTCTATTATCGTGGACAATCTGTCACATTTTCTCACGTTTCTGCAGCCTTTAAAAGAAGTTGTTTTCGCAACATTCATATCCCGCCTAAACGTTACGCACTACGTTGCTGATTTAAATTTTGATGATAAATGTTTGCATGATGATCGCAATGACTATGTCCATTGATAAAGGTTGCCGTCTTTTTCTCATCAAGACTCTTAACAGAACATGGTCAGTTTTGCTGACCACATAAAATATTAGGACATCTGAGAGTTTCATAATATCATTTGTCAAGTGAAATATGTTGTTGTTTAACTGTATATGAAAAGACACGTTTACTGCCATTTTGTTTTAATGAAAACCCGTTCTTCTTTCAGAGGTAATTATTATGGTCAGTATCCTTTTATACTGGGACCAAGATGTTCCCGTTGTGACCCTGGGGAGTTCTGCTTGAACGGACTGTGCGCCACCAGTGGTAGGTTATTATTATTGTTGGCCATTGGTTGTCAGATATGATAAGTACAACTTTAAGCCAATTTACCTGGTGACTCTAACTGTGTGTGTGTGTGTGTGTGTGTGTGTGTGTGTGTGTGAGAGAGAGAGAGAGAGAGAGAGAGAGAGAGAGAGAGAGAGAGAGAGAGAGAGAGAGTATTGGTTGATCGTTAACACCGAAAATCCACTACACGAGAACTTACTGTCTGAATCTTAGTGCAATTTTCACTGAAAATCATTTTACGAGTCGTTTATTTTTTATAGCATACAACACTCCATGTACTGTACATCCTTACCGTATTGTTGAAAGCCATCTTATATCGTCACGCTCTGAATGCTGCGGAAAGGAAATATTTTACATCAGTGCTTTGGGTAGAATCCCTACCATCATTCAGAATGGATAATGGAAGAAAAATGTTCTGGATGCAAATTTACTTACATGATACATTGATAATAATAATAATAATAATAATAATAATGATAATAATAATAATAATAATAATAATAATAATAATAATTATTATTATTATTATTATTATTATAAATATTATTATTATAAATATTATTATTATTATTATAAATATTATTATTATAAATATTATTATTATTATTATTATTATTATTATTATTATTATTATAATGGTAGCTGTGGCAGTTGTAGCAAACATTTGGAAAAAAGAGGTGAACATTTTAATGAAACAATGACGATAGCACTCTACTTCTTGGGACTTTTCATAATTTGAAAACAAGAATTGTCACAGACTTTTAATCTTGATTCATTTTGTAAAATCACCAGTATATAAAACAAGTTAAAGAACTTTCAGAGATGTTTTAATTTATTTTTAATGTATTCTGTTTCAAACTGTATTCATTTTTACACCAACTATTCACAATGAAGCTCGTGCATTTATTACCAATGTTCTTTTTTTCTCAGTTAAATGAAATGCTTGACAGCTTATGAGAATCGGACGCTGAATCATCGAATCATGGTCAAGATAAACGGTCCTGTTTATAACATTCATATCGATTATATTGGACAAATTCAAATATTTGACAGCGATTGGAAACTTGTATGCAACGGCTTTTTGGATTCATTTCTGATACAGCTAATTTGCGTATAAAGTTTCACTTCTTTACCTTTTTTTATATTTCAGAATTCAAACGAAAGAAGCGATCAACATGGTCAAGTTCGAAACAAAAGCGTGCACATGGAAGAACGTAATAAATCGGAACATATTTTTGTGATAAATTTAACGAAATCTTTTATTCTAAACATTTTATGTTGTGTAAACTTGTACAAGTCATGCAAAAAAATTTGAAGCTTAAATTGTGTTTTAAAAAATCGTTTGAAATGAGTGATGCATATCTTGGATCAGAAGCTAATTAAATATGAAATAAAACATGGACAATATTGATTGATTGATTCATCGTTTCTTCCTTGATTTATATCATGCCTTCTTTTTACTGTGAAATGTCATAAGTAGACTTGTATTTTCAAAATAGTAATGCCGAAGCTTCTCCAAGATCATGGGCAATTTTAAAGACAAGTTAATATCGCAGGAAGTATCACACACACACACACGCGCGCGCGCGCACACACACACACACACACACACACACACACACACACACACACATGTAGAGAGTTTCAAAATAGATTTCTAAGCATATGGTCATTTATTCGTACATGAAAGAACTCTCGAATCGATTGCGATAAAAAATAAAGCTTCAATGCTGACGGTATTCCGATTATAATTCCTACAGGACTGGCGGTATTCCGATTATATAATTCCAACTGGATTGACTTTATTCCTCTTATGTAATTTCTACAGGAGTAAAACAAGAAAAAAAGATGTTTAAATATCAAAGATTTATTAAAATGACACAACAGCGGAAACAGATAAAAGAAAACTAGATTGGAATGTTAAAAATAGTAATACAATATTTGTGTTGTATGTACCCTGTATGAATGATATACCACTCGTTAAAAAAAATTAATTAAAGAAAACTCGACAAAGCTCGTTTCCTTTTAATGATAAATTTATACTTGTCGTGGTAAATCCTTGATACATCGTACAAGATACATATATATATATATATATATATATATATATATATATATATATATATATATATATATATATATATATATATATATATATATAAAGACACAACCTTTATTATAATAGAGACTTCTAAATAAATTATTTAAAAAATGAATATGTTTGTGTTACACTATGTGTTTCCATGAAGAAATGCATAAAAAAAAAACAGACTTGATGATTATGATTTAAGACGAAAACAAATAAATAGCTTATCGGAAATAAAGTAATTTAAAGTTACAAAGGAGAATTATTACTGCTTTCACAATTGAAGAGCTTATAAATATGGTGACAACCAATGTATCTGGATAAAAGTATTGATTACATAAAAAGGAGAAAGAAAGAAGTTAAAAACGATCTCAAATAAGAATGCTACAAAAAGTTGGAAATATGTCAAAATAGATATGATACAATTTATAAAATGTCAGAAGTAAACCTAGGTCAAAGGTCTATTTGCATATGAAATTATGTATATTACAGTTCACGGGAAATGAATTATCCTTGACCATATGTGATGTGAGCAATAAACATACTGAAACACGTTTTCGTCCTGCTATAAAAACTTTCATCACATTAAGTTTTTATCTAATAATCTTCATTGTAAGGTTCAAAAATCTTAAAAGTGTCGTTATATATCAATACGTTTTACTGTCATGACAATTGAAATTATATATCAATACGTTTTACAGTCATAAGTTATTAAAACTGTCATCTCCCAGAAAGTACGCGTGTGATGAAGTGATTTCGGCATTCAAAATGAACACCTGGAATATAAATGAGCAAAAGCAGGACGGTATAAGCAAAGAAAATATAAAAAAAATCATGACGGCAATATTAAAAATAATGAATACATTCACGATGCCAGTAGCAAACAAAATAATAGTAAGATAATAACTACGTTCATGACGGCAATATTAAAAATAATGAATACATTCATGACGTCAGTAGCAAACAAAATAATAGTAAGATAAGAACTCATTGAAAGCTGAAAGATATCATATAGTTTAAAACGCATCCTCCAATTATACGACATAGTCTGAGCTTCATCTGACCTTTACCGCCCGATTTTTCTTAATGTCGACAGTTAGTTTGGGGTGGTCCGATAGAGCATGATCCATATCTAAAACAGTGATTTCGCAGAAACCACTCACCAGAAACGGCTCTAAGACGTGCGGCGACAAAGGCAGCAAGCTATGAGTGGGAGCCCATGCAATAAACGCGGAGTTGGATTCCGTTAGCAGCGCGAGGCTCCTGAAAGCGCGTGGCCTACCTTGCACTAGGGCCGTGCCTGCCACTCACTTCGGCATGGGGTGGTCGCTGTGAACTAGGACCCATCAAAATTAAGTAATATTGTGTCGAAACCTACTTGCTTCATATCTGTAAATAGATTATATATCTTGCATTCATAACATTTAAAGCTTATTTAACCCATTTCTTTCCCTGCATCAGCTCTAGATCTAAGATTTTACGGCCCAAAATGTTTCTTCAATTCAGAAGACAAAGGTACCCGTGATGCCACCGCCCAATGATGGGAAACGGCCAACTGCGATCTAAAACTGGTGCAGCGAGATGTAGTTATCACGTGCATTAGCATTGGTGTATAGAGTAGTATTCAATTCGCATATAGTGGTTCATCGGCTAAATTGTCAAATGTTCAAACGTAAAACCTATGGCTCTCCGTAGATAATGTTTTAAGTTATCGATCTCTTGTCGGTAGGATTCGATATAATGTTATATTTTGCTAGCTCCTGTTTAAATATTTCAAGTGATTTCAGTGTGCCCTGCGTGATGTCTTGTGCAAATTCCATGGTTATGATACGATCGGAATTCCCACTGTACAAAACTGTTCAAGTATCTAAAACGGGGTGGGAAAAGGTCAGAGTAAACTCGGAATAGATATGGGAATGGTCACTTTTGGAGCATATATTCGCCATTGTCGTTCATTGCTAAGCCAATTTCGCAGTCGTGGGTCACAAGCACGAGGAATACTTTGATCGTTTTGGCAGCAGCTTTATATGTTACCCAATCGCAAGAATTGGTCCAAGTGTGTCGAGAAATCAGCAACAATTAGACCGGAAAACATAGTTACGACTTTAAGGTTAATCTACATCGACCCTAAGAGACGTTCGTATAGACGTATATCAGAATCACGGGCCCAGTCATAAATTGAATATGAATCCGCCAGCTTGAAAAGCTTTTGATTCAAGGTAGGTTTTTGTCTCCAATTTTGCTCAACGCTATGTTTGTGAAAATAATGTATCTCACCAAAGACACAAAAGTGTCAGCTATTTATGTCGGTTACATTTTTTGTCTCAGCAGCTGTGATTTTATCAAACACTTTGACCAATTGTTTAAATCGGCTGAGATCTAAAGCCAGTCCAGAAATGATCGGTAATCCATTAGATTGTGATGCTGTAAGCGTTTCCGAGATAGAATACAGCTCAATTAGAACACACCGACAAGTAACACGCCATTCTTGTTTCGTAAATAAATTATGCCAAGAACGCAATGTTAAACAACACTTTAGTATATAATGAAACATTTCTTGAAAATTTAACATGGTGTATACATGAAAGAGGGAAATATAAAAAAGTGACGCAATAGACTTTAAACTATCTTTCTTCTTATAGTAAACAGAATAGAAACAACTGGTTGAAGTTGTAACTTATCTCATCCAACTCACTAAATATTTCATATTTTAACTGATGCCGGTGTTGCTAAATGTTGTGTGCACGAATGTTTATGTCCATGATGTAGACTGTTGTGAAAGTTCTAGGAGACAAACTTCTTGAACATAGTATGATCAATATAACAATCACAAACCAGTCTCTAACACTCTTCGGGCTCATGGATGTAAAATATGCCTTTTTGGGTGTCTTGCATGTCGTAATAGGCCACTAATAGAGACAAAAGATTCTGCAGCTGAATGATAAGAACCGAAAAGGATGCGAATTCGAATCCTACCATCGACTTATCCCAGATTGGTTATCTTGGTTATCGAGGTTGTTTCCGTTTGAAAGGCACTTTACTTAAACTTGCTTCAGAGCTAAAATTCTACCGCTACAGCTGTGCCGTAAAACGTCTAACCAAACCAAACCAAACCAAACCAAACCAAACCAAACCAAACTAAACCAAACCCAACACAACTAAACCAAGCCAAACCAAAGTTTATCAAACAAGGAATATAGCGATGAAATAACATGCTAGATCTTCACTCTTTTTTCTGTATACCTAAAAAGATGATCTCACGATCTAGCTATAAAAAGGAAATAGTAATAGTTCTGATCGTTCAAGTTATTGCATGAATCTTAGAAATCGATGAGTTATACCAATACTTCTAAGGTTTTCGTAGTAATTACATTTCAGACCACAAGATAAATGCAACGACAAAAATGGAAAATCAGAACTATAATACTGATATGGACTTTCATCATTTACGATAGGTGCAAAACCTAGATCCGTTTACTACTAGGTAACGTCTAATTTTCCAGTGCGATTCTTGGCCCTCAAAGGTTAACAGCAACTGGAAAGTCAAGTATTTATTCTGGAGCACTCCTTTAGACATGAGAAGTGCAAAGGTAAAAAAAGGGTCTGTATTCAAGTTATTGACGGGTAAATGTAATCTGTAATGAGTGAAAATTATATACATCGACAAGTAAAAGTTGATTGTTAATTCTGTCCACATCAGATATAATTGATCCTTTATTAATCTTCTACACGCATGGACTTGAACTCACTTTACACACGAATATTTTAATGACTCTGGTTCTTTTTCTCCTCCTCCTCCTCTGCATCTTCCTTGCTCGTATCTTGACTGATTTTCGAAGAGTGAGTTTGGAAAAAGTCGTTGCTTTTTGTTTTTATTAACCTTTCATCGTTTGTGTTCTCCATCATTCTCTCTGTTCCTCCTGGAGTAACAGGTCGGTCACTTTCAGACATCATAGTGTCTGGCCCATTCTTATTATCACTGTCCTCAAATAAAAATGAAGGTTGCTTTTTGTCAGGGTCTGACAAAGTATTAGTGTTAGTCGAATCTTTGCACTCCGTTTGACAATCTGGCTCACGTACCATTTCGATAACTTTATTCTGTTTCCCACTTATATAATTTTTAAATTCATTTTCTCTCACAGAGCTATGAACTGAACATTCCACATCATGAAACGTTTCTGGAATACTGTGGCTCTTCAACAGCATGTTCTTTTCTGATGTGTGTACCATTCCATTATGAGTGCCTGATTTTTTCAAAAGATTGTTTGTGCTACCTGGGCCTTTCTTATTGCGATCGCTTCTACAATATTCAAAACTGCTACTAGAGTGATTTGTAGAAAATTCGTCCATTGTACTGTTGCAATATGACGAATTATCGCTAGTGCTTGGTTTTTGTTGAACATCATTTGTAAGTTCTTTCCAAGCTTTTTTTGCATTCGTGACCTCGATAGTTTCGTGTGAAAGACAAACGTACTGTGGTCTGAACAGAATAACGTCATCGTGGATGTTACTGTCATCTCCCATGTATACCTGCCCCAGTTGGAATTCCGGGCTGATGTAGTTACCTCCCTCTACGTTCGGAACAGCAACCTCTGAATAATAATAATAATAATAATAATAATAATAATAATAATAATAATAATACTGAGCGCATGAAATTAGTTTTTTGTGAAAACGATCAACAAACTAACCCAGCCATGCTCTGGTAGTTGTCGCAGAAATATTGGATATCGAAACTAGTGGTTCGTTCTCAGGGCAGAGAAAGTGTTTAAAAAAATACAGCAAGCTATAATGCTATCACTGGATAGATAACAGAGTGTCAGACAAAGTTTTAATGGACATGAGACAAGCCTTACCTTTGTGGTTAAATTGCACTTATTTGGAAATTTAAAGATTGGATGCAATGAACAATAGAACGTAACAAAGAAAAGTTGCTTGGTTACGCCGGAAATAACAAAATAGTGACTAATTCGAATAACAATGAAAAGTTTAAAAACAGGAATAGAAATTACACCTGTCATGATAGTATCAATACTAGTAACCTATTAGTAACTCGTAGTCTAAGAAAACCTTAAGCGATAGATAGTACGAAAGGTAATGTTTCACACCAATAGTTGGAATACTACAAATAGCCTTTAAGATCTAATTCCATTTTATTCGCAGAGACGTATTGGGCTATTGTATAACATAATGATAATGTCGAAACCCCTATGCAGATAAATGTAATTACACTTTCATTTTGACTCCCGACAAATTGCACTTGTTTTTAAATATACTACGTTTAAATTAACAGTTTAATAATATAAATTAACCGTACTTACAAACGTCAAACATTAATTTATTTATGATGTGAATCATTAAGTAACAAACCTGTAATGTATACTCTCACAAACATTCGTTCAAGGCGTAAAAGCATGCACAAAAGCATGGCTAATTCAAGGAATAACGCCAATTTGAAAACTCGTTAGAGACGGATTGTAAGGTAAGAAATTATGCCTTATAGCGCATACATCTTCATTTTATGGTACCACTTTCAGCTCAAAGCAACTTGAAAGCTATAATTTCATGAAAGGCATTTGTCAAACCTTTCCCATGCCTGATTCAACTGCGACATATCACGTTTTGCAGAACGCTTGACTGAAGGGTTGATCACAAATAGTATAATCATAAAGGAAATCTTATACATCAAATCGGTAAGATGAAACAAAGTTCTTAAAACAAACGACACCAAACGTAAAACAAATCAGACCAGTAAGTTTTGATTGATATAATAAACTGATTACACTTATTTATTTTTATTTTTTTAAACATCGTATCTCGACATATACCCATTCATGGAAACTTGAAAAGGGCGTGTACTTACCGTAATGTATTTCAGGGTCAGTGCTGTTGGGAATTCGGAAAGGTACCGTTGCCACGGTAACTGGAAAATTGAGCTCCAAAAGCCCACCTGCTTGCTGCGATGAGACCTTGACCTGGAATAAGAAATGTAATTTTATATTCTGTTCTGATTTTAGTACTATTTCTTATCTGTTCCACCTGCACATTATATATTGCACAAAGAAACACCAATTACTCATTTACACACTTAATAACAGTATCGACCTATTCATTGAGATTTGCCAATATCCCCTCAACATCAATATGTGACTCCTAATGTTTGTCGCTATTGTTTATATTAGTCTGATCAATCAGTCAGCAGACCAGTAATGATATAGATCGACGGCTTGTTCTTATCTCACATAGTCATTAACCTGTGCAATTATGTGGGAAAGTTGGTTAAAAGTTCTTATTTTACGGTTATTTGATGGTTTTCGTCAGCGATATGTAAAATATATTTCCGGATCAAATCTTGTATTTGACAACATGCATATAGAATATTACAACCGTACCTCCTGTTTCGAATTTCAAGACTACATAATGATGTTCCGTCAGATCAAGCACCCAATCAGAACGCCACCTCCGCCATTCCATCTTTTAAAAGTTTCAGTTGCTTTGGCAATGTGACATAAGTTTGCATAGGTCAAGAGGTTTCATTCAAAATTCCGAGTAAAATGTAAAATTTAGCAATCCTTAAATGGTGTCAAACTTGATTTGATCCTCAACACATGAAGAAGAAAAAAGATGCTTACTCAATTAAATTTGCCATGCTACATTCGTTGGCCAACATCTGTTGCCTTTTTCATTATTGTCTTGAAAAGTATTACTTAAAATGTCCAACAAGTCTTTAAGAAACATAATCATAAAGATGCATTATTCATGTAAATGACACGAAACTCTAGTCAGAACAACTAAATACGGACAAACCACTACAATCAATTTCATTTGCCAGTATTCAGTGGTTTCTGACTAAGCGCGCTAATTTATGGAGAGCGGGCGAAGAAATAGAAACAATCATGATACCTCCACTGAATTTATATTTGTAGCGTTACAACAATCACACATTCATAACCTTGAGCGTGTAGTAAATCTGGATGATGTTACAGACTTCCAGCAATGTAGGTGGCATGGGTGGGACTCGTAGCACCTCGTGTAATCTATTGTATGATACTGCATCAAAAGGTTCCACCATTTCTGCCTGATATTCCCAGACCTTGTGTGTCACAGTTTTGGCTAAGCCCAGTACGCCTTTGTTTATGTAGAATTCTACTTCCTGTAGCAAAATAAAATTGCAAAGCATGGTATTGTCTTTATACATGTTTGACTGAAGCTTGCATTTCATTTATGCTATTAAAAGTGTCAGCCATGTTTTACTTTAATGGAGAACTGGACGGATTATTTCTCTTCACATTTTATCGTTAGAGTTCTGTGGCAAAGGAAACCCCTCCTCGAGGAAGTGTATTTAAAAAAATATTAAACTAACTGTTAATAATAGTGCTGAATTATAGCAAGGACAAATATGAAAATGACGCGCTAGATTAACGCCTAGATTCACAGTTATGATAACGCGCATGCGCACATTTTAACCAAAACATATACAGTCTTAAAATAGTAAATATTTTGTTATAAAGAAATAGAGATCATAAAGACGAGAAGCCTTCTTCATCAGCAACAGTTTCAGAAGACTATATAAATTAAAAAAGCAGCCTCTCGACAAAATACACAGATCGTGTTGTAATTAGTTTTCATCTGTACTTTATTTTAGTGTGAACCCTGTTCCATTAATCTTTGTTTTGGTGAATATTAAGTTTTATGATCCAATAAAACTCAACTAGATCGATCGTTCAGTGAAATAGACTCCCAATGGAATTATAAAAGGTTTACCTGTCCATACAATTTCATGTTCACCAATCCAAAGGTCTGCAATTGATTTACATGACTTAATGTAAAATTTTGAAATAGAGTTTGTTTTAGTAAAGCGGAAATGACATTTACACTGCATGAGACCCCACCGCCACCAATGAAACAGACTATCACATCACAACCATGCAAAACCATGAAGTATCGGAGAACATGTGACGTCATGACATGAGATGTAAAAGTGTGTCTAATAAAATTCATGCAATAGTATTTGAGATTTCAGAAAGAGGAAACCGTATTGAGTCATCAAAAAATTCACGTCTCCCTCTGATTAATTTAATGTTAGCCGTTTCTTTGCCTACCTGCACAAGAGTGCACAGAAGCCATACTTCCTGGTCGGTTCCATTACTTATCTCAGCCTTAAAACGGAGATTTTCCCCACAGCAGTAAGCCGTTCTCTCCATTGTTGCCTTCAGAAGCAGTGGTCCGGCAGCACAGCAGAGACAATACTTGCTGGTCTTGTCTCGCAGAATTACTGGTGTCTGCAGGATATACATGTACAAAGAAAGAAATAGTAATGTCATTGGTTCGAATTCCTTACAGCGTTTCAGTCAAATGTCCTTTATTCGAATGCCCCACTGTGTTTTAGTTAAATGTCCTTTCTCGTGTGTCTTACCGTGCTTCAGTTAAAATCCGTTTCTAGTAGCCGGAGGAGGGGGAGGGGGGGGGGGGTAGTGGCAAGCAAAACAAATCTTGTCATTTGCAACCCCTTGAAAATTAATCTCAGATCGTGACCAAAAAAAAAAAAAACACGATGCTGGTGCTGCCAAACAATAAAAAAAACTTTCGTTAATTAATTGATGAAACATCTTTATAAAAACAAAAGATATATTTTTTTACAGATGATATAAAATGTTATATAACGACTGTGACAAATTATTGTAATTGCCTTTTTATAGGAAAAGTATTCCGATGTTGTCGACGATCTATAAATGAATACTGCATCCATGCATTACATATTGGTAATGATGGCGCTTCTTCTCCATGTAAAATATATGGGAAAGGTGTCAAAGCTAAATATGAATTATGTAAAAGAATATGGCGCTGATTACGTTCGATGAAATATTCGAAATGAAGCCATTAAAGCTTATACAAAATATTTTAGAATTCTTTTTCATTTAAAGTTAAACACGTCATCTATATTACCATGAATCGGATCTTAATAGAAGCAAGTAATATTTTTTGCTTACTGGAGTAAATTCATGATCGCATGCTATGTAATAAGAACTCATTTTCGATAATGATCGCATCATGTACGCAGAAACATTACATATACAGGCCAAGATTTATGTTGCATTGCCGTTCAGTCTGGATCGAATGATCCCGTGTGGTGTAGCGCAATCTTCCAAGTGATTCGCATGAACCTTTTCGGGATGTTTGGGATGAATTTCTTGTTGAGAAAGCGGTTTATGCTTTTTATAACAGCACATTCAGAACTGGATCCACAACATCGTAATAGTGGGGATTTTATGTCGTATCATAGAGTGCGAGGACATAACATTAACTATGATGGACTAATCGATAACGCAAAAAACGAACAATTATATTTAATATTTAAATCAAACCGACAATATCTTCTCCCGGTTAAATTTGGCGCGTTAGTTGACGATGATCAATAGGTTAGATTGGAAGAAATACGTGAGCTACGTCGTCAAGGACATATTGTACTGTCCGCGTCGATCTCGACAGAAACGTTTACTGGAATTGATCAAGTCTATTTTCCTATCACCTCAGTAGTGTATAGAATTTACATCATGAACCAAATGCTGACAACTTAATTCCGATGCGTGATATTAGAACATTTCAACAATGCCGACCGTAGATATTAATTAACGTTGTTACGAATATATAAATTCTTATAATGGGAGACTAATATCTACTTCACGAGCAAACAATAAATGCGTGTGGATCGTCCCCTACTGTGTAATTACGTCAAATAGTTAAGTAAAAGCTATTAAATCACCTCGTTGTCGCAGAATCTATAACTAAATACAACGCTTCCAACGCCGTCAACAAATGCAACCTAGGATGAATATCACACACAAAAGATAACGATAGAAAAAATAAGAGGCAAATTTCCTGCGGGATCGGCTAACCAGGCCCGCACCTAGGGGGAGGGGGGCAACCATGGCACTTGTCAGGGGCCCGAGCTAGATAGGCACATATACGCACATATTTGAAACACGAAAGGGGCCCGAACTCTGTCAGCTGCATGGGGCCCAGAATTTCCTAGTTGCGGGCCTGGGCTAACCATTGCTCTCGTGTGGACTTTCTCATCTGAGATTGTACACGTAAAGGTGAATTTGGATCTCGGGAAGTTGTACAAAACTTACATGGATATATCATCATTTATCGAGATTATTTTAATCCATATTACACCTCAATGATTGAATACGTTAGCATCAGTTTACTTTCAGTGATCAACAGAACCCCTCCCCATGGAATAAATAGTGTTACTTCTACATCGTTCCTAAATATCTTCTGCAGCTGGAAAATTTTCCTGTGCTTTTTTCCGCGTTAGTAAACCAACGTTATTTTGCACATGATAATAAGTATATGGTACGGCCGGGCATACAGCGTTGCCAAAATATTACAGATCCGATGATCTCGCGATAATATTAACTTCGCCAGCGGTACAGGTACAACGCAGACTTTGCTAGCTCTGCGGTGTAGGAAGATCTGTAAAAACCTTTACTTTATTCTTGATGGTGACGTAGTAGTTAACGCCAACTTAGACATGAAGCCAGCATATATGCACACAGACATATTTTCTTTAAACGGAACGGCACTGGCCGGTCGACGCTATCTCGTATGAGACAACAATATATCTCGCGTGTAATAAATTTGAGACGAAATTTGTATAGTCCTGAGAAATATACTGGAGATGTTTCTCATATTGTCACTTCACAGCAACGTTGATTTGATTACATGTAAGAACAAGGACAGCCTCCACCAGTTATAAGAGATTCTCCTCGTGGTTGGTAAGGTGAACCCGCTGATTATTAAGAATTCCACCCTGAATATCTAGTTAAGGATGATTTGACATAATATCAAGTTTATAGTACGCTGATGCGTAATTATATCAAATAACTTGTATGAATTTTTTAATCAGCATGAACTTCAGCTGATTTAGTTGTTATGACACAACGAGTGATAATTTTCAACACGAAATTTTCAATTATGTATACTTTACCAAGGAAACTTTCAAAACATCCAATCATGTTATTGTATCATCTTGAAGGCGATCGCAAATAAAATGTTTTGGTGTCAATTCCAGGTTCAACTTAGACAGATTCTTGTTCTAAAAGTGGTGAAATCCGCTTTCAAATCTATTGATATCGTCTCAGTTTGGCAGTTACGGTTCATAGAGCACAAGGATAACGCTACATCCGAAGTATGTTTTAATCGCTTATGATCGCGTTTCCTTTTTTACATTACAGACCTTGCTTGCCACCAATAATCGAAGAATTTGACAAAGTCTTGCCAAATGTGGTACTTTAATACTATTGTGGAAGTGCAAACTTAAATCATATACTAATTTTCCTTTTTAAAACTTCTGTACATTCCAGGATAGTCATTGTGATCGATCATAAAAATGCTATATTTATGTAACACAATGTTCTCATATTTCCTCCGAATGTTTGAATATCGTGCTCTAATTTTATATGTTGATCATTGAACTAGTTTGTATCTACATAATTTAATTACGTCACCTTACAAAATTGTAGCATTTATGGTTTTCTCACTTTCCACATAATATACTGTTGGCTACCTAGCCATATTGGTATTAGAGGTAATGAAGAAGCAGACCGGGCTGCTAAGATGGCTCTGTCCCAAGAACCATCGGATTTTAAATTACCTTATACTGATTTTAAACCTTGTATCAAAGAGTACCTACGTCAGAAGTGGCAAGCGTCATGGGATGATGCAGTCAATAACAAATTCATGCCATCAAACCAACCCTGGGAGAATGGACTCCTTCCTACAGAACTATCCGTAGGGAGGAGGTTGTCATTGCAAGAATCAGAATCGGTCATACATACATTACCCACTCCCACATACTGAAAGGTGAAGATCCACCAGAGTGCGTTTCTTGCAATGAGCCATTCACTATCAAACACTTTATGACCGAGTGTTCCGACCTGCAACCTACGCGTGCGAAATACTATAATGTACATGACATGAAGGAACTTTTTGATACAATACAAATCACTTGTATTTTAGATTTCCTAAAGGAAGTAAATCTCTATTTTAAACTATAACTTGTATGCCATCACCTTGAATATTTTTATCTAATGCAAATATAACCTTTATTTACAAGATCTTATCATCAACATACACCATTTACATCTCCCGTTGATTGGGAAGCTTCATATTTTCCTGTCACCAACATCTTACCATTTTACATTTAACTATTATGGTTTTTTATATCGCTGGTCGATGTTAAACCTTTCTTATTTTTAAGCATCTTTACCTTTTGTATGGCGCTAAATAGCCTAAAAGTGCTGGTGCGCCGTTAAAATTCAAACAAACAAACATCCACTTAGAGATTTTTTAAAATTATCAAAACAATGTTCTGTTTAGTTCTGGCGTCCGATGGCTGGCACGCGGACCATTTATTGCATTCACTTCGCACATACCCAGAGATGTCAGTTATAAATGATGCCATAAAATAAAATTGCAAGCACTCGCAGCAAGATCACTGCGTGCAAGCTACGCGCGATGTGTGATTAGCCTAAAACCAATTCTAGTCATAGGGCAATTGCTAAGCTGGTTTTGTAAGTGATACACATCCCCACACCTAAAATTATATTTCATTTAATAACTTGACAAAATTCAAAGAAATATCTTAAGTCGGCTACGACATGGATAAACCAGTGCGTTTTGATCTTAGTAAACGTGAGTTTCATTTTTCTCCAAAGCATAATGTCCTAATAGTCGGGACTGATAGAATTACAAGTTCAAGATACAAGTCCTTGTAATTTGCCAAATGACGTTTTTATAAAAGTTACAGATAAACTGGACAATTCCGGCAACAATGGTCCTGGTTTGTTAACAACAGCTTTTCTGTGCTTTTTAACTGCGCACGATATCTCATTGTCGGTAAAGAAATTGAAGCAATTCTTGAAAACGTTGACGTTACCAGGACTTGCCGGATACAACCACGATTACGCCTGTAGTGTTGGTTTGTCTATGGTGATCATGTTAACAACCTACATTATGAAATGCACAAACCCGTCCATAATGATAATCGTAGAGTAGAACGAGCTAATACTAATTTCAACCAGGGATTTGCACAATGTCGTGGGAATCCTAACGATACTGGACAATTTTCATACGTGATCATACATTTAGTTTTTTCTTGCAGATACATTATATTAGTTTTGGCAACAAACATACAGAGATGATGACAACGAAGTTATTTGACGTAATGTAACTGTACCTAGCCAAGTCGTCGTTGAAAAATTCACGTTATGGATGCCAGAGATGACACCAACGTTTAATGTAGAAGTGAAATATTTGTCGTTGATGGTCTAAAATGACGTTAGTAATAGTTGCCAAGCTAGTGCACAATTTTTTTTCAACATGCATATCAAAGCACGATGAAACGCCGCAGCGAATTATAGAGGCATCGCTGTGTAATTAGATAAAATGTCTATAATGGAACGAGTATGCAACCGTATAAAATTAATTGACGCACCCGATCCGCTAAGTTTAATTGTTCTGCATTAATGACATTGACTTAAACGTGTACTAAAAAAGAAATGTCTTTTCAAAGTGTATCAGAGTCAAATTATAATAAAAGCAAAACGAAACACTCCATCGAGAACACGTGCAGGGTAAGTAGTAATGTATCAGCTCGTCTTTGTCTAATCATATGACATTTATCTGTGACGCATGATCAGAGACTTCAATCTTCAGGCACTTTTAATCGATCAATAATTTTCTCCATGACATTATCGTCCATGATTCTGTTGATAATTCTTATTATACATTGATTCAATTGTCGATGTAGTATCGATTAATATGCCTTGGAAACATTAATCATCAATTCCTATGAACGTTTGATAATATGTTTAGTCGCGAACTCAAGTTTAGCAGTCACACTAGTGATTAGCTGACGTAGGTTGTAATTTTGGTTCATTTTGTTCTTTACGTCTTGCGTTTGAATGTAAGGTTTTCTTGAGGTTCTTGCCCACGTTGTTGTTTATAAAATCCATTGTTGTTTAATCTGTCGCTCGAGTAGCTTTATTAACGCGTTGTCGTTTTCGTTACACATTACACTGATGTTTCTCTTCGCGTTGTCGGATTCTTTCATGTCGTTTTTTATTTGATCACGATGGGAGATAACAATATTTTTCTCTCAAAATTACATGATGATTTTTCTCACGCTCTTATCCCATGCTGTTTCTGATGTGTTGAGGTGAAAAGGTCAGCTCCATGATTACGTATGATAATTTGTTAATATGTCTTCTACTGGACGCTAAGACCGCTCCAGTGGACTATTGGTTAGAGCGTCCGCCTCGAATGCGAGAGGTCGCGAGTTCGAAACACAGCCGAATCATAGCAAGGCCAAAAAATTGGTACTAACAACTGCATGGCCTGGCGCTCAGAGTTAGGAATGTAGAATTGGTCGGCCTGATGTCAGGATAACGTGACTGGGTGGGACATCATGCTACATGTCTGCGGCAGGATGCCCCAGTGCTCGACATCACTATAAACTGTCAAACTGTAGTCATCGTAGCCATGTGACTGAACAATTGTTAAGCTACGTTACAAATCCAAATCGCACACACTCGCTCGACGTTAAAATAATATATGACCAGAATATTTTAATCTGTCACCATTCTCAAGTATTGCACTAGAAAAATTTGTAATGTAATGATTGATATCTAGCCCAATCAAACAACGCCATTAAGATTGCAACACCCCATCTCCTGTATATACAAAAGTGAATGAGAAATATTGTGTACATTTTTCATATTCACCTCTATGTCTGCAAATTACAATGTCTAATGAAGTATGAAAGAAATAAATGACACTGATTTTAATTACAAGAGAAACTAAAAGACAAAGGTGAAAAGAGTCTACTATTTTTTTAATTGATGCTGCTGTATAGAAGATAGATACACCATTAAGTGAGACTAGACAGAATAATGACGTGAAGATGTGGGAGGTCATGGGTTCAAACAATTTGTACTAAAAGCTGCCTCGCTAGACGCTCACCATCGAGAGGTTAGTGTTAGGACTGGTTGGCCTGGTGTCATGATAATGTGACTGGGCGGGACACCATGCTACGTGTCTGCGGCATGATGTCCAAGTGCTAGACATCACTATAATCTGCCACATTTCAAACATCGTAGCGAAATGACTGCAAAATCGTTAAAGTTACCATATAAATCCAAATCTCTCTCTCTCTCTCTCTCTCTCTCTCTCTCTCTCTCTCTCTCTCTCTCTCTCTCTCTCTCTCTCTCTCTCACACACACACACACACACACACACACACATGTCGTTTTGAACACCTGATACATTAACTCACCAAATATTTGTCCTCCATGCAGTCAATGTGTGGAGCAATCAGCGTGAAGTATTTCATACTCTGCGGAGGTGAGGCGTACGGAATATCCATGATTACCCGTAAGTAGTATCGTATCGAACCCACTTTACTCTCAAAAGAACAAGGCAGAGAGCTTTCGGGTAGTTTAAATTTGAAAGGATATACATGTTTTCCTCTTGGCAAGATAGGGATTCCGCCTTCATCGTTCTTGTCTGAAAAATGGTAGTTTGAAAGTTCAATAGAGAATCAACATAGGTTTAATGAATGTCATCATTAACCGAATAGTACCGACAGTGACCTAACTAAATAAATTTCGTTGTACCTTCTTTTCATAGATATTAACATTTCGAAATAACATTAATAATACGTTGTTATTTTTTCTCTCTCTCTCTCTGAATACACCAGTGTACTCTGATGGCCATCACACAGTGGAACAATCACCTAATGGAAATTTCTATACATTCTGCCCTGACTCATTTCAAATAGGAGTTGAGGAAACTTAACCACAACATGCTGTTTAATCTTGTTTTATATGAAATTTCGTAGCTAAGTGTTAAACTAGGTGCAAAAAGGTTTTTAATAAAAAGACATTACAGCCAAAATTCGTAGAGGAATTGGGTAATTAAAATCGATCGTGATTTCTCTAACTCTTTTCCTTTATTCCATTTGTATTCCACGACCTAACACATTGCCCGATTTAACCTAATTTCCTTTGTATTCTATGATTTAACACATTGACTGGTTTAACTTAATTTTATTTGTATTCTGTGATCTAACACATTGACTGGTTTAACTTAATTTTATTTGTATTCTGTGATCTAACACATTGACTGGTTTAACTTAATTTTATTTGTATTCTATGATCTAACACATTGACTGGTTTAACTTAATTTTATTTGTATTCTATGATCTAACACATTGACTGGTTTAACTTAATTTTATTTGTATTCTGTGATCTAACACATTGACTGGTTTAACTTAATTTTATTTGTATTCTATGATCTAACACATTGACTGGTTTAACTTAATTTTATTTGTATTCTATGATCTAACACATTGACTGGTTTAACTTAATTTTATTTGTATTCTGTGATCTAACACATTGACTGGTTTAACTTAATTTTATTTGTATTCTATGATCTAACACATTGACTGGTTTATTTGTATTCTATGATCTAACATATTGACTGGTTTATTTGTATTCTATGATCTAACACATTGACTGGTTTAACTTAATTTTATTTGTATTCTATGATCTAACACATTGACTGGTTTAACTTAATTTTATTTGTATTCTATGATCTAACACATTGACTGGTTTAACTTAATTTTATTTGTATTCGATGATCTAACACATTGACTGGTTTATTTGTATTCTATGATCTAACACATTGACTGGTTTATTTGTATTCTATGATCTAACACATTGACTGGTTTATTTGTATTCTATGATCTAACACATTGACTGGTTTATTTGTATTCTATGATCTAAAACATTGACTGGTTTAACTTAATTTTATTTGTATTCTATGATCTAACACATTGACTGGTTTAACTTAATTTTATTTGTATTCTGTGATCTAACACATTGACTGGTTTAACTTAATTTTATTTGTGTTCTGTGATCTAACACATTGACTGGTTTAACTTAATTTTATTTGTATTCTATGATCTAACACATTGACTGGTTTATTTGTATTCTATGATCTAACATATTGACTGGTTTATTTGTATTCTATGATCTAACACATTGACTGGTTTAACTTAATTTTATTTGTATTCTATGATCTAACACATTGACTGGTTTAACTTAATTTTATTTGTATTCTATGATCTAACACATTGACTGGTTTAACTTAATTTTATTTGTATTCTGTGATCTAACACATTGACTGGTTTAACTTAATTTTATTTGTGTTCTGTGATCTAACACATTGACTGGTTTAACTTAATTTTATTTGTATTCGATGATCTAACACATTGACTGGTTTAACTTAATTTTATTTGTGTTCTATGATCTAACACATTGACTGGTTTATTTGTATTCTATGATCTAACACATTGACTGGTTTATTTGTATTCTATGATCTAACACATTGACTGGTTTATTTGTATTCTATGATCTAACACATTGACTGGTTTATTTGTATTCTATGATCTAACACATTGACTGACAGTTAACGAAAGCAAAAAGAAAGATTCGTCGAAATGTTCCTATATCATTAACTTTATCTCGATAACATGTTTAAGAAATGACATTGTCATAGCAAGTTGTCTCGTGAATCTAAAGAGTCTAATACTACATAGATGGCACTCCGTTTAAGTGGAAGTCGACTTGCTTGACCTGTAGGCAATGAGGACTTTTATGACTTGGAAGGAGTACATGACGTTTGCACGCAGGTGTATACTTCAAGGCGAGTTTTTCTGGACATGATCGGGAGGGAAATTAATGAAGCTAAGGTAAGGTCCACAAGTCGTTCTTTAGACGAAGCAATGGCAAGATTAGTCAAGGTCAATGCGTGAGTTTTTCCTTAATCTCTTGATTATGTCGAGCTAATGGAAACACGCAAGCACGCACACACACACACACACACACACACACACACACACACACACACACAAACATACATACATACATACATACATACATACATACATACATACATACATACATACATACATACATACATACATACATACATACATACTTACATACATACATACATACATACATACATACATACATACATACATACATACATACATACATACATACATACATACATACATACATACATACATACATACATACATAAGAGAGAGAGAGAGACTTTTTTTTGTGTTTTAAGGAATACCTTTTCCCCAAACTACTTTCTTTTCATCGATGAAGTATTCATCGTCCTTCACAGTTCGTCTTTCACCAGCTTTGTTAATTTTCCATTCTGTGTGTGCTTTTCCACGAAGTGCCAACCGAATGCCTATGAATGAAATGCTTGATTGCAATAACTCATTTTACTATTTGATTTATGTTCGCCTTGCAGGGATTCTGGTTTATCGACATATCATGTAGCAATAATGTCTTAAAACTGGCATTATGATTTATATATAACTTTGTTTTTAACAGCTATTATTTCGTGAATATTTTTTGATGCAGTTTATAATATGAGAAACGTTTGTGCTCATAAGATAAACGGCGATATTTTACGTTTTGAAGTTTTATGCTGATTGGATTGGTAAAAGAAAATTGTAAAAATTCAAACATATTAGTTATGAGAATTACGCATTTGTATTGTACCCCTTATTCTATAATAACTAGCGCATTATGGCTGTCTCAAAAAATGTCCACAAGGGGTCTCACCATCAAGCGAATCAAACAACTTCTGCGTGAATCTTACTGAGATTTTACGTTTCACTTAGTTCCAGTGGCCTTAATATAACAGCCGTAGTCAACTAAAAGGTTCTTAAACTCGCAATCCAATAATTTAATGACCAAACATCATGAAACATGCAATACAAAACACGGCAAAACACCCAATACAAAGAGTTATTCCAATCTAAAAATATAAAATAGATATGATTAAAAATATCCAGAAAATTCCCTATGTTAAGAGGGCCTATTTTAAGAAACTAACCCATGCTACCATAACGTCTCATGAATGCTGTACAGCATGACGTCTGCTCCAAGAAATTTTCTAATTTTCCTCAGGCTTATTACAATATATTGCATAAGAGAGATTGTTGGCTGTTTTACATACTAACGTTAAGATTTACGTCCGAGGCTTAAGAAAAGTAAATAGAGTATCTATTCTCAACTAGGTAAATTTGCTCATTTCTGCGATCCACATAAACTGCTCAAAATGAAATCAATACATTTCAAAACGATACTAGATATCAAACCTTAAAAAAATTTAATTCAAATTCTAAAAGAAATGTCGTAAGACACATGACAGTGTTTATATGATCTTCCCAAGTAACAAAGTTCAATAAACTCTGGGTCTAACCAGGACTTCATACAATTCCTGATCATATGTAACAATGTTTTATAACGTCCGGATCTAACCAAGACTTCATACAATTCCTGATCATATGTAACAATGTTTTATAACGTCCGGATCTAACCAGGACTTCATACAATTCCTGATCATATGTAACAATGTTTTATAACGTCCGGATCTAACCAAGAATTCATACAATTCCTGATCATATGTAACAATGTTTTATAACGTCCGGATCTAACCAAGACTTCATACAATTCCAGATAATTTGACTCAATGTTTAAAAAAGTCCGGGTCTAACTGACTTCATACAACTCCCGATTAAGTGTAACATTAATTTATAAAGTTTGGTTCCGTCCAGGAGTTCATACATTCATTCCTTGATCATTTGTATCAATAATTTATAATTTCTGGTTCTGGCCATTTCCTGATCATTTGTTGTTGTTGCTTTAGGGTTTAACGCCATTTTTCAACACAAGATAGGATATACATGGCGGCCAGTATTATTGGTGTAGGAAGAACCCGTGTAGGAATAATAATAATAATAATAATAATAATAATAATAATAATAATAATAATAATAATAATAATAATAATAATAATAATACAGAATGTTTTAAATAAATGAGTATTGACCTACTAGTTACAAAATTTCTGAAATATTATTGATAACGGGGTCAGTGGTTTCCTTCTGTTTCAATAGTTGGCTTCAGTACCTTTCAGTCAGCATCAGATAAAAAAAAAACCTGTTCTTACAAATTACGTACATAATATACAAATTATTGAGTTTACACTTTATGTTGGTTTAGAGATAATTCTACCTTTAACTTTTGTGTTCTCTGTGACATCCGCGCAAACGCGTCCCTTGAGCATCTCTCCTGCATAGTAAACTTCTTTATCCAACTCTATTTCAAATCTCTGTACGTAATCCATCCTTGAAACCAAGGTGCTGCGAAATATATAATAATAATAATAATAATAATAATAATAATAATAATAATAATAATAATAATAATAGTAATAGTAATAATAATAATAGTAATAATAGAAGCCTTACTATGCATCGGTGTAGGTTAGACAAATTCCACTAGAAAGCTATAATTTTGGTCCAAGCAGGAGGCGATCCTGAGATAAAATTATAATCCTGACGGGGTGGGGGTGAGATACTTTCTGACTATACACCGAGGCATAAAAAATGAAATTTATTCTCAAATTCCTGAACGAGAAATGAAGTTCGAATGAATGTCTATAGTTTATATTGAAATTTCAAACAGCAAAACACCCATTGAATATTTCGTCATCTTAAGACGGAGTCTAAAGTGAGATTTACAAACGATGTTTAAGAACATACGTGTTCGAGTCTAAGGTTCGGCAAATGTAGTTATGTGAGAAAGCTTGCCAGTAGCTTCTCGTGGGTCGGTGGTTCTTTCCGGGGTTTGTCCGGTTTCTTCCTCCACCATTAATACTGGCCGCCATGTATAGCCTATATTGTGCTGAAAAATGGCGTTAAACCATAAAAACAAAACAAGAACATATGTGACATAGAGACAGACACACAGAGAGAACAAGATAGCAGAAGAAAAAAATCTAAGTTATAATGCATCAAATACATATTTACCCATATATATTTTAGAATTGTTAAATCTTCAGTTTTGAACAATTGAAGTATTTTAAGCACCTGTTAGCGTAATGACTGAGACAGAGAATGCTATAACAAAAAACATCGTCCGACTTGTGCATTGCAGATAATCTGAGCAATGATACAAATGTTAGCATGTAAGAAAATAGTCCTCTCTTATCTTTAAGATTACTCGAGAACGACAAAATGAATGAAATAGTCCGCAATTCAACTTTGATCTAAATTTGATTTACATTTCGTAAATAATATTAAGAAAATGAGCAAAATAAAAGATATAAATAATAACTCCAACTTAGGTTTTTTGGATGATTCAAACTCGGGCCACATAGCTGCGCGTGTAGCTAGATCATTCAGTGCGAATCGTCTTGTTAGTGATACACCTAACTCCAGTTGCTGCTAGTAATGTTTATCTTATTGTCAATGGTCACGTGATGATGGAACTCTGGGAGTTGTTACAACTTGTATACTATACCCGCTGTAGAAGGTCGAAAAAGTTACGATCTTGCGAGAAAGGATAAGAATTTGTCCTCAATGGAGTTCCTTCTTAAAAATATCCAATTGGATAGGGAATGTGTCAAAAATATTGATACAACTGTCCAGTTAATATCCTTCATTCGGGCAAAAGCAGCCATGTGAATGATAATTATTGACTTGCAACCATAAAAAACAAGACTATTTTTAAAGTTTGTACTCTTATATTGATAATGGTGGCATTCTTTGTTTTGTTTTTTTCTCTATCCGCTGTTTGGAAATTTCATTTTTAAGTAAGTTCATCCCCACCCCACCCCACCCCCGCAAGCTTTTTAATCAGTATATTTATAACTAAACGTTGTAATGTGTTTGTCAACAAAAGTGCTCAGCTAAGCTAGCTAAAACAAAAGAGTTACGAAGAAGCAGTCAATACTTTTAATAAAAACAACAAAACAAAAAAAAATAACACATACATATTACAAGCAATAACGAATGATTTGGTATAACAAACCATCGATGATATCATTTCAGTTAAATTCCATCATTTTTCTCAGCAATATCTTAATTTTATTCTTTTCATGCAAAATACAAATCACGAGACTCTGATATATCGGCTTTTCAGATAACGGATTAGTGGAATTATCAAATTTGGCGTGAAGAGTCTAATCTTACCAAATGTGTGTGTGTGTGTGTGTGTGTGTGTGTGTGTGTGTGTGTGTGTGTGTTTATTAATGTAGCTTTAAAAAAAATTGCAGTCATATCGTTACTGTAGTTTTAGAGTGGTCTAGACAAGTTGATTGATTATCTGCGTGTTTAATAAGTGTCAAATTACAATGAAAGAGAATAATAATAACAAACTTAGATTCGTGTCATATGAATGAAATAGGCTGTCGCCATGGAGACACTAATTTGCAGACCTGATATTAAAAAAAAATTACAATTTGAATTTCTTAACCTGTTTTCATCTAACGTCTAAGGAGCATTCGTGGCTCAATGGTTAATGTGCCGGCCAAGAGCGATGCGGGTTCGATTCCTGCCCATACCGTGACGCGTCAGCGTACTTGGTGTGGCTCTAGGAAAGGCTATTTACATTAAATGCTTTGCCACAATATATGTATAGATGTACAGTTAAACACCACTCTTTCAATAAATCAGTCATATAGCCTCTTCGTTTGAACTTGTTGCTGGAAGTAATCATTAGATACGTAAAGTGTGTTACAAGAATGATGACGAGGAAACCATTGTCGACATATTACTAATTATCCTGTACATTTGACTGCCCTACAAAAACACGAAATACTGCAAAGAGTAAAACTCGTTTCGATATGTTACTTTTTTAAAAATACAGATCGGTGTCTTTCCGAAGGTGTACAAAGAAAAGGTCAGTGGCTTCTGATGTCATTTTGTTCAGGTTATTGACTCGATAATAGCATGACACTATTAATTTTGTTTTTCGTGAGAAGGGTGCAATCCACAAACAAACCGTCTGTCATAGCCTGTTGAGTCAATATCTTTGATCAAATAACTCTCTCTCTCTCTCTCTCTCTCTCTCTCTCTCTCTCTCTCTCTCTCTCTCTCTCTCTCTCTCTCTCTCTCTCTCTCTCTCTCTCTCTCTTAATTTATCTTCAGTCCAGAATTTTTTCCTTGTTTAATAGCATATTTCTTCCAATTAATCTGAAACCCATCATCTACGAATACCGACAAAAACCTCAGTCTCAAATCTAAATTTTATCCACCCACAACCGCCCCCTCCCCTACCATCAAAAACGAACCTTGGAAAGCTAATTCAGCCACTAAATTCCTAGCACACTGAAACAGCTTAATTACAGTACAGTAGTAGTAGGCTTATCATGGAGAAGAAAATAAACCTAAGAAAATGTCCAAATTGCATTCTGTTTTGAAACAATAATTAACACGCATGCTGACAAAGACTATATTTTACAATAGGCTAATTTTATGTATGTGCAATGTAAAAAGCGTTTGCTGTAAGGTAAATTATTCATAAATAAATGGCTATTGGTAAACCATTTATGAAATACTTAAATCTGCTTGCCATCTAGTTATGATTGATGCTATTAATTTGTATTAATAATCAATACGACTTTTTCCTCCTAAATTAAATACCAGTGATAAGCAGGCTGCATCAGGTTTGATGATTTGTCGACTGATACCGACAAAACAGTATTTTAAAAGCCAGACTCAATCGACTGATTTTCAAACGTAAAATTCTGTACATATATTGTTATCCATGACTCATTTTTTGTTGACTCGTATGCCCGGATGTCAATACGACCAGGTAAGCGTCGTATGACTGAACTAGGCTTACATGATAGAGTCTGATCAATAAACATGAATCCGTAATAAAACTACATTGAAGAAACTGGGAGGGGGGGGGGGGAGGAATCGGTCTTGAAATATCTACCGTTTCGGATATTCTAAAGTAAATGTAATTCTACAAATTTATTTGGAAAACAACATTGATGCACACAAGCATTGTTTCAACTATGAGTGCTTATTTGGCAAACTAAATGATCTTGTTTGACAGTGGTTTAGTCAAGCTGGTACCACACACACACACACACACACACACACACACACACACACACACACACAAGTTCTTTTTATGTGCACTATGAAAACGCTTTTATGAAATAAAAAAATATGCAATGAAAATTACAGACAATGTCCATGATTTTTCATTCCTCTTATTCAGAAAACTTTGCTCATTATTCTAGATTGTTTAACAGTATCCTGTGGCGACGTCATGAAGGCATCGATTTCCAGGAAGTTATATCGTCTGCTGAAAGACATTAAATCATAATTTCAACTTTCTTCTCCTGTACGATATGTGTGAATGTTACTACTGATGACAGCTTCGGATTTGTCCTTGAAACGCTTTAATGTAGGAATTTGGCCTTCTCCATCAGGGCTTCACATGGAGTTCCATCCCACAGATGGCTTGCTTTATTATTCTCTACTCCACCCCCACAGATAATGATTGCATCAGACAGTGTCTAATCTCACGATCATTCGTTTCTTTTTTTGAGGTGGTGTGGGGCATATTAGTACAAATTTTCATTTCTGTGAAGACATGATACTTGTGGTTAAAACAATGGCGATACAAACAGCAAAATACATTATGGTCCTGATTGATTTCCTGGCACGTCTTTCACACGCCGGACACGTGCAATTTGATGCTATTATTAGATTGGTCGAATATAGTTTTGATAGCTTAACATTATTTCAACAAAAATGTAAACCAATATGTTTTAACTGATATCTCTTTAGAACAATGAACACTGAACACTTGGTAGTTTTGAGAGAATAATTCAATAATGAATCCTTATCCTAAGCAAAAATAGCTTCAGCAACGAAAAAAACTACAAGGAGAAAACATTAAACACATCTGAACTTTTTTTAAAAATCTTATGACCGTATATACTCGCTTTTAAGTCGAGTTCAACTGCAAACTGCATAGGTCTTGATAACCTAATACATCAACAGATCTAGATCTTTTCAGTTTGTTAGATGTAATAAGTAGAACAAGCGACATAGACCCTGATCTCTGGCGGTATATCAGGTTCCATGCTTATTTATAAGCCACTACCGATTATATTTATTTCGTGAAACAAATCTTTTTAAAAATGTCTTTATTTAAATATAATATTTGCAAACGTTTTGTATATTTTTGGTCAATGTAACTGTATATAGAATATTAAAACATACACATTCTTGTGGTACCTCAGAGCAATGTAGCCCCATTACTGCAACGAGTTTTAAGAGTCAGCGTACTGCATTAAACACATTGAAAAGATTATAATTGCCAATTTGAAAATTCTGCTATTTGGGGGGAAATTAAATACATGCGATTACTTAAGCAAAGTTTGAGACGCCGTTCTTAAACTATAAAGGTGTCTGTTTCCTAAGGTCTCCATTATTAAAGCTGTGTTCACCATGCAGCGGCTGACCATGAAATGTCATTTGCTTTTGCTCGAGGGGAGGTGGCAGCGTAAGAAAGTAGGCAATGGGACAGCGGGTTGGAAGCTCAGAGGCAAAGTCCAAAGTCTCAAGAAAGCACCTGCATGTTCAACATTTTTCCAGGATGTCACTGTAACCATCTAACTGTAATGAAAACTACCTCTAGGAATCGCTCCGGTTTTTCTTGCACATTTAAAGGGGAGGGGTGTCCTTGCCCTGTATCGTGTCCTCTAATAAAATGAGTTGCAACGGTTTCATAAGATTACTTTTCAAAGATAATGCGTAAAACAAATTGTTCACGATTAATGTTTCAAATGTACTGGCTAAACTTGCACAGCGCTAATAGCATATGGAAATGAATGAGAATTATACACAAGACCGTTATGAGGGTAGGCTACATTAAACTCTCTATAACATTTTATTCCGATTACCATTATGTAAGAGTAGAAGGGCAAAAACAATAGCCCGCCAGAATTCACTGCTGCTACTTTGTTTTTAATCAAAATATTTTAATGTCCAGCCCTGATTAAACAAGGTTTTAACAATATTATCATTCACTCCTGGTGGCTGTGCGTATCTATTTAAGGCTATTTACGGGAAACAAGAATTGTTTGCTAATAAGGTCCAAAAGAATTATAGACTATTATGGGTTAAAAAAAATTGCAGAATATTAAGGCTAAAAAGAATCGCATATTATTAAGGGCAAAACATTGCAGACTATTAAGGGAAAAATATTGCCGACTGGTAAGGGCAAAAAATTGCAGACTGTTAAGGGCAAAAGATTGCAGACTGGTAAGGGCAAACCGTTGCAGACTGTTAAGAGCAAAACTATTGTAAAGTATTAAGAGCAAAAATAGTAGAATATTAAGGGCAACAGAATTGCAGAATTTTTAAAGGCCAAAATAATACTAGACTATTAAGGGCAAAAAAATATGTAGAATATTAAGGATCGCAGCAAATCTAATTATGCCTCAGATCAAACTGTGGTTGGACCATCAATATACGTTTGTACTGCAACGGAATTAAGATGCAGCATTTTGTAATTATCATTTGCTCCTAATCTTTAAAGGATAAAGTTCAAAATCGGCAGAGGTCGCAAGTAAGGGGTATACCGAACATGATTTATCTGAAGTCATTTGTTGGACCCAGTTGGCAAAACAAATGTTTACATTCATTAATCACGCTGAAAGATAATTGCCATTTTTTTTTCATCACTGTATATTACAGTTACTTAGGTAATGAACGTTTTGATAGCTTTCAACTGATGAGGACAGACTTAATGTAATTTGTAAGACAATTTTGTTCTGCATTTTTGAGCCATTAAAATTGGATTGGTGTGGAAAACATACGCGGTAGGAGGGAAATAGCAAAATCAACATGATGTCATTAGTGAGGTTCGTTATAGTTTATACCAGTCTATATCATTATACGTCACCTAATCAGTCAAGCTGTATTTGTTATTGGCAAAATTAGTTTGACTTGGATTACATGACAAATACACATAGAACGGTTAAATCGAAAAGAGATGGCTATCAGGACAAATTGTTATTCTTTAAAACAAATGTACTTGAACTCACATCTATCAAGATGCCCAAAAAAAAATGCCAAAAATGCCACCTGGGGTCGAAATAACACCCTACCATTTCTCTCAATCACTTTGACAGCTATAGTGAGAATTTACCTCTTTTTAAGCCTGTCCTACACCTAGTTCGTTTTTGCTATAAACATAGTACCAATGTGACCCAGTTAGGTAAACATTCTTCGTCCAAACTCTACTCCAAGATAACAGTTAATTGTCGGCTAGACTAAGAATTAATTAATGGATTTCACTGACGAAAAATTTGGCACTTGACAGTATGTATGTATGTATGTATGATTGTACGTACGTACGTATGTACGTATGTATGTATGTATGTATGTATGTATGTATGTATGTATGTATGTATGTATGTATGTATGTATGTATGTATGTATGTATGCATGCATGCATGCATGCATGCATGCATGCATGCATGCATGCATGCATGTATGTATGTATGTATGTATGTATGTATGTATGTATGTATGTATGTAATGTATGTAATGTATGTATGTATGTATATATGTATGTATGTATGTATGTACGTATGTATGTATGTATGTATATATATGTATGTATATGCAGACATCACATACATCACAGAAATTTATTTATTTTCGGGGGTGGGTGTCCCTAATATGTTTTTCAAAGAAGGAAACAATTATTATTATTAAGGCAGATGAAAATAACTGAGGTTATTTGATCCCTGAGTCTTGCTTGTTAACTCTCATTTTAGGCATGGTCGTTAGGAGGACCATTTCAGAGTTGCCCTTACAATTGATTTCCGTAGAAGTTAAATGGTTGAATAGGAAAAAGAAGTTAGATTTTGTACTGAACAGTATCTCCAGCAGTTGTGTAGGTCTGTGAGTGCTATAAATAGACCATATAACGATTTGATACGGCACACTCGTGTCGGAAACACGACACATACGATTCGATACGACACTCGTGTCGGGAATACGACACATACGATTCGATACGACACTCGTGTCGGGAACACGACACATGCGATTCAATACGATACTCTTGTTGGGAACATATCTGAAAGCATTACACGTATAAAACGGAGCAATATTAATGTGAAAAGAAAGGGATTTAACAAGATAATATCAAACACTGATAAAACGTTAATGCTAAGGTCATTGATTATTTTTGGTACGATCTTAACAGAAGCCTGAATGCTTTATATGACTGCTACTCACTGGAGTATTGGAAATTAGAGTCGTAAATAACGTGGGACTGAAACACATTCGAACACAGAGGTAAAACAATAAACTAGATAAGTTACAGATAGCTATGTTAATGAAAATTAGGCATACCGATTCCTAATGTCTGGATATTGATTTCATACAATCATGTTTCCAAGGATATACTATGGGACCTAGGGACAAGAGCTTTCTTCTGTGTTTGATGTATAGGTGTAACTTTTTAATTGTAATATCATGTGCATGCCTTGCAATTCGAAATCCAATGGATATTTGCATTTAAGTAGGTGTTAAATTCTATCTGCCTTACAAATAAGATTTTATAAACTTTCATCTATTTAAACCTTATGAACGCATGATCGTCGTGTGGACTCGGACAAGAATGCATGGAAGCCATATGATTAATGTACTCTCTCTCTCTCTTTCTCTCTCTCTCTCTCTCTCTCTCTCTCTCTCTCTCTCTCTCTTATATATATATATATATATATATATATATATATATATATATATATATATATATATATATATATATATAGAGAGAGAGAGAGAGAGAGAGAGAGAGAGAGAGAGATAGATAGAGAGAGAGAGAGAGAGAGAGAGAGAGAGAGAGAGAGAAAGAGAGAGAGAGAAAAAAAAGACAGGCAGACAGAGGTGAGTCTGAGCAATCTGATTAAAATCAGATCTCCAATGTCTTACGTATAGAATGGTTCAAATGAATTCCAAAAGTCTTGAAAATCATGATTACCAATGGTCTTGAAGTCTCCCAATGATGTAATCCAGAATGTCTTTGAATAATGAGTTCTCAAAAACTCCATAGTAGTATATTAGTCCCAAAAATATATGAGCACTTTGTAATTCCAACGAATAATTTAAATAAATGATTCCTGTTAAACTGTATCTGATCTCAACTAAAAATGATCCCAGTGACTGACCTTTCAAAAGGAATGAATACGTTACCTAGTCTTTTGTATACAGACTGTCACCTGATCTATGACACAACAATGTGCCCAGGATGTGGGTCATTTCAAATAGAAAAATGAAACATTGCATCAAACACTCAACATGTTCGTTTCCAGCACATTCTAAGGTCATACTGAATGCTGTATTTGAAACTCAAATCAAGTAAACGTATTTCAGCGCATGTCAATAGTCAGGTAGGCAAAAACTCTACCCTCGATCACGGACAAAGCACACAACATAAATTAAATATATACAACATAATTTACCTCAAGATTGACAAAGAGTTGTAATGTTGTCTATTTAATGCGAAATTACCCCCCCCCACACACACACACACACACACGCCCCCCCCCCCCCCATGTAAATGTCATCGAGAATTGGAAAAATTGCAACATTGATCAAATACCTCATTTTAATTTGATAGTCTAAATGTTATATAGTTGTACATTGATTGCTTCGTTATATTTTCATGGCACAAAAGTGAACCTTATTCTATGTTCAGGAAACGATGCTTTATCTATAATGTTTAAGAACCAGTTATAACTCTGACACTCAGTGGATAAATTGGTGTTTTGGGATAGCACGTAGTATGTAAACCATTTGTACAGTTGATAGATAAAACTTCTATACCAGCGTGGAAATTGACGTTACTGCCTATTGTATGGGGTGAAGCTTCTTTAAGACCAGATCGGTATGAATTAACTAATTTTAGTAACTAAATAAAGCTATTTTTATGATTCCAGAACACGCATTACTTCAGTACTCCGAAATAAATTTGAAATTGACATGAATTACTGTCCTATTTGAGCGTGCACATTGAGCATTGATTTTAAGAATACAAATATGAATGGTAGTGGTTTGGGAATTACTGAACTCGAGGACGTGAGATACTGAACTGTAGCGGACTTAGCGGTCTTGAATTACTGGACTATAGATGAAATGAATAACCAAACTCCAGAGGACGTTAATTACTAGCCAAGTGAGGACGTTAATTACTAGCCAAGTGAGGACGTCACTTACTAACCAAGTGAGGACGTTCATTACTGAACTAAACAGGATGTGAATTACTGAACAAATCAGGACGTGAATTATTGGACTACAGAGGACGCTTAAATGGAAATTACTTGATTATAGAAGATGTGAATTACTGGATAAACCAGGACTTGCATTACTGGACAAATCAATACGTGAATTAATGGTCTACAGACGACGCATGGTTTCAAATTACTGAAATATAGAGGACAAGAAATTACTGGACTGAAGACGTGAATCACTGAACTATAAAGGACGTAAATTACTGGACTATAGAGGACAATAATTACTGGACTATAGAGGACAATAATTACTGGACTATAGAGGACAATAATTACTGGACTATGGAATGTGATTGATTGAGAATTACTAGACTACAGAGGACTTTTGTTAGTGAATTACTGGACTGTAGAAGACGTGAATTACTGGATAACGATTAGATGGGAATTAGTAAATTGTAATGGTCGTGAATTATTGGACTATTTAGGACGTGCATTACTGGTTGGTATAAGACGTGAATTATTATTACTTGGCTTTAGAAAATATTAATTTCTGGTTTATCGAAATGTTTTGGTTGGGAGATAAGCAATCGTGACATAATATTGATTTATATGTGAAGCAAAAGTCGCAGCAAAGAGTTTGATCTCAATTTCTTACAAGTCTTCGATCCAAGTCACGTGACATCCCATTACGATGAACAATGGCGAACTTAATGAATAAATGTGATTTTGCAACTTTATATTACAAGTGATAAAACTAATTTATATCGCCAAAACTAATCTACTTTCGTCGAAACATTTCCAAAAATGTTTGTTTCCCAAACAGGCTAAATTAAGGGTAAATGAAAGAGATATATGGCCATGTAAAATAGTGTAATCTCTGGAGATATATATAAGAGATGTATGGCCATGTAAAATAGTGTAATCTCTGGAGATATATATAAGAGATATATGGCCATGTAAAATAGTGTAATCTCTGGAGATATATATAAGAGATGTATGGCCATGTAAAATAGTGTAATCTCTGGAGATATATATAAGAGATGTATGGCCATGTAAAATAGTGTAATCTCTGGAGATATATATAAGAGATATATGGCCATGTAAAATAGTGTAATCTCTGGAGATATATATAAGAGATGTATGGCCATGTAAAATAGTGTAATCTCTGGAGATATATATAAGAGATGTATGGCCATGTAAAATAGTGTAATCTCTGGAGATATATATAAGAGATGTATGGCCATGTAAAATAGTGTAATCTCTGGAGATATATATAAGAGATGTATGGCCATGTAAAATAGTGTAATCTCTGGAGATATATATAAGAGATATATGGCCATGTAAAATAGTGTAATCTCTGGAGATATATATAAGAGATGTATGGCCATGTAAAATAGTGTAATCTCTGGAGATATATATAAGAGATGTATGGCCATGTAAAATAGTGTAATCTCTGACTGTAACTATAGTAGTTGCGAGGATTGCTGATTTTGTCTTTTTGTACTTGCCAGGAGTAGGATCCATATCTTTGATAGTCAAACCCATTGCATAAAAGACACGCTTTACATGTTAATACACTTGATACTATTACATGTTAATACACTTGATACTATTACATATTAATACACTTGATACTATTACATATTAATACACTTGATACTATTACATATTAATACACTTGATAATTCTATATGTTAATAAACTTAATACTATTATATGTTAATACACTTGATACTATTACATGTTAATACACTTGATACTATTACATGTTAATACACTTGATAATATTACATGTTAATACACTTGATAATATTACATGTTAATACACTTGATACTATTACATGTTAATACACTTGATACTATTACATATTAATACACTTGATAATTCTATATGTTAATACACTTAATACTATTATATGTTATTACACTTGATACTATTACATGTTAATACACTTGATACTATTACATATTAATACACTTGATAATTCTATATGTTAATACACATAATACTATTATATGTTAATACACTTGATACTATTACATGTTAATACACTTAATAATATTACATGTTAATGCACTTGATAATATGCTATGAATAAACGTATTTCAAAATTACGCGCATCATTGTTTGGGAATTTGACACAAATTAACTTTATTTTCACTAATCGTACCAAGCTAAATCTGGATGAAAATCGACTTGATTTATCTGATGGTCCCCATTTCAATCTGGACTAGATATAGCTTGCATTATCTGATGGCTCCCAGTTCAATCTGCCTGTATACTCTGAGTGTTTCTAATTAAATCTGGACTAGATTTAGCATGCATTATCTAATGGTTCCCAGTTTAAACTGGACTAGATTTAGCCTGCATTATCTGATGGTTCCCAGTTTAAACTGGACTAGATTTAGCCTGCATTATCTGATGGTTCCCAGTTTAAACTGGACTAGATTTAGCTTGCATTACCTGATGGTTCCCAGTTCAATCTGCCTGTATACTCTGAGTGTTTCTAATTAAATCTGGATCTTCATTCAAATGTCACAATTACTTTCAACGAAGAAGAAAAAGTTTGTCAATTTTGGGTAACTACAAGAAATAGACACCAATAACTGGAGGCAGGAAATGGCGAACGTAGCTTGACATTATTCACAAACAACTTGCAAAAGATTTTGTTACGTATGTTATTAAACTTTCAATGTCACGATACAATATGTTATTGCTTGTACTCGAATTTATTTTCTTTGATTGTACATTTACAATGAACACTGGAAATATTCCTCTCCATGTGTGTGTGTGTGTGTGTGTGTGTGTGTGTGTGTGTGTGTGTGTGTGTGTGTGTGTATGTGTGTGTGTGTGTGTGTGTGTGTCCTCTGATGGTATTTACAGTTAACGTAATCTATACTTCAAACGAAAGATATATTATTTTGATGTGTGTGATTCTTTTTTTTACGAACTGTAACCTTATATCAGTATCTACAATATACAGATATTACCATCAGCAGATGCAATATACTGGTATTACCATCAACATATACAATGTACAAATATTATCATCATCATATACAATATATACAATATACAGTTATTACCATCAGTATATACCATATACAAAAATATTACCATCAGCATAAACCATATCCAAATATTACCATCAGCATATACCATATACAGATGATACCATCAGCATATACCATATACAGATATTACCATCAGCATATACCATGTACAGATATTACCATCAGCATATACCAAGTACAGATATTACCATCAGCATATACCATGTACAGATATTACCATCAGCATATACCATGTACAGATATTACCATCAGCACATACCATATCCAGATATTACCATCAGCATATACCATATACAGATATTACCATCAGCATTTACCATATACAGATATTACCATCAGCATATACCATACACAAATATTACCATCAGCATATACCATACACAAATAATACCATCAGCATATACCATACACAAATACTACCATCAGCATATACCATACACAAATATTACCATCAGCATATATATATATATATATATATATATATATATATATATATATATATATATATATATATATATATATATATATATATATATATATATATATATATATATATATATATATGAGGACTTGTATAGCGCCTAATCTATAATGATATGACTAAAGTACAGAGAAACAAATAACAAAAAATAAAAACATTAAATTTTAAAACATAAAAATATGCTGAAAACATATAAGGTACAAAACATTATTAGGTCTCTAAGATTGTTCCTGCAGTTGAAAATACTATCAGATAATGCAAGCTAATACTGTTAGTATATTATAGTGTGATCCGTCAATGGCGCAATAATACGCATATCTAAACATTCTAGCGACCGTCTGCCGTTGAGTCTAAATCAATAATCAATTTCCACATAATAGTCATTAGTGACGTATGATTTGTTTTATAATTAAAAAGTATTAATAATGCTATTTTTCTAAATGAATTTCATATGGTACACAATTTCAACACAATCCTTTCTGATTTCTGTTCTCCCTTCCCTCTTATGCATAACGGACAAGGAACGCAGACATGTGGAGTGAGAGAGAAAAATAATTTGTGGTGGATTTAAACATTGAAATAGAAATTACACCAAGTAATCTACAAGAATATGATTCGTGATAACGAAAGTTGCAACCATGTCAGCATTGCATAGTACATTAATCGATTACGTGTTACACATACTGTGATGTATTTAATATTTTGGGGTTTTTGTTGTTCCTTCTTAAACATACTATAATGTTCTAATAATCGATTATTATTAATTAAATATGAAAGTATCCAATGTTCTCTCTCTCTCTCTCTCTCTCTCTCTCTCTCTCTCTCTCTCTCTCTCTCTCTCTCTCTCTCTCTCTCTCTCTCTATTTCTCTCTCTCTGAACCATCGTAGCGAAATACGGGCTAAAATCTATGGAATGACGAACTTATAGGATTTTCGTTTGTGTCATCCAACGATATCTCTGTAGTTATATGAATGATGGTAAAAGTTAAGTCAAACCGACCGAAGCATGTGTGTGTGTGTGTGTGTGTGTGTGAGAGAGAGCATACCATCATCATATTCTATATGCATATTACCGTCGTCATACGAAATATACAGACAGTATTTCTTATGCAAAGAATTTTTGTTACAAATTCTACTTAATCGTGTTAACAAATTAACAAAAGTTGGGGCCTCTTAGCGAATAGTTTTCGAGTAAAAATGAACATTATGTCCACCAAAAGGGAGAAAATATTCGTTGTGTGCTAATGTTGGACGGAACACGAGTGAGTGGTGTGAACCAAGTATTGAATAGATTTCACAATGCTCCGGCAAATTTCTACACATGCAAACCGTGAATTATCCCTACTCTCACGTGGTAATTGCCAAATAAATAAATTGTACAAATAGTTTTTAAAATTAGCTTTACCAAGAAACACACGCAAGAAAAATAAAGAAAGAAAACTTTATGATGCGTAAAGACGGCTGCGGTAAAAAAAAATTACACGTCACACTAATTCAAACTGGTGTGTGTGTGTGTGTGTGTGTGTGTGTGTGTGTGTGATTATTAACGTAGCTTTAACAGTTTTTCAGTCATATCGCTACGATGTCTGCAGTGAGGCATTTTATAGTGATGCACTGGGGCATCATGCCGCAGACATGTAGCATGATGTCCCACCAAGTCACATTAGCTTGACACCAGGCCAACCAGTCCTAACACTAACCTCTTAATGCTGAATGTCAAGTGAGGCTGCTGTTAGTACTATTTTTGTAAGCCTTTGGTATGACTCAGCTGGGGATCTAACCCACGACCTTCCGAAACCGCGGCGGAAGCTCATACCACAAGGCCACCAGAGCGGTAAAACTGAGCTGATCTTGTAAAAAAAACTATGCACAATAAATACAATGCAGACAGCTATATTTCAATATTAGAAGCTTTAAAATAAGCGATAGAATATGCGTTTTAAAATGTAATACTGTCCCTGCGAAATGCTTATTTAGTCCTGTATCTCCCTTTAAATAAAGATTTCCGAATTTGAAATTATTATTACATATCCAGCAAAGGCTTGAAAATTACAGTGAACATAGAAAAACAATTTGAAACTGCATAAGTGCGAAAGCTGGATATGTGTCTAACTCATGTTAGCTGATTTAACTGACAATTAGGTAAATAATTAGAATATATAATTAATGACATTCAGCTGCTGGCAGACAGACTGACCCTGACGATGTGTCATTTACTTCTTCCGATAAGGTGCTGCCCGAGAATAATAATAATAATAATAATAATAATAATAATAATAATAATAATAATAATGATGATGATGATGATGATGATGATGATGATGATGATGATGATACTACTACTATTACTACTACTACTACTACTACTACTACTACTACTACTAATAATAATAATAATAATAATAATAATACGCCACCAGTAGAATTAGACGAACTTTCATTTCAAAAGCGAGTTTCCGCCACAAACACGAAATCTTTTGATGAGAGCAGTAATTCGGTTGTCTTAGAAACCCTAATGTGTTTTCGATGAACACAAAAAAAAAACAGTTAATAGCAGATATGTAATTTTGATATAGGTATGTCCCATGTGCTATGGTAACGTATGTCATTAAACCTGACCAAACGGCTTGTTTTCCTGACTGATGTCTCCCGAATTCATCTTGGAACTGAATTTATTAACGTCTTCTGTAACGAAACATTGATTCATCGGTTTCTTTTCGGGCTGCTGTTCTTGTACGTTGCACCTCTTTTCAGTCAAATAAACCCAAGATTAGCATCGCACTACAACTCTCTCTCTCCCTTCCCCCCCCCCCCCCCCCCAGCCACGTCTGAAACATAACATGTAACGATGTTGTGTTTTGGGAGTAGGGTGGGCGGTTTAAAAACACGAAACATTTGATACCAGTTTGAAATTGAAAGGGCTGACGCGTATTTTGTGTTCGAGTTTACAAACATGGCTAAATACAACCAACAAAAGAAGGTAGGGATAGTTTGAAATGAATAATGCAAATTTAACTTAGCGAAAAATTATTCTTTATGAATTCAGTTTTAGGAATCAGCAAAGCCTCATTATTTATGTTTAAAAGAGATATGTCACTAGAAATGTAACTATTTTAATGAAAACAACCATAGCTGTCTGATGTTCTCCAACTACACATACATACATACATACATACATACATACATACATACATACATACATACATACATACATACATACATACATACATACATACATACATACATACATGGTGATTAATAAAATTAATTTTAATATGTGAGCAGAAACGTTCCTTGACCTATACTCTATTGTATATTCTGTTTGCACGTTCTTTGTTTTTTTTTATCTGGATGTAAAAAAAAGTCAACATTCATTAAAAGCATTATCAACCTCCACGCATTTTTGTATAACGCTTAAGAAGCTTAATATTCACGCTGAATTCCCAGATCAGTTTCCACAGCATATGGAATTGTGTAGAGAAGATATTTTGTAAACAATATCGCCAACTGAAGTCAATAATCCGGTCAAAAGATACCCGCTAACATAGCTGCGTTGTATTTGATTAACTGGAATGTGATCAATACCATTTTTATCGTTTTTGATGTAAAACAAATAATGACGGCACAAAAGTATACAAAATAATTAAAACATTTTACTGAAGACTTACGCAAAATTGCTATTGTTTCTGCGCTGCTTAATTTAACTCTGCCACTTTATCTCTTCATGGAAGGATAGAGGAGGTCAATTGGAAGATAAACGGGAGCAGTCCAGATCGAAGAAAAATGCCAGTTTAGATTGAAAAAAAAAAAACGGAAGTGACCAAATCGAATAAATTGTTTCCTTTCAAGGTCATTCGTTTGGACATTTGCTGGACATTTGCAAGTCAAAGAATCATGCATCTATACTGAATATGTGAATCTGATTCAATCAAACATTGCAAGTTGATTTTCTAGCTATTTTCGAATCGATAATGCACAGAGTAATGTTCCTTCTTCTTTGTGTAAGATTACTTTTTTAAAATAAAAATTGTTAAATTCCTGAATAGGGAAGATTCAATTTCTTTTTTTGTAAATTGTGTGTTTTTTGGGACACATATACCAGATGACTACACCTAGCTCAGAGTAGTTTTACTAAAAAAAATATTCTTCCTTTAATGTTAATGATTAGTGAGGAGAAAATAAATAGCTGGCACCATTTAAATAATTACCTGGCACCATTTAAATAATTATCTGGCACCATTTAAATAATTTCAACACAAGTAAGATGAATTAACTCTGTAACATGATACCTAATTTTGTTATCTGCAACCTATTTGCTTTAAATTGCATAACACTGTCCTGCTCTTCGGCCACCACAAATGGTAATAATGTGACTGGGACCACTACATTGCTGGTAAACTTTCTAATCTCGTCCAGTAGAGAGTGTCACCTTGAAATGCATTTTGCAATTGATTTTCTAGGTTTCTCTACATGTAAAAAGTCAAAATTAACCATTGCATGAATCACCTATAATAAACATGCTAAATTTAGAAAGTTCCAAGATTTAAAATAAAGTAAGGTATTCGCCTGCATGAATGATGAAAGTGTAAACTATCAAGTCTTATTTTCCATCTAAATTATTTTCTTGTACAAAAGTATAATAACTAAGAGATCGGATATCGGACATATATGGGAGAAAAGAGAACAGACAAATACCTGAGTCACAACAATTTGCACATATTTTCGAAAACCAAAAGCTTTATCGGTCTAACTCCTAACTTCCCGAAGTGCCTAACTATATAGGTATATTATGCATGTCCCTCAATCGGACTTCGAACATAACCTTGAAGTCATTAGGATCTTCTGCTGTAATATTTCAGCTCTCTCCGTTGATTTATGAGACAGCTCGAAAGAGATGCTTTCAATGGGTGACTGCAGAGTCAATCCGAAGACATACTAATGGGTAATGTCAAAGCATTACTTGAGCAGAATAAAAAATCAAAATAGTTTATTATTGGGGAAAAGGTTTATCGGGAGAACAACCATTAATTCATGTTAAAGACACGCATTTATATTTGTCATATAATGAAAGATGCATTTAAAAATCAAACAGCACCGTTGAACATAGCATTAAGCTCTATTAATCTGATTTGTCTGAAGCAAAGGAGACGCATTTAAAGTCTATATCATGCAGAAAGAAAAGGCGTTTGAACTTGGTACATACATCTCTTATCAAAATTTATAATACATCCTTCCTATCTTCGTGTGTTTGGGACTTATAAATGTCACTAAAATCGAACCCAGCGCCGCGTTGGTTCTGCGGTTTGCGTGCCGGACAAGCAACTGAAATGATGCAGGTTCGAATCTTACCATCAAATCAGCCTGGGACAGCTACCGTAGTGTGATTGCATTATACTCCAATAGCCACAGCACTAAATGACTGTATTCTTAAGTTGTGCCGTGAAACATAAAAGCAAATATAATATAGTCATGAAAATTTGGTGTTTCAGAAGGCTTGCCAGATATTTTCTATGGATTATACCGGTCTCACTGATAAGTTAGTCAGTAAGCATTATTTCGTTTGGGACGTTCTTTAATATACATTTATTATTTTGAGAAAGGTGCCGTGGAAGTGATTCTTCCTTATTAGCATTTAGCACGTTTTCTGACAAGAGTTGTCGGCATTTGACATGGTTTTATCCTGTCAATGCAAAGAGACTGAGGCAGAAAACTGCACACAACAAATCCTGCAATATAAGTCCACAAGAAATTAGATTTAATTGCATTGGACCACGTTAATATCTTATGAAATAGCATAAAATGAAAGGGACTCACTTTCCTGTAATTACATATCTAACAAGCCATGAATTAAATAATATTTTCCTATACAAAAAAATGCATTAATAATCGTATATAAGTGCATTGTATGTATAAATATTATTAAAAGTGACAAAATAGCACTTCCGCAAAGTTGTTCATAGCCAATTCAGCGAGTTGTCCAGCCAGTTATTCAACCAATTCTTGACATAGAACTAGGTAACAAGAAGAAAATAAATACATTATTCTATCTGACTTTTTTGGTAGATATATTTGCTAGGATTAGTAATTTTCTAGAGAAAACAATGTAGCAATGTAGAGTGTACAGAATTTATAAACAAAAGTTGTCAGACCTGATGCAGAAATACTAAGTTGTTTCTGACAGGTTTCATTCTCAGATCATCGTCATCACCATAGTAGACTCTAAATCATTTATTTATTTATTTAGCTGATAATTTCCGGGTACTCGCGTTTTCCTTTGGTGTTTTATATCGCAGCAACATACAAAAATTGTATGTGCCGTGGGAAGTTGTATAAAGTGCATTGGCCATATACACACCACGGATCGGCCTGATCCAATGGTGGCAATCGATCTCGCACTGCCCTGATCGTAGGATTAGGCCGGGATGGCATGCACAACTTAAACCAATCATACTCATTACAACAAATCCGACATTCGTACGTGTGAAATATTTTTACAGCTCAAACATAAAATTATTTTCTGTGAATGGAGTATTTAAAACGGTACAAACTTCATGTTTATTCGTAGAACTGAAGACTTGTATAACTAATATGTTCGGAATCGTTCACGAATTTATAATCGATAAAGAAAACCTGTAACACGTACATCACGAATTCGAATAGCACGGAGTAGTTGCTAAAAAGCATGTAATACGAGTTGTTTGCCAAGCATGTAGGAAGAGATTTTAATAAATGCAGTATGCGGAAACAAAAGTGTGTGTGATTAGGATTTTTAAAGCAGCTTTAAAACAATTCAGTCATTCCGCTACTATGTATGCAATGTGGCAGTTTATTGCGGTGTCTAGCACTGGGGCATCATACCGCAGACATGTAATGTAGCATGATGTCCCACCCAGTCACATTATCCTGACACCAGTCCGACCAGTCCTAACACTAACTTCTTCATGCTGAGCGCCAAACGAAGCAGCTGTTAGTACCATTTTAAAAGTCTTTGGTATGATTCGGCCGGAATTCGAACCCATGACCTCCTGCTTCCGATGCGGACGCTCTAACAACTAGGCCACCAAAACGGCTAAAAACAAAAGTAAATACTTTAATAAAGTAGGGTTAAAGCAAACAGCTTCTAGCTTGCCCCTTAATAATTAAACTATTTAGTGATAAAATTTTGCAGGACTGAATCAAATGGTGACCCACAGTTTACATTGTGCAACTTTCTATTTTGCTTAGCTCACCGCGCTCCCTAGTAGTTTAAGATCAGACTATTAAACGTAAAACAGTCTACTGCTTCGTTGGCTTAAACATGTATCTCAGACACACATCTCGTATACAATATTACTTCTTAGCTAAGGATTTCTCTGTGAATACTTCCAAACGAGGCGTTACTCTTTTTTTCCCCTCATATTAGCTACTTAATATCCTTACTTAATACAATGTCCAATAACTTGAGCTGATGAGATTACCAGTGACAAACGTATCGCTATATTGAAGTGCGTTTGTCCCATGTGACTATTTCAAGAATGATTATTTCTCTATATTGACAACACAAAGAGTCAACATCCGGACGATTATTTTCTGTGAATAAAGTTTACACCTTTATCAACGCCGGATTAAGCACCGTGGAGGCCCATAGGCAGTCAAACTTTTGGGGCCCCAGACCCACGGTCACGGTCTCATGGGGGCCCCTGGGGGCCCCTGATGGGGCCCATAAACGTCGCGGGGCCCATAGGCAGTTGCCTACTCTGCCTAATGGGTAATCCGGGACTGACCTTTGTTATTACATGCACGGCATTCTGGGAAAATGACTGTGACCATATAATAAGTACGATGACACGGCATGTAGATAGGAACCAAGAAAATGTTTTCTATAAAATAATAACGTTTTCTCTCCAACTCTGCAATATAAGACTAAAATAACATTATATGATTAGTCTTCAGTACTAGTCAAAAATCCTTGAGCACTGACCGATTTGTCGATCTATACCTAATGGTATTTGCCTTTTTCACGTTGTTTTGGATTCCTTCAGGGTGCAGACGTCAATTACCTCTTGATTATATCAAGTGATATAAATCCCGCTGCAGAGTTTCGTAATTAAAAATGACAAAAATACCAATATTCATGCTAATGGTTTTGATCAATTCCCATATAATATGGAAATTGTGTAGCGAAACGTCTGTGTAAACAATATCGCTAACGCTTATAATCTGTTTGGCAGAGGTTTGGTGTTGTTCGGCATTGCAACACAACCAAGGTCGCGACACGATAGCCAACCCTGATGACTAATCCAATGGTATAATTCGAAATTCATCCTTGGGTCGGGACCCCCCCCCCCCCCAGTGGCAGTGTGGTCTAAAGCGCTCTCCGTTACGGATCACTGCCATCTAACCTCTGTTTTCATGGCTTCGAATCTAGGATTCGGCCAATGCAGGTAATGTGAGAAAGCATGCCAGTAGCTTCTCGTGGCTCGGTGGTTCTTTCTGGGCTTTTCTCAGGTTCTTCCTCCACCATTAATACTGGCCGCCATGTTCAGCCTATCAGGTGCTGAAAAATGGCGCAAAACCCGATAACAGCAACAACATCCTTAGGTTTTGGTTCAGCGTGCTAGCCGCTGCATCACCACGATTTTTATCTCCATTAGTTGCGTCTTCCGGAATGCAGGAGGAAGCATCGGGTCTATTCCTCATATTAAACCCGTAGGAAGACCCTTATTCACTACTTCACCGTAGTGTAACAATCGACTAAGTGATGATTTTTGCCTTACTTGATGAAAATGATAATGCTGCACAAATGTGCATGTGACCATACACCTACTAGTCATGTGATTTTTCATTTCATTTTTCCCCTTTATGTTGTAAGCTTAGGTAATTCGCGAACCATCCCATAGATGGAAACCTAGTGGATCATAGTCAACGGCGACCATGTCTCATAGATCTGTAACCTTGCTAATCGTTGTCGATAGCGAACATATCTCACGGAATGGTAACCTTGTCGATCGTCGTTGATATTGAGAATTTATTAAGATCTGTATTTCGGGTTTCCTCATGATTACAGATCATATTTTACTACCACTTGCAGCCATTGTAATTTATGTTACGTGTTTTAATAACTAAAAATGATTTTAAATCAATAAAGTTCAAACAGATGGCCATGACGGTAAAAATAGAAAAAAATCACGTAACGAACCATATTACACACTTTATCAAATACAATTTAAAATAAAAATTAAAATGTGTTTTCTATCTAAATAATAAAGATAGTGCACAGTTGCCATAACCCATTCAGAATGTAAATAAAAGAGAATTTATAGTTCGGGATAGAAGCTATCAAGAAAGTTATTATTTTCGTGTTGGAAATGTATCTAACAAACTAGATTAAGAGTAGAAAGAAAAACGAATGAGAGATTAACGTGAGCCTTTTTTTGTTTTAGAATGACGTTAAGCTAGAAGAGAATACGAACCTTTTTCCAGGAAAGGAACTGATTTGAGTGCAGACTGGTTTGTAAATGCCAACATTATCTGCTAATTTGTAGTTACTTTGTCAGAAGTCATTCTATATTTGTTGTACCAATTATTTATCTTGCACACAAATACTGCAAGGTTGATATAGATATTCCAAATAGTTTTTTAAATGTCAACATTATCGGCTTTCATGTGATCACATTTTCTGAAATGTATAGATGCATTTTTGTAGCAATTATTTATCCTGCATACAAATACCACAAGGTGGATATTGATATTCTATCAGTGATGTATTATGAAATTATGCCTCTGTTATGTATATTTAATTTGTATCATTTCTTGGCTTTTCTTAATTATTACATGTCATGTACATCTGTATTTCGTATCTGTCCAATATCAAGATAATGGTGTACCTCACAAACGACATTTATTTTGTAAACATCATAATACATATCATATATTCAGATAATTATTAATAGCAAACACGTTCACTTTTAATTTGTGTTTAAGATACAGTCTTGATCCTGACTTTAGAAATGTCATGAATTGTGTGAGTGTGTGTGATTTAGATCTTTAACGTGGCGTTAACAATTTTAGTCATATGGCTACGATGTTTGCAGTGCGTCAATTTGTAGTGATGTCTATTACTGGGACATCATGCCGCAGACATATACCATCTTGTCGATACCCAGTCACATTATCCTGACACCAGTCCGACCAGTCCTAACACTAACCTCTTAATGCTGAGCCCCAGTCGAGGTAGCTGTTAGTACCATTTGTATAAGTCTTGGGTATGACTCGGCCGGGGTTCAAATCCGCGTCCTCCTTCATAGGAGACGGATGCTCTAATTACTTCGGCGACCGAAGCGGTCCTTCCAGAATGGAAGTTTCCTATTAGTTTTAATATTTTCAGAATATGGTAATTGCAGCCAAGGTCAAGTATAGGTATATAGCCTTAACATCTGAAGCTGAATCAGTCTTATTGCTGTGCTAAATGTTTCATTTGTATGGGTTTATTTATTCAAATATTCTTCACAGGAATTACAAAGTGTTCAATAATATTTTTTGACTTAAACTTTAATTTGGAATTAAAGTTAATTCAGACATGAATAATTTGGATTATGATAATGTAATACATCAAACGAATGTTAACACATAACCACAATTTAGGCCATTGACACATTATCAAGTTAAGAACTACATATCATCAACGCATTCAATATCGCCATGTCGTGGAACAACACTGGAATTCAATTGGAAGTTGATACATTTCAACTTGTGACAGAAATGTTTAGTACTATTTGTAATTTAATTTACGATCCTGTAAGTTTTATTCAATTTTTACTTTGTATCCAAGGGAAATAAATATTGTGTTGAATTTTATAAAACTTGTTGGTTTTCGCTCTTTTCTGTTACTTGTTTTAAAACCATAGAGTTGTAATACTAATACACGCTGTCAGCGTGTCAAACTCATTAAATATTGACATTATGCCCACGTCCATGAATTAATTTTTTTTTATTGCGATTAAAAATAAAAAAGAAAGTGGCTCCTAAAGATAACCTAAACAAGTAGTTATCTATCTATACCTCATGCAATATGTGAAAGTCTAGTAAAGATCTCATTTAACTCCTAAAACTTTAATAAATCGAGCCTTAAATATTTGATATTTGTTAAATGACCTCCAGAATAGAGTCAATATATTTTATCTTTATAACATATATTTAAACACATATATTTAACCACAAAATTTTTTTTCTATTCGTCCTGAAGAAGAAAAAAGACATTGGAACTACTTTTCAAATGTCCGCAAAATAAAATCAAAGTTTTAAATAAAGTCTTCCTGAAAGTGGGGGACAATGTACGAAATCGCATAGCTTCAGTATGATTGGAATGAAATAAACCGATTTTAAGCAGACGAATTAAAAGGACATGGGAAATGCAGGCGAGCAATGCGGTGCAATGGCGCATAATAAGGATGCGGCTAGCGCATATTTAATATGTTAGGTAGCCCGTAAAATTTACTGCATCGTTAGAACTACACGCATATTGATCTTGGTAACAATCCCAATAAATGCGGATACAGCTTTAAATACCCATATTGATTTTTTTTCTTCAAGAAATAGTATTAGGGGATTGCAGAATGTTGGTATTTAACAGTGAAGATTTCGACATCCAATTCTGAAAGAACACATTTAGTTTTATTTACGCTCAGATTTTTGCAGCGAATGAAAATAGTATACATTCGCATATCTAATATTCTCTTTCAACTTAATGAAGGATTCTAATTACCTAATAGTAATAATGTGTGTGCTGTGGAGGAGGGAGGGTAGTATCGTAAAATAGGTCTGTATAGCATCAAGGGAAATTTAATATTAGGAAATAATCTTGACATTGGGAATTGTATAGCCTCATGAGGAAATTTAATATTAGGAAATAATCTTGACATTGGGAATTGTATAGCGTCAAGGGGAAATTTAATATTAGGAAATAATCTTGACATTGGGAATTGTATAGCGTCAAGGATAATTTAATATTAGGAAATAATCTTGACATTGGGAATTGTATAGCGTCAAGGATAATTTAATATTAGGAAATAATCTTGACATTGGGAATTGTATAGCGTCAAGGATAATTTAATATTAGGAAATAATCTTGACATTGGGAATTGTATAGCGTCAAGGATAATTTAATATTAGGAAATAATCTTGACATTGGGAATTGTATAGCGTCAAGGGGAAATTTAATATTAGGAAATAATCTTGACATTGGGAATTGTATAGCGTCAAGGATAATTTAATATTAGGAAATAATCTTGACATTGGGAATTGTATAGCGTCAAGGATAATTTAATATTAGGAAATAATCTTGACATTGGGAATTGTATAGCGTCAAGGATAATTTAATATTAGGAAATAATCTTGACATTGGGAATTGTATAGCGTCAAGGATAATTTAATATTAGGAAATAATCTTGACATTTGGAGTTGTATAGTGTCAAGGGGAAATTTAATATTAGGAAATAATCTTGACATTGGGAATTGTATAGCGTCAAGGGGAAATTTAATATTAGGAAATAATCTTGACATTGGGAAATGTATAGCGTCAAGGGGAAATTTAATATTAGGAAATAATCTTGACATTGGGAATTGTATAGCGTCAAGGGGAAATTTAATATTAGGAAATAATCTTGACATTGGGAAATGTATAGCGTCAAGGGGAAATTTAATATTAGGAAATAAGCTTGACATTGGGAATTGTATAGCGTCAAGGGGAAAGGTATTTTGAAAGCATCCATATGATTAACTTTAGGGATCTGGATGACGTCAAGGGGTGAAATGATACTTGAAAATGTCTATAAAATGATGGGACTACAAGGGTTACGTGGAATAGTCAATCTGAAAGATAATGGCGCCTAATGACCAGCACCCGTACTGATCAACACCTGGTTTTAATGATAGCATTGACAGCACCCATAGCTACGGACCAGTGCACCCTCTTTACGACTAGCATCCACACCTAATAATTATAATACCTGCTTTGCTGACCACAGACAACCTAAACAACATACATTTGTTTTAATTAACACCAAAACCTACTAACCAATACGTAACGTACTGACCCACACGGACGTACTGTCCAACATCTAGAACTACTCACAAAAATGTCTTAATGACCAGAACTCCCACTTACTAACCAACATATACAGTGTATCTGACCAGCACTTATATCTACTGACTAACATATATACATATAGTGACAATCACCAACATCTACTGACCAACAAGACATCTTACTGATCATTACTCATGCATACTTACCAACATTTGCACCTACTGATCAACACAATCTTACCGACCAGTACCCACAACTACTGACCAGCAGCTACATATACTAGCCAACATCAATGTCGATTAATAAAGACACTGTCCTACAAGCAGCCTCATCTAATGACTAAAGTTTAGCTGACCAACTCCCATCTCAACTAACCAAGATTTATGTGGTCCAGACTAAAAGTACTACTAATATTACTAAGCTGACTTCCGTACTGTGGCACCCATATTTAAATCTATGGTGAGTCGAGGATTGCATGCTTTAAAATATGCAGCCAATCCGAAAGGAACAGAAAGTCTCCAAACTTTTCTCAACGATAAACGAAGTCCAAAACGAGCGTTACTGAATGCTGAGGAAGACGAGTTTATCCAAACCGGTAAAGAGCTCCTGAGACACTTAGACACACATCTATATTCACTTCATACTCCTTCGATTCCATAGAGTAGACCTCTACGCCACAGCCACAGCAAGGTAGACGAAGACGTCGAAAACCATTCCGAAGTCATAGACACAACAATAAAAACAGTAAGAAGAACTATTTTCTCTAAGATTTTGGACCTTTTTATGTTTAAAATATTACACATCGATTATATTTTTGCTCATATTTACATATTGAACTAGATCTGTTTGCAGTGCTCATAAGGATGATGACACTGCACGATCCCCAGTAGTCAGATTTCCATCCTGTGCCATCTCTGACCACATCAGTTCATATCTAGTTTGAAATTAAAGGATAAGCCTAAGATTAGAATGATATGAGTAACTCTTACTTCTACACGAACGTTAGCAAAACCGAAGCACCAATCCTGGCGTCCATGCAAAAGGTGGCTCAACAATGTCTTGCATTCGCTGTTCAGCGAATTGAACTTGTACTTACGTTTACCAAGCTTATCTAGAGAATCTCCTGACTTACGGCAAAGACTCCAAAAACACACACATCGATGTGTGTGTTGTGTGAAACTGATGTATTGGGTGCATTCAACTAAACAGCTTTGACAAAAGATGGTGAGCATCAAAGGGTAGGATATAACCACCGATATTAGAAAATCAAGCGAGGGTATATTTTAGAAATCATAGATCTTCACTTTGAGATTTAATTTTTGTTGAATGGAATGAATGTTCTTCTGAAACTGAATCAAAGTAGAACCGTATTCCATTTGGTTTTTCATGTTAACGAGTGCAAAAACAACGTTAAATAAAAACTGCTAAACGTGCGACGTGAAGAAATATCACCAACCATTGGAAACGAGATCAGTAGAGTTCTTACCAGAAGCAGTCAAGTATTCTAAACGACGCGTTGAAGTCAAAACCTTCATCAGTGCATCTGGACACCGATCCAAGACTGAAGAATTTGTCTTCCAGAGCAAACTCCATAAACATTCGTTGATTAGTATTTTAACAATGATATCCATAACTGAGTTTATGATCAAAACCATTTTTAGTTCTCACACTTTAACGTGTACAGGATAGAGATCTAAGACGACCAAACGTTTTGTACCAAACCCTTTTAAACCTAGCAGTGGTCAGAAGAATTGTATGAGGTCTTAACTGAGTCTGTTTGAAGCCATAGTATAATTAGGGACCAATTGTATCATCGGCATTTCCAATGACGATTATCCAGGAGGGTCTTGTGTGGGAGGATTTGATTTCACTCCAGACCATGTCTTCGACCAGGGACAATTCCATTTAATAAATCAGGCCAGCTCCGTTTGGAAATTCAGCTTGCATTAGCACCCGAGAACACATTTAGTAAGATTTGTATGCACTCCTGCAATAACGAGAAGTAACAATTGACTTTTTTTAAAAACTGGAAGAAAACGCCATGGACACAAATGATTGAGATCAGGAACATCAGCAGGCACATACACTTTCTTAAATGAGTAGCTGAACAGAGGAAACAGAAGAAACATCACTTGTCTTACGATGGCCATAACACGAAAAAAGCCTTGACTCCTGTTTGCCCACCACTTAGCAGTACGAATCACTCTCCTGCAAACAAAACCGTTATGGTTGTGAAGTCGATCATCCATGTAAAAAATAGCACGTTTAATGTTTGATGACGTCCAAGAGGAAACGTTGATAAATTATCTTAACGACGTATGGACTCTCTTTCTTGAAATCGTGGTATAAAGACTGGAGAGACGGCTTCACACCTCAGTTTACTTCCTCGTGACAAAACAAAATGAGCTCTTCTCTCGCATAGGCACCATTACTTCCTGTTCATCAACTTAAATAACAGACCACTACGAGAGAGAGAGAGAGAGAGAGAGAGAGAGAGAGAGAGAGAGAGAGAGAGAGAGAGAGAGAGAGAGAGAGAGAGAGAGAGAGAGAGAGAGAGGTTTTTTTTAGGCCAGGCAAGCACTAAGAAGATAAAGGACATAAAGAGGACATGGCTGGAGGAGTGGAGGGAAGCCAAGTACTAAAGAGCAAGCAGGAACAGCAACGGCCCAACTAAAGTCCATTAGAGACAGAGACTGAGGAAAGGAGATCAAAAAGATTGGAAATTGAAGTTGGAACTGGAACAGCACCAACAGCAACAACATTAGCAGTCAGAAAATAATCTCTTAGAAAGTGAATTGGGAGTTGGAGTAAGACTAATCACGTGACTCGACAAAAGAAGCCGATAAAACAGCGCCGACAAAATAGCAAGACGACCAATGAGTACGGACAAACGAGCTTGTTTATATTTAAGAAAATATGTTATTATAGAGAACATTAAAAAGGCAAAGATGTTATGTTCGTTTGGATTCTAGTTCTCAACATATAAAAATGTCACAAATATTATATTAAATAAATAATTATAATGGTGTTTTTTAATCTAATGTCAACAATATGTTCATGACAATAACATGTCTCAGTATTCGAGTACCAGTTATAAATTATGACCAACGCTACTTAGATAACGCCTCAGTGGAATCCTTCCAAATGTAAGAGTAATCGTTGGCAATATTTTGTTGATATAGATAGTATTTTTTTTATAACTTCTTGCTGGTGGACTCTAGACCGTTGCCGTTCAAGTTTTTTTTTCAACGTGACCTTGCCCTGAACGGAACTGCTCTATCACCAAAAGATCGAAATTGTCCTAGATTCTGAACATCAGAATAATGTTGTCATCAGCTGGTCCCGAATTCTACAGCAATAAAGAATCTCCTTTAGTTGTCATTTGAAGAATTAACGTGATTCCGGATGTTTCGGTCAGCAGATGGCAGCGGTTTCCGTTGTCTTTGGCGTATGCCGGTAAATGACTGTCAGCTCCCAACGATATCTAGCTTCCAGTTTGTTCAGTTATGTACCTTGATATTTCGACTCCTTCTCTGCCTGTCCCTGTATTGAAGATACGAAATTAGACGCACTGTTTTGCTTGATTAGGAGTGTGATTGTGTTCAGAAGATGGCAGGACATTGTCGTTCAGTATTTTCAATCTTCCAAAACACCTATGTTTCTAGTAACATCTCAAGGATGTAGTCCTTCTGCGATTTCTCTATTCTTGCGATATCTTAGCTATCGACCGAACGAAAAACTGGCCGTATAGATCTTACGATGCGCAGATTTTTCATAAGTAATTTTATATAAAATGCAACATCTTTTGCTCTCATCTTAATTGACACATTTAAAATATCTAATTGGCAGAATACATTTTCATGTTTCATATGCGCTGCGTTTTTTGGCGGCGCCCATTTGTTGGGTTGACAATGACTGATGTTTTTCCGTCGATCTTTTGCCAATCCATCCCTCCTCCTCAATTTTAGAGTATCTATCTCTGTCAAAAAATGGACTACATACAAGTTCAGTCAGAGCTGCTACTATTGCAGAATACATCAATCGAGGTCACGGCAACCCCAAATAGCCTTCATGAGGGACACAGAGATCTCTATAGAGGTGGGTGCTGGTCAGTATGATTCACCATTGGTGAATAGGTGGGTGTGCTAGTAGATAGTGGTGGGTGACGGTGAGTCGATATGGAATTTTGGTTGGTAGGTTCAGGTGTTGATGAGTATAGATAGGCCATGTTCAGTAAATCTTTTGTTTCTTCTATGGTAGTTGCTGTACAATAAAACTTGTTTGTTCAGTAGACGTGAGTGTTTGTCAGTCAGGATGGATGCTGATCAATTATGTCCATGTTCAATTTTCCAAAACAAAAATAATTTATGGTGACAGTGGATAATATATTGTTAAGTTTATATTCAAATGCTCTTGTTCCCATATCCTTCCTTCATGTTAAACTTATGAACATTTTATATATTACCTTTCCACTTGTCCATAGTGCTAACGAATATTAAACCTTTTTACTTTGTAACATGGACATCCCACTGTCGTCCTTGTGTTATCAATTTAAAATGGATCCAGTAATTTTAATTTCCACATTCATCATAGCTCTATATTTGTCTCCATGCTCTTACTACTTCTAGTCCTAAATTATACTTTGAGTGCCAATGGAAAGGATGGGAATACTCCGGAAATGCTTTTTCATTTGGAATATCCTCTCTCACCCCCGGTCTCGTATTCATGAAGCTCCTCAGCATGAGTGTTTGTTCATCCTATACTGAAATATTGATAGCTGCCATTAAATAAACAAATTGGAATGCCAATAATTAGAACATAACAGATGTGTGTTCAATATACACAGTGATGTTTAACTGGTTAACCAATCTACGACTTATAATAAATATAAGTTTGATTTTGAATGCAGATGAGAATATACCACATATGCAAATTCTCTCTGATGCAACGCATTTTGATGACAGAAAATGCGCATAAAATCGGTGATGTTCTTCGCTGAAGCGACATTGGCATGAATAGAATTGTATTGTTCTCGTCGTGAAGTATCTTGTAAATACTTTCCGAATAGGCCTTTATATGCCAATCAAGATGACTAAAACAAGAGACTCAAGCGAGTCTGATATCTCCCATTCAGCTTAATTAACGTTTAACCATTTCACTAAGCAAACGCATGTAACAGTGTCAGAATATAACTGTAAACTAACTCTAATTTCTATGTCATAATAATTCCAATTAATTATAAATGAAATAGATTTTCTTCAATACAATTGGCTGTAAACGGCCATGTGATACTGATCTCTACTTTTTTTTACACATCGATAAATTCTGGGACAGCAGCAGAGAGGGTGAACCCTACAACGTTTTCAGACAAAATTTTGATTGAATCCTTAAAACGAGCCTTCCTACGATCTCATTTTAACCAAAAAAAATGTCTCAGGGGAAAACCCTACAACGTTTTCAGACAAAAAATTGATTGAAATTTTAACGAGCCTTCCCTACGAAATCTCATTTTAACTAAAAAAATGAAAACGGAGACTTTTACGATTTTTTAATCAATTTTGGTCGCAACTTGTTGTCATCCACCCTCTCTGCTGCTATGGGTTAATAAAAATAATAAATGATTTGATCAAGTCTTTAGGATCTCACAAACAGACTAATCGCTAACACCTCCTCTTGTAGATCAATTAGATTATTGGACTGATCTGTGAGTTTGAAATTAATTCTCGTTAACGAATTATTATGGCATCGCATGTAGACAGGATTAACCGGAGACTCAATTATTAAAAATCCTGGAGGAGCTGTTGGTGCAAACGAATAAAGAATATATCCTTGCTGAGCTTGATTTGATCGTTCGAGATTAATTTGATAGCTTCCTTCGATAACATCACATACTAAATTGAGCGCAATCACTGAGGATATATTCACGTTGAACGGAGCGATATGCCTACCGCCACCATCTGGATCATTATTATGTTTGAGGATTTTTATTTCCTGTGATGCTGTTTTTTTCCATGCATCATGAATTATTTTAAAACCAACATCGATGGTGTCACTGAGAAGTTTTTTTTAGTTCCGGTACGTTATATCCCGGTAGTTTGAATGTTGGAATATCTTTAACGGGAAAATTATATTCTGATGCAAATTCTGTTCTCGATAAGGGATTATCGTCATCTAATATATCCTGAATAATTTTTAGGTTAAATGTTTCCATATCGTCGATAATTTTGTTGCATGTTTCTACGACGCTGATAAATTCATCTCGGGTGAGAGAGCCGGATTTAAGAGATATTAACAACAGTGAAAAATCATTATTCATTGCTGTGAAATTTTTAACGATTTTAGGTTCTTCAACAAAATGATATCCCTCTGTTTCCTCCTCTTCTCCAATTGGTTGATATCCGAAACCAAAAAACTCTATAGTGAATTGGTGATCTTTATAACTCTTTATTGGATTATCAGGTTTTATTCTGTCGGTGATATAATCAGTTTTTTTGTGGTTCTGGTAAATCAACAGTTTTCCCCCCTGGTGGTAATTCAGGCCATCCTAGTATGGTTCTAATAGAACTTTGATAGATATCTACGACGTATCCTTCTGTGCTTATTTCAATTGCGGATGATAGCGTCGGCTCATGAACTGTTATAGCGATTTTCGATTCTGTTCCAGTAATCGATTTTATTCTACACGCAAATTCATTATTGATTTGTTCGATTTGGTATGACCCTGTTGGTATCGAAACGACGTTCCAGTCTGGGGTTCCGTCGTCTTTATTCTTATTTGCAAATACCAGTGAATTATTCGGTTGTTGACCACCAAATGATTTTGATCTGATATTAGGCCAACTGTGATACACTCGTAGTTTTGCTAGCGCTATCTCCTTCACGGGGACTGGGCTAGGGAAATTCACACTAAACTCGGGTTCCGTTGATGTTATTGATATCATGCTTGTTTGTACTGGGTTCGTGTTCTCCACTATTTGTTGAAGTAATTCCATCGGTGTCGTCATTGTTATTATACTCATGTTGTCGCTCTAATTTTGACACCGCGGAATCATAAATACTGACCATCACTGAGAATTCACTATCTGATATAATTGTATTATCGAGTGACGACGATATCATCAATGATAATTGCGAATATGCGGTTGATGCAATATGAAATTGAATTAAGTAATTCTGCAGTTTACTCTGGCTGCATGATGATATCTTTTTTGCTATCCCGGTTGATATACCCCCGATTGTAGCCACCGCAGAAATGCAAATTGGAACTACGACCGGGGCAATCATTGTAACCGATGCAAGTATTATTCCGGCGCCAGCGAGAACGCTTGACACCGAGTACATAGTAATATCAATTGCGGTGATTCTTCGTCGGTATTTCTTCATTTTTATTTGATACTCCTCAGTGAGGGTTTTGAGTCTATTTTGAAATTCTCTGACCTGATCATAGCGACATTGAGTTGATGAAATCATTGTTATTTTAAAAACGCTAGCGTTTTCAATTATGAAATCCGAACGATTTTTCTTTCAATTTAGTTATTTACTTAAATCCGCTACGAATTCCACATACCAGGTTGCTGAAACCCCAATCAAATTTTTATCAGTAGCTGTTATAGTGAACCTTTCAGTTGTATCCTTGTCGATGATCGTTGAAATCGTATTATTGACCCCGGATGAACTCGACGATGATATATTAAATTGAGTCAATGGTGTTACTAGTGTTAATCGATAAATACCTTTAACGGTTGCAGTGATATCTAATTTGTTGTTTGTAGGTGTCCACTCAAATGATCCGTGTTGGATTGTGTACACGACGTTGTTGGTTTTCTCATGAGGAATTTTTGTTTTTTCAATGATTGTTATCATCCTCGAAAAATCACCTTTGATGGCTTCGATGAAGGTTTTCGTCTCATCGATGGATTTTTTAATATCCGGGAGTTTTATTTCTATTTTATCCAACGGGGTTCCAATAAATTTATCAATGACATTTCTACGAAATGATGTAAACTGTTTTATGTGTTCTTCGGTTTTAGATTGAAGTGTTGCTAGTTCTAACAGAGAATTATCCAACTCATTGTCATGGGTAGCAATCTTATCAGTGATCGTAGACACAAGTGCACCTGGTTTAAGTCGTCCGTCGCTGGAATATAGCGCAATAGAGTTTTCAGCGGCGTCGCGCTGCCGTATCAAAATTTCATTCAATGACACATCACTGGATTTCAATTTATCCTGTTTGTCTTGAAATACAACTATTTCATTAGGATCAACATTTGTTAAGTTCAACGTCTCAGCGATTTCATCTTCAATTAATTTTTTTATATCCTTGACAGAATCAGGGGGTGCAGTGCCATCGGGTTTGGGTTTCAAAGATCTCCCCCAAATATCAATCATGTTATTGTAAAACTCTTTCTCTCTCTAAAATCGTTTTTGACGACTTCGTTGAAAAATCTTCGATTTTCTCCAGCGATTACTAGTGTATTCATTCACGACAACATGTGGTGGTTTTCCGCTTGGGTTACTCAAGGAGTTAGAAATAGCGTTAAGGACATTTAATACTTCGCTGCCACATATTGGTGGGTCATTCATTTGTTGTGTTGGTAGCGTAGAATACCAAGTCTTCATTGAAATTTTTTTTATATAACGCATAAATTCTTTTGGCGGGGCTAATCCATATGAATCAAAATAGACAATCCCACGTGGATCAATAGCGTATGCAACCCAGTGAGTTCCGGGTCCGGTGCTGTTATCTAAATTAATGATTCCGGTTTCAACGCTGTTTGGTTGATGTGGTAATTGATCTTTCATAAAGACACCTCTGAAGTTTTTAATCGCTAGTTTTTTAGCAGCATCGAGTAAATCAAAATTGGACATGGGAACCATCGAAGATTTCTGAATTAATAAATCGTTCCTGGTAGTCTTAGACCCTTTCCGCTGTACCACGAATACGGGGTTCCTGGTAGTCTTAGACCCTTTCCCTTTTTTTATATCCTTTCCCAGTTGCTTTCTTTAGTGCCATTCCTGCTGCAGTACCAACGGCTCCTAACGCTGCCGCTTTAGCCACCGCTGGGGCTGCTGCTGCAATCAATGCTGGAATCGCAGCTAACAACGGAACTATACCGCCTGTTTTAATCATATTTTTTATAGCAGCCGCAGAAAGAGTAATCTGAACACCTTTTTTGGCTGCAAGTGCATCATTGAAATGTTTTATTTGACGAGTTGTCAGCGATAGTTTATTTGCACCACCAGTCATTTGGTTGGGTTTCAACGTGATTGTGGTTCCACATTTTTTAGCTGATTCCGATTGCAATTTTTTTAATTGACCGGGAGTTAACGCAACACTAATAACACTATATGACATGTTATACATAATAGATTGATTCTAAATCGTTTACAATTTCAATGAAAAATCGAGAAAATCAATCAAAGATTTTCTACTGGGGCATCTACCACTCTCATTCTTCCTCCAACACCTTCGAGTAGCATTGATTTATCACTAAGAATGACAGCAACCGCTCTATAATTAGCAATACCACCAGGACGGGTTACACGGGCTCTAAAGTGTATATCAACAACAGATTGTCTCATCAAATCGAGATGTTCCAGTGAAAAGTAATAAATCGGATAGAGGCTTTTAAAATCCAATTGTGATATTTGCAAACCAGTATCCACATTTTGATCACGTGCCATAAACGACAATAGGTTATGATATACACGTGCAATATGGTTGTGAGTGTAATCAAGTTGTACATCTTCAGATGGTTCCTGTTGTCCGTTTATTCTCAGTGAGACCTCTCTAACACCTAACTGATCAAATATCATATGACTTCGTTGTTGATTACCAACTCGTGCATTATTCTGTAACGCCACAAATATATGACGTGGAGCTGAAACCCCTTGTTTTGATGCCAGATGCCAAGTAAATATATCATCAACATTGTCTTGTTTAATATCCGTAGTCACTGATAACCAACTCAACAATGATTTTCCTCCTTGGTCCATAAATGATAACAATTTTTCTTCTGCTGTGATTGATGGAGTTAACACTGGCATCCACAATGCTAGTTTTGTTAAAATGACTTTACCATCAGCAACACCAGCATCATGCCATATTGCATCATTATCAGTACCCTTTCGTACAAGCGCTACTGTGTGTTTAGCTCCATAAATAACCTTTCGGACATTTCTACAGAATCCAAAAATATGATGCAGTGGAATTGCACATGAAAACTGTCGACGCTGTCCATGCAACGTTGCTACGCGTGTTGCAAACCCTAGGTTGTAGTTAGTAATATTATTTATGACATCAAAATCACCAGCTGGTCTTGTATATCCGGCTGGTGCTGGATTAACTGAAGAAGCATGTGTTGCCTTTACTCTAGAATACTGGTTGTGTTCAGGGTGATCAGTAATATCCTTAGAAAACATCATAGATGGACCAGCTGATCTTGTATAATCATCAGAGTATCTCGCTAACCCTATGATTGTTGTGGCCACATCAACTTCACGGTCAATGGATTCAATTTCCTTTCCATCAATGAGATATCTAGCGCTTTCAAATAACGCCATGATCCCATTATTAACAAAACCAACTTTGATAGTTGGGTTATTGTCATATGGTGGATCATCATGAGCAGCATCATTTGTTACAAGTTCTCCTTCGATTTCGATAAATGCCTCACACGGTAGAAAATATTTACTGGTATCATGAACTTGAAGTTCAATTCGCGATCGGAGATCTGGTTGTACTGCGTGATAAGAATAAAATTGAAAATCGCGTACAGAATCATCTTTACGCACTGGGGCATCCATATCAAATGCTGGATCAGGTGACCTTTTGAACATTTTATTCTATTTATCAGAGTCTAAATCGCGATTTTCCATTTCATCGTCGTGTTTTTTTAGAGCCACTTCCTGCTATCATGTTTGCTATCATGTTATTTTGGTCTCCTTGATTTATCAAGGGAGTCACCATCGACGCTAATTTTTCATCTACTGCGTTATTTATAATTTTACTAACACTTGCAGGCATTTCCGCTGTAGACGGTAACGGTTTCTTTTTTCGTCTCACTAATGATGTTATTTTATTCTTCGCAGTTGAAAACGCTTTTCCCGCAAGATCTCCAACAGCACTAATACCCTTATCACGAATAACATCAATTGCTTTCATTCCTAATTGTTTAGCCAACGGCATCACTTTTGGAGCCATTCTTGAAAATAATCCTAATATGGTATTACCTAAACCATCTCCGTAGTATGCTCTATAAACTGGAAACCGTGAATTAACTACGTAGACGGGGGTTGGTTTATCATGATTGTAGTGTATGATCATTATTTGAAATCAGAAACAATTTTTCAATTGACTTTTCAATTCAGTCACTATGATACCCACTTTCCACTAACTCGCCAATGAAATCTCGATATGTGCTGATATCCATGATACCACCCTGAAATAATCGTCTACAGATATCAGCTGCTTCATTAATTATTTCCGGTGAGTTATTTCCGGCTCGTTTTCCTCCGATGAGAACCTCTAACCGTGATATATCACTGAGAACACTACCAGGACATGTCATGGTAGAGTCAAAGACTCCAGCGTTGAAATCCTTTGGATTTTTAATCGAATATCCTTTTCCGCTTGTTTCCTCAGTTGTACCAGTTGCGCCCTCACTATCATCAAGTAATTGCCTTTGTCGGCCTCGACTTTGTTGTTTTTGTATACCATAACTATCAACTCCTATTTTAAAAGTTCTGTACTCAACTGTATCCCTTTTCAAATTACCAGTAATCTCCTTATTCGTTTTATACAACCAATCTACCCAGTCGTCTCGGCTTATTCTACTGTTTTTATACTCGTCTTTTAAAAAGTCCTTTCTAGAATAAAAGCTTTGGGCGGCGAAATCACCAAAAGTCGTATAATCGTCGGGTTTTATTAATTTAGGTTTTTTTTATTTTTGTTATAGCTTCTTCGGTGAGTTTGTCTATAAAGGGAACACCTCTTGGGGTGACGACATCAACAGGTTGTGGTTCAGGTGTGGAAACTCTTTGAGTTTCAGGCGGAGAATCATCAATATCAGCTAATCGTTCATACTCGCGCTGAGTTTTTATATCACTGGATAGCTGTTGTATCCCTGCGCGTGTTTGTCCGGTCTCTGCTGCTATCTTTTCAAGCGTATCAAGCAGCGGCGCCTTCTTTACTCGTTCTCGCTCAGGAATATCTCCATATATCGCTGCTTCAGTTAACTTTTTCACATCTTTGGTCGCACTTGTTATCGGAGTAAACAGTTGTTCACTTGACACAGAAAAGTCAGTCTGCGCTTGTTGTCGTTGTTGTAGTTTATTCCGTACAGAGTCACGAATTGGTACAAATCTCCTGATTGCATCCAGTCGTTCACGAGCCAATCGGGTTGTTAATGCTTCATTGACCATTATTTGAAATCAGAAACAATTTTTCAATTGCAAAACAATTTTTCAATCCGACCTAACAGACGAAAACACTTTTTGTTACATGTCAGACATGTCAGTTAATTTTTAACACGATCATAGAAGCGTTATTTCATCCAATAAGAGCTTCGTTCATCGATGAGGGAACTATCAAAATTGTATATAAATAAATAATACTGTTAGTTCCCTCATTCTATTTTTGATCAATCCGAACCAGCCATCAATTTTTTATTCACTGTTTTTGACATTGTCAATCAAAAAATGCTAAAAAAAATTAAAATCTCTATGAGGGACGGTCACAATCAAATAATGATAAATGGTTAATCAAAATTGTTCATTTTCTTGAATTAACGCCCGTAGGTTTCTAACTTTAGAATTAACCTCCTTTTTCAATTCGTATTCGTACCCCAATTCTTTTCGTATTCGTTCTACGATGGTATACAACGGAGCGAACACACTTACGTCACTGGAGAATGCGAGAGAGTCCCGAATAGAATTCTGAATTCTTTTGATGAGCGCATACTTCTTTGGTAGCATATACTTGTTAGTGCTAACTCCGTATTCTATATCCTGAAAATCAGACATGATTTGATCAGGATTTAACCCATCTGATAGTTCAATATCCCAACTTTTCAATTTTGAAATCTCGGATATGATGCTATTCATGTTTTCAGAATTCATTATTCTATAATAATGATATATTTCTAAATGAAAAATATGACGCATTAGACATAACTAAATCGAATTTTCTGTCCAGTCCCCTTTGAAATAGCCGATCGATAAATCCCCTCTGCAACAAATCGTACTGAGGCTCTACAAATATCGAAGTGCCTACCGGCTTCATATAATGATTGAAATATTTTTTCTTCGTTAGTTGTTGTATTCAAAGATTTTACTGGTCTCGCTTTTTTTGAACAAGTGCCAGTCTTTCCTCGTTTGGTATTCTCACTTTGTGCGAGAGCCTGCAGATTTGATAAAGAATTGTTTTTCGGATTAGAATCCTTGTGATCAATGACAGAATCATCCTCGATCAATCCATAAAAGCATTCAAATACGAAACGATGATTGAGATATCTCTTCTCCCCGCCAACAGTAAACATCAAGTACCCTTGATTATTCACAGAACCAACTGGTTTCTTCAGTCTGCGGTTTCTTACAACACCATCACTGGATGCTTCATAATTTGTGATCACAGGGTGTTGTCTGAATTCTTGGTTCATTCGTATACATAATACTATTGTTTGTCTAATTCATTGTTTGGTTTAATGATAAATCTTTCGATGTAGTCTTGAGGAGTTCTTATGATTTTATCCTTGATACTGACTTTGTCAGCGTCAAGAATACTGACTTTGTCAGCGTCAAGAATACTGACTTTGTCAGCGTCAAGAATACTGACTTTGTCAGCGTCAGGGTCATAATTTCTGATTGATTGTCCATTTTTTATTCTTTTATCATAATAACGCTTCAATTCCCTGTATCGCTTACCACCGCAATTTAGACACAACTGAGATTTTCCCCTGACCCCAACTCCACATAGAATACAAGGTAACGGACCAAGGCTTCCACGACTATAGCTTTGCATATGATACCCACAAAACTCATTTCTGCATGATTTGTTACACGGGGTTACTGATCCAATCATAAGCCACTTGCAGTGATTCATTATATATAAATCTTTCATTTAAATGCTTGTTTTAATTATAGCATGAGGGAATTAAGGAGAACGCCTTCGAAAAATGCTGAATTCAATGCTGATAAGGAGTTTAAGAGATTATTGAAAATTAATCCTAAATTTAATATCGATAGACCCAAAAAACGTAACAAACGTCCAAGAGACGGAAATATGAAAGAGTTTAAGAGATTATTGAAAATTAATCCTAAATTTAATCTTGATAAACCAAAAAAAAAAACGTAACAAACGTCCAAGAGACGGAAATATGAAAGAGTTTAAGAGATTATTGAAAATTAATCCTAAATTTAATCTCGATAAACCAAAAAAACGTAACAAACGTCCAAGAGACGGAAATATGAAAGAGTTTAAGAGATTATTGAAAATTAATCCTAAATTTAATCTCGATAAACCAAAAAAACGTAACAAAATTAGTCCTAAATTTAATCTCGATAAACCAAAAAAAAACGTCCAAGAGATTACCCTGGAAAGATGCTCAATTCAATCTCGATATAGTTTCTAATACACCAAAGAATACAATTCTTGATAAAGCCATGATTAGTAAAATCAGAGACTGTTTTAATGAATTCAAGCGTGATGGAGCATCTTATTGTTGGTCAACATTTCGAATTGATGGTGTTGTTGACGCTACCATGAATGATGAAAAAGCAGCAGTGATAATTTCACGTGTTGGGGAAAAACGGCATTTTTTCCGAATCAAATTCATTATCGAAGTCGATGGTAAATGGATTATTAGGGATAAATTTGAACCAATCCTCAAGAATAAAAAAAGCTGTCATTGTGAGTAGAGATTCCAAACCAGGAATTCTAACCGGAATCGATAAGCCATACTACGAAAGATCTTATCCCGTAACAGCAATGGTTTATGGGATATATCCGTTAAATGATAAACCCGATATCGCAAAACTAGCTCCTATGAAATATTCGTCAGGGCTTAATTGTGTAGCAGAACGAATAATAGAACACTTCACAAATGCATCCCGAGGAAATAAACTAACTGATCTGCGACGTAGGAAAATAACCGAATGGGAACTGACTGTGAAACAGCATGGTGCAAAGATTTCTGATATAGCTAAATTAGAAACATCATTACGATTCCCAATAACCGTTATGACGATAACCGGAGAGGTTTTATACGAACCGAAATATAACAAAAATGGAGCGCCAATACAGATTATTGATCATAACAAACACGCGTGGACACCTGCGGTAACAATATTTCCACGAGATAGAACCGTGAAATATATCCCTAAGGAGTTCGTCGGGAATGTTTTCTATGAAGAGAGATTATTCGATGCTATTCATGCGTTGTGTAAAGATGATCCTGTGTCAGTGTGGTTACTTAGAAGTGATGAAGATCCCGAAATAGGATTCGATCAATTTGTAAAACCAAATGGTGAATTATATCGCGTTGAAGAATTAGATAACAGAATGAGAAAAATCGCTAGTGATTTTTCACCGGAGAATTCCCATGAAAAACTACTCACGGATAGTTTTACTATTCCATCAGTGGTAGCTCACTTTGCAAGAGAAAAAAACTCATGGCGTCCTACACGAAGTGATTTTCTCGAGGATGTTAAATTGAGTTGCGTCGAATTTGGTCATGGAGGACTGTGGAATACGAAATACTCACGTGATGGTATGATTTCAATTGATATAGCCGCGTGTTATCCCGGAAGTTTTCTCGGATATGGGGAATGTGCTGAGTACTTCAAACGATTTGGACACCCCACGCATGAAATGACTCGTGTTGTGATTAATGGACCATTACCTGATTTTGATTTAAGCGGATTCGCTCGTGTGATATCATTCGAATTAGCTACAGGGTTGCATCCGTGTAGTTATGTTTGGCTCGGTAGACACCTATCTGAAAAACACTGGATGCCAATAGTGCTATTGAGATATATGATTGATTGTGGTATGCTAATATCGTTGATTGTTTCCGAGGCTATTATATGCTATCGAGCTCAGAAAGAAGTTTGGCTACCACAACCCGATTTAGATAGAATAATCAGCGAACAGCGAAAACAATTCCCTGATTTCAATGAAGAACAAATCATGAATCGGTCTAAGAAGTTATTTGAAATTAAAAAAGAACAAGCAAAAGATTTTGGACGAAGAATAATCGGTAAATTTACCCAGGGTGGAAGATACGACAACGCAAAATATTCTTCGCGGTTGATCATAGACGTCGCTGAATACGATTTTATTGTAACGGATTTAATGAAACAGGGAAAACTTGTATCCCGTAAGGATGCTTTTCTATCCAATGGTGAGAAATTAGGTACGGTTGTTACCTACTGTGATGAATATAATTCCCAGTATACACATTTAAGATCATCTATGCTAGCCTATGCTTCTATTAATCTATTTTCGATGATAAATAGATTTCCTAATACCGCGGTTAGAGTGGCCACTGATTCGATGTATATACACAATAAGTACAAATCAGCTGTAGCTAAATTCACAGATCCCGAAGAAAATTGGGGGCGTTGGCGATTTAAAAAGGAGATGCTACATGAGTATTGTGAATCGGCAGACGTTGCCATGGATGATAAATATCTTTGTTGTAACCGTATTGAAATTCAATCAGAATTTTCACCACCGGTATCTGATCCAGTATGTAGATACAAGACAGTTTATTTAAACGGTTGTGGTGGGTCAGGAAAGACAACTCGTGCAATTGAATTATTTCGTCGGTCAACCATGATTGTGTTAACACCGACTCACAGACTCGCCAGAGAGATGATACAGCGAGGGGTAAATGCCTGTACTTATCACAGCTTCTTTCGATGGAAGGGTGACAAATGGACTCCTGATCGAATGGGTGATAAATTAATTCCTGAAATCATAATCTGGGATGAAATATGCACAGTGTCATTAGATGTATTACAAACATTTCTCGAGTGGTTGTTAAACAAAAACACAAAAGTCGTCATGTGCGGTGATCACGGCCAACCACCACCATTTGTCGGTGCATCTCCACATGAATGGCTAAAGGGTTTTGTAGACTACTATGAAGAAATCACCACTGATTATAGATCAATTGATGAACGATTACGAGAATTCAAAGCGCTAATTAGATTACAACCGGATAGAATCCAATGCGAAATAGCGCGTGAAGTGATTTCAGAAACTCCAATGAATGATTTCTGGGAAACATGGAGACCAAATGATTTGATAATTGCAAGTAGAAAAATAGTCAGGGACACACTTCAGATGAAGTTATTTGAATTGCATAAAGAAAAATTTGCAACACTTCCAGTACCCCTTTGTTATAGGCCATCGGATACACGAAAACAGAATATTGAAGTTGATATTCCAGGACAGAATGAAAAACAAATTCTCGTATTAAATGATATTGTGCTGGTTGATATCAATGTCGTTGAAGATGCATTGCGTGCTAATAAATCCCCGTGGACGCTAGGATACGCAGCAACAATACACTCTTCACAGGGATTGACTATATCGGATACAATTGTTTGGATGGTGGATAATCACATCGAATGGTCGAATTTAGTCTATCTCGCAGTATCCAGAGTACGAAAAGTAAACCAACTTCGAAGAGTTGTTTTCGATGATAATGACACAACAATAAGTGATATTGATGTTAGCATCATTAATAAAAAACTCTCCGGTTACAAACAACAGGACAAAAAAAACAACGAGAATTTGATATTGATGCTAAATTAATAATTACGCTGAAACAACAACAGAATAATCACTGCGCGAGTTGCAATTGTATAATGCGTTGGCAGTATTCGGATAAGGATCCTCGCCAATTTACCGTAGACAGAAAAAATAACAGTCTCGGTCATGTCAGAAACAATGTGATGTCGACTTGTCTTGAGTGCAATAGACGCAACGGTGCTAGTTAAGACCATGCGGTGGCAATTGAGTATCCTCGGGAATTACCTGTAGTTGTTGTCGAGTAAAACCCCGCTGAGGGGCAGTTGAATCCAGTTTATAGACTGGAGGTCTACCAGTTGATCGTGTTATACTAGATATCTTGTGTGCAGTAACACTCCAAATAGGATCAGTAGCCATTTTTCTACCCCCTTCAAGCTCTCCTGGTTCATATAAATACCTAACAGTGACATTACTACCAAGAATTGGTTCTTTGAAATCTTTTTGTGGTTGTACGGGTATAGACTTCTTTTTAATCGCGTTGATAGGTTTCATGTTGATTGTTCTAGTAATCTCGTTATTCAGTGCGGTAATCACAGCTGGTAATCTCTTAACCCATTCACGGGATCTTTTATCCTGAATAAACTCCTTCGCGTATTGATATCCAAATAACCGCTCAGCAAGAGTCCGATTAAATCGTTCTACAATTGCCTGATCGCGATGTAGCGTAGTATGCCCTCGTCGTATGGTGACATTATGATGTTTCATTGTAGATAACACTGCACCCTGAAATTCCTTGCCAGGATCAACCTGCAATAGATTTGGCCAGTGCAGAGGACCTCGTCGATAAATCCTCTCAAATGCAGAAGCGACTTCAGTGGCTGATTTTGTTTTTAACGGTTCTGCTTCTTTGTATCGACTTGCAATATCAACTACGGTTAAAGCGTATTTGTAACCACGATCATGTGGCAGAAATAATATATCAGCCTGATGAACTTCATTAGGAGCGGTCACATCAAAATGCGAGAAATTAACCTGTTTAGGCGGTGGTAGATAAATTTGCCATAGTGCCTGTTTGGATAACCAATTAGCCGCAGTGTTTTTTTTCACTTTTGCAGCACTAGCGAGTTTATGGACTGCTGATTTACCCCTCCAGTATCCTCTTGGGGAATAATAAATTGATTCCATATTATTAATTACCGGCACCTAACATCAATTTACTTTTCATAGCCGATTTTATTAAAAAGGAAGCCAATTTTTCTTTGAAGGATTTATCAGGAATAGCATTTAACGCATGAATTAATTTCACATCCGCGAGATGCCTGTTTTGCAGATTGCTGCTTTTATAAGCAACATCATGAAGGTGACAGGCCTTATCAATGGCGTTTATTGGTTCTTCACCGGGGTTGGGTTGATTTTGATTATTGAGTCTGATATCAAGTCTGGTTCCCGGTCCACAGTAGCTATATCCTGGAAGGTGCTTTTCTCCGGGGTACTTTGCCCATGGGGTTCCAGGGAGCTTTGCCAATTTGGCTGCGATATCACCTCCTCGTTTTTTTTAAAAACATCTCCGGATTGTAAAATTTTTGATTTTGTAGAAACAAATCTGAACTTTTTAATACCACATGTTGCACATCTACCAGTAAGTGCTGATCTGTTATTTTTAGTTGTAACCGTCGTCACATCATTTGTGCTAGTACGCGTTTTACACTTCATACAATATAGATCCATAATTTATGTATAGAGATATGGATATAATTGATTTTTCAGCGACTAAAATAAGAGAACCAGTTAAGCATCATGCAGCGCTACCAAACTCTATCCGGATGATTATAATCCGGCCATCTGGATCCGGTAAAACGCAATTGTTGCTCAATTTAATAATGAGATGGATGAAGTGGGATAAGTTGTATTTAATTGCTCCTAGCGTAGATGATCAACGATGCTATGAAGTGTTAAAGGATTTTAACGAGAATGCATCAGAAATTAAAGGTGAGAACGCCATTGATTTCATAACCGATATCGATGAAGCACCGAGTATTGATGATATTGATGGAGATATTAACAATTTAGTCGTATACGACGATATAATGTTAGATAAACAAAAGAATCCTGCTAGAATATTTTCCCGTGGGCGTCACAAAAACACTGACGTGATATATGTCACTCAACGCTACACTCAGGTTCCAAAAGTTATCAGAGATAACTGCAATATTCTTGCTGTATTCAACGGAGTTGATACTCATACTCTTAGAAATATATGGCAGACATGGTGTTCTGATATGGACTTCAATCAATTTAAAAACTTCTTTAGTCATGCTCAGTCAACCCCGTACGGATTCGCAACAATAAATTTGCATGATCCTCGGACACGATATCGTATCGGACTCGATCAAATATTCGGTTGAAATCACTTATTATTTTTTGTTAACCCAGTGATGAAATCACTAAGCAGCAGAGAGGGTGGATGACAACAAGTTGCGACCAAAATTGATTAAAAAATCGTAAAAGTCTCCGTTTTCATTTTTTTAGTTAAAATGAGATTTCGTAGGGAAGGCTCGTTAAAATTTCAATCAATTTTTTGTCTGAAAACGTTGTAGGGTTTGCCCCTGAGACATTTTTTTTGGTTAAAATGAGATCGTAGGAAGGCTCGTTTTAAGGATTCAATCAAAATTTTGTCTGAAAACGTTGTAGGGTTCACCCTCTCTGCTGCTGGGACTACTTTCAGTTTGCAATATAATTAAACATTGCAGACGCGTCATGGTAAAACGGTTATTTCATCTTTTAAGTTTTTATTCAGCAAATAAATATAAATTATATTCTTTTTAAACTTTTCTCAATATTCATTGATTTAAATGCAAAGTTTATTATACAATTTGGCGTTCGTCTGCTACATAGTCGAGCAAATTAGTCATTGCGGGTATTATTAAATATTAACGCTGTTGAGAATGATATAAAATGTTATTCCTGTATATGGTTTATTTCATTTTTACTTTATTTTAGGAATACCATCATCTTGTTCATATTTCCATGTTGTTCATTGATAAAATCCACAATGATTTAAGGTTTGATTAGAAATTTAATCTATCACGCTTGTTCAATCCGTATCAGCTTTTATGTAATGTCATGGTCATCTGACGTAACAAGATGGGACAGACTAAACTTGAACAAGAATGTTGTAACTAAACTAAATGTGTTGGAAACCACAGGTAGCCATTGCCTGAGATATAAAGCATGAAGTTTCTGAGAAAACGTAACTGTGTATATAGAAAGTAAATATGCAACTTGACATATACAGTTTATAAGAAAAAGGTTTTGGATAATTCTTAATTGCAGCAGAAGATGACATTTCATGGGAAAATTATTTTCTTATCACCAAGTCTACTTCTAGCAAGAAATAAAACAACATCTATAGTTTTAACTGTAAGTGTGTATGAACTCAGTTTAAAATTAATATGCACTCAGACCTCACTAATCAACAGTTGGCAAGTCTGTATGAATTCAATTGCAAATCAATATGCACTCCGATGCGTTTCAGTACGACCTTACTTAGTCAACAGATGACAAGAAAGAGAAGAATATCAAGAGATTCAAATGCAACGGTGTATGAACTCAGATGCAACTTAGAATGAACTCAGTTGCAAGTCAGTATGCAGTGAGTAAACTCAGTTGCAAGTCAGTATGCAGTGAGTATGAACTCATATGCAAGTCAGTATGCAGTGAGTATGAACTCAGTTGCAAGTAAATAAACAAGTCCACTGGCTGCGCTATACATATCTGAGTACAACATGACTGGACGTGTGGTCCAATCAATAAATTGTAGTGGGTTTTTATCGCTGACTTTAAAGTTGCCTCATTGGAGTAAGAATTTTGTGTTAGCCAGTTGGTATTAACGATTGACAGACTATAGCAGAATGGAAGTGGTATATGTTTACCGTCAACTATTAGACTATTGTAATGAGGGAATGAAAGTATACAATTTTTTTAGCGAGGTGGAAAGCAATAGCAGCAATTTGACATGAAATAAAAATTAATAACTCATGAAGACATACATATAAGATAGATTATTACTACATTTGACAACATTCCCGCTGTACCCTTTTCTGCCCTTGAACCCGTTAACCTTTTCGCACTATCATTATAAGAAAAAAAGAAAGTGACCTGTAAACTATAGACCGGTGGAAAAGCCCTCTTAAAATGAGATTTAACAATAAGTTTATCGAAGTTGGTCTCTGCAGAGAGAAGCATCAAATCTGAACGTTACAATTCTATTAAACTTAATGTTGCTGTTTTCTTTATTTCTTTCTTTTTTCTTTCTTTCTCCACAAAATAGAACATGAACAATATCCTGACGTATTCCACGGTATTCCTGACGTATTCCACGGTATTCCTGACGTATTCCACGGTGCTCTATCCACTTGAACCGATGAAACTTCCATTTCTTCTGCATAAAAAAAAAATCTTCCAGTTTTTCAATAATTATACTTTATAGAAACGAACATCTGCGACTGGAATACACGAGGCCTTAATAATTAGTCAAGACTTGGATAATTTCTGGATAAGTTCCAATTTCCAAGCGTTTAGTCTCCCCATTGATAAATATTTTTCTTCCCGCAAACACTTATAATATAATAAATTATTTAAATATATGCCTGTAAATACAGCATACATGTACGGGCAGGAAATAAGTACAATCGTTTCTACGTACACATGCTTTCAAACAAAGATTGACATGGTCCCTTCCACACTGTCACCTACAAATATTCATCGTCCAGTCTAACATACTGAATATTATTAATACATCTACGAAAAACAGTCCCTAGAGACCATCGATCGGGTTATTTCGCGAAAAGAGGTATTGGAGTTTGAATGAGATACAAGACAGATGTAAAAGTAACGTTATTATCAGTCTATTACCGAAGCAAAAGGGTTTTCCTTCTTTGTTTTCCCCAGAGACTTTATGAATTTTTTTGCCCTTCAAATAACATTTATATCATGATGGTTTGTGCTCTTCTTGCTCCTTGATTAAAATATTTGGAGAATGATGCGTCAGGGATGCGATCACAAATTCGTGTTGTATTTATGGTTATTGCTTATCAGAATAAGAGCGTCCATGAAAGTACACGTGGTGACACAGTGGTTAGAGTGACGGACTTCAACCAAAATGTCGCAGGTTCGACTCCTTCTCGCATGAGCCGAGATCAGCTGTATTGATATGTCCTGAGCAATATATTTTACTCGAATTGCCTCGGCACTGTATAGCCTATCAAGTGTTGATATGCCATTAAAAATCAAACAAGCAAAGCAATGAAGAAAAAAACCCACAAAAAAACACGAAATACAAATAAATTGTATTTCCAACGATGCCTATGTAATGTCCCTGATTTTGCATTACTCAATGAGTAAGAGACAGAGGGGCATTGATAATAGAAGGCTTTAAAATGCGCTGTTTTTTGTTTTTGATACCATACGGGACCTGCAAGAAAATAACCCATGTTTATGCTCCACATATCAGATAGCTCGAGGATATGATTGAAAACATTACAGTTAACTTTCCTACGGAGATTCAAACAAAATCGTAGCTTATGGTAAGGATTGTTGGGCTTTATTGAAAATTCTGATTAAAAATAAACCAGAAAGACGCTGTTGAGGGAATTTCTAGATATTCGTAACTGCAAACAAATTGAATCAATTTGTTTTGAAAATAATTATTCGTTTTCAAAAGAATCGCTGATTTATTAGAAAGAGGACCAAGTCGACATCATGTTACTCATAAGCATACATTGGACTAAAAGGTAAATGTAATGAGACAGGAGCCATAGCCTGAAAGCCTGAAAGACACCAATGTTGGGGTACTTTCCGAGCATTTTGTAGAATTTTGAACAGTATGACATGCTGTTTAACTTTATTTCTAATTTTAGTAACTTCAGTTGGACTAAACTAATTGTTGGCATCTTTTCTGCATGAATTTGGAAGTTGTTCATGCAAGAACTCTATTAATTTTGGTATGTTATTTTCTGGTAGTTTCCAAGATATAGTCGTTCTATGATATTTGTTTAGAAAAAATACCAATGATTATTATGCCTGATTTAAGATAAGCATTTCTGTACGTTGTTGCGAACGTCACACTTTTACACACATGGTGACGAGTTTCATTTCATTTTAAATTTACTTATATAAAGAGGGAAAGAGCTAACTTTTAAATATGTATTTGATGAATAAACCAAACACTTTTAACTTTTTACCCTCATCCCTCCCGCCAGCAAGTAACTCGCGTAAATCTGTACTTATTTGGATTATGAAACTTTTAAACTTTTTAGAGTCAGAAGTTTGCTTACACTATACGCCGCTCACTGCTTACACTGTAGTTACACCGTTCAATGTGTATAGTGTTATGCATATTTATTTTGCATTGTTGTTAGTTTTATATTTTTTAAAAAAAATGTTTATTTCATTATATGTTAATGTAATGTAACATTGTATGTTGAACTTAACCTTGTCCAAAGTCAAGTTTATTTTTCTCTCGACTTTAAGTACTGATTTTTTTTTTTTGGGTATTCTGTAAACAACTAATGCATTGTTAAAATAGTATATATGTGTATGGGATTTTTATCAGGATCATTATTAATAGAGGTAAATGCGCATCGTTTGTTGTCATGGTCTTGGTTTTTGAAATTCACCTACAATTTACTGGTGTACCTGACAGTGTCCTGGTTAATTCAGTGATTAATTTCCCTGGAAATGAAGACTGCTTCTCAAAAATAATATTCTTGGACCGATACATTCACTGGGATTTATCGATAATTAAAATTTAGAATTATATTAGTGTGTATATAAACATACTGTTGGCACATCAGTGTTATATAGGTCATCACAGACACATCACCACTTCAACGTTGGACAATTTGGATTTCCGCTAAGTTTATTCATAACTTTAAATTATCAGGACTTGTGTCTGCAATTCCGGGATTATTCGGGATTATTCGGGGATTTAATTCGCAATACCATAAGTTCTTTTTTTTTTTCTTTTTTTGTTGTCATTTTCACTAGGTACTCCAGGGAAATAAATTATTTGCTGAATTTTACAAAGCTCTTTGCTCTTTTCTGTTACTTTCTTTAAGAGAATAGACTCGCAAGAACTTTCGTATGCATTTATCATTTGAAAATCTCACTAAACAGTTTCATATGCAAGATTCGTTTATCCCAACTTGTAGTCTTTTGTAATAACAATATGTTAAAGCTGTATTACCCCAGAAAAAAATTCTGCTCCTTATGGAGATTGTATTTCATACGCTAATTTATTTTCGCTAATTGAATTTTTAAGAAGGAACAAATGAATTATTAACCTCTCAATTGCAATGTGCAGTGGTTGAAATGAAGCCATAGTTGACAAGAAAATCGTATTGTCTCTCTTATACTCTGAAGAAACATAAAACATGCCTCTCTCTCTCTCTCTCTCTCTCTCTCTCTCTCTCTCTCTCTCTCTCTCTCTCTCTCTCTCTCTCTCTCTCTCTCTCTCTCTCTTCATACCCGATAGTAAAATCGAGAAATTTACCATTGTTAGTTAATCAAAGTAATTTACACTATATTCAATATTCAATATTTCCCCTCAGAAGTAGAAATGGGGACAAGCGGCTGGCTGACCAAAGTATAAGCAACTATTTTATTTATCACACGACATCTACAGAAACAAATGCCGTTTTCAGACAAAATGATAACTAGTTAGCAAATAACAGCCCTCAAATAAGGTTATACACTCGTGTTTGTGTGTGTGTGTGTGTCTGTGTGTGTGTGTGTGTGTGTGTGTGTGTGTGTGTGAGAGAGAGAGAGAGAGAGAGAGAGAGAGAGAGAGAGAGAGAGTTGTGTATCTGATTTACACAACTATTTATATTCGAGTGAAAGCGGCATGACGTCATAATTTTGTCAAATGCTACATCTACACCTGTCATTTATCTTTCATGTCACAACAATAACAAAAATTATATTTTCACAACGAGTTAGTTTGCTAAGCAGTGTGTAATGCCGACACTTCGCTTAATATTACTTACCGACAAGAAGCACGATATAACGTTCACAGGAAATGTTGTTGAAATTACTATACAATTTTTTTCTTTCCGTGTCTCCATCTTATTTTAATAACATATGAACATATCGTATGAGTATTGAGGAAAGGAAATCATTTAACGAAATCATTTAAAGAATAAAAAGGAACACATCAAACAACTCAAGAAATAATTACTTTAAGAAAACTTTACATATCTCCCCCCAAAAAAGAGAGAAAAAGAAGGAAAATATAACGATTCTGTTGAATAATTAAAGTATACATTTTAGGCAATTTTGGAGAAAAGAAATAAAACCGCAAGAAGAAATATTATTTTCAGAAAGACCTAAAATCACCAATGGAGGCAATTTTTGAGAAAAGAAATAAAACCGCAAGAAGAAATATTATTTTCAGAAAGACCTAAAATCACCAATGGAGGGTCTTGAAATGTCTACTCTCTTTATTGCCATTCATGATGTGTATCGGCTTTCTGATTCCCAAACACCGCGAAAATAATACATACGAAATTAAAGCACTGAGTCTAATTTCTGGTTATATACTAATATAGGTAATAACAACACATTCTTACTTTACTTTATGGACTGAGTGTCGCAATGTGAAAGAAGCAACTAATATAATCTCCGGTCAAAAAAGTGTCTAGTTTTATCATGTGGGAAAAATGACTATATACGGTATGTCTTCCACTACCCTTAATGATGCAGTATAACCAAGGCTTGAGCTGTTATTATCGTCTTACTCATTTCCCTATCAATCATCTAAAGCATCGTTTGACCTGGATAGCGCGGGAAAGACTATTCGACTTACATTTAATAATCTAGCCCAGCTTCGAGAAATAGACTGAGAAATGTAAAATATTCTAGATGGGTCGAAATAAAACCTTTGACCTCATTCGATAGACCTCCTTTTCATCAACGCGGTCGTTGTTAAGTGCATTCAGTGTAGATTTAATCTTGTACCAGCGACAGATAGCAGCAATGAACAGATTATTAACGATACCTGAATGTCTTATAAGACTTTTGACTAAAAATTCGTTTCTTTAAAAATTGAAACATTAATAGGACGAAAATGACTTACCCCAGACTCAATGGCGATCAAGAAGAGATACAGATTTCAACACGTTCCTCTTCCATTTTGCAATAATTCCACTAATGACTGTTACAGAGAGGTTTGCAAACAATATTTCCTCTCTCCCTTCTATAACCAGCTCAGGCGGACAGAGATCGATATTTATTAACAGAACTCGTCGGATTCACCAACACACGTGCAATGCACATGCGCAAAATAATACAGCAGTACTACTAGCTTGATCGTGTGTGCAAGCGATTTGTGGAAGATTATTGCTGATTTTTTTAAAATACATTTCCGTTTTATAACTTACAGATAGCACGTTATTTATTATATATATATATATATATATATATATATATATATATATATATATATATATATATATATATATATATATATATATATATATATATATATATATATATATATATATTACCGAGATCAAAACCTGGGATCATTGGTTCATTTGTGATGCATTTGATAAAGGAGATATATGGCGGAATCAAATGCAAGTGGTTACTAGTGATTTTCATGCTCTGTTATCATAATATTATTTTGTTAAAATAAGCGACTTGAAATTTTGATTCAAAATGTTTGTGGTTTAGAACAAAAGCTCTTAATACCGAATTTTCTGTATTTATTTATTCTTAGGATAGTGTTTCAATTGTTGGCACTAAGCGGTTATAGATGAAATTAGTGTCAATGGGTTATACGATAATTACACCAAAAAACCACTTCCTTGATGTCTCAACTCTAAATGATCTTCTTTTGTGAGAGTTTTAAGAGACAGATTAAGACAAAACTATAACCATCTTACATGTCAATATTTACACAAATTTATCATTTCTTTACATGGCATACGTTTCCTTCGTGTTTACAAGTCTCGATCATTAACGCGTGTGATGATATCCGTAATTTACATAAAGCCTTTCTGTGATTGGCATTTGCACTTTTTCATGCACAGAAACTTATCATTTATATCTTTATAAATGTGTGTTCGAACAACTGTCTTAAAGTCTTTTGTTAAAAAAAATAAAAGGACTATATATGTACTGAATGAGAGTAAAACTTGACTTCTCCAAATCCTGAGATCAATAGTCTATTTCTTCTATTAGAAATCCAGTTTTCATCATTATTTTTTCCGCAGTTGGTCAGCATTAATTGGTATAGTTTGCAAATAATAAAATGTTCTATCTTTAGCAACTTGAACCAGTACTAAATTAGTCGTACATATCTATCTATATAAAGTGGATATCGACCCAACTCTCCATTCACAAACATATTGTTGGCAGAACGTTTTACATCTATTAACCGCTTAACTTTTTTTTAATTTGCCCGTTCTGTATTATTTGCTTTCAAAATCCCCAAATTTCACAGCAATAAAACCAGTGATGGATTTAGACATAGCGAGACCCTAAGCTATGGGAAGCTGTAGAGGCCCTATTTGGTATAAAATACATTTTTTGAGGCCCCTTCAGACTGTGAGGCTCTAAGCTAAGGGAAGCTGTAGAGGCCCTATTTGGTCTAATATAAATTTGAGAGGCCCCTTATGATTGTGAGGCCCTAAGCTGTAGTTTGTTTAGCTTATGCCTAAATACGGCACTTAAAAAAGCAAAGATGTCAATGCCAAAAACTTTGAATAAATGACACATTATATTTTATCTGGACACTGTAGATTATTGAAATTAGTCAGAAGTATCTTTATTGCTTTGACACCTTTTCCTTCAGTGGTCTCATTAGTACACCAAAACGAGCATCTCTTGACAAAAACGTGTCCTAAATATTTTCAAATATTCAGAATGTTTAGAAAGACATCACCGTAATTAAATGAAACGTCTAGTCTTCTAACTCTATATACATTCATCCTCTTTGTGATGACATTTTTAATACAAACCAAGCTGATATATTCATTCTCGATAATGATACAAGGAATTACATAGTACTAATATTAGTACCCATACTCGTATCTCGTACCACAACAACAAATCAAGTTGAGGCTACGACATCGTAGCTAGGAATTACATAGAAAAAACCTGTTTCCAGACAAATATTGTGTACCCCATGTACGATACACACAAGAGAGAAACTCAGATAGGTATAGTGTGCATTTATTTAATGTTTCTAAAAACATAATGATATGATTATTTTTAACCAAAGGGTGGGGTAGATACCAGGTTGTAAAAATGTACGCTGATAACACTATAAATAGCACATGGGCAGATAATCCTGCTGACATGCAATATACCCTTGACATGTTCAATATAAATAATTGCCTGTATTAGTGTTATATATCAATATAAATGCTTAGAAAACTTATATTTCACAAGGATAAAAAAATCCCTAATGGCCTGAATATCTAGTTTCCATAACTAACAAAGGTATGCTGTTATGTTCATATATGTATATCTTGTGTGTTTAATGTTGGTTTGTTTTGCCAATGGTTGCAGATTGTAAGGGCTATTTTGTAAACAACGTATTACTCATCTAATTGTTGTATATGATTTTAGATTATATTTTCAGATAATTATCAGTTGTAGGTAAACAAGTTTACTTTGATTTGAGATCAGGACATTGTCTTTCACCCTCGAAAATTCGCGGTTTACCTGGTACTTATTAGACTGATTCGGTAAAGGTGTACTACACATACCTGACATTGTTTCCAGTTTAGAGTATTTTCCATCCATAATATTTTCAGAAAACGGTAATTACGACATATGTCAAGTGGGTAGGTATATCCAACTATTTACATAATAATTATTCATACCTATCTTCACATTTGAAATGGAAAAAGTCATTTTAGCTATCTTCATTGTTAATTTGAAAGGATTTATTTAAATCATTCATTTTAAATTACAGAATGCTTATTGACTATATACATATATACATGTATATATAATATATACATATATCCCTAAATCATTAGGATTAAAAGTCACATGATAAACAATTGGGCTGGATTAATTACTGATTATGAAGAAAAATGACACGTATTATCATATGTTTGCTAACATTTGTGTGATAATTCCTAAGATTTTAAATGGATACTAGACCTACATCTATATCAGATGATGCAGAGTTTATCTACATTTGGAGAAATCAAAGATCTCGAGCAGTAAAATGCTTTACAAAATCTGTAGAACCATGACTAAGAGTTAAATACAGACAAGCTTGGCATCAAAGATCAATAAGTCATCTAAAGGCCTTAATTACGGGTTATTTAAGATTACAAAGATCTATTTCTCATTACCTATACTTAATTTCAGAACTGCAAATTATAGGTTTCCTGTTGAAACTGATCGATGGACTAATGTATCCTATAACGAAAGATACATTACACTTTCAGTCTCAAGAAATAGTTAATGCATATCACTATTTTAATGATTAAAAATAAAAAGTTATACTTCATTTTTCAAATTTCCTTTACTAACGTGTATAAATCCAACCAATTAATGAATGCAGGTATTAAATGAGTCTAGATAGAAAAAAATTCTCTGATATTTTACGATTTTGTAATCCTTGTTAAACAATTTTTAATAGTATTACATGATATATTCATGTTTTTTCCCCTATAAATCTCATATTTTTTTAAACTTCAAAACCTGAGTGAAGTCTTGAATTGTATTGTCTTGTATTGTCTTGTCTTTCTTTTCTTGCCTTACATTATCTTACCTTACTTTACCTTACCTTTACCTTGCCTTTTCTTGTCTTGTCTTGTCATGTCATGTCGTGTCATGTCTTTTAATGTCATGTCATTCATGTCTTGTAATGTAATGTCATGTCATGTATTGTCTTTTTTGTCCTGCCTTGTCTTGTTTTGTCTTCTCTTGTCTTGTAATGTCATGTCATGTCTTCTCCTTTCTTGTCTTCTCTTGTATTGTAATGTAATGTCGTGTCATGTCATGTCATGTCTTGTCCTCTCTTGTCTTGTAATGTCATGTCATGTCATGTCTTGTCCTTTCTTGTCTTATAATGTAATGCCATGTCATGTCTTGTCTTGTCTTGCATTAATACCAACGCAACTGGGCTTTAGCAAATATATGAAAACAAAGTCGTCGCCCACACGTTGGTTAAACCATGCTCCTCGAGAGCCACTTGATTAGTAAAGTTAATGCACAATATCGGATTTCATAAGCATAGGATTTATAACTCGTATACTACGATTATTTAATCTACATATTGTAACAAAGTTATGTAGGTATTCCCTTGAAAAGTTGCAATAATTTCCTTTTGAAAGTCTTATGATAGTCTGAAAAATAGTGATTTGGAAATTACAATTGAACGTGGCTTACTTTAATCATGATACAGACCGAGTGTTTTTGGTACAAATGTCAACGTGTCACGTCCAGTAAGTCTCGAGATGATTGTTTTCACTCAAGAAATATCGTTCTAGTTTGGAAAATATCAGCATATGTATTTTATAAAGACTTTGATACAAATAAATGTCTGTTTTGTCATATGACGTTAAAGCGTAGGGGTTTAGTTGTGCTCAAAACATCCAGAAGGAATATTGAAATTACTGTAAATATAGACTGAAACTTACAAGATCAAATGCGAACATCTTTTTTACAGGTGTCAAGACCGCTTTGGTGGCCTAGTGGTTAGAGCGTCCGTCGCAAAAGCGGGAGGTCGTGGGTTCGAGCCTCAGCCGAGTCATATCAAAAACTTATAAAAATGGTACTAACAGCTGCCTCGCTTAGCGCTCAGCATTAATAGGTTAGTGTTAGTACTGGTCGGCCTGGTGTCAGGATAATGTGACTGGGTGGGACATCATGCTACATGTCTGCGGTATGATGCCCCAGTGCTAGACATCACTATAAACTGCCTCATTGCAGACATCGTAGCGATATGACTGACAAATTGTTAAAGCTTCGTTAAATATCCTAATCACACACACACACACGCACACACATACACACACACACAGGTGTCAAGAATTTGTATATATTATCAAACGATTAAACATTAGTTGAAGCTACTGAATATATTCAATGGATCTCCACGAAGAATTAATACTGTATTAGAGGTTGTCAAGAACTGCCATGAGAGAGAGAGAGAGAGAGAGAGAGAGAGAGAGAGAGAGAGAGAGAGAGAGAGAGAGAGAGAGAGAGAGAGAGAGAGAGAGAGAATTACAAGCTAGATAGATAACACAGACGATAGCTATTATGTGAGTTTATTTGCTTAAGGAGGAAATTCATTATAATACAAGTACACAATAATGACACCATTATGGCCATTACCCTGAAGTCGGAAACTTCTCAAGTCTGCCTGCAACAAAGATTAACTGCTACAAGAAACACGAAGTTGGTCAAATGCTACATCATAATCTTTCTAAAATCTGTTTTGCAACAAATCTTAAAACGCTCAAAGGAACTGAAGCTGATGCAATTTTAACTCGCCTTCATGAACTCCAAATCATATCCTTGATGTCTGGTTAGTGGTTACATTAAAACTCATTCCATAAACCATGTTGAGCAAGAACTAATGAGATAATAGATGTGCAACTGCCATTGATACAGGAATACAAAATTGACAATATTTTGCCAAAGCAAAATGATTAGCATTTGGTTTTCTTTTTCTTAATTGCTGATATTTTTGAAGAGCAATAAAGAAGGTCAATTTTACCCTACTTAGACTGACCTTTCAAAGTCTTCAAATTAATATTACAGTAAGGTTTTCAAGATACAAGAATTTTAATTGCTGATCTAGGCCACTGGCAGATAATAAACAGCATAGTATATGCAAAGACAAAATCTATTTCCCGAAGCGTACACACATACGTCGTGTTTCACTTAAATTGTGTTTGTATTTTCTTGTCGACACAGCAAATGGTATATAAATAATGCAACTCTATGAATAACAATATAAATTTTTGTTTAAATAAAAACATAAACGTTATGTAGAAATAGTTTATTATACCACGATATGTCTACTGTTTTCTTACATCTTGAAAATGTACATAAATAAAAACTGCATGGCATTAACCTTCATGTCTAGCAATCGTTATGTAAAGTTGATGACTAGAACATACATACATACATACATACATACATACATACATACATACATACATACATACATACATACTTACATACATACATACATACATACTCTTACCTTACTCTCAGCATTAATGTGATTTTTACTTTTGGTCATCTATTACAAATGAAACGTTAGACGAGAATTAAGCCAGTTGGTTTGCTATTCAAAATGTTGTATGACTCTTTATATGTCCCACTTGACAAGTACTTTACTTAACGAACAAGTACATTCCTTAACGAACAAGTACTTTCGTTAACGAACAAGCACTTTCTGTAAAGGACAAGTACTTTTCTTCTTCATATAACAAAGTATCTCTAAGTAAATGTAATAATTTTCTTGCTATGTAACATGTTAGAACGTGCTAACGATATAGAATGAAAAAATAACGAAATATAAGCATAAACAAAAACAAACAAACAAAAACCAACAAAAAATGTATTTACAACTATAAAAGCTATACACGGAAGATATATCAATAAATACTTACTTTAGGGTAAGTTTGATCAAATTGACGTTTAAAAAATGGAATCTTTCCCTAAAACAATGCTACAGACCTGGGTACCAACTTGCTAAGTATATCCTTTTTTCACTCATAATTCTTCTAGTGACGTTCTGTTTCAAAAACATTTGCAACACAAGTATCGATTGTATTTGTATAAACTATTGCAACACAAGTATCAATTTAATTTTAATAATCTGTTTCCAACATAAGTCTCTATTTATTTTTTTAAAACTGTTTCTCACTCATGTATCGATCATATTTATTGAAATTGTTTGTGACAAAAATATTGATTTAATATGTTTAAACTGCTTATGACACAAGTATTGATGTATTTTTTTATTTTTATATTTAAAAAAACTGCTGGATAATGCCTCTTGATGGCGAGGGCACAGACCGTATTGTAAGACGTTTTATGACCTACATGAAATTCCGGAGAGGTTATCTATTATTAATCATGGCGGAATTGAATTTTGTATCCCTACCATTAATCATCAATTGGCTTAGATTGCAAAGGAGATAATTCATTTTCATCTGCATTTGATTGATCTGGAGTTCATGGATTGTTCTACATTATACAAGTTATCCCTGGATGCTCTATTATATAAGTTATCCCTGTATACATATTACAAGGTATCCCTGTATACATTATACAAGTTATCCCTGGATATATTATACAAGTTATCCCTGGATACTCTATTATAAAGTTATCCCTAGATACATATTACAAGGTATCCCTGTACACATTATACAAGTTATCCCTGGATACATTATACAAGTTATCCCTGGATACATTATACATGTTATCCCTGGATACATTATACAAGTTATCCCTGGATACATTATACAAGTTATCCCTGGATACATTATACAAATTATCCCTGGATACATTATACAAGTTATCCCTGGATACATTATACAAGTTGTCCTTATATACATTATACAAGTTATGCCAATATACATTATAGATGTTATCCCTGTACATGTCATAAATGTTATCCCTGTATAAATTATACAAGTTCTCCCTGTATTCATTATATATGTTATCCCTGTATACGTTGTACATATTATCCCTGCATAAATTCTACGTTATCGCTAGTATTATTTACATATGACAATGACTTTTATATTTTAGCTTATCTAGCGTTTACAAAAACGTTATGTATTTTCTTTATTTGTGTTTAATCCCTTTTATTCAACTCTTTATCGATTTAATGCTTGCCATTTATGTCCTTGCATGTGCTATTGACTATTTTTTATTCCGGTTTGTAGGATTTTGTTATTAACGTCAATATCTTCTTTTTGAATCCTAGTTCGATCCATTTCAATAGAGTAAAATGGCAGAGGATGGTCGTGTAAACGAGTTTGAAGTAGGAAAAAAAACGCTATCCTGAAGGGAAAAAATCCGTTGTGTCGCTCAATTAAGCACCTATCACACTATTTGTCCCATTTTTTTGACTGTACAAAACTATATGTATATATGTATGTATGTATGTATGTATGTATGTATGTATGTATGTATGTATGTATGTATGTATGTATGTATGTATGTGTGTGTGTGTGTGTGTGTGTGTGTGTGTGTGTGTGTGTGTTTGTTTAATGTACTATTTGACTTAGAAAATCGTCTAAATTCATCTTGTATAAATATTTCTAAATCATAATTACGATGAACATTAAAGTTATTACCGATTTATTTAAATGTTTCTAGATTTACGTTTTGTTCGTTTGGTAATGGTATTGTGCAGCACGACAGCTGATGTATCTGACAGATTATCTAAAATCTACATACCGATTTAACGTACTCAGGAATACTTTTGTCTGAAAGATTACACAAATATGTTCGACGTGCTGATGATATCATCGATCCAAGAAATCATCATTATCAAATTTCAAAGAGTAGGTTTTTGAAATAACTAACATGCAGAATAAATATCTTCCGTGCAATATGTCGTTATCTCTTGTAACTAATTTACTATCCTGTAATAATTAGGGAATTAAACTGAGCTGCAGAACAATGGTAAGGTGTACTACATGATAATTTAAATCGATTATTTATTTATTTTCAAGTTCGAATTACGACCATATGCATTGGATAACAATTGTAGACTCACACTTACTGTATTGTGTACATATTTTCAATCCGAAGTGAATTTTGAAAATAATTAAATTGACGGATATGGTTAGGCTTTTTTAAGTTTTTATCTTAGGCTGTTTTTTTTTTGTTTTTTTTTTTTTGTATAGGATTGTGGGTATCCTATAGTTTTGCACTGCAGCGTGAAGAGGAGCACGTGGGAACTATGTTTTCTTTTTAAAAATATATGAAAATCACGGGTTCCGGTTTTCTTCATTACATTTTGACGACCAGCAGGCTGCCCAGGTTTACTCCATACTTTTGAGCACCAGTGACCAGTGTTTTTTTTCCGGTACAACTTTAAAAACAGTTGGCCAAATTTTAACGGTCAGTAACCCATATTTTTCCAAATTATGTATCCATGATACTATGTGACCCAATTGTTTCATAAAGGTTGGAAAGCCTTTGATCTAGTGTTTTCCGTTTTTTTAAAAAAAATTGACGATAAGAAATGAATGGTTTAACGTTTCTAAAAATAAAATGACAGCTGGTTACATAATTAGATTTTAAACCCAGTCTAAAGTTGATAAACACTTTAACTGGTTTAAGTGCATTGGTTCTGGTTATGTGGGTCAGGAATTGTAATTTGATTAATACTTATGTGTACATGAGAACTTGAAAGTGCAATTAAATAAATGATTAGGTTTGTGTCTGATATCTAAAAAAAACAGATTTTCTTTTCAAGAGCCGGTTTCGTCGAAGAATACTTTACACTTTGTTTAAGAACAACAACTTCTAATGAGCACCAGACATTCTCTGCGAAGACCAGTTAACGACGTGGTCAGTATAAATCACTCCTTAAAAGCCAGTTGACTCAATAAGCATCAAACATGATATCATCATGTGCATTTCTCACCCATGCGACGGAGAAATCTAGCATCTCAGACCAGTCGTCTCAGTCAAGGTGTCGACGCACTCAGAACTACTTTTTAACAAAATAAACCGTTGTTATCTTCTGATGTGCCTGACGTAGTTGTCCTACAATCAAACAACAGCAACAAATATATAACACAAACATAGTAACTTAAAGTCAATCTATCTTTGAGAACACACCATACAATAACATTTCGAGAGAGACAAAAACACGTACGCATACATTTCGAGCTTTTCGGTATTATGCTAGTTCGTTCCACACAGAATGGTCAGTTGTATCTTATATGCAGCACTAGCTCACTGGACAGTATCTCCAAGAATCTTTTTTCCAATGCAAGGTTCTAGATAGTTTTGGACTTCAAACTTGTCTTTTTTTTTTCAGAAGACCTTGTTGGTTGAATTGTGTCGTTTTATTTAAGGAAATAAACTTCGTTGTTAAATAGATGCCCTAGTCAAACAAATAAGTAGAAATAAAAAACCGTTGGAAAGTGATCGAATTCAAATGCTCCAATTGTTTTCTTCATCTGTGACTCCACACCAAGGCACCGCGAGTGATCATAAAATCTTTCACTTGATTACTAACATAAGTGAAGATAATCGAATATGTTCAAGGATAAAAAGAAAAAAGTCGGCTTGTACAAATCGCACCGTTGTGAAGACAGCCAATTAACGATCAATATTTTAAATTAATTATTTATTTCCAAAGTGTAACCAGAAAATATAAAAATTATTTTTTGTCAGTGATTAGAGAGCAATAATAATAATCATCACGAGAGACACGTGTGTTGATCTCACACGTATATCATAGGGGATGCATTATATCTCTCGTGTCTCACACGTATATCATAGGGAATGTATTATATATATATCGTATCTCACACGTATAGCATAGGGAATGTATTATATCTATCGTGTCTCACACGTATAGCATAGGAATGTATTATATCTATCGTGTCTCGCCCGTATATCATAGGGGATGTATTACATATCTCGTGTCTCACACGTATAGCGTAGGGGATGTATTATATCTCTCGTGTCTCACACGTATAGCATAGGGGATGTATACTATTTATCGTGTCTCACACGTTTTGCTTAAGTAAAGTATGATGAAAAATAAAAATAAGATCGGAATGAATTGTTGAGAATAATTAAACTAAGTTCGAACAATTATTCCTTTGCAAACTTAAGTAAAACATAATTTTAATGAATGATTTTACCATTTATATTATCACAAGGTCTGGACTAGGGATAGGAGTGGTTTTGGGAGAGTTGGGGTATGTAGGTAGGTGGCGCTTCACAATTGAAAAATATAAATAAAAGTGAAAGTAGATGAGTATCGTTTTTACTCAAAGCTTTTTAAAACTCTTTAAGGTATTTTTCTTTTTTTACCCTTAATTGCTAACATTTCACAGCATATTGCAAAAATGCATCGTGGCTGGAATTACACGTATCATATTCTATTATATTCCGATGTTATGAGAGGTTAAGAACAAACCTTGAACACAGGAATAAAAAACAACACAAATAAAACAAAGGAAGCACACACACACACACACACACACACACACACACACACACACACACATATATATACAACGACAAATTTGTTATGAAATAAGATACACTTACCTGTAGTTTTCGAGATGAAATTCCTTCTGTAGTCCGGCCGCACATACTTCCTGTGTGACTGACATTATGTTTCACAATCAGGACAACCGAAAAGGGTGTCCTTCTAGACCCTCACTGTTGACAACAAGAAAGAAGGTCAATATAAGATGTCCTTCTAGACCCTCGCTGTTGACATCTTGTTGTTTGAAATGATGTCTTACTGACGTAATCAAGACATGTGCTAGTTTTGTCTGTCTCGTGGAAATCAGTCATGTGCACCAGCTAGAATCAACACAAAGTCTAGATATGAACATCTGTGTTACCTTGGTGACGCTTTGGATTTGGATTTTTCATTCAATAACAATAATATGAGAGGTTGTCTTGACGTAATCAGCGATTGATTGTTGTCTCCCATATAAGGTTGGTCTCATTCAATGGCTAAGTTTTAAAATAAAATTGAAGTAAATATACTTAAGTTTAAAAGTGTTCAACTGTTTAAAGAAAAGTCTTTTAATAATTTCGTAATAATAATAAATATAATTATAAAATTAATAATAATAATAATAATAATAATAATAATAATAATAATAATAATAGCAGCCATCACCTCCATCGTCATCAATAGTAAAATATTCTTTATCTTCAGGTTGAAGTTGCCTCGGATGCATGAGGTGACGTCTTCGAGCCCCGGCTGAGTCACACCAAAGACTTATAAAAATGGTACTTTACAGCTGCCTCGCTAAGCACTCAGCATTAAGAAAGTAGTGCTAGGACTGGTTGTTCTGGTGTGAGGATAATGTGACTGGGTGGGACATCATGCTACATGTATGTGGATTGATGTCCCAGTGCTAGACATCACTATAAACTGTCACACTGCAGACATCGTAGCGATATGATTGAACGATTGTTAAAGCTACGTAAAAAATCCAAATCACACACGCACATACATTGTTGAAGTTAGTGATGATGATAATAATGAGGAAAAAAGCAATATTGCTGATGTTTAAGGAAAATAGTAAATAAACACATCGGAGAATCCTTTTATTACAAGAAAAAGAAACAAAACAGTATAATGTAGTGCAAACTATATTCCTTACCAAATATAAACCAGCGCTAAAGGTTATGTCAGTTTTCCGATAACTGTGTCCAGGGTAAAGCATGACTCGATGGACAGATTATTCTGGGATTGGAGGAAATGGGAATTTTTTGGGAGTGGGGTGGGGCTTTTCATATAAGAAAAAGACATTTATATAGTGTTATCTTAGGAAACAAAATGTTATCGTTCTATACAGCTAATTGGTGACGAGAGATGTTCCGCTTATAACGACGGATCATTTCATTGAACTTAATATATTTTTTAAAAGAATCACAAATATTACTACTACCACTACTATGACTGCTCCTAATACAATAACAACGACTGCTGCGACTACAGAAAATACTACTACCGTTACTATTGATACTGCCGAAGCTGCTGCTACAAACTCTACATGGTGAGCGCCTGTGTCAGTTACTTGTGCCGTCCGCGATATCAAAAGAGGGATTGGTCAAAGTGCGACATATTGCCAGTACCTTGTTATCTTTGAACAACTGTTGCTGTAACCTAACATTCATGGCAATAAAGCCGACCACAATTGCAGACTTGTGCAAAATAAAGCGGAATTCTCATCGCCCTGACGGACGAAGCGAGTCATTACATTATCGGCGCTTTTCTTGATGACGTTTAAGCTCCACCTTAATCAAAAGTGTTCCTTTCCTCCAAGTTACGCCAGGGGTATGAGTACAATACTGGTCAACTTTAGGGACAATATGACCTTAATATTATAAATTGGCGACAACAGGACTTTAACATGGGGAAACTGGGCCGGCACTTTGGTGACAGTGGGACTTTAATATGGGAATACAGGGCCACTTTAGCGTCAGTGGAACCTTACTGTTAAAATTGGGGATTTGCACTTTGGTAACAATGGGTATTAAGCATGAGAATTGCTCCTGGGATCAATGGGAATTGAACATTGGTGGCATCATGGGGTTTATACGGTATATCAAAATTGGCGACAATGGGACTTTAACATTGGGAATACAGGGCCACTTTAGCGACAATTGGACCTTAGAGTTAAATTAGGGGGTTTGTTGTTTGGTGACAATCGGAATTTAATATGGGAACGGTTCCTGGGATCAATGTATTCCCATGTTAAAGTCCCCTTGTTGCTAAAGTGTCGGCTCTGTATTCCTAATGCTAAAGTCCTATTGTCGCCAACATTGATATACCATTTTTTACATTACGGTTCCATTCTTGCTATGGTGGCCTGGTATATTACTGGTAAAGATTACATTTTTAGAAGCCACTGTCAAACCTTCACGTTACACCCCAAACATGAACAAAACATGAACGTCTTTGTCCTGAACGTTGTGGGAAGAGTTTTGTAGCATTGTGTACTCACGGGTAGCACCATACATCCTTGCCCTTTCTTTTCCAGTTTCGGGGATTTCAATTAAACCATAATCTATTTGAAACCATAGGCATTTTTTTTTTAAATACAGATTTACACAAGATAATATTACCGGATGTAAATCTCAGATATAGCGATTCCACGCTGTGTTTCTCAAATAATGGAGGATCGGTCGAATGTAATAATCGAGTATCGACTACAGTCCTGCTGTGTTGCTTATTAGGTCTACAACGATATCAGTGCTTGTTCAATAAAGCTTTTGAATAACAATATCAATATAATGGTATTTATTGAAATGTCTGCTGAAACTTTCCATAATCTTGAACTTCCCGATCCTGGAGCTGATTTCCTTGAATTATGCGCATGTTTATACAAATGTAGAAGACAACACCGGAAACAGACGCCTAAAGTTAACCTCTTCAAAAGTTTGTATAACTTTGCAAGGGTGCTACTGCCATCTATGTCGTAAGTTTCGATTATATATATATATATATATATATATATATATATATATATATATATATATATATATATATATATATATATATATATATATATATATATATATATATTAAATAATAAATACACGATCCTTCAAGAACATCAAACCTTATATGTTAAAGATTAATTACTGAAATAATTATTGATCGGCAATCAGCTGGGAGATTGGAGCTCGCTCACAATATCGACAATATGATGGCCTTGGGGCATTGAGGTTTTGTTGAATGCATCGTGATCTCATTAACGATGACAAGAACTGTATGATACTATTCAAGCTCGTATAGAAAGAACCCTCTTTGTATGTCGTTACATTTGCATAATAGATTTCTATATGCATAAATGGGTACCAATTCATGATACAGCTTGAAACAGACTAGTGGATATCTATATTTAAAAGACACAGTTGGTAAGATAATTTATTTAACATTCCCCGTCATTTGTGGTATAATTAATGGTGGAGTTTTTAATCAGGTTTACCGCTGCTCATATCAATCCACTAAATATTTTGCTCTGAAGATTTTGTATATGTTAGGAAGGTTGGCTATTCTCGTTATAGTCTTAAAGAGATTTACAACCGAAACTGCTATTTTTAAAATCATTTTCTTACTATTACTATTGTCTCATATGCACTTTGTTTCTTCTGTAGGCCATGCATTTTACAATTTAAGTCACAATCATGTTCCAACCAAATTTCTGATATTTGATTGGTCATGGCCTCGACATCAACCAATCAGACAGCAGTATTTTGAATAGAGTTTCTTGATCATGAGGATGCTTTCTAACTTCCAGGTCGGGTTTTCTTTCGGTCTGCTCTTCTTCTGATATCTGAAGGCTCCACGGAAACCATAGCAAATGATTTTCTTGCCATGAACTTTTCATCTCGTATGTATCTTTAAAATAATACGCCTAAGAGGAGTTGCTCACTCTATCAAACATATGACCTCTGACTTGCAACTCCATTCAGATGACATATGTATATAAGAGAGCAGTGAAGTGACGTAGAATTTAAAAAATGCTTTTGCTCTGTATATTCCTTTTTATGTAATGTAAATAACGACGAGACAGCAAGATTTTAAAATTTATAATAAAATATTACCTCCTCAAAAGTTACTGTTCACGTGTCTTTCATGGTCATATAAATTACTTACTCTTTCATTCAGCGTAGCATCTAATATATTCTCTAATTAGTGTATTTTGAGCTTCCTTAAATATGTCACGAGAATATTCCATGTCAGTATCAGCTTCGACCATTTTTAATCCTTACAAGTAATTTTGATGGATGGCTTGTGTGTGATCCTCTTTCTGTAAGAACGGAGTTAAGCAATATACATCAGTAAGTCTGCAACACGGTGATGTCTTGCTGTGTTCTGCGATTCCGATGATCTAGATGCTACAATAATTGAACAATCTCATACAGACTGACCGACGAAGGTTGTAATTAATGGCAACAATCATGGCGGGTCGTTGTACAGAGTATATATTTCATTGTCGTAAGATCCATAATGCCCAACAGTAGTTTTTTAATTATGGTTTTAATTATTAACAGCTTTGGTACGGATATAAATCTCAAAATAAACTTCAGGGAAAAATTATTGATTTTAATACTCCATCACTTCCTTGCAGAGTATCATTCAACAACAGAAGACAATCGTAATATCCCCCATCCCATGTCGGCAGCTTTTGACGAATACTTGCATATAAAGAAATCGGTACTGCAAACTGAAATGAAATTAACTAAAGTTACCTACTATTGTAATGAGGTTCTCAGCATATTATGATTGATCTGTTCGAAATTTCAGTTTTTGATCTGTTCGAGATTTTGTTTTCTGAGATATTTATTTCGGCTAAAGAAAAAATATACCTAAATGCAGCAAGTCCAAACAAATGGCATGTATTATTACATTGTAACAAATGGCATGTATTATTACATTGTAACAAATGGCATGTATTATTACATTGTAATTTAGATCTTCAAAAGTAATAACAATTCGGTGGATTTGTCCTCATATCCATACAATTTTAAGAAAATAGCAGTATAATGTTGAAAATCCATTCACCCAGCTCGCCTTAATTAAGATGAGTTCCTTCACATTCAGCTGAATGGTTTTCATAATTGTATAAACACTTTTAACATTTTACCAGAGACTGCTGACACAACATTAAACTAAATTAAAATTAAGATTTTCAATGATAAGACATTAAGTAAAGTTCAAGCAGATAATTTATTATTGAATTTTTAGCAACTTGAAATACATAGGAAACCAGGATAGCTGGCTGAGCATGATCCGAGTTCATTAGTATGATATTCATCCCACTCAGAGTAATAAAGATAGAGAGGCGTTAATGATTGCATTGACTTAAACTAGAAATTACACGTTCCTATGTGGAAATCCATGATTGAGAGTATCGAGGTGTGTGTGCGCGCGTGTGTGTATTTATTGTTACATATACAAGGTGGAGGGAAGACAATCAGAAATATTTAATTTTCAATTGCTGCATTAAGTTAAAATATTCCTTGAATATCTGCAAATATTCTACTCAAATTAAATTTCATTTTTCATTCGTGTAATAAGTTATCAGATCGCGTCAGAAATGATTAATTACGATAACAACTGGCTGCTTTGGATAATTGCCGTAGTTGGCTCAATGGCTTAAAGTGGTCTCAGTAGGATTTTATCTTGGTGGAATTTCCTTGCTTTATTAGGCTTCGTAGATTGTTAGATATCGTTCCACAAGATTGAGAAGGCTATAACATTGATTTAATTTTTAACACTTTTCTTTTCTCTTATTGAACCTACGTACATTAAATTTGGAATGTTTTGTGTTTAGACTCTCTCTCTCTCTCTCTCTCTTTGGAAAAGTACAACTCATTGAGCAGTATATATCGGTTAATGCTATGAATGTTTTGTGATTTACAGATGACGTTAAGTCATTTTCTTTTGTTGTAGCCAGTTTGTTAATCCATGTTAACTTTTCTTCGGTTCACTTGGATTATAAAGGATTAATTCGTATCTCTGGAAATATTTGATGTGCTCATACAGAATTCTTGGACAAAGACAGTTGATCAAAGTTTAATTCGGATTTATAACACCTAAGTGTTAAATATTGTGCTTCTACAAGTAAATGTAGATGATAAGCTCGAAGGAGACTACAGCATACATCACCGTCTTCCATCTTGGATTTGCCAACATGACTCGAACTTGAATCTATTATAACATTTTACGACTACGACTTTTGTAATTTAATTCATGGATTATTCCTGGATTACTTTTGGATTTTGATTCTTAAAACTATAAGTTCTTTTTTCATTTTTACAATCTTTTTTTCCAAGAAATAAATTATTTGTTAAATATTACAAAGCTTGTTGTTTTCACTTTTTCCATTTTTCTGTTTATTTGAGCCTAAACATGTAACAATGGTGAATAATATTAGGCGAGTAATGTCGTTTATCCGACGGCTTTTTTTTTGTGTGAGAGAAGACCTTTAGTGTTAACCAGCATAGACTACTTTAGTGTTCATCGGTATATCGAGAGCTATTTCGGTCTGAAAAAAACTTCTTTAGATTCCAATCCACTAGTTTGCCCTTTTAGGGATTTTTAGAATATTAGTGCATTAATGTTAGCTCCGTTGAAATTCTGCAGCTTTCTTAAGATTAATTAAAGGAAAACAGGTTCCTATCACATACAGTGGCTCACACAATTAAATTCGTCTCTTTATTGAATTATCTCTGTGTATAAATTTTTGTGCATATTTTATTTCGATAAGTGTCAACTGAAAAGTCTGTGTTAAACATTTATTAATACTATAAAATAACTTTATGGTTCGAGTGTTTTTAATTTTTTAAAAATATATTGATCTTCTTAATTTGGACGCGGGAACATGTAATTTTATAGTAGTGACTGGGCTGCATCAACTAACATGCATATGTCTCTACCGTAATTTATGACGATCATTAACAATGCCTGAAAAGTGAACTTGATGAGAAATTATCCAGTCGGTAAAGCGTGAAATATGGTGACCTGCTTTTGTCATAAAGTTGAAATAATTAAATTGATATAATTAAAATGGTATATCTCCTCATCAAGGTACATGACGTGATAAAGGCCGCAAAGTGAATCTAAAGACAAACATAAACAAAAATAAGTGGAGTACATGTATATAATAAACGTCACAGCATCAAACCTTCTTTTCATTAATGTGTTGCAGTCTCAAACATTTATTCTATCAAGAGTTTTAATTTCTCTATAAGGCAGAGTTATTAAAAAAAATATATAAATGCAAACATAACCAAGATCATTAAGGTATGCAATATAGGTCAAGAGTGACGATGCTTGTTCTTAAAGGTATAGTACTCGAAGATGTATATCCCCTAAACGTGCCTCACGATCAGTCCCGGATTACCCATTAGGCAGAGTAGGCAACTGCCTATGGGCCCCGCGACATTTATGGGCCCCATCAGGGGCCCCCATGAGACCGTGAGCGTGGGTCTGGGGCCCCAAAAGTTTGACTGCCTATGGACCTCCACGGTGCTTAATCCGGCGCTGCTCATGATTTTTGGTGGGACAATATGCAAATGCACAGTTATTTTGAAAATGGAAGTAACTTGAATGTTTCCTGTGGATAATTTGAAGGCATTTTGAAGATATCTTGAAAACTGAAAATACCTTATAATTGACTTGAAGAGGTACATAGGACAGTACGATACAGTACCATTACACTCACGTCATTGTTAATGATTGATTCTGCACTAGATTAAGACTTAAATGTAACTGGTATCTGTATTGAAAGCAACATAAGGGAGATTTTATTTAAGCTAGCGTGTACAACATTAATCAATTTGATGCTTGATTCCACAAGAATGAGTCCAAAGGGAATCTTGATACTTTGCAAAAAAGATTTATTCCAAAAATTATTTTAATCCGGTATTAGAAAAAACTGTTTACTGAGGAAGGACCACTAACATTTTTTTTTATTAACAGAGGAAAATATTTTAGATGAACAGGAAAAAAAAATCACTTATTTTGGTAATACAGTTTTTAAATATATAAATTTTGATTTTTAAAAGAACAGATTTCTTAATAACCTTAAACTTTTTTTCCATATAAATTTATATTTATTTTGAAGAGCATATTTCTTAATAACCTCAAACACTTTTCTCCTTATGTTAGTCTCAGAAGTTTATAGCTTACTTTAAACGCTACACATCATTCTATTTGATAAACATTTATCTCAGCTGTAAACAATCCAATAACGTTCAAACTATCTAGCGGTACAAAATATATGTTGTAACTTGTATAATCGTTTATGTCGTTAAAAAAGAATATTTGTGTAATATCGCTGTATATATGCCATGTTATACATTGGCTTAATTAACTAATGTTTTCTTCTGAACTAACTTATATCATATTGTATTCTGTTTGGAGCTTTTCTGCTATGTAAATTATCTATTTAGAAAACTTTTGTCTCAAATTCTTTTTTTTATTTTAAAAAATCACTTTAGTTTATCGCCCTGAAAGAGGTGTAATTCACTTATAAAATCTTTGTTGGAACCAAATCAACGATAGAAGTGCATAGGACTTTGTGCCATTTTGGCCGGAAACGGAAGATCAAAGGATCTTGTGTTGACAATTCCTCCACAACTCATGAGACATTCATCACAGGAAATTGCTTCATCTAGCTGAGATCCGACCTTATGGCAACCTCACTGAAATACCATTATTATAAGTTAATAGAAGTTTTGCCCATTCATTCATAACCAACCGGACAGTATCAGATACATCATTTTTCTGACTGTTATGTGGGAGTGATCTTAATGAATTAAGCACTCGATGTATCTTTAAAAAATCTGGTTGGGCGCACATGCAAACTGAAATTCAGACGTCTTCTATAACAAGCAAGCACCAGGAGAGAAATACCAATCAACCACTCGATAATGAGTTACCCCGAGCGTGAAAATGATTGTGTTGAATAGCATAACCAGAAAAATCGACGGTGATTGACGAAGATTTTTGGCGTCTAGAAACTTTTTTTCTACACTTGATTGCTAAATCCGTTTAATCACGAACCGGTTCCTTACCGTGCCAGTCATATAGCATTCTTAGATTCGTAACCCACACGTCAAATACTAATTGTTATATAACTGATAATCATTATATACGGATTCTTGTTCAAGCAAGTTAATTTTCCACTTTTCAGTGGCAGAATGTTCAATTTATCATCAAATGAAATTATTTTCTTTAATAATGTTTGCTTGTAGAAAGTGACTCGTACTTTGATTTGTAATGTAAGTCATCGTTTGAGTTGTCGTTGTCTACAATTGTATGTTCATTAATTCGTTCTTTAAACCATTTCTTCATTCCTCGTTATTCAAAGCGTGTACCTGTACTCTCTCGTTCAACTCTGTTTTAACTCTAAATATGTATTATCATTGCTTACATAAAACGTGACACATTCTAGGATATCAAATCAGTAATTACATTTTTGTAAATAAAGTATTTATAACATATCACGTTGATCTTTATTTCACTTTAATTTATAATTAATTTCTCGAGCACCGTTCATGTTAATTGTCATATAACTTGATACAATAAACATCTATGAATTTTGTAAACATTTCTGACAAGAGGTCACTGTGTCAAATATGTACTGCATTACAGCCTTTTGATTTATTTTGAACTTAATTTTGTGTGGGTCATTAAACCTTATGACTGGGCTCATCTTTATGATTATACTGTACTCGAAGGTCAATCTCAAGGTGAAAGTTGTATTAATGTTTTTTTTAAAATTGAATAATTAGTCCCAGAAGTAATTGTCAATCTTTGTGCAACTTGACTGGAAGCGCTCATTTTGTCACAGGTTCCAAGTGAAATTGCAAATGGATTTTGTTTCTTCCGACAAATATTTTCAACTTGGTTCCGTGAATTCTTTGTGAAATCTCACAAGATATTTTGGGGCTCAAAGTGTCAAATGTCAAGATCACTCCCCGGTCACAAGTCACGCATCATAATCTGCAATGGAACTTTGTCAAACATGGCCGCCTGTTTAGAGATTGTTCTGTTTCTCATGAATATGCATGCATAAACCTGCTTAACTAATCAGTGCAAGCGTGGGGCAATTTTATTTTTCTCGCCATTGTGGCCCAAAGCGATTTACGAATGAGCCAATCAAAGAGGTTCTCACAGTAGATGGATGAAACTATTTTTAATCATGTGTTGGAGATTGTTACATCGTACTGATGCTGACGTTGTTTATGTGCACTTATGAAAAACAAGGACAGCTCAGTACAGACACGGATGAGAAAGGCGCGTAGCGGATTATCTCGGGTGACTTGTGACGATACTGTCACTCCAGACTAACATTAATTTCAGAAAAGAATACAGTAGAATTATAATGATTTATAATATATGAGCTAGAGAGGATTAAATGTTTCGCAGACTAGAGATCTTAATGTAGGTAATGACTTACTGATTGTGTGAAGCATCTGTTGCAGAACTGATGAAGGTGAATGCTAACAAATATACGATGCTTGTGAACGTAATTGCTTACTGCTATGTAAGTACTTTCAAGTGGTTGATGCACGTTGTTTTGTTGTGAAAAGTTAAAATAGTCGGTATCACATTAAATAAAACGAATGATGAGAAAATGAAATTAATACTGCATTTGTATCAACATGTAGCCCGTACTGCGAAATGTTATAAAGAACTTTTGGTTCAGTGTTGTGAGTTACCTCATGTCTTCTGTTCGGCTAGTAGCGGCGACAAGGCCTCTATTTCAATACTAGCATCGTAAAATTCCCGTGATAGCTGAGCCCCCCCCCCCCCCCCCACATCTATATAGAGAAAAAAGCAATGTGAAGGATTTATGGTAAATTTTGGTTAGGGTCTCTGGAGCAGCTATCAATTCAGTGTTGTTCAAATGAAACTAGACCTAAGGAATTGGCCATCGCGTGGACTTTAGATTTAATTCTATTGGATTTTGAGTCTTGTTATTAAGGATTTTTAAAAAAAATTAACATAACGAATGTATTGTAAGCCTTTAAAATGGCAACTGACGTACGCCAGTACAATGCATCATAGAATCAACGAAATATGGTGGATGTGATAAATATGCATTCAAATTCCACCAAACATTGCAGTCAACAACGCTTATTTCATGAAAAGTCTATATCTTACCATTCTACGTCATGAAATCATCGTTAGGAGTATACTATTGTATTTTATAGTACATTAGTAAATTACGCAACAATGTTAACTGCGATTGTAATAGAGGCTTCGTCCTATTGTATTTCACGACCTAGTACAAAACAGCATTAATAAAACACTATATTTAACTAGTACAGAGCAGACAATGACGGTTAGCGCATCAGTTGAGCAAAATGGTGAAATCGTCAGAGCGAATGCAAAAATAGAAACCAACTTTTTCCAATTACAATACTACTATCTCGCAGATCCAACGCTCACAGGATAAAAATGTTTAAGTTAAAAACCTAAACGTTATCTAACTAGATGGTAGTTAGAGTGATCTCCCACTGATACAAAAATTGGTACCAAATCTCGTGAATAGTTCAGTTAGTACTGGATCGAATGGCAATCTATACGGATGAAACTGTGGGGATGCTGAGTGTGTGTGTGCGCGCATGCGTGTATTATGATCGGGTAAGCATTACTGAAGAAGTGTGTTTACTGGGAAACAAGCAACTGATTTCTTCTTCAAACGTGTTACCTGATCATAATATACATCAGGAGAAATATAATAAGTAGAGTGAGTTACATACCCTTACATCGGAGAGGCCATCTCCGGTTCCTTAGGTATGCGAGACAACTTATTGATAACATGACTAGACAATATACACCATATGTCGGGGAGCGGTTTCGAAAAAGGAAAAATTTCCCTTAAACAAATCCAGTGGAAGTCGTGAAGCCGCATCCCAACCGAGTTGTCGAACGACCCGGAAAGGTAACCTGTTGGCTGCAGGTCACACCAGGACGAGTTGAACATTTTGGTATGAAAGATCTCTGAGACAAATGTTGGAGAAAGAGGACTCTGAGACTGCATGGATAATGCAAGCTAGGTAATAGTTTCGCTCAAGTGCGATGCTTGTGGAGACTGCCAGAACTCCGTGAATCGAAATGCGTATTAAAGTCATTTGATATGTGGTTATTTCCCGTGAACAGGACGAATGTTTGTGCTGATATTGCATCATGTTCCCATGTGACGAATAAGTAGAGACGCCATCTGACCTTCTCAAGTACCACTACAGAGCTTGCTCTGGGTCACTGAGACAACCTTGAGATGAAGTGTCCAGAATAGACAGTGATTTTACTACAAAATTATGATTCTCCTGGAACAGGAACCTCTTCTTGATAATGAAACCTGAGGTCAAACTTGATGGATAGTGACCCATCTTGTCGGAACTGCAAGCTGTTCGGGTTCACATATTGAGCATTGTTTCGCTGATTCTTCCTGCGGTCAGAAATGCAGTGATGAAGCAGGTCTGATAAAATGTGTGAACCAGGTTATCAAAATTGGTAAGAAGATCGGATTCGTTTTTGTTTTGTTCGACACCCTCTCTTCCATGATGATTCAGCGTGTCAGATGTCGTGGAACGGTAGCTGAGTTTAATACGACTCAGACGTGCAGTTTGACCACAAATGTGTTGGGATGAAACACCTGCTGTTGTGGTTGATGGAGAAGATGGGGAAATATTTTGATTTTCCTAGGCATGCCTGTTGCGAAATTTATGAAATTGTTGATCTACGATATTTTTCTCAGTAGATTGGGGTAATCAGAATGAGGCGACACAAACCTGTTGTTTTTTTTCCCATCCCTCTCGGAATCAGAGTTGTTGGATGGCAAGAGTGTGCGTCTCATCCGTTATAATCTATGGAAAGAGCATCGACTGCCCAATCTATAGGATCCAGGACTGGTGAGACAAATATTGAGTTTGGCATTCCACCTTGACACAAATACGTCAACCATTGATCGATCCCACTGGGCATATATTTGAGTGAAAACAGAGGGATGAAAAGACCATTACGCTAGTCCGCTAATACGTTTCGGCACCCTAGAATATGACGCACATAAACGTGGATTTGTCGCTGAAGACACCACTTTAGAAAATCCCAAACATGAACGCCAAGGTCTTGGTACATGGTTCTTCTTCGTCGTTTGCGATAAGTCACCACAGTAGAGCTGTCGGACAGTATGAGAACGCACTTCCCATTTAGCTTCTTCCACCAACAATGAAATCTTTCAAAGTGGCTTTTATCTTGAGAATGTTTATATGTAAATGACGATTGTGTTTGTTATTTCTAGAGGTTGTCCTTACAAAGATATACTCGACGTGAACCAAGTGAGATTGCCCGATCTTCTAAAATGTACATTTAATATTTGTAATCATTAGGAAAATTAAATCAACATATCAAATGGTCGCATTTATTTTTGTTATTCAAACCAGTTTGATGTAAGGGGATACAACTCTTTTATAAATATTTAAAGATTGGTCATATTCAAATTTGCATGCCATCTACTTTTACAGATATTCATCAAACAAATGACATTTAAATCGCTTTATTATGGTGCATGTGGACCTTTTTTGTAATTAAAAAAAAATTGATTACACAACAGAAAAATATTCAGTATTTTATTTAAATTTCAGGTAAATTTTTGTGAGCTTCATCATAGTGGTTCAATCCTCTCAAACATCATTGGTACTTTTGTTTTATTTCATGTCCTAATTTGTTATGTAAAATACTGGAGAAACATTGTATGATTTTATCAAGTTTGTCTCACTTTAACAAATATAGAGGTAGATACTACAACTTGTTATCTCTCCCATGTTGGTTGCTCAGTCGAAAAATGTTTAACAGAACCAAACTGTCAATTGTTTTTAAATTATGCTCTTCAAATGTGATTCAATATCATTGAAAACATCAAACCAATCTTGAATTTTACTGCTTTAAAATCTCTACTTATTGAAATGTCTATTAAAAGGGTCAATATCTCAGAGCTGTGATTCCATTATAAATTCTGCTTATTCATATCTTTTCTTTCAAGATTCTGTTTTTATTGACATATACATTATCTAATTCTTAATTTTGATTTATTTAAATAAAATATTTAAATATAAATTATGTACATACTGTAACTACATATCTAGTTTAATTTGTGCATCATTAATTCTGTGCATGGTGATAATAAAGCATATCATGATTTTTAATTTTTGTATTTAATTACTGTTTTATGCTGATGGAGCCCAAATAAAAATGTTTTACTTTTGCCAAAATTAGAACTGCAGACATTTTAATCTGGAATGCTGTGCTTTGTGCATAAACCAGCTTGGGCAGTTATTAACATACTGTAAAAATAAAGTATACTAGTTTTACATGTACACTGGCAGATGACATTGCATGCCTCAAGACAAAGCAACTGCGTTAGCAGCTGTTATCAAGGTATGTGTGGAATACCAAGTGCATAGATCACTGATGCTGTAATAGTGACACATGGACATGGTGTGTTGAGCTAACCAAATAGTAACTGAAACTACCTCATTAACTTAGTTTTGCCCCATTCTTTTTTAAATTAGTTTCTCTTCATGAATGTACAGTAAAAAAAAAAGTTCAAATCATTGAACAGTAAATTATTTATGAATAACATCTGCACAGTACCATATGTTAACAACTGGATTAAAAGTACAATCATTTTCAAATGAATCTTTCTCCAAGTATGTATAACCGATATTAGTGTGTAATGTCATTTATTCCTAAAACATTTTCTATGTTCCATATAATTCTAAGTTTACAATGTCTGACCATCATGTATGAAGTAATCCATAATGCTTTTGAAATATACAACACTAGTGGGTTCATGATCCCTTCATTTTAATTTATTTTTCATTACTCCTTAATAAGTGCATCTGAGCACAATTCAAATAAAATATTCAAAATGAAAATACTAATTACGAGGCTTTGATGTATATAATTTAGTTGTAATTTCATAATTATAACTTCTGATTTCATGAGAAACTTTGACAAAAGAAAAAGTTGACAGTCAATAAAGACTGATATATCTATATTAATGTGCAAAAAATTAATTTGGGTTTATTTTTGTGATTTATGCCACTTAGTCATTAAATGTTAAAAACAAATAAATATTAGGAATACTGAAACCCACAATAAATTAAAGATAATAATAATTATGCTAAGATAAATATCAAAATTTTCACAACAGGAAATTTGCAACATATACATTTTCACACATATGATAGATAGGCAGATATGAATACAGATTTTAAATTTCTTGTTTAAAGATTAAATTATTTTAATGAAAGTAATTTAATAATGATTCTTTGGTATACGAGTGCTACACCTTTCCAAAAACAAACATATATTTAAGAAAAAGAGAAATCAAGAACTAGGTATTATGATGCTGTTTAGAATAGAATCAAGTGGCAAAAAGCACCTTCCAATATATGTAAGCACATAGAGAAATCATGGGTAACATAAATCAGTAAAGAATACATTCCAACATATATTTAAGAAAAAGAGAAATCAAGAACTAGGTATTATGATGCTGTTTAGAATAGAATCAAGTGGCAAAAAGCACCTTCCAATATATGTAAGCACATAGAGAAATCATGGGTAACATAAATCAGTAAAGAATACATTCCAAAATTAATGACAAATGACATTCGGTTATTTGAACAAAACCTGCCCCTCCTATTTATACCTGTTGAAGTATAAAATATGTTTCTTGGGTACGCAATTACATAACACCTTGACTAACTGTTAAGACAGATGTAGAAATGAAACAATAAATGGCTTAAAGCTTGGACAATTTCTGTCTGCCTTGAGTTTGCTCCCTTTTTAACACCTCAGCCACTTCCTTTGCACATCCCCAGTGAAGAGTCACTCCTGATCCACCATGCCCATAATTGTGTATGACCTATGAAGAAAAATGAAGTGCAAGAAAATATTGTGTGTGTGTGTGTAGAGAAGTTTTGAAACATTACACTCAGATTCAACAGACCCTTCGCAACTGCTTTACATTAGTAATAATATTGAGGTATTCTCTTCTGAGAACTTCATAAAAGCAAAAATATCTGAATGATCGTTTCAATCCAATGATATATTTCTTCTACCATTTGATGTTTACAATCGTTCCTCTGGTACAATATATACTAGCTATTAATTAGTAGCATTGGAAACTGCCTAACGTTTCGATTTGTTTGATTAGGAATTTTAACGTAGCTTTAACAATTTTTCAGTCATATCGCTACGATGTCTGCAGTGAGGCAGTTTATAGTGATGTCTAGCACTGAGACATCATGCCGCAGACATGTAGCATGATGTCTCACCCAGTCACATTATCCTGACACCATGCCGACCAGTCCTAACACTAACCTCTTAATGCTGAGCGTTAAGCGAGGCAGCTGTTAGTACCATTTTTGTAAGTCTTTGGTATGACTCAGCCGGGGATCAAACCGGCGACCTCCCACTTCCGGGGCGGACGCGCTAACCACTAGGCCACCGGAGCGGTCGCCTAACATTTCGACAATATTGCCTTCCAACAACATCTTCACAAAAATATAACATCTTCACAACACAATCCCAACATCTTCACAACACAATTCCAACATATTCACAACACAATCCCAACATCTTCACAAAAGGGATACCATATTTATCCATGTATTGTAAATTTGTTTATTTTCATACAAGGCGTTGTGGTTGGAGAAAAACAATGACAATTTTGTCTGTATAAGTTGATGGGTAATGGAGAAAACAATCCAACTGTTTTCACAGATAGACAGCTGGTTGTTGGGTTTTTAAATCTGGCATCTGTAGCAACCACAAAATCCATAAAAAGTGGTAGAACATAAAAAATGGCATCCCAAAAAAACTGGTACATGATAGATTGTGAACTTATAGTAATATACATATCAAACTCTTAACAACATAGATCCATATATCCTTATATATATATATATATATATATATATATATATATATATATATATATAATGAAACCGGAAGTTATAATTTAATTCCACACAGCATCACAAGTTTTATCCCATATATATATATATATATATATATATATATATATGCATGCCTGCCCCACGCTTAATACTGCTTGATGCAGAAAAAGCTTAAATTTTTGTGAAGAAACCATTTATATTCATTCATTCACAATGATCCTGTTCCATCTGACCATTTCAACTCAAAATCAACAGGCATATTCCTTTGCCTAAGTGCTGCTGGCAAGCCACACAATTTTTTTATTATGGTTTGTATGTAGGACTATCGTTACATTGTGGAAACCATTTGTCTTGTTTCAGTCAGTGACCTTGGCCTTGTACCTTTTGACCCCAAAAATTGATAGGCATCTTTCTTACCCCAAGTGCAGGCTAACCTCAAAATTTGGTTTAGGTTTGTATTTAGAACTGATGTCATTAGGTGGAAACAAGTCATAGTGATTTGGGTCTTTGACCCATGGACTAAAAAATTAATAGGGTTAATTTTTATTACATGTGCATGCCATGCATGGTGTGGATTCATTTTTCTTCTTTCCATCACAGCAACCTTGACCTCAAATTTAAAAGGGTTCTGCCTTATCACAAGTGCAAGCCATCTACAAAGTTTTAAAACTGAAGAGGATTCGAGTTATAAGGCTAATACAATTTTTCTTCTTTTAGTCATAATGACCTTGAGCTTTAGATCCCAAATCTAATAAGGTTATTCCTTACCCAATGTGCAAGCCATCCACAATTTTGGTAACTGGAGATGGTACAAAATTTGCAGTATTGGTAAAACAAAATTGGAAACCCAGCCTGATGGCCATATGGAGAACATCAAAACCATCATAATGTAATTTGCTCTGCTTTTTGGTGGGGATTTAAAAATGTTGGAAACTTAAAATTTGTAAGTTTTATATTCATATATAGTTCTTATTTGCAAGTTTACATCAATTGAAAGGCATGATAAAAAGAGAAATTAACATTGATTGCAATAAAAATTTCCTATTTAACTTAACTGCTCCAATATTAAAAATGGACATTTATTTAAAGAATGGAGAAATTGATAAAACCAGAATGCATAAACTGAAACTCCTAATATCATTTCATTAAATACTGAAAATCAATATTAAGTAAGCTATAGTGTAACTCTTCAAGACAGTTTTAAGTTGTATATCTAAAAATATGTTATAACAAGAACACAAGGATTCATTGTCCTATTAGCAGATATTGCAAATCAATAGAATAAAAACAAGGTTTAGTACATATTCAATTTTGCATAACATTTTACCTGTACCATATTTACCAGTCCATAAATAAGCTGATGTAGATTATAAGCTGAATCAGCAAATTTGGCAAATTTTTCATCCTTCATCCTTATATAAGTAAATGCTATAGATGAGGCCAGATTACCATCTCAGATTGTGTTTTTCACTTCGTTCGACACAGCATCGCAAATTTTATCCTACCTGTAACTCGGTAACTTTTCCATTCAGGATAATGAAATGTAATTAAAAATACCTACTTTGTTTAACAAGAAGTATTTTATATATATTATGTACTTTTAGCTACATAAAATGACTCTGATTGACACAGTCTTCCGCAACGACTGCTGCATCAGCGCGAAGTACAACAGCTTCACAAGCTTCATGGGTTCTGGCTGGCGAGAATACAGGTCAGTCGCATAGTAACTTTAACCTTCAATCGGCCTTTGCTAGGTGCGGAGATGATGACACAAGATTCCTACAAACAGTACCTTATGCCATGCCTGTGGACAAACTCCCACCAGTGGAAATTGTACCTAGCATTATATGTAAGGCTATCATCACTGATAACCTTGTGTCTTGCCCTACTGTTGATACCAGGAATGGACTCTAGCTCCGAGACCAAAATTGTAGTGAAAGGCAGTGACCCTCGTTTGGTAGGCAAACTTAATATTTCGGAATTTCGTAAGGCCTTCTCCAAATACAGAAACATTCTTTATGAAGTCTATCCATTTTGGAGGCCTGAATTAAACTCTTATGCTGACTTGATTGATGAACTGCATCAGAAATATGGTGGTAATGGTTTCTATGAGTACCATAATGCTTTCTCTTGCAAAGCTGCACAGTATTTAATACAACATAATATTGTGGTAGATTGGTCTTCCCGCGATACAGAGTTGATTCTATCGATTTTCTCTGGTAAAAAGACTGAGGTTTTCATGCATTGCAATAGTACTCTGCACTCGAGTAGCTTCTGTCCAGCTAACCTCACAATGCCTGGGAATGCACAACAATCTAAGAGGAATAACAAATACTCTAATTTCAATGCTGCCAATTATACTTCAATGGATCAACATGGCCGTCAAATAATTTTGCTCAACGGGAAACAAATATGCAACAATTTCAATGAGACCCAGTGGCTTTACTGCAATTTATTACATATATGTAAATTGTGCAAGAATGACCACCCGCAGAGTACTTCCGAACAGAGAGCCAAGAACGAGAACCCCATTAAAACTTCAAGTCTGGTTAAAAGAACAAATAATAAGGACTGACTATATTCTTTCCCTAGTGTGGTGCTAGACAAGACACAAATAAACTATGCTTCTTCCATCCCTACATTGGCCACTACCCCAATAAATGTTGATGTTCTTCATCAAGAACTCCATGCTCATCCTGATTTAGATTTTGTAACAGATTTAATAAATGGTTTGCGTGAGGGTTTTCATACAGGTATGCAGGGAGTACCTTCAGCAACTTTTGAATGTACAAATTTATTGTCTGCTAGAACTCAGCCACACGTAGTTCAAGATATTATAGAGCAGGAGAAACGAAAGGGATTTCTGATAGGACCTTTAGATTCAGCGCCTTACCCCATTTACAAAGTAAATCCCATAGGCATCGTCTCGAGTAAATACTATAAAAAAAAAAAAAGAGACCAATTGTTGATCTCTCTGCCCTGCATAATAATCAAGAACACTCAAGCCTTAATAGCTTGATTGACAAGCATGAATTTTCCATGAAATATGTAAAGATCGATGATGCCATAAAGACAATTAAAACAGCAGGTACAGGGGCATGGTTATGTAAATTTGATATTTGAGATGCTTTTAAACTCGTACCCATACACCCTAATCTGTGGCCCTATCATGGCATTAAATGGAACAATCAGTATTATTTCTATGTACATCTAGTGTTTGGTTCTCGGTCTTCACCAAAGATTTTCACCAAACTGTCAGAAGCTATAAGTTGAATTGCAGTGAATAATTATGGTATTGAGAATTTGCTCTATTTGTTGGATGACTTCCTTACAATTGATCACCGTCACCACATGGCTGATAGAAACATGGCCATCATGACAATGCTGTTTGCTCGTTTGGGAATTCCACTTTCTCCTCATAAGACTCTTGGTCCTACCACATGTTTAGACTATTTAGGAGTAACTCTGAATACCTTAACCATGCATGCAAAATTACCAGAAGAGAAAGTAGACAGAATTAGAAATCTTCTGACTCAATTCATCAAAATAAAATCTGTAACTAAACGTGAACTTTTAAGTCTCCTGGGACGCTTGAATTTTGCCTGTCGTGTAAATGTCCCAGGCAGGACATTTGTCTCCTATTTATTGCAAATATCGACATCCGTTAGGGAGTTGCATCATCACATACATATTTCTAGAGAATGTAAGAAAGATTTACAGATGTGGAGTAATTTCCTCAATCAGTGGAATGGAATTTCTCTATTTTATAATGATGCAATCTCTGATTCTTCTGATCTGGAACTTTACACTGATGCTTTAGGGTCGATTGGTTTCTGGGGTTACTTTAGAGGTCACTGGTTTGCAAAGCCATGGCCAGAGGAACTGCATCCTTTACTAGTCCATAAACTGTCCATAGCTTTCTGTGAATTGTATCCCATCGTGGTAGCAGTAGTGTTGTGGGGACAAGAGTGGAGGCAAAAGAAAATACTCTTCCACTGTGACAACGAGACTACGGTGGCAATTATTAAGAAAGGCAGATCTAAGAGTTTTGATATTATGAAACTTATGCACTGGCTGACTTTGACAGCTGCCACTAATGGATTTGTTATATATGCTGAAAATATACCAGGGAAGAAAAATGCTATAGCTGATGCATTATCTTGTTTATAGATTACACGATTCCGACAGCTAGTGCCCACAGCAGAACATCAACCATGCGCATGTTCTCCTCCTGCAAGACTACTGCTCACCTAGAACCTACTGTGAATTTCTTGTGGGATTCTTCTTTGACATTGAGCACCAGATGTGCGTTTTTAACAGGATCCAAACCTTCAAGTCCTTCTTGCTAATGGTAGGATTGTGGAGTCCAGGATCAAGTTTGCCCCCCCCATGGTAAACGAGGACACCTTGATTTACTTCATTGCACATTGTAAGCAGATGCTGCACCTGACATATAAAACTATTAAACTTTATCTTGCCAGTATTCGGCATTCATACTTGCAACTTGATGTCAGCACACCATTATCAAATATCAGCTCCTTACTTTAGACTACAAAATATTTTGAAAGGCGTCAGAAAGGTGCAAGGTGATTCTTGACAGAAACGCCTTCCTATTACATACGATATATTGTGTAACATATGGCAGTGCTTGGAACACTATGGACTGAGGAGTACACTAAACTCTTACTACAAACTGCTCATGCACTTGCTTTTTATGCTTTTTTGTGCTGCGGTGAACTTACCATTCATGGCATGCAAATTTCTACAGCAACCAATCTGTGTATGTCAGATATAATATTCCATATGGATAAGTGCCTATTCGTTTTGCATCTCAGGGCATCCAAGACTGATGTTTTCCGCCGAGGAGTGGATGTCAGTATTAATGCTATGAATTGTGATGTCCGTATATGCCCATACCTGGTGATGAAGAACTTCCATCATATTAGGACATTAGCTGGAGCTCGCCCATGTGATCCTCTGTTTCTCATGGACAATGATCGTTCTTTAAGTAGAACTTTCTTTATCACTACTGTTAAGGCTATTTTGTCCAGGTTAGGTTCAGATTCACAATGTTATAATGGGCATTCCTTCCGCATGGGCGCGGCAACCAGTGCAGCTAAGGCTGGGATTCCAGACCATCTTATCCAGACCTTGGGTCGATGGTCCTCAAGTACATATTGCAGATATATTCATGTTCAGCCAGATAGAATTAGCTTTGCCCAGAGACAGATGTCACAGCGTGAGCTTCAATAAGCGGGCCTTGTTTGTGTAAATGCTATTTATGCTTTACAATATCATGTATTCATGCTTAAGATATCTTTTATGTAAGTCATACATTTCTACATTCATGCTCATGAGGTGATCTCATGCAGGTCTAAACTGTTTTGTTTCAGGCATTTTAACAAATTTATTAATTGGTATTAACCATATATATATATATATATATATATATATATATATATATATATATATATATATATATCCCAACATTACTTTAAATTGGAGGCTGCCGTTACAGTCACACTGTTCCATAGTCACAGCTCTTCTTTCACTCCGTTTGGGCACTGCCAAGTTTCATGCATTTCACAACTTGGCTTCTGGACCCCAATTTGTGTCAGTATTTATATATACTCAACTGTTATGCACAGATATACTTCATACCAGCTTTCTACGGTGCATGTATGGAGTAAAGGTTAATGTTTGTTGTCATGGTGTCCTCAGGATCAGACTTGTCAAGTTTCGGTTATCAGGTCCCTATATACCTCGTATCAGCCCTTTACGCTCCACATACAAGTGTCGGACACACTTCACAACCCTCTAACTCCCACAAGTTCCTGAGGCATTCCTTTTCAACAAGAAAAAATTCAGAGCTGGGCTGGTGCAATGTGCTGTGACAGGACTTGCCCACGTTACGCCAAAGATTATTTTTTATATGTACAGTAAAGTATATATTAACCTATGTATTGTGTTATTTAAAGAAGTATTTTAAATATATTATGTACTTTTAGTTACATAAAATGACTCTGACCTGAACATTTATTGACTTACAGATGCTCGGCATAACGCACCATAAGATCAGGGCCTATGCAATCTATTATGAGTAATCAGTAGAGAAAACAGACACTTATCTGCCATCACAGATCAGGGTCTATGCCATCACAGATCAGGGTCTATGCCATCACAGATCAGGGTCTATGCCATCACAGATCAGGGTCTATGCTGTTTGCAGTTTGATTTAACTTATAAGCAAGCATATACAGCAAACAATAATAATTACATCAAATATGTCAAAAGCAATGACATATAGGCCATACAGATTTTATTTTGCTGTACCTACATTGCAATCACAAGAATTAATTGACTAAATCCAGTAATCAAAATAGATGTTAATCTTTCTCTACCCCCAACCCTAGCATAAGTGTTTGGAAAGTTTTATTTGAACTTTATTTGCCTCAAAGATTTCTGACATTAAAAACACAATTATTTTTGGGTCTATATATGACATAGGATAAACATGGCATGTTGTTTCATTTACTTACCATTTCACATGAAAAGTGTAGACCTGATTTTCGAGTAGTATAATGTCTGAATAAGTTGGGTCAACTGCCAACATCACAGACCCTATCCTGCTGCACAAGGTGCACTGTTTTTTTTTTGTAGTGTTTGAAACCATTTTTAAGCACATGATTGACTATACATGGCGGCCAGTATTATTGGTGGAGGAAGAACTGACCCACGAGAAACTACTGGCAAGCTTTCTCACATAACTTCATTAGCCAAATCTTAGACTCGAACCCATACAGACAGAGGTGAGATGGCAGTGATCCTTAACGGAAAGCACTTTAGACCACTTGGCCACTTGAGGCCCCCAATATGCACTGGTAGATCAGGGTCTACTACATTGTTTGTTCTACTGATTTCTCCTATTGTAATGACTTTGACCCAGATCTGCAAGTGAATTCTGCAATGGCAGATATGGGTCTATGCAGATAGTAGTTGGATCAGACTTGTGACCATATATGGTATAAAAATACCATCTTAGTGGCAACTGCAGTATACCTTGCTAGCCTAGTCAATCAAAGTTTAAATTTTTTAAATTAAATATTCCGAGTGAGCCTTGTAATAGATTAACATTTTTTATTATGACTGGCCTTCAGTAATTTGTTTCCAACCATGGTTATTAAATGAAGAAAAAAAAAACAATGTGTGTGTGTGTGTGTGTGTGTGTGTGTGTTTATATACTGGGGTTTAAAGACATATCAGAACAATAATGGCTATATGGTATGAATGGTATAAAAGTAAAGTTCTAAATATAATGAACTGCATAAATACTTCATCACTTCCATATCAACTTAAATGTATGTTACTACAAGCTAAAAGATAAAAGGTGAAGTTGTTAAAATTCTCTAAAATGTATATATAATGATGGACACTGATTAAAAGACTAGACTGTATTATAGCTCAGTCTTATAGTTGTATACTTTTTCCAAACAAATGCATGATTAAAGAATGAAAAGATCAAGATTAATTTTTAAGACTCTAACCTAAGATGCTCCTATCATATCTATTCAGAGACATTGATACAAAAATGATTAAAATCTAGTTTCTATTTATAATCACAGACCGATAACAAAGTTAAAAAAACAAGCTGTATTTCTAGCAAAGATTCATATCATGCAACTTCTATATGCAAATAAAACACAAACATCTCTTAACATGACACACTAAGAACCCCTACTTAACACAACAGCTTATGAAACCCATACTTAACACAACACACCCTATGAAACCCCAACATAACACAACACCCTATGACACCCCAGCATAATACAACACCCTATGAAACCCCAACATAACACAACACCCTATGAAACCCCAACATAACACAACACCCTACGAAACCCCAGCATAACACAACACCCTATGGAACCCCAACATAACACAACACCCTATGAAACCCCAACATAACACAACACCCTATGAAACCCCAACATAACACAACACCCTATGAAACGCCAGCCTAACACAACACCCTATGAAACCCCAACATAACACAACACCCTATGAAACCCCAGCCTAACACAACACCCTATGGAACCCCAGCATAACACAACACCCTATGAAAAGCCAGCCTAATACAACACCCTATGGAACCCCAGCATAACACAACACCCTATGGAACCCCAGCATAATACAACACCCTATAAAACCCCAGCATAACACAACACCCTCTGAAAACCCAGCTTAACACAACACCCTATGTAACCCCAGCATAACACAACACCCTATGAAACCCCAGCATAACACAACACCCTATGAAAACCCAGCATAACACAACACCCTATGGAACCCCAGCTTAACACAACACTTTATGGAACCCCAACTGAACAAAACACAATTTCAGTACACAACTGAACAAGATGCCCATAGAAACACTCCAAATATTTAGACTCTGCAGGTAGTCCTTAAATACAAGTTTTTAAAATGCAGACTCAGATATTATGGTCTCTTCAGACAGGTGGTCTTAACTCATTTGGCCCTGATCCTGTCAATATGTGTGTTTTGGTTTCTGCACTCAATGCCGATCCCGTCAATCATCGTAGTTTGTTGACTTTCATTCAATGGCCCTTATATTCCAAGACTAAGATATTGACTAAAATTCAACTCATGTTAATTAAACTGCAATTATGCAACACACAATAAATGAACAAATGGTAAAAAAAATATTGTTGAGAATAAACTGTTTATGGAACATGCACAAATTTATGTTAAAATATTTAACATGCCCATAGGTTTGATGTGTGATACACCTACTGTAAGAGATCTGTCACCCGATTGAAGGTATTCCACCTCCAGTCTTACTGCTGTCCGTACAGGTCTCAGACCAGTCCAGTCCCTCACTATCTCTGCATTCTGCAAGGCAAAGGACAAGCTTATACTAGTAAAAACAAAATTGTGAAAGAAATGCTACTCATGAAAGGACTGGTGCTTAACTGATTTGTGGCAGTATATATTGAACTAACTACCATAATGACCACTCAGGTAATTAAGATACTACCACACTGACCAATCAAGTAATTAAGATACTACCATACTGACCAATCAAGTAATTAAGATACTACCATACTGACCAATCACTACCATACTGACCAATCAAGTAATTAAGATACTACCATACTGACCAATCACTACCATACTGACCAATCAAGTAATTAAGATACTACCATACTGACCAATCAAGTAATTAAGATACTACCATACTGACCAATCACTACCATACTGACCAATCAAGTAATTAAGATACTACCATAATGACCAATCAAGTAATTAAGATAATACCATACTGACCAATCAAGTAATTAAGATACTACCATACTGACCAATCAGGTAATTAAAATACTACCATACTGACCAATCAGGTAATTAAAATACTACCATATTGACCAATCAGGTAATTAAAATACTACCATACTGACCAATCAAGTAATTAAAATACTACCATACTGATCAATCAGGTAATTAAAATACTACCATACTGACCAATCAGGTAATTAAGATACTACCATACTGACCAATCAGGTCATTAAAATACTACCAACAATGACCAATCAAGTAATTAAGATACTACCATATTGACCAATCAAGTAATTAAAATACTACCATACTGACCAATAAAGTAATTAAGATAATACCATACTGACCAATCACTAAAATACTGACCAATCAAGTAATTAAGATATTAACATACTGACCAATCAAGTAATTAAGATACTACCATACTGACAAATACAGTGATTAAGATACTACCATAATGACCAATTAGGTAATTAAAATACTACCCCATACTGATCAATCAAGTAATTAAAATACTACCATATTAACCAATCAAGTAATTAAGATAATACCATACTGACCAATCAGGTAATTAAAATACTACCATACAGACCACTCAGGTAATTACAAAACTACCATACTAACCAATCAAGTAATTAAGATAATACCATACTGACCAATCAGGTAATTAAAATACTACCATACTGACCAATCAGGTAATTAAAATACTACCATACTAACCAATCAAGTAATTAAGATAATACCATACTGACCAATCAGGTAATTAAAATACTACCATACTGACCAATCAAGTAATTAAGATACTACCATATTGACCAAGCAAGTAATTAAAATACTACCATACTGAACAATCAAGTAATTAAGATAATACCATACTGACCAATCACTAACATACTGACCAATCAAATAATTAAGATACTATCATACTGACCAATCAAGTCATTAAGATACTACCATACTGACCAATCAAGTAATTAAAATACTACCAAACTGACCAATGAAGTAATTAATATACTACCATAGTGACTGATCAGGTAATTAAAATACTACCATACTGACCAATCAGGTAATTAAGATAATACCATACTGACCAATCAGGTAATTAAAATACTACCATACTGACAAATCCAGTGATTAATATACTACCATACTAACCAATCAAGTAATTAAGATAATACCATACTGACCAATCAGGTAATTAAAATACTACCATACTGACCAATCAGGTAATTAAAAAACTACCATACTAACCAATCAAGTAATTAAGATAATACCATACTGACCAATAAAGTAATTAAGATACTACCATATTGACCAATCAGGCAATTAAAATACTGCCATACTGACCAATCAGGTAATTAAAATACTACCATACTGATCAATCAGGTAATTAAAATACTACCATACTGACCAATCAAGTAATTAAGATAATACCATACTGACCAATAAAGTAATTAAGATACTACCATATTGACCAAGCAAGTAATTAAAATACTACCATACTGAACAATCAAGTAATTAAGATAATACCATACTGACCAATCACTAACATACTGACCAATCAAGTAATTAAGATACTACCATACTGACCAATCAAGTCATTAAGATACTACCATACTGACCAATCAAGTAATTAAAATACTACCATACTGACCAATCAGGTAATTAAAATACTACCATACTAACCAATCAAGTAATTAAGATAATACCATACTGACCAATCAGGAAATTAAAATACTACCATACTGACCAATCAGGTAATTAAAATAATACCATACTGACCGATCAAGTAATTAAGATACTACCATACTGACAAATCCAGTGATTAAGATACTACCATACTGACCAATCAAGCAATTAAAATACTACCATACTGACCAATCAAGTAATTAAAATACTAACATACTGACCAATCAAGTAATTAATATACTACCATACTAACCAATCAAGTAATTAAGATAATACCATACTGACCAATCAGGAAATTAAAATACTACCATACTGACCAATCAGGTAATTAAACTGCTACCATACTGACCACTCAGGTAATTAAAATACTACCATACTAACCAATCAAGTAATTGAGATAATACCATACTGACCAATCAGGTAATTAAAATACTACCATACCGACCAATCAGGCAATTAAAATACTGCCATACTGACCAATCAGGTAATTAAAATACTGCCATACTAACCAATCAAGTAATTAAGATAATACCATACTGACCAATCAGGTAATTAAAATACTACCATACTGACCAATCAGGTAATTAAAATACTACCATACTGACCAATCAAGTAATTAAGATAATACCATACTGACCAATAAAGTAATTAAGATACTACCATATTGACCAAGCAAGTAATTAAAATACTACCATACTGAACAATCAAGTAATTAAGATAATACCATACTGACCAATCACTAACATACTGACCAATCAAGTAATTAAGATACTACCATACTGACCAATCAAGTCGTTAAGATACTACCATACTGACCAATCAAGTAATTAAAATACTACCAAACTGACCAATGAAGTAATTAATATACTACCATAGTGACTGATCAGGTAATTAAAATACTACTATACTGACCAATCAGGTAATTAAGATAATACCATACTGACCAATCAGGAAATTAAAATACTACCATACTGACCAATCAGGTAATTAAAATAATACCATACTGACCAATCAAGTAATTAAGATACTACCATACTGACAAATCCAGTGATTAAGATACTACCATACTGACCAATCAAGTAATTAAAATACTACCATACTGACCAATCAAGTAATTAAAATACTAACATACTGACCAATCAAGTAATTAAAATACTACCATACTGACCAATCAAGTAATTAAAATACTACCATACTGACCAATCAGGTAATTAAACTACTACCATACTGACCACTCAGGTAATTAAAATACTACCATACTAACCAATCAAGTAATTAAGATAATACCATACTGACCAATCAGGAAATTAAAATACTACCATACTGAACAATCAGGTAATTAAACTACTACCATACTGACCACTCAGGTAATTAAAATACTACCATACTAACCAATCAAGTAATTAAGATAATACCATACTGACCAATCAGGTAATTAAAATACTACCATACTGACCAATCAGGCAATTAAAATACTTCCATACTGACCAATCAGGTAATTAAAATACTACCATACTAACCAATCAAGTAATTAAGATAATACCATACTGACCAATCAGGTAATTAAAATACTACCATACTGACCAATCAGGTAATTAAAATACTACCATACTGACCAATCAAGTAATTAAGATAATACCATACTGACCAATCAAGTAATTAAGATACTACCATAATGACCAATCAGGTAATTAAAATACTACCATACTGACAAATCAGGTAATTAAAATACTACCATACTGACCAATCAAGTAATTAAGATAATACCATACTGACCAATCAAGTAATTAAGATACTACCATAATGACCAGTCAAGTAATTAGATACTACCATACTTAAAGATGTATAAAAGAAAACTGACTGCTAGCCTAAACATGGGTCTGTTGCTGATAACGATTATACTATAAAGTGGTATATATCTGTTTTAAATATTTCTTTTCGAGCTAGAAACCAATTGAAAATCTGCAGACTTCACTGCAGAAATACATGTTTATACATGTATAAAAAAAGTCAGATCTACATTATTATGTCTTTCTAAATTCATTCTAAACAGACAGTTGCAAACTAAATGACGTCTAACATTTGGAGCTCTTCAATGTGCAAAAAGCAACACCATTTGCTATGAAGGCTTGTACTTATCCATATAAAATGTTCTCTTACATACACATACGATGGCACCCAGCTGCAAACAGCACATAGTTCTTACTTAATGACCTGGTACATATGGGTCAGTATTGTTTACCATACTTATGATTGTCATTAAAAAGTGTATATTTTATCCGCAGGCACACATTCATGTGACAGAAATGACACAATAGATCAGGAGATTTTAGCATGCAAATTACAACTGTTGAACAAATCTACCCTGTAGGTCAATTCAGATTGCAGACTGACTGCTATAATTGCTCAAAATTGGTAGTGAGTTAGTGACTGAGTCTAATTCTTATGTTGTTTTAATGAAAGTATGATTCTTCAAAAAAACTACAAACACATATTATACCATCACACCCTTTCTGAATTTAAGCCAAATTTGCAGACACCTTTGTTGTCATCAATAGCATCACCCTCCACACTTTTTAATAATGAAAATCAAATCTGGAAAACAATTATCACATTCTTGAAACTTTAGCATTCTTTAAAATCAGCTAAACAGGAAAAGCATAATAAGTTTTCATGTCCTTTTTGATGGTAACCACTGAAATTCCCATTTCCAAACATCACTGAATTTCACGTAATATTTCAGTTGCTTGGATTTTGGTGATTTGGCATTAGTACGATAGGACATCTCGACAAACTCTCAACACTGAAGTCAAACCAACCTAATTTATGTCATGTTTCTCTTTTCTATATTCATTCCAACCATAATTAATTACTGTTTTTAATTCTACTCACACATAATTTAATACACCTCCACAAATTTCAAACAATGAAGCCAGCTGACCATGCTGGCAGGATCAAAGGGTGAAATTGGCAACTACATTGTGGTGCCCTGCTTAAACCAATTCAGGTGGTATTACTGTAAATATACTACACTGAAACAAAAATTTGAAAATAAGGAAAACATACACAATTTAACACTCATAATTTGTCATATGCTGATTTCAGTGAGTGACAAGAGGGATGGGAGACACCCCTAAGCTTTAAGAAAAAAAACCTCATATGTATTAGTACATTATGCAATGGCAGATCTGGATCAATGCTGTTTGCATTATTTGTATTTCCCGAGAAAACATTTGATCCAGATATGTTAACATTCTATTCTCTTTTCAAGGTGTGATGAATGATTACAAGTCTCTGAAAGATATTTGGAGACGATCAAGTTACTTTCCCAACTGGAACATTTTGGGTGGACAATAATCCACCCAGATATGCAAAAAACAGATCCTTATAAAATGACAGGTGTTGAATATAACACATAATTACATTTCTACCAACAATAAAATACTTGTATTTTTCATATTTCATGACATTCCTGCAACTTGTTTTTAATCATTGATTTCAATAGCTTTAAAATATTGTTTATACTGCTGTTAATGATGTTAGGTTACCATGTTGTTACAGCAATGAGGTTATTTTTAAGCAAAGTCAACCTTTTGGGCAGTTCAAATAGCCACTATTTTAAATCAAATAGCCACTATTTTAAATCAAATAGCCACTATTTTAAATCCCTAGTCTTTTCTTATAATACTGAGCATGTTCCTCTATTGATGGAAAGAGAATTTTATAAACAAAAGCCAGACTGTGGAAGATAACCTACCTGTAAGCAGGGAAGCAGTCTTGTACAAGTCTTCCACACATACTCCCTGTCTGCATCCCTGTGCTGAAGGTCCCAGTCTCCAGCCTGTTCAATCCCTCCCAGCACAACCTCTTGGGCTCTGTACAAACAAATGCAATAATAAATAAATACATACAGATGAATTATAGTAATGTTTTAAATATATTTCATGATGGTAATCTATAATTGAAAAGCTGAAAATTTAATATTTCAGATGTTAACTACACTTTGATTTCATGCAATTACCCAACATTCATTTCACCATGTCTTCCTTATTATATGTTGGAGCTTTGCTGTCCGATTTTCTTCATCACCTACACTATCTTATTAATGTTATCACATGAAAATTTGTGTTTAAAGGTTGTACCCACCCAGGAAGTATGTAGCCATCCACATATTCTGGATTTTCACTGGTAACTATCAGGAAATGCTTCAACCAGGGAGACTTCACCTAAACAGATGTTATCAAATAGTTTTTACATTTAGTCACTGACCATCTTTTGTACTTATAATCTTTGTTTAACTAAGTTTATTACCCAGAACCTGTTAAAAGGTAATAAATTAATGCAGTTTCCACTGCAGCCTAAATTTGAAAAAAATATGAAGGATGTAGCGGACTGGCTCTCAAATCTTCCATTTGCTGCTCCAATCAATGGGTCTGCCAATCAAGAAATCAATCTCCAATGCAGTAGCAGTCTGCAAATCAAACATTAAAATATGCTGAGGTACCTGCTCCACTGATGCAGCATTCTGCCAATCAAGCCTTCCATTTGCTGTGTTACATGCTACATTGTAGCATTATTCTGCCAACAAATTCTTACTTTTGTTGAGGTACCTGCTCCAATCAATGGGACAGCAGTCTACCAATGAAGCCTACCATTTGCTTAAGTACCTGGTCAAAATTAAGGGGCAGTGGTCTGGCAATCAAGCCTTCCATTTACTGAGGTACATGCTCCATGGTTTTATGTTAATGCTAAAGCAGCATATAAGCATGCCCAAAAGTTTGGTTAAGTTGTATTGTGTTGCAAGTTATGGTACATCAACACTCTGAAGGTTATTTCATACCAGGGCAAGTAAAATACCTTGCCCAGCCATCACAGAAAACAAAAGAGACTGATCTAATAGTGGGAACTGAACTCATGCGCTTTGGTTATGAGCTCTTTATCCTAACCAATGATCCACCAAGACTACCAGGAGGGAGAGAAAATGCACAGTCAATAAAGATCAAACTACAAATTAATTCAACTCTTGCCAAGCTAACATCTTTAATGAATACATGTACTGTCTGACACTAAATAATTGTCCAATCTAGCTTCATGGCTATTTACATGGTTTGTTCTGTTTATTACAATTTGTTTCAAGATTTTACCATTTCAGGACCAGGATCTAATTTCACCATTATTTCTTAGCATTTAAGTCTAGGCTTAAAAATGAGACTGATCAAATTTAATTTTGGACTCAAATTTATTCCAATATGATTGCTAGATGCTAGACTTTAAGTCAAAACTTTAGTTCTAGTAGTGAAATCAATACCAGGCCTTCAATTTCATCACCACTAGTGTTAAAGGTGGAGGTTTTTTTATGACAATGGAGTCTGGCAAGCTGAATGTTTTCAAAACAGACATACACTGGCCTTTCCTGGTCCTGAATAAAAGTATAGTTTTTAAATGTGTATTTCTTCTAGAGTTTGAACCGCAAAAATATTACTTTTAATTCATTTTTATTTGAAACATAACACCTTTCATGGATGTAATGGTTGCCATAAATCTAAATGCCCACAGTGAAAGGATAAGCTGACCACTTCATAAATGCCATATCCACAGTTTAAAGTATGTTTATCTGTGAAAAAATGAGAAAATGATACTTATTATGGCACAATTCGGCAGTTAGGCCTGCCCCCATGTGTGTTTTTGGTCAAGTGACCATTACTGTTTTTTTGTTACCAATGCTAGCACCACCACACCCACCCCTGTAAAAGAAATCCAGAAAATGATTTGTGGATCTTAATAAAGATGGTTTAGCCTTAGCCCATTGCTTGAAGCACTTAGTACATATATATATATATATATATATATATATATATATATATATATATATATACTAACCATTATAACATAATTAATGTTTTAGTTTTCAAAAATTAAAATAAACTTCATGTTTTTAAATTCCCCAAAAATTTATCAGTGCATTTAATCGAGTTAGTTTACCCATGTACCTACAGCACTTACACTACATAAGCTAATAATTATAATATATATAGCTTTTTGAGAGAAAAAATAAAAATAAAACCAACCTACCTATCCTAATTTTAACACCAGTACTACAGGAAACACAAATCTTTTGGCCTTATATTGAGATAGGGACCACAATAAAGTGATTTTGTTTGCACTGGCAAGATGCAAACTAAAAGAAAGTTGGCATTCCTCACATAATCTCACTGAAATGTCTTTAATTTGGTCATTATAGAAGTACAAATTAAAGCAGACAGCTGATAAAATGGATGATCCAATGTCCTGAGAAAAGAACCAGAACTAGTCCAAAGTCCAATAAATTCACCAGTTATTAAAACAGGTAAAATGATTGTGCCAGATTAGATACTACAATGAATAAATTATAAATTATAACAAAGTGAAACAAAATACATGTATTAGCTTGTTTTTTTCCCTCCCATTTACCTTCAATGTCCAAGAAGTGAAAACAATGATGTCTTTTGAGAGGTACAAAGTATGGCTTTGTGATATACTCAGTTAACCAAAATACTTATCAAACGTACACCAAAACAAAGGGAATTAATTTTTGTTTAACAATACCTATAATATACAAGATCTGTTTTAAATAATGAGGATAACAAGTGAAGAAAACTTGGGAAATTTTTTTTCTTTAAAAATCAAACCTTATGCAAAGTGACAAACTAAGAATCTTGAATGGACTGGGTCATGGTTACAGTGCCATTCAAAAATGGCATGACAGCATACTAAGAATCTTGAAGTGGAATGGGTCATGTTTACAGTGCCATTCAAAAATGGCATGACAGCATACTAAGAATCTTGAAGTGGAATGGGTCATGGTTACAGTGCTATTCAAAAATGGCATGACAGCATACTAAGAATCTTGAAGTGGAATGGGTCATGGTTACAGCGCTATTCTAAAATGGCATGACAGCATACTAAGAATCTTGAAGTGGAATGGGTCATGGTTACAGTGCTATTCTAAAATGGCATGAAGGGCATTGTGAAAATGTTTGGGTTGGGTCAATATATAAAGTAAGGAATAATGCAAGGGACAAATTATCCTGTACAAACCCTGGCAGGATATACGGTATGAGTCCATCTGCAAGTTGGAAGTCATAGAAAAGTTTCAGCCATGGGGCCTTCACCTGGAGAGTAAATATCTACCTTTGTCAAAATGAAATAAGTTCTGCTTATATAAAAAATTGTAAGTAATCAATTATAACAGCCCATTCTTCACTAGCCAAGGTTCTGATATGATAACCATATCTACACCATGGCATATCGATCAGATACATTGGTGCTTTGTCCTAGCAACACCTATTGGATTTCACGAGTTGCCTCCCTTAGTATGTAATGCCAACTAACCTATAGCGTGGTGCATTATACATTGGAAAGAAATGGTTGGGCCAATTGACCTAAAAAGGATAATTTGGAAGTTGAACATTGAAAGTATGACTATGTACCTGGTGTATTTGAGTCAAAGTTATTTGTGCATAAATGGACCAGCACTAGAAAAGTGCTTATTTATCAGACAATTATGTTGTGTGCTAGCCATGTCTCAATCATGTAGGAACAGTGTTTTAATTTTGACTGGATGCAGTGGCAGACTTGAAGCACAGAAATATCTACTCAATACGCCAAAGTGTAGATATGGTTATCACACTGTAACTTTGGGCTAGCAAAGAGATAAGAGCCATAGATATATATCTCAAACTTCAATTAGAAGTAGCTAAAAATTAAGAAAAAAAATGCCCTTTTAAAAGAGTACAATTTATTTTCTATTACATCTTTGCTTATGTGCAAAGGGACGTATATAAGTATATAAGTATATATATAAGTATATATACACTATATAAAAACAAGTAACTAGATTTGATTTTGTCTTCTTAATCTTATTAGAAGCAGAGGTTACAAGTCTATCTTATAATAATTTTATTTGAGGGTACTGATGCTTGATGACTCTTTGTCATCATTTATTACTTGGTTCTTTTAGTGTCATATTTAAAATTTGATTCAGACAAAAAAGTTTGACCATAGAAATGTGAATAAAACTAGAAATCTATCTGTCAAAGCTTACTAAGAATTTCTTCTTTATTATTTTGATAAAGTCTTCAAAAATTATAGAAACAAAATTTTGTTTGTTTGTTTGATTTGGAATTTTAACATAGCTTTTACTAATTTTTCAGTCATATCGCAACAATGTCGGCAGTGAGGCAGTTTAAAATACCAGTATTATTTTGCAAAATGCTGAATAGACATCAATAACATTGTGAAAAAATAATTAGACATGCCATTTTTGTCATTTGCTTGGTCAGTGATATCTGTGAACACCTTGCACAAGAGTACCAGGTTCAAATCTTCCAACATGCTTATATTTTTTTTCCATTTTTTAAAAATGTGTTTTTAACCTTGAATTGCGAAAAAGAATTATGTTATTTCTGATATTTTCCATACAAATACACACAAAAAACAGCAGAACATAAACAACTGACACCATTTGGGATACCCTACAAAACTGGCCACTTCAATCTGTTAAGCATAAAATAAATTGAAAAATTGTTTCTTGCAAGTGATATATTTCATCTCAAAGGTGAAATTATTTTCACTCGTGCCAACTCAATTAAATGTATCCATTATTCACTCATTACAAGCAAATAAATGTCATAAAAAATCAATACTGATCTTCTACCAATTCTTGCATTAACATTTAAGCACTGACTTTTTATTGTGTTGGTCTTAATATGTTTTAATACTGCAATACATTGATCTCTTGTCTGTCTTCTATCATACCTTCAATTATAAGATGCATGAAGTTTTATCAAACAAAAGTAAGGATGAGAAATATGGCTAAAAACACTGACCTACCCTAATGATCTGTCCTCTAACAGGGTACACAGATGAGAATATGGCTAAAAGCACTGTCCTAACCTAATAATCTGTCTCTAACAGGGTACACAGATGAGAAATGTGGCTAAAAGCAATGACCTACCCTAATGATCTGTCCTCTAACAGGGTACACAGATGAGAAATATGGCTAAAAGCACTGACCTACCCTAATGATCTGTCCTCTAACAGGGTACACAGATGAGAAATATGGCTAAAAACACTGACCTACTAATGATCTGTCCTCTAACAGGATATACAGATGAGAAATATGGCTAAAAACACTGACCTACCCTAATGATCTGTCCTCTAACAGGGTACACAGATGAGAAATATGGCTAAAAACACTGACCTACTAATGATCTGTCCTCTAACAGGATATACAGATGAGAAATATGGCTAAAAACACTGACCTACCCTAATGATCTGTCCTCTAACAGGGTACACAGATGAGAAATATGGCTAAAAACACTGACCTACCCTAATGATCTGTCCTCTAACAGGATATACAGATGAGAAATATGGCTAAAAACACTGACCTACCCTAATGATCTGTCCTCTAACAGGGTACACAGATGAGAAATATGGCTAAAAACACTGACCTACCCTAATGATCTGTCCTCTAACAGGGTACACAGATGAGAAATATGGCTAAAAGCACTGACCTACCCTAATGATCTGTCCTCTAACAGGATATACAGATGAGAAATATGGCTAAAAACACTGACCTACCCTAATGATCTGTCCTCTAACAGGATATACAGATGAGAAATATGGCTAAAAACACTGACCTACCCTAATGATCTGTCCTCTAACAGGGTACACAGATGAGAAATATGGCTAAAAGCACTGACCTACCCTAATGATCTGTCCTCTAACAGGATATACAGATGAGAAATATGGCTAAAAACACTGACCTACCCTAATGATCTGTCCTCTAACAGGATATACAGATGAGAAATATGGCTAAAAACACTGACCTACCCTAATGATCTGTCCTCTAACAGGGTACACAGATGAGAAATATGGCTAAAAGCACTGACCTACCCTAATGATCTGTCCTCTAACAGGATATACAGATGAGAAATATGGCTAAAAACACTGACCTACCCTAATGATCTGTCCTCTAACAGGGTACACAGATGAGAAATATGGCTAAAAGCACTGATTTACCCTAATGATCTGTCCTCTAACAGGATATACAGATGAGAAATATGGCTAAAAGCACTGATTTACCCTAATGATCTGTCCTCTAACAGGATACACAGATGAGAAATATGGCTAAAAACACTGACCTACCCTAATGATCTGTCCTCTAACAGGGTACACAGATGAGAAATATGGCTAAAAACACTGACCTACCCTAATGATCTGTCCTCTAACAGGATACACAGATGGATCATTAACAAGATGTTGAGCTTCTACACCTGAACAGTTCACAACTATGTCATACTGGCCTGAAAGCTGGAAGAAGAAAAAAAGAAACCAAAAAACAAGTATAGCAAAAGCCTCTCAAAAGGACTGTCTATACAATCAAAATTAATTTTCAAGAATTCAAGATATGACCAATTCATCTTTTTAATTTCTGAAAAGTGAAACCACTTTCAATATTTTTAAGAATAAGATTTAGAAATTTGCCACTGTGGCAGCCATAATAGCTGTAAGCTTGGCACCATTTTCATTTAGGATGAAGTGGATGCTATTAGAAGACTTTTGGTGAATACCCCCATTTTTATATGACCAGCCAATCAAGAAAATCAGTGAAGGCATTTTCAGTATAAGCATTGTGGCAGCCATACTTGAAGGAAAATCAGCACCATCTTCATTCTGAACCAACTAGGTATCGTTATTAGTCTTTTGAAGAAAACCCCATGTAGATATGACTTTCTGTTTTGGAGGAGCTGTCTGAGTGGGAACAATTTTCATTAAAGACCAACTAGACAGTATAAGAAATCTTCTAGCAAAAACCCTTTGCTGATAGTCAGGAGGAAGTAGCAATAACAAGATTTTCGAGATGTCTGCTGTTGTGTCATGTTGGATGAAAAGAAACCCAAAGTTTTCATTTAGAACCAACAGAACCTTGGAATGAAAATGTGTAAAGTTTTATGGTAATCCAAGTAGTTTTGAAGTGCTAATGCTTTTAGGTTTTGATCAAACTTGGAATATTGGCTTATATCATCAATATTTTCTGCAAGTTCTAATCTGAGTTTGATCAAACTTGGAATACAGGCTTATATCATCAATATTTTGTGCAAGTTCTGAGTTTGATCAAACTTGTCTAATTGTCTGAGTTTGCTGCCATTCTGAAACCCTATTTCTGATCTATTTTCAAACAAACCTGGAATACAGGATTGAATCAATCTAGAACTTGGACAAGTTTTATAATGTGTTTAATACCTAGTATGGTCTATGGTCTCACTGACATAATTTATCTCTTGTGGGCCATATTTCTGACCTATTTTCATCCAACTTGGAATATAGGTTTATGCAATTAAGATCGTATGTCAGTTTGATAATTAGCATGCTCCACACATAACAATAAGATGGTCAAGATCTTAGACTGGTACACTTACACACATCAAGATCTTAGACTGGTACACTTACAAACATCAAGATCTTAGACTGGTACACTTACAAACATCAAGATCTTAGACTGGTACACTTACACACATCAAAATCTTAGACTGGTACAATTATGAGCAAGATCAATACATACTGATGAAGGTGATCTTGAATCTGACTTTTTGTACTTATCAACTACTTCTGGTCAGACTTATAAAACCTGTCAGTAAACTTGCTTACATTGTCATGATAATAAGTTTTGTCTTATTCTGAATTAGTTATGTACGCATTATTGCAATTCAGCACAGTTAGAAACAGTCCACAAAATGCTACATAATTACATTTTTTCTTTTAGCATACCAGTCTTATCTCTCTCCCTAAAAGTAAAAAAGGGAAATAGCCATGTTATTGATTATCAAGAATCAAGTATGCGGATGCATAGAGTTCATTCCCTTGCAAAAAAAATGTGCAAACCAGATTTAAAAATACAAAGTAGGGAAAAAATAAATCTTAGAAAAACTGTTTAATTTTTAATTTCTAACTGAAGAAAAGAAAAAAAAATTATTGTTGGATAAAATGTATAACTGCAGGCTAGCATAAACTATGTGCATTGTTATAATTAGGATAAGAATATTTTCCCAAAATTATATTTACTCTGTTGGCAAGTAATTGTTTATTTTTGTTTCTTTTTTCTAATAAATTGCATTTGTTTCAATAAAAATATACATCTTGCAGAAAGCATGTTTAAATTTATAATTTATTTGTCGAGTTGTATTTCTAAAACATTTGCCACATCTGAAATTCTTGAATATTAGGAAGCAAGGTGTATTTGCTTTGTGATATAAACTTTGACAGATGCTACTAGTCATGCTGTGGTGCAATCAATATTCATAAGTAATCACATGTATTGTGTATTATTTCATGGCACTAATTATAGACAAAACCAATACTAACAAATCATTTTGAAATTTATATTCTGTATTTTTAACTTTTAATAACAATTTTTTATTTAAAAAGATAAACTAAAAGCATACAAAAATCTACTTCTGAAATTATCTCCTTATTCAATTTAATATGATGCACGAACATCACATGTGCTTGATCTCATTTCAATTTTTAAAAAATATATCTTAATCAAGTTCTGTCAATTTATCTAACACGTATTTTTAATTTTAAATACTGAAGTTAGAGAAAAAATATTGTGTTTATACCTCCATCAATGAAGAAATTCTTCTCTGTAGCACCCTGCCTCCTCTATCTTTGAACCTGGTAAAAATCACAATTAGAGATCACAATTAGACTTCTTTACAGTCAGACATTTTTTTTACATTTTATATTTACATTTTCAACATTATCAATGTATAATGAAAATTAAAATAATGGATGAAGTAATCAGGATGAACAGAAACTGAGGTCAATAAATCCAACATAAATATCCTAAAAGAGTATTAGACTGACAAAACAATATGATCACAGTTTAAAAACTTAATTTATACCTTCTTACATGGCTAGAAATCTTCTTTATCCTCATAATCTGACAATATTTATATGAAGAAGCCTTCATTGATGATTTTTTAAAAACCAGAATGGGGTATATAAAGCATTTTAAGTACACGAAAAGTCCCTTGAAGAAATAGTCTACTGTGGAAAACAAAAATTCAGGCATTCGCAAGTCCATTTTTCTTTGGTCCCTAATTTTTTTTAGCTGCTGAGTATTTAAAACAGCTCATATATTCTTGTGAAACTTCAACATACCAAAACTAGCCAGAAAAATATTTTCTGTTTGTTGTTGTTTGTGTTAAATGGCATTTTTCAGTACAGTGTACATGATAGTCTGTACATGGTGGCCATTACAACTGGTGGAGGAACAAACTGGGAAAACTCTGTTAATAACTACCAGCCTCTGGGAACCTACTGTCCTGCTTTCTTACTGGACCAACCCCAGACTTGAACCCATGTGGACATTGGTGAGATAGAAGTGATTAGTAAAAGCTAGCACAAAAGAACACCTGATTACATGGGGCCCATCTTATATGATCAGGTTAACATGTTCACAAAACATGTGCATTGCAAGATTATTTGTTGTGTATGTATGAACTAAGTATTGTGGGAAGTCAGGACATTACTGGCTATGGTGCTGATTAAAGGTTTAAATATATGCAAAGACAAAAGAAACACAAAAAACATTTTTTTTTTTAAATTTTCAAATGATACAAAGTAAAGGCATTCAAATTGTTAACAAGGTGTATAAAAAAAGATAAAAGGTGAAAAATATAAACTCCTTACGATATAGGTTTACAATATGTCAAATTAATCACATTCCCTAAAACAAAGATCTTTTTCATCTCACACATATCATCAAGTTTCTAAATTGTGTGCTTATCAAAACAAAAGTCAATTCAGTAAACATGGGCAGGTGTACACTCCTCATGAGTCAAGGGTACATGTGTTGTATATGCAAGTGGCACAATATTGCCTCATCTGTGTGTTGATGGATGCCACCCTAAAATTTTAGGTTTCATGTTCCAAAGCTTGCTTGTGGAGTTTTCATTTAATGTATTTTGTAGATCATACCTATTTGTAATTGAGTATTGGACCTTAAACCTGACATCATGAATACAAGATCACTGTATTGGTTTAAGATATAAGATATAACCGCATTTTAAATTTTGTTAATCCATAACTGATATATTAAAAATAAAACAAATTACTGAAATAGCAACTAGAGCTGTCAAAAACCATGGAAAACTGACCCGGGTACCTGTTGCGCCATTTAACGGGTACCCGGGTACTCGTTGGAACATGTAAGACATGTAAAACCCTTGATAAACAATTTTTTTTCCCCATTAAATTATGCATTACGTGTAAATGTATAAGCTTTTTCGGTATATCCACCTTCCAAATATCTCATTTCTATTAACATTCAATTAATCCCACAGACTGTATTTTAGAAAAGACTGCTTTACGTAACTACAATATAAGAGTACGCTTGTCCCTGGACTTGTACTTTCCTTAGAGTATCATGTTCTAGCTAACCTTGTTCCACTTTACCTCGAATCCTATTTATAGTATCTGTATGGCTTAATGAGGAGAGAAAAGACTATATTTATTTATGTGGCTACTATATAATATGTCCAAATTATATGTACAACAACTTTGGAAATTTGTTTATTGTCGATAACACGTGACTGTATTACCTCTGATGTAATTGACAAGTAGGTTGTGAGATTTGTGTAGTCACATGACTAAGAATGCAAATGGCCAGATCCGGGTCAAATTTCAGCAATGATGTACTTTCGTCTCGTCTGTCAGTAGATTAAAGGCATAACAAATGCTATGCTCATGACTGTTTTAGAAAATAAATCATATTCCTATCGATTTCATGCAAGTATATCTCAGTGAAAGATCGTTCAAGTTTGCTGTGCCGGCATATAAGCGGCTATCACATGCTGACATCAAATGGTGTCGGCAAATTCCAACTTTTTGATAGGAAATGTGCTTTGACCTTACACCCCAACATGAATATCCAAATATCAAAAATGGGGTGGCATAGGTCAGAGGAAACTCGGACTACTCAGACCAGCATGCTGCTGATGATATATGATATTTTGATAGTGTTGTCGACAACTAATTTTTGTGAATAGGTACTCGTTATTAATTTTCAATGCCCGGGTATTTCACTACGGTTGGGTACTCGATTACACAGATACCTGTTGACAGTCCTAATAGCAACATACAAGGTATTCTTTCAGCATATTCACAAATTGGTTTTAATAAAAATTCATTCATGCTTGCTTGTATTATCAAACTTACTAACCATTAAAGATACCTGGGTCATGACCTTTGACCTCAAAATCAATTTTAGAACACCAGTGCTAGGACAAAATATGATAACCTGATGCCTGGGGCACCTCTAATTTCAGATTGGGCCCCATCTGTATTCTAAGTCAGATGACTTAAGTAACTGATTACTTTATTATTGTAATCTGGCGGGTTTAGGCCTAAAGTAGGATGTTTTTACAGGTATTATAAGTAATAAAGGGATCAAATATGGTCATGATTTATTATTATTATTATTATTTTTTATTATTAAAAATTAGCCATTCTTTAGTGAAATTGAAATAAAAAGGAAAGACAGTCTAAAAATGATTTTGTCCAAAACATTGGAGTAAGCATTGAATGTTTTTTTTTTAAAATGGTGTTGTTTAATTGCTATTGTATTGTTCAAAAAGCTTTAAGTTAAAATTTAATAATATCCCTTGCTCATGCTTAGACTATTGTAATGCAGTGCTGGTTAAACATATTAAGTGTAAAGAGAAACTGTATAAATCAAGTCATGCTTCAAACACTAATGAACATAAACACTGTTGATCCACGGAATAAGGACATTATGGATAGTGCAATTAGAGAATGAATGACCTCAGGTCCTGGAGAAGAACACTACTTTATATGAGATCCAAATAAACAAAAATTTAATATGATTTGTTTTTATCATTTCATATTTGAAGTGCAGAAAATTGTAACATCGTGTTACAAAAGTAATAAAAATGGGGCAATTTTGAGAAATTGAAATCAGGACTGGTAGAATGTGAGTCTGGGCTTGTGATTTTTTAAAAGTCATTAGCCCTGGGCCTGTCTTAAAAAGTTATTTTTTAGACACTGAAAACCAATGAAATATTGCAAGAAATGTTTCTTTTCTTTATAACAAGTTGGTACTATATTTTCATTATGGCCACAATGGCATTGGTATTTTACTGCATAGCAACACTTGAAGGTTGCCAAGGGAAATAGAGTAAAGTGTCATGCCGTGCAATCCACAAAGCACTATCCAAACCAAACCCTCACCCTTCACCACACCTCTTCTTTCCATTAGAACCAGCAAGATATTGCATGAAATAATTCATCTGTTCAAACGGAGAAAATGAATTAGTTTTCCCAGTAGAAGAAACACATAAAAATAGTGAGAAGAAAATACTAGAGTTCTTGCAAAAAACTTACCTTTTCATTAACCAGGGAAGGTAGTTTCTAACCTCAATCATCACTGTGGTATAGAAAAAGCCAGATCTACAATCAAATAAAACATTATTTTGATCTGAATGAATGACTGAAAAAAAAAAAGTATTAAATTTGTTGCACCTTTTGCCTCAATTTGCAACATACATAATTACCTTTCAGTTAGTTGAACTCATGCAAAACTTTACATTCACCCTGGTTGTTCCCAAGCTAATTTATTTTTATAAAAGAAGGAAAACTAGCAAATCATTCATTTCTGTGGAATCAGAATCAACTCATCTTAATATGGCACATCAGCACAATGCTGGCTCTACAGTGCTGATTTAAAGATAATTGCAGTTGCATCAACTGATAAATGTAGAGAAGATTTCCTCTGGTCAGAACATTAATCACGTGATCAGACACAGTTGCTTTAATTTCTATATAAACTGGATCGAGAACTACTTTATCAAACTTTGATAAAAAGAGTCATATGCAAAGTAACTAATGTAAACACCGAATCAGAAGCATGCACATTGCATGCCTTTAAAATGAAATAAAAATTATTGGGTTATATTTTATTTAGAAAATTTTATAAACTTATTTGACAGAATCAAATAACAAATCTTTGTAATTTTTCTGAAGATAAATAATTTTCTCATTGATTAGATTGGAAAAAGAGCTGGCAAACTAAAAATCTGTTAAGAAGAACATTGCAGCTTTGTAGAGTGCCTTCGTTGCGGCTCATTATATATGAATTCAAAACTATAGGTAAATAGATTTAGACATTGGTTGGAGGGGGAGATCAAAGACTATAACAATTGGATTCACAGACCTACAATGTACGACTCCGATCTTGATAGTTACAAAGTGTGTTTTGGGTAAAAATACTGCCACTTCCCCATCATAACTGTCGTGGTCGATGTCTTGCACTGTTTGACTATTGGACCCCCATCACTACAACCATTTACCAATAGTCTTAATTTCATTTGTAAGTAGCAGCTGTGGGTAACCTAAACTGTTAATGAACTGTTAGATTTAAAGAAAAGAAAACTGGTTACCCACATGTCATGACAATAACAATTTGGTCAAGTCACAATGAACTCATGAGAGTATCAAATCCACAAGTCATTCATATGTCAAACAACACAACACATCCTTTACTTTCAATAGTGAACTTCTACTCCAATCGCATGTGCCAATTTAATAAAAGATTAAGACCATGCTGTGGAATATTCAAAACCTTAGATCATTTGACACTGGTAGAATTATTTTTTTATGTTGACATAGTTATTATGTTGAGATGGAGAATCCTGTGTTCTATAAATAGCTACATAGCAAACGCCATCAACTATTACACTTAAATAAGGCACTAAATTAAATAGAAAATATCTTTAGAAAAACAAAATAAAACTGAAAACATTTTTATTATAAAAAAATGCAATTATAAAGGTTTATTTAGCGTTATTTGCTGCGTGAGTCAGCCACTGACAGTTTAAACCACAATAAACTCAGGAAAACAACTTTAAAATTTTAATTAAATTATAAAGCTGTATAATGAAGAAAAAAAATTTGGCAAGAAAAAACAATCAATATAAACATGACCTTGCGTAAAAAAGGTAAAGAGGATAAAATTCTTCAAAACATATGTAAAATAAATGATAATGGTAAAAATATAAAATACATAAAATAAATGGTAATTTTGTTATATATATGCCATATTTACTCAAAAGATCAAAGATTTTATTTCATGTTGATTGAGTTCACATCAGGTAAGTGCTCCACTTAAGTTGCTACATTCAACACAAATATATACTGTGCCAGTTTTGATAGTCCAAGGGCCCATGTACATGTTGGAAATGTTGATAAAGTTTGCTATAAAAATCATTGGTTTGTGTTCCTAGCATGTTCACACCATAAAGCAACACTATAATTATAACAATTGTTATGAAAAGTGGAGAGAAATCTTTGACACAAATCTACATCTGATCCACACACACACACACACACACACACACACACACACACACACACACACTCTCTTTTTGTTGCAACTGTGATGAGCACCTACTTGAGACCTGGGAACCTGGCCATCTCTTCCTGACTGATCTCTCGGAATCCAATCACCTGATCCCAGAACGGGGGACGCTGTAATGTAATTTAGTAATCATCATATGTGCCATTCTGTCATTTCAAGAGTAATATCTCCTTAATTTTAATACTCAGACATGTTTTAACAGTAATATCTCCTTAACTTTAATACTCAGACATGTTTTACCAGTAATATCTTCTTAACTTTAATACTCAGACATGTTTTACCAGTAATATATCCTTAACTTTAATACTCAGACATGTTTTACCAGTAATATGTCCTTAATTTTAATACTCAGACATGTTTTACCAGTAATACCTCCTTAACTTTAATACTCAGACATGTTTTACCAGTAATATATCCTTAACTTTAATACTCAGACATGTTTTACCAGTAATATGTCCTTAATTTTAATACTCAGACATGTTTTACCAGTAATACCTCCTTAACTTTAATACTCAGACATGTTTTACCAGTAATATCTCCTTAACTTTAATACACAGACATGTTTTCCTAGTAATATCTCCTTAATTTTAATACTAAGACATGTTTTACCAATATCTCGTTAACTTTAATACTCAGACATGTTTTACCAGTAATATCTCCTTAACTTTAATACTCAGACATGTTTAACCAGTAACATCTTATTAATTTTAATACTCAGACATGTTTACCAGTAATATATCCTTAACTTTAATACTCAGACATGTTTTACCAGTAATATCTTCTTAACTTTAATACTCAAACATGTTTACCAGTAATATCTCCATAACTTTAATACTAAGACATGTTTTACAAGTAATATCTAATTAACTTTAATACACAGACATGTTTTACCAGTAATATCTCCTGAACTTTAATACTCAGACATGTTTAACCAATAATATTTCCTTAACTTTGATACTCAGACATGTTTTACCAGTAATATCTTATTAATTTTAATACTCAGACATGTTTTACCAGTAATATCTCCTTAACTTTAATACTCAGACATGTTTTACCAGTAATATCTCCTTAACTTTAATACTCAGACATGTTTTACGAGTAATATCTCCTTAACTTTAATACTCAGACATGTTTTACCAGTAATATCTCCTTAACTTTAATACTCAGACATGTTTTACCAGTAATATCTCCTTAACTTTAATACTCAGACATGTTTAACCAGTAACATCTTATTAATTTTAATACTCAGACATGTTTACCAGTAATATATCCTTAACTTTAATACTCAGACATGTTTTACCAGTAATATCTTCTTAACTTTAATACTCAAACATGTTTACCAGTAATATCTCCATAACTTTAATACTAAGACATGTTTTACAAGTAATATCTAATTAACTTTAATACACAGACATGTTTAACCAGTAATATCTCCTTAACTTTAATACTCAGACATGTTTTACCAATAGTATTTCCTTAACTTTAATACTCAGACATGTTTTACCAGTAATATCTTATTAATTTTAATACTCAGACATGTTTTACCAGTAATATCTCCTTAACTTTAATACTCAGACATGTTTTACCAGTAATATTTCCTTAACTTTAATACTCACACATGTTTTAACAGTAATATCTTATTAATTTTAATACTCAGACATGTTTTACCAGTAATATCTCCTTAACTTTAATACTCAGACATGTTTTACCAGTAATATCTCCTTAACTTTAATACTCAGACATGTTTTACAAGTAATATCTCCTTAACTTTAATACTCAGACATGTTTTACCAATAATATCTCCTTAACTTTAATACTCAGACATGTTTTACCAGTAATATCTCCTTAACTTTAATACTCAGACATGTTTTAACAGTAATATCTCCTTAATTTTAATACTAAGACATGTTTTACAAGTAATATCTAATTAACTTTAATACACAGACATGTTTTACAAGTATAATATCTCCTTAACTTTAATACTCAGACATGTTTTACCAATATCTCCTTAACTTTAATACTCAGACATGTTTTACCAGTAATATCTCCTTAACTTTAATACTCAGACATGTTTAACCAGTAATCTCCTTAACTTTAATACTCAGACATGTTTTACCAGTAATATCTCCTTAACTTTAATACTCAGACATGTTTTACCAATATCTCCTTAACTTTAATACTCAGACATGTTTTACCAGTAATATCTCCTTAACTTTAATACTCAGACATGTTTAACCAGTAATATCTCCTTAACTTTAATACTCAGACATGTTTTACCAGTAATATCTCCTTAACTTTAATACTCAGACATGTTTTACCAGTAATGTCTCCTTAACTTTAATACTCAGACATGTTTTACCAGTAATATCTCCTTAACTGTAATACTCAGACATGTTTTACCAGTAATATCTCCTTAATTTTAATACTAAGACATGTTTTACAACATCTAATTAACTTTAATACACAGACATGTTTACAAGTAATATCTCCTTAACTTTAATACTCAGACATGTTTTACCAATATCTCGTTAACTTTAATACTCAGACATGTTTTACCAGTAATGTCTCCTTAACTTTAATACTCAGACATGTTTAACCAGTAACATCTTATTAATTTTAATACTCAGACATGTTTACCAGTAATATATCCTAAACTTTAATACTCAGATATGTTTTACCAGTAATATCTTCTTAACTTTAATACTCAAACATGTTTACCAGTAATATCTCCTTAACTTTAATACTCAGACATGTTTTAACAGTAATATCTATTTAATTTTAATACTCAGACATGTTTTACCAGTAATATCTCCTTAACTTTAATACTCAGACATGTTTTACCAGTAATATCTCCTTAACTTTAACACTCAGACATGTTTTACCAGTAATATATCCTTAACTTTAATACTCAGACATGTTTTACCAGTAATATCTCCTTAACTTTAATACTCAGACATGTTTTACCAGTAATATCTCCTTAACTTCAATACTCAGGCATGTTTTACCAGTAATATCTCCTTAACTTTAATACTCAGACATGTTTTACCAGTAATATCTCCTTAACTTTAATACTCAGACATGTTTTACCAGAAATATCTCCTTAACTTTAATACTCAGACATGTTTTACCAGTAATATCTCCTTAACTTTAATACTCAGACATGTTTTACCAGTAATATCTTATTAATTTTAATACTCAGACATGTTTACCAGTAATATATCCTCAACTTTAATACTCAGACATGTTTTACCAGTAAAATCTTCTTAACTTTAATACTCAGACATGTTTACCAGTAATATATCCTTAACTTTAATACTCAGACATGTTTAACCAGTAATATCTCCTTAACTTTAATACTCAGACATGTTTTACCAGTAATATCTCCTTAACTTTAATACTTAGACATGTTTTACCAGTAATATCTCCTTAACTTTAATACTCAGATCATGTTTTACCAGTAATATCTCCTTAACTTTAATACTCAGACATGTTTTACCAGTAATATCTCCTTAACTTTAATACTCAGACATGTTTTACCAGTAATATCTCCTTAACGTTAATACTCAGACATATTTTACCAGTAATATCTTATTAATTTTAATACTCAGACATGTTTTACCAGTAATATCTTATTAATTTTAATACTCAGACATGTTTACCAGTAATATATCCTCAACTTTAATACTCAGACATGTTTTACCAGTAATATCTTCTTAACTTTAATACTCAGACATGTTTACCAGTAATATATCCTTAACTTTAATACTCAGACATGTTTTACCAGTAATATCTCCTTAACTTTAATACTCAGACATGTTTACCAGTAATATATCCTTAAGTTTAATACTCAGACATGTTTTACCAGTAATATCTCCTTAACTTTAATACTCAGACATGTTTAACCAGTAATATCTCCTTAACTTTAATACTCAGACATGTTTTACCAGTAATATCTCCTTAACTTTAATACTCAGACATGTTTTACCAGTAATATCTTCTTAACTTTAATACTCAGACATGTTTTACCAGTAATATCTCCTTAACTTTAATACTCAGACATGTTTTACCAGTAATATCTCCTTAATTTTAATACTCAGACATGTTTTACCAGTAATATCTCCTTAACTTTAATACTCAGACATGTTTTACCAGTAATATCTCCTTAACTTTAATACTCAGACATGTTTTACCAGTAACATCTTATTAATTTTAATACTCAGACATGTTTACCAGTAATATATCCTTAAATTCAATACTCAGACATGTTTTACCAGTAATATCTCCTTAACTTTAATACTCAGACATGTTTACCAGTAATATCTCCTTAACTTTAATACTCAGACATGTTTTAACAGTAATATCTCCTTAATTTTAATACTCAGACATGTTTTACCAGTAATATCTCCTTAACTTTAATACTCAGACATGTTTTACCAGTAATATCTCCTTAACTTTAATACTCAGACATGTTTTACCAGTAATATCTCCTTAACTTTAATACTCAGACATGTTTTAACAGTAATATCTCCTTAATTTTAATACTCAGACATGTTTTACCAGTAATATCTCCTTAACTTTAATACTCAGACATGTTTTACCAATAATATCTCCTTAACTTTAATACTCAGACATGTTTTACCAGTAATATCTCCTTAACTTTAATACTCAGACATGTTTTAACAGTAATATCTCCTTAATTTTAATACTAAGACATGTTTTACAAGTAATATCTAATTAACTTTAATACACAGACATGTTTTACAAGTAATATCTCCTTAACTTTAATACTCAGACATGTTTTACCAATATCTCCTTAACTTTAATACTCAGACATGTTTTACCAGTAATATCTCCTTAACTTTAATACTCAGACATGTTTAACCAGTAATATCTCCTTAACTTTAATACTCAGACATGTTTTACCAGTAATATCTCCTTAACTTTAATACTCAGACATGTTTTACCAATATCTCCTTAACTTTAATACTCAGACATGTTTTACCAGTAATATCTCCTTAACTTTAATACTCAGACATGTTTAACCAGTAATATCTCCTTAACTTTAATACTCAGACATGTTTAACCAGTAATATCTCCTTAACTTTAATACTCAGACATGTTTTACCAGTAATATCTCCTTAACTTTAATACTCAGACATGTTTTACCAGTAATATCTCCTTAATTTTAATACTAAGACATGTTTTACAAGTAACATCTAATTAACTTTAATACACAGACATGTTTTACAAGTAATATCTCCTTAACTTTAATACTCAGACATGTTTTACCAATATCTCATTAACTTTAATACTCAGACATGTTTTACCAGTAATATCTCCTTAACTTTAATACTCAGACATGTTTAACCAGTAACATCTTATTAATTTTAATACTCAGACATGTTTACCAGTAATATATCCTTAACTTTAATACTCAGACATGTATTACCAGTAATATCTTCTTAACTTTAATACTCAAACATGTTTACCAGTAATATCTCCTTAACTTTAATACTCAGACATGTTTTAACAGTAATATCTATTTAATTTTAATACTCAGACATGTTTTACCAGTAATATCTCCTTAACTTTAATACTCAGACATGTTTTACCAGTAATATCTCATTAACTTTAATACTCAGACATGTTTTACCAGTAATATATCCTTAACTTTAATACTTAGACATGTTTTACCAGTAATATCTCCTTAACTTTAATACTCAGACATGTTTTACCAGTAATATCTCCTTAGCTTTAATACTCAGACATGGTTTACATGCTGTTTCACGAGTACCATATTTTATGGCCTATAAATCGATTCAGAGTATAAGACAAGGCCAGGTCAATATCTTGGCTTCGTATTTTGCACTAATAATGGTATCGTTGTATGATATTTCATATTACCGGCAATCGTGAAATTGCATTACCGATGCTAACATGCTTGTGACATTACTTCTGAACAAATCACTGCTATATTCTGTTATCAACTGACACAGCTGAATAACAATCCATGCTTGTTTTATTATAATTGAAAGCATTCCATGTTGTAGTTCATTTTATTGCCTGTAGTTATGAATGTAACTTATAAAAACTCGTCATTTTATATCGTAAGTTTGAAAGTCACAGACTCTGTTAAATCAATTTGTATATATAAATATACTTTTTTTATGTGTTTGTTCTGTTGGATATATTTAACATTTTATTACTAATCTATTCAACAATATACCCCACTATTTTCTTTATTGGCGAGTTCAAATACAAAGTAATGGGTATGATCTCTTGTCCTTACAACAAATTTTGTATGGACAACAGCTTCAATAGAATATGGACAGATTTTCATTTCCCTATAAAGAGCCTCATTTCCCTACTGACAACCTCACTGATTTGACCTAGTCTGTAGATTCTTGCCCTCGATCTGGTTACACTATCTCCTTCTTGATTGTGTCATCAAATTAAGTCATGTACAATGTAATATGCAACAATAACTTCTACTTGATTGTGTTATCAAATTAAGTCATGTATAATGTAATATGTAACAATAACTTCTACTTGATTGTGTCATTAAATTAAGTCATGTATAATGTAATATGCAACAATAACTTCTACTTGATTGTGTCATCAAATTAAGTCATGTACAATGTAATATGCTACAATAACTTCTACTTGATTGTGTCATCAAATTAAGTCATGTATAATGTAATATGCAACAATAACTTCTACTTGATTGTGTCATCAAGTTAAGTCATATATAATGTAATATGCTACAATAACGTCTACTTGATTGTGTCATCAAATTAAGTCATGTATAATGTAATATGCAACAATAACTTCTACTTGATTGTGTCTTCAGGTTAAGTCATGTACAATGTAATATGCTACAATAACTTCTACTTGATTGTATCATCAAATTAAGTCATGTATAATGTAATATGCTACAATAACGTCTACTTGATTGTGTCATCAAGTTAAGTCATGTATAATGTAATATGCTACAATAACTTCTACTTGATTGTGTCATCAAATTAAGTCATGTATAATGTAATATGTAACAATAACTTCTACTTGATTGTGTCATCAAGTTAAGTCATATATAATGTAATATGCAACAATAATGTCTACTTGATTGTGTCATCAAATTAAGTCATGTATAATGTAATATGCAACAATAACTTCTACTTGATTGTGTCTTCAGGTTAAGTCATGTACAATGTAATATGCTACAATAACTTCTACTTGATTGTGTCATCAAATTAAGTCATGCACAATGTAATATGCTACAATAATGTCTACTTGATTGTGTCATCAAATTAAGTCATGTATAATGTAATATGCAACAATAACATCTACTTGATTGAGTCATCAAATTAAGTCATGTATAATGTAATATGCAACAATAACTTCTACTTGATTGTGTCATCAAAATAAGTGATGTATAATGTAATATGCTACAATAACTTCTACTTGATTGTGTCATCTAGTTAAGTCATGTATAATGTAATATGCAACAATAACTTCTACTTGATTGTATCATCAAATTAAGTCATGTATAATGTAATATGACACAATAACTTCTACTTGATTGCAACAATAACTTCTACTTGATTGTGTCATCTAGTTAAGTCATGCACAATGTAATATGCAACAATAACTTCTACTTGATTGTGTCATCTAGTTAAGTCATATATAATGTAATATGCTACAATAACTTCTACTTGATGGTGTCATCAAATTAAGTCATGTATAATGTAATATGCTACAATAGTTTCTACTTGATTGTGTCATCTAGTTAAGTCATGTATAATGTAATATGTTACACTATCTTCTACTTGATTGTGTCATCAAATTAAGTCATGTATAATGTAATATGCTAAAATAACTTCTACTTGATTGTGTCATCAAGTTAAGTCATATATAATGTAATATGCTACAATAATTTCTACTTGATTGTCATCAAATTAAGTCATGTATAATGTAACATGCTACAATAACTTCTACTTGATTGTGTCATCTAGTTAAGTCATGTATAATGTAATTTGCTACAATAACTTCTACTTGATTGTGTCATCTAGTTAAGTCATGTACAATGTAATATGCTACAATAACTTCTACTTGATTGTGTCATCTAGTTAAGTCACGTATAATGTAATATGTTACACTATCTTGTACTTGATTGTGTCATCAAATTAAGTCATTTATAATGTAATATGCAACAATAACTTGTACTTGATTGTGTCATCTAGGTAAGTCATGTACAATGTAATATGCTACAATAACTTCTACTTGATTGTGTCATCTAGTTAAGTCATGTATAATGTAATATGTTACACTATCTTGTACTTGATTGTGTCATCAAATTAAGTCATTTATAATGTAATAAGCTAAAATAACTTCTACTTGATTGTGTCATCTAGGTAAGTCATGTACAATGTAATATGCTAAAATAACTTCTACTTGATTGTGTCATCTAGGTAAGTCATGTACAATGTAATATGCAACAATAACTTTTACCTGATTGTGTCATCAAATTCAGTCATATATAATTTAATATGCTACAATAACTTCTACTTAATTGTGTCATCTAGTTAAGTCATGTATAATGTAATATGCTACAATAACTTCTACTTGATTGTGTCATCTAGTTAAGTCATGTATAATGTAATATGCTACATGGATATTCAAGAAAAAGTTAACTTGTTCAGTTCTTAAAAGACTTTTTCAATCTAACTTAAATCAACATTAGATGAATGGTCACTCCATTAGAACACTGCATACTCAATACCACTTTCTTGCAGTTGTAAGGTGAAGTTATATAAGTTAAATCTTCCTAAATGCAACCAATCCCCAATTTATAGGTCTAAGAGAGGTTTTCAGTCTTGATTGGTTGCATCAGGCACTCCCCAATTACAGCATTGCGATGTACAACAGCAGGATTAATACTGATAAGTAACTGGTAATCTTTCTTAATACATCATCAATTCCTAAATGTTTGAAAGATGTACATGTTCCTAATGGATCAAACTTGAATGATATTTTATATGATTTAGGATGATTAATTCTATATAATTCCCTGCATGAAATTCCTATATCCATTTCCATCAAGCAGTAAGTAAAAATGATGTAGTTTAATTTTGGTACCTGTCTTAACATGCTGTAGACCTGTCCTGCAAATTAAGGTCGCACTCTTCAGTCCCATTGGTAATCTTAATTAGGAGGATTACAACATTTGTTTTGCAGATTGTAAAGCAGAATAAAAATAATTTTGATGTGTGTCACAGAGATAAAAGCAGGAGTTTTGCTTATTAGCAAATATTTTGTTCATAAACTTTACATTCTTAACCAATGACCAAGCGAAATCAGTGAAACAAATCTTTCAATAGGATATTCACATCACCTTTTTTTATAATTCTTTAAATCACACCTGATGACCTGTTGCGCTAACTTAAATGTTGAATAAGTACAATGCATAAATTCCATATTAATGTACTACATATACATACATATAGTTGGCAGTCTTTCTAAGTTCCATATTTTGTTTAAAAACATGTATATAAAAAACTGGCAATGATAAATATTCTCAGATTTATACATACTTCAAGTTTTGCAGGTGACAATGTGTAACCAGACACAAGACAAGCCCCAACTTCTGATGCATGCTGGGAATGGGCAAGTCCTGTCAAGTGGTCCCAGGTTGCCTGACTCCAACGCCTTGCAAAAAAGTAACATTTTGTTCATGCAGTGCAATTTAAAAAAAAATATAACAACAAATAAAAAACATTGTAGCCCTTGTGGCCTAGTGGTTAGAGTGTTTGCTTAAGATGAAGGTTTACATCCAAGTCAAATCATACCAAAGACTTATAACAATGGTACTAGCAGCTGCCTTGCTTTGTGGTCAGCATTAAGAGTTTAGTGCTTGGACTGGTCAGCCTTGTGTCAGGATAATGTGACTGGGTGAGACATGATGCTTCATGTCTGTGTCATGATGCCCCAGTGATATATATTATTGTAAACTGCCACAATGCAGACATGATAGAGATATGACAGAACATTATTTAAAGCTACATTAAAACTCCAAAACACACACACACACACACACACACACACACACATACACTCACAAACAACTTACATCTTTGATTGATTTAAATATCTAAATTATTCATAGATGGAATTTATAATTTAATATCAACTTTCCATAGCATTTTTTTCACTATTAAAGATCTATAAAACTGCCTAACCTAATTCTCTCTTGTGGTGTATTGCCAAGTAAATGTGGCTCCCAGAACCCTCCTGCTACATCTGAAGTTGTATCAGGGCTGAATTTGTCTGCAATGATGGTGACCTCTGACCCTGGACATACCTCCTGTATCAGTAGAGCAGATGACAACCCTATTACACCAGCTCCAACAACACCTATCTGTTGTTTCTTCATCTTTAGCTGAATAATAATGATAATAACAATAATAACAATAAAAACAACAATAATAAAATAATTATAAAAACGGAAGTTTAATTAACTAATAAATATGAATCATTCAAAGAATCAGGTCATCAGCACCATTCCAGGTGATTAGAGACATTTTTTAATATTTTTAATGGAATATTGTATATACTCATATACAAGACAGAACAAACTACAAACTTTGTAGACTCAGATCTGTCATTATAAATAAAAAAGCAATCATCAGAACAAACAAAACAGACCCTGATCTGAACAACAAAACAAACCCTCATCTGAAAAACAAAACAGACCTTCATCTCAACAAAATAAACAGACCTCTCATCTCAACAACAATTAAAACAGACCCTGATCTGCTGGCACACTGTGCAATGACAAATCAGGATGTCTGCTGTATGCAGTTTGACTAGACATACAAGCAAGCACCCGTCTCTTGATTCACAGAATTGTCACTGCCACCAGGTTATCAAACAAATACTCTGGTGCAGCTAACTGATCTGTAATGAGTTTTCATTGATCTAAGAAACATTTCAGGTTGCAAGACTGTGCAAACATTAAAATTAAATGTGAAATTTATAACTTATCTTTGAAAATAATACTCAAATGCTTAGTTGTTTGGTTTTCCAAACCAATCTTTGATTACTTTGATTACTACTAAGTTCCTTTTTTCTGGGACTATCATAATGACAGAAGATTGTAATTATAACACAGAAAAGACTGCAGGATGTGAAAGACAAGCACATGACCTTGACCCTTTTGCCCCATGATCCTAAAATCAAATGAAAAATCCCATAAGGTAAAAAAAGACCTTCATTCCTATTGGTTTACACCTATTAAACTTCCTCTACATTTATTGTGAAATCTTAAAGACCTTTACATTGGAACCTGAGATCTTGCCATCAATACCTGTCCAATTGTCTATGATGGCTCTGCACACCTGGTTTGCATGTGTGTGTGTGTGATTTAAATTTTTAACATAGCTTTTAAAATATTTCAGTCATATCCTTCCAATGTCAGAAGTGTGGCAGTTTACAGTGATATCTAGCACTGTAGCATCATGCAACAAACATGTAGCAAACATGTAGCATGATGTCCCACCCAGTCGTATTATCCTGACACCGGACCAAGCAGTGCTAACACTGATCTCTTAATGCTGAGAGCATAGTGAGGCAGCTGTTAGTACGATTTTTGTGTCTTTGGTATGGCTTGGCTAGTTTTCAAACCCGTGACCTCCAGCATTCAAGGCAAACACTCTAACCACTAGGCCACCGGAGTAGTATAGACACCTGGTTTGCTGTGCAGCTGTTGACTGTCTGCATTTATAAATCTTGCAACACAGAAAAAAAAACTTGGATCAACATACCAGTGACTGGTTTGTGAAACTGCCAGCTAATAATATATTGCTTGGGAAAAAAAAAGATAAAGCAAAAGACTAAGAAACACAAACATTAGGAACTTTCAAATGACCACTCGCAAATATGCATGAGATGAGAAGATACATAACTTGCAAGCAGATTGCACTCAATAAAAACATTTTTATGTTTATCGGAGTTGCAAGCATTTATTGAATGCAATCTGCTTGCAAGTTATGTCTGAATTAGTTTGTTATCTGTGCCATACTGTGATATTTCTGTTTTTTTTAAAAATTTATTTGTCTTATATTTTCAATCTGGTAGATACACCAGTTAAATTGCTACTTGCACACAGGTTTGTTTATGTCAATAATGGTCATTCCTGATGGCCTACAACAAGAGAAATCACATGTACATTTTTTTTTCAATAATAAAAACAGCTGCCAAATGGTCACAAAAAATATGTAATTCACTGTCACATAAAATTACATTTAGAACTACATGTACTTTATTCACATTGCAAAATATGGTGACAGTCAAACCTAAAACATTATTGCCCTTTTTTCGCAAACATCTGAGATTATTTCTCAATCTGATGGAAATGGCAAAACAAAGATCCTAGAGAACATGTATTGGCATAACTTTGTCTCACAGACATAGCCAAGGTGGTCATAATGCAGTTTCACAATGATAAAATTTTATTTAGTTGCAACTTGGTGCTTTGTACAATCCTGTTAACTTATAGTAGAGGTCAAAAAAACTTAACAGATCAGCCAGTTTCCAAAAGGTGTTGATATAATAAGAACATTTGAACCATCTTAGTTATTTCTGTCAAAAAGAAATATGCCTTCATACAAATTGTAGGACTGACCATATAAGTTGTGAATATTAATGGCCGATTATGACCACAAATATTTTGACTAAATTATAGGCCCATAAAGACCATGTGAAATTTCTTAAGTTTTGTCTTATACATGTATGTAGATGTGTCATTTACAAAACATTTTAAAACTATTCTATTCTTCATTATTTCCCAGATATGCTGAACAGTTTAAAACTGCATTTAAATAACAAAATTGGCGATTCAGTTATGTACTCTAGTAGGATGAAATAATGATACCATTTATCCTGAATTGGCCATTGAGTAGTAAATGTTTTCGAAGCGACTCATTCTGCAAAATTGAAACAATTTATGTTACAGTATTGAGAAATAGTACAATTATTAAGTGAAAGGAAATCTTCGAAACAGAGCTGACACAGCAACATTTGTTTTACATCTATTTCCATTGGTCTTAGTATCTGAATGCTTTTATTAGATTGTGTAGAATTTATATTGTATATTTTGTCTTAAACTTTTTTGAAATGTGTTTAAGATGAATTAGATCAAGTCAGATTGTTATCTATGAATACACCAAGAATTCTAGCCTGAGAGGTCACATTAAGGCTCACATTGTCAAACAGAACATGGAGTTTGTCACTATCTAGGTCACTATCGTTTTTGTTGTGTTGTAACTAGTATGACTTTTATTTTTTCTGTATTTATGATCATACTGTTTTCCTTATATCATGCTTCAAGTCTGTTGTGAGCATCCAGTAAGTTATTTTCAAGTACCATTTTGGTTTTACCAATCTCAGACAGTGTAGCATCATCTGCATAGAGGTCAGTGGAAGAAAATGAAGTTTCAATCTAAGAGGCAAATCGTTAATAAATAGAATGAATAACAGCGGTCCAAGAATAGAGACCTGTGGTACTCCATAGTTAACATTTTTACTTTGAGAAAGCTGACCATTTAAAGATACTTTTTGCACACTGTCAGTTAAGTAAGAAGCAAACCAGTTTAGGGAGTTTTCACTGCATTGACAGATTTTTAGATTTTCAAGAAACATTTCATGATCTACAAGATCAAAAGCTTTATGAAAATCAACCATAAGCCTACCATTTTTCCTTGATCTAATGCTTTCTGCCATTTATCAATGCAAAGATACAAGTGCAGTTTCACAGGAGTGATTCTGGCAAAAGATAGATTGATTATCATGAATACAAATCTGTCTTTAAATTCCATTGTAATCTCTGCAAGCAAAAATATTATTCTATTATATAATTGTAAATATATAATCTCTAAAAAAAAAAAAATCGCTCTAATTTTGACACTTTTCAAAGGTTAGATCAAAATTATTATTCTATTAAATAATTGTAAATATATAATCTCTAAAAAAAAAAAATCGCTCTAATTTTGACACTTTTCAAAGGTTAGATCAAAATTAAAATAAGTAGCTTTGTTGGTTTCATATTTCCCTTACAATAGAAAAATCAAACAATAACAGTAGTATTACTCATCAATAAAAAGTAATGCCAAAAAACCCAGATATCTTGCACAAGAAATCGACAAAAGCCATGGGGCAATTAATGCACTGAAACATGAGTGTTTGTAGTGCTTAGTCAGTCCTACTTTGTTGGTTTATGGATGCTCATATCTATGATGTTCTGATTTTGACAACATGTGTGCAAAAAAATTGATAAACTTTACATGGTGAAACTGCATCTTTATGCAAGATTTTATGTAAATACGAGCTAAAAATCAACCATTCACATTCAATATGTTTAAATAAAAAAAATAACTACAAATAAACATCTGTTACATTGTTTATCTCTATTATATCATTAATATTTCACTTGGTCACAATCAGCCAGAAATTTTGTCTGAATCAACATGCTGTACATGTATACTCCTTTATCAACACCAATCGATCTGAGTTTCTTCTGACCATTCATAAATATTTTTTTTATTTGAACACTACCCCAAAATTAATGTCCCAATATAAAAAATAGGCTTGGAAAAGAAAGAGAAGACTCTATTATAATACTGATTTAATCAGATGAAAACAAAACAAACTGCTGTCTAGACTCCAACAGAGATGTCCAAGGATCTAAAATGAGGTAAGGAAGATCAGAGAGAATTGTTTCTTATTTTAATATGGCTACTATTCATGTCTATAAAAGGCACATAATGATGTGTTGGTCCAAGGAAATTCAGACTATCTCATTAGTGCTCTGATTGGCTTATTTAGACTACTCTTCTTAATGCTCTGATTGACTTTTTGAGACTACCCTACTTAATGCTATGATTGGCTTATTTAGACTACCCTACCTAGTGCTGATTGGCTTATTTAGACTACCCTACCTAGTGCTCTGATTGGCTTATATTAAATACCTTACCTAGTGGTCTGATTAGCTTATTAAGACTACCCTACCTCATGTTCTGATTGGCTTCTTTAGACTACCCTACCTAGTGCTCTGATTGGCTTATATTAAATACCTTACCTAGTGGTCTGATTAGCTTATTAAGACTACCCTACCTCATGTTCTGACTGGCTTATTTATACTACCCTACCTAGTGCTAATTGGCTTATTTAGACTACCCTACCTAGTGCTCTGAGCTTATATTAAATACCTTACCTAGAGGTCTGATTGGCTTATTAAGACTACCCTACCTCATGTTCTGATTGGCTTATTTAGACTACCTTACTTTGTGCTCTGATTAGCTTATTTACACTACCCTAATTTGTGCTCTGATTGGCTTATTTAGACTACCTTACCTCATGTTCTGATTAGTTTATTTAGACTACCCTACCTAGTGCTCTTATTGGCTTACTTAGACTACCCTACCTATTACAATGATTAGCTTATTTACACTACACTACCTCATGCTCTGATTGGCTTATTTAGACTATCCTACTTAGTGCTCTGAGTTGTTAACTTAGACTACCCTACTTAGTACTCTGATTTGTTAACTTAGACTACCCTTCTTAGTGCTCTGATCAAATTATTTAGAATACCTTATAAGTGCTCTGATTGTGTTATTTAGACCAGTTTATTTGTGCTCTGACTGGATTATTTTGACTACCCTACTTCGTGCTTGTATTGGTTTGTTTAGATTACTTTATCTGTGCTCTAATTGGCTTATTTAGACTACCCTATTATGGCTTTAATTGGCTTATTTAGACTACCCTATTATGGCTCTAATTGGCTTATTTAGACTACCCTATTATGGCTCTAATTGGCTTATTTAGACTACCCTATTATGGCTTTAATTGGCTTATTTAGACTACCCTATTATGGCTTTAATTGGCTTATTTAGACTACCCTATTATGGCTCTAATTGGCTTATTTAGACTACCCTATTATGGCTCTAATTGGCTTATTTAGACTACCCTATCATGGCTCTAATTGGCTTATTTAGACTACCCTATTATGGCTTTAATTGGCTTATTTAGACTACCCTATTATGGCTTTAATTGGCTTATTTAGACTACCCTATTATGGCTCTAATTGGCTTATTTAGACTACCCTATTATGGCTTTAATTGGCTTATTTAGACTACCCTATTATGGCTCTAATTGGCTTATTTAGACTACCCTATTATGGCTCTAATTGGCTTATTTAGACTACCCTATTATGGCTTTAATTGGCTTATTTAGACTACCCTATTATGGCTCTAATTGGCTTATTTAGACTACCCTATTATGGCTTTAATTGGCTTATTTAGACTACCCTATTATGGCTTTAATTGGCTTATTTAGACTACCCTATTATGGCTCTAATTGGCCTATTTAGACCAGTGCTCTGATTGTTTTTTTTCAGACTAGTTTATTAGTGCTCTGATCAGAGTATTTTGACTACCCTACTTAGGGCTCTGATTGGCTTATTTATACTACCCTACCTTGTGCTCTGATTGGCCTATTACACTACCCTACCTCGTGCTGTAATTGGCTTATTTAGACTATCCTACTTTGTGCTCTGATTAGCTTATTTACACTACCCTAATTTGTGCTCTGATTGGCTTATTTAGACTACCTTACCTCATGTTCTGATTAGTTTATTTAGACTACCCTACCTAGTGCTCTTATTGGCTTACTTAGACTACCCTACCTATTACAATGATTAGCTTATTTACACTACACTACCTCATGCTCTGATTGGCTTATTTAGACTATCCTACTTAGTGCTCTGAGTTGTTAACTTAGACTACCCTACTTAGTACTCTGATTTGTTAACTTAGACTACCCTTCTTAGTGCTCTGATCAAATTATTTAGAATACCTTATAAGTGCTCTGATTGTCTTATTAAGACCAGTTTATTTGTGCTCTGACTGGATTATTTTGACTACCCTACTTCGTGCTTGTATTGGTTTGTTTAGATTACTTTATCTGTGCTCTAATTGGCTTATTTAGACTACCCTATTATGGCTTTAATTGGCTTATTTAGACTACCCTATTATGGCTTTAATTGGCTTATTTAGACTACCCTATTATGGCTCTAATTGGCTTATTTAGACTACCCTATTATGGCTTTAATTGGCTTATTTAGACTACCCTATTATGGCTCTAATTGGCTTATTTAGACTACCCTATTATGGCTCTAATTGGCTTATTTAGACTACCCTATTATGGCTTTAATTGGCTTATTTAGACTACCCTATTATGGCTCTAATTGGCCTATTTAGACTACCCTATTATGGCTCTAATTGGCCTATTTAGACTACCCTATTATGGCTCTAATTGGCCTATTTAGACTACCCTATTATGGCTCTAATTGGCTTATTTAGACTACCCTATTATGGCTTTAATTGGCTTATTTAGACTACCCTATTATGGCTCTAATTGGCCTATTTAGACTACCCTATTATGGCTCTAATTGGCTTATTTAGACTACCCTATTTTGGCTTTAATTGGCTTATTTAGACTACCCTATTATGGCTCTAATTGGCTTATTTAGACTACCCTATTATGGCTCTAATTGGCCTATTTAGACCAGTGCTCTGATTGTTTTTTTTCAGACTAGTTTATTAGTGCTCTGATCAGAGTATTTTGACTACCCTACTTAGGGCTCTGATTGGCTTATTTATACTACCCTACCTTGTGCTCTGATTGGCCTATTACACTACCCTACCTCGTGCTGTAATTGGCTTATTTAGACTATCCTAGCTTGTGCTCTGATTGGCTTATTTATATTATCCTACCTAGTGCTCTGATTGGTTTATTTAGACTACCCTTATTAATTCTCTGATTGACTTTTTTTAGACTACCCTACTTGATGCTCTAATTGGCTTATTTAGACTACCCTACCTAGTGCTAATTGGCTTATTTAGACTACCTTACCTAGTGCTCTGATTGGCTTATTTTAAATACTTTACCTAGTGGTCTGATTAGCTTATTTAGACTATCCTACCTCATGTTCTGATTGGCTTATTTAGACTACCCTACCTAGTGCTCTGATTGGCTTATTTACACTACCCTAATTTGTGCTCTGATTGGCTTATTTAGAATATCCTACTTAGAAACTCTTATCAAATTATTGATACTACCTTACCTTGTGTTCTGATTAGTTTATTTAGACTACCCTACCATGTGGTCTGATTGGCTTACTTAGACTACCCTACCTAGTGCTCTTATTGGCTTACTTAGATTACCCTACCTAGTGCTCTTATTGGCTTATTTTAGACTACCCTACCTATTACGATGATTAGCTTATTTAGACTACACTACCTCATGCCCTGATTGGCTTATTTACACTATCCTACTTGGTGCTCTTGGGCAGTGGGAAGATGTTCACATTTGCACGGGATATAGACGACCCCGCCCTCCACAAGTCCCCTGCTGCTTTGCAGGTTAGGTTTGGGATAACCAAACGCTTGGGTGCTGACAATAAGGTCACCGCCCAGGGCAGAGGAGTCCCAAGAAGGACTCAGCGACCATGTGTCCAGGACCAAGCCACTAGTAGTGTGGAGTTCGGCTGTGGTCAACAGCCTGGAGAGGGATGGGCTCTGTCAGGTTCATTGCCCAAGACACCACATGCAATGACAACTTTACCTCCAACCATACCGGATTGGTCGTTGCCCAGAACAAGGACTGCACCTTTTGTCTTGCACGACGGCAGAGGTGTTTTAGTGTGCTACTGGTGCACGATCACCACCAAAACTCTGAATCAGAAACAACATCAGCATTGGTACATGGAGCATCAGAACATTAAGAACGCCTGGAAAGGTAGAGGAACTGACACACAAAATGAACAGATACCATTGGACCATCCTGGGACTGTGCAAAGTACGATGGAAGAACCTTGGGGAAACATCGACACAGGATGGCCATAAACTATACTATTCTGGCAGAGATGATAAACATGAACATGGTGTCGGATTTCTTGTCCACAAAGACACTGTGAACACTGTCATGAGTTGTTGGCCAGTCTCCAGCAGGCTTATCATCATATGCTTGAGGGCAACACCACTCAATAATATATCACCATTGTGCAAGCTTATGCTCCAACTACAGACCATGATGATGAAGAATTAGAGGATTTCTACGACCAACTGCAAGAAGTCCTGGACCAGACCCCAAAGAAAGACATTCTTGTGGTGCAAGGTGACTGGAATGCCAAAATAGGAGAGCATGCCGTTGATAACTGGAAAGGCACATGTGGACACTACTGCAATGCAGAGACCAACGACAGAGGCTTAAGGCTCCTGGAATTTGCCAGCTTCAATGATCTGAAGCTGATGAACATGTTTGGTCCACACAAAGCATCCAGAAGGTGGACCTGGCATAGCCCGAATGGAGAACACCATAACCAGATTGATTATATCATGGTGAAGAGACATTTCCACACCAGCATAAACATTGCCAAGACAAGAAGTTTCCCAGGAGCAGACACTGGAAGTGACCATGACTTAGTGATGATGACCCTCCGACATCTAAAAAAAGTTGACAAAGAGGGCCCCACAAGAATCAAGTTCAACCTTAACAAGCTAAAAGACCAAGAGGTCTTGGAAGCCTTCCAGGCAAGGATAGGAGGGAAATTTGCACCACTGTTACTTCTTAGTGCACACAGTTATAGATACAATGATCGACACATTTAACATCAGTGACCCAAACAGCCAGTGAGATCCTTGGCAAACATCGACGACCAAAGAAACCTTGACATACTTGATCTGTGTGACAAGCGTTGAGAGCTAAAGAAGAAGAAGTCAGAAGTAGAAGGTGCAAAACAATACAGGGAAATCAACAAGGTTATCAAGCACGAAAAAGGCAAGGGTGACCTGGATTGAGGACCAGTGTAAAGATATAGAAAACAATTTAAAGAAAAATAATAGCAAAAAAGCATACCAACTGGTGAAAGACCTGACCAGTGTAAAACAAGGACGCTCCTCCATCATTCAAGATAAGGGAGAGAAATGTCTTACGAAAGAACAAAACATTCTTATGAGATGGACAAAATACTGCTCAGACCTGTACAACCACAGACCTACAAGGGACCCAGACATACTCAACACCCCATCAGTGACCAACACTGACAACTACCCCATCCTCCGAGAAGAAGTAGAGGCTGCAGTGAAAGCATTGAAAAAAGGGAAGGCAGCAGGAGTAGACAACATCCCTGCAGAACTAGTCCAAGAAGGGGGTGAAGCCATGATAAGTGCCCTACTAACAATCTGCAACAAGATCTGACAGACAGGGGAATGGCCAACACCATGGACTCAGTCACTCATAGTAACTCTCCCGAAAAAAGGCAATTTGCAGCAATGTCAGAACTATCATACGATCAGTCTTATATGCCACCCAAGCAAAGTCATGCTAAAAATCATATTAAACAGACTGAAGCCATGGGAAGAGGAAATCATAGCTGAAGAACAGGCTGGCTTCAGACCAGGGCAAAGCACAACTGAACAGATTTTCAACCTTAGAATACTATGTGAGAAATACCTCCAGCACCAACAAGACCTTTATCATGTCTTTATAGATTTTGAGAAGGCATTTGACAGGGTATGGCATGCAGCCCTTTGGTCTACCATGAAGCTGTACAACATCAACACTAACCTGATCAAAGTCATAGAAAACCTTTACAGCAAGGCCACCAGCGCAGTATGCTTCAATGGTCAAATAGGAGATTGGTTTAGGACAACTGTGGGAGTCAGACAGGACTGCTTGCTTTCACCTACTATCTTCAACATCTTCCTTGAAAGAATCATGACAGATGCACTGGAAGACCATGAAGGAACTGTCAGTATTTGAGGAAGAATAATAACGAATCTGCTCTTTGATGATGACATCGATGGGATCTAGCTCAGTTGGTGGAAAAACTGGATAGGACAGCTACTGCTTTTGGTATGGAAATCAGTGCAGAGAAGACCAAATTGATGACCAACAACACCAGTGGCATCAGCACTGACATCATGATTAATGGCCAAAAACTGGAAACAGTTAATAGATTCAAGTACTTAGGAGCCATCGTGGCAGACGAGGGATCGAAACCAGAAATATTGTCCAGGATTACGCTGACAATAACAGCAATGGCAAGGCTGAGGACAGTATGGACAGACAGAAACACCTCAATCAGCTCAAAAATCAGACTGATGCGCTCCTTGGTTGCATCTGTATTCCTATATGCCAGTGAGTCATGGACCCTCACAGCGAATCTCGAAAGGAGGATAAAAGCTGTTGAAACGAGATGCTTTTGAAGGTTGCTTGGCATTACATATAGAGATCATGTCATGAATGAGGAAGTGGGAAACAGAATTAAGCAAGCCATTGGGCCCTATGAAGAGCTATTGACCATTGTGAAAAACCACAAAATGAAATGGTATGGACATGTCACACGATCAACAGGGCTTGCTAAGACAATCATGCAAGGTACTGTGCAGGGAGGGTGAAGGAGAGGAAGACAGAGGAAAAGATGGGAGGATAACATCTCAGAGTGGACAGGACTGAAGCTGAGTGACACAGCGAGAGTATCAGAAAACAGACATCTTACCTCATGTTCTGATTAGTTTATTTAGACTACCCTACCTTGTGCTATCATTGGCTTATTTAGACTATCCTACTTTGTGCTCTGATTTGTCAACTTAGACTACTCTACTTAGCGCTCTCATTTGTTAACTTAGACTACCCTTCTTAGTGCTCTGATTTGTTAACTTAGACTACCCTTCTTAGTGCTCTGATCAAATTATTTAGAATACCTTATAAGTGCTCTGATTGTCTTTTTTTAGACTAGTTTATTTGTGCTCTGACTGGATTTTTTTGACTATACTACCCCATGTTCTGATTAGTTTATTTAGACTACCCTACCTAGTGCTCTGATTGGCTTACTTAGACTATCATACCTAGTGCTCTGATTGGCTTACTTAGACTACCCTACCTAATGGTCTTATTGGCTTACTTAGACTACCCTACTTAGTGCTCTTATTGGCTTACTTAGACTACCCTACCTATTACAATGATTAGCTTATTTAGACTACACTACCTCATGCTCTGATTGGCTTATTTAGACTATCCTACTTAGTGCTGATTTGTTAACTTAGACTACCCATCTTAGTGCTCTGATCAAATTATTTAGAATACCTTAAAAGAGCTCTGATTGTCTAGACCAGTTTATTTGTGCTCTGACTGGATTATTTTGACTACCCTACTTTGTGCTTGTATTGGTTTGTTTAGATTACTTTATTTGTGCTCTGATTGACTTATTTAGACTACCCTATTATCGCTCTAATTGGCCTATTTAGACCAGTCCACCTAGTGCTCTAATTGGCTTATTTAGACTATCCTACCGAATAGTGGACATCACAATGGACAAATAATTTGCCTTAGTATATAACCAAACTACAGCAAACCACAGGAAAAAGTTTCATTTATATTCAGGATCAGCAAGTTGTTTCAAGTTCAGCTTTTTTACTTGTACAATTTGGTCATGGAACAAATTACAATCAATAATTGCAGAAGCTCCTGACTTGGTATCTCAAAATCCGGAGCTTTCTAAAATCACATTCTAATGAACTAGTCAGCTACAAGTAAGACCTAATGACTCTCAGAACTATGCCAGTTGAGGTAAAACTGTCAACTGGTACCTGGGTATTCTGATACCCACCCATTCATAATTAGCAGGTAATACAATTAGCTATAAGGTACTCATTTAGTTATGTGAAATGTTTTAGATATTTAAAACCAAAAAAAACACATTTCCAAGCTCAGATCATAGATTATATCGGACGATGTCAGGAGCGAGTAAGACACAAACAGGTGCAGTTTGAGGCTCTTGTCATGCGACACAGATTCATCATAGACATCTGTCAACTGATCTTATATGTTAAAGTGTGTGACCATTTGGCTGTATACATCGAAGTTTCCTTATTTTCTTATTATTGTAACTGTACATGACAAATTTTGAAGAAAACATGTTTTTTTTATATTTTAAATCATATGTAACAGATTAATTATAGTTCTATACACATTTAGATAGCAGACCAGTCTATAATGGAAAAACAAAGTGCCAAATATAACCAAGTAAAATGGTCTTTATCGATGGATCTTATAGGACTGAAAAATATTAGAGGCATAGGATTTTATTAAACTGAAGAACATGTTGCATCAGGAAGGGAAAAATTAATAGCGCTTTACAAATTTTGAATCAGGAATTCTACAGTGATGTAATACAGTATTAAGAATTTGTGGACTACACAACCTTTGAGCAAAGGTTAAACATTTATATAAACTAATTAAAGTGAATGTCGTTTTATAAATAATTTATAATTTTATTTTGTGTCTGTATTCTCATACTATTCTATGTAGACTATATTCTCGTACTAATCTATGTCAATTTAACCAATTTGTGACAAGCATTTTAAATAACTGCACATCCAGGTAAGTAACAGATAAATGAAAGTTTTTCAGTAGTCTTTAATTATGGCATGTAATACATAGATCACTACTTTTATGCACTTTTCTGCCACTCATAATAATTATGCTTATACTGGGGGTTGGAGTTGGCATGTATTAATTTACAACAAAGCAGTTCAGGTTCACATTTAATATAATTTCACATTGATTGGATACCCAGGTCGACTTTTTCTAAAAATGTTGGCATCTCTATTGAGATTATTAACCTTTAGATCATATGCACTTGATTATGGGGAAACTAATGTGTACGCATGTGTTATATGGTGAGTGTACACAATAGTTTCCCCAGAATCAAGTGCAGGTGCTTTAAAATGGGGGGGGGGGATTGCGTCTTAATTACAAGCGCAAGGGAGAAACTAATGTGTACACTCGCCAATTAACAATTACTACACATTAGTTTTCCCCCAGCCAAATTAACTGCCTATGATTACAAGTTGATTATAACTGGGCTGGCGGTGGGTGAGCTATGTGTGTTAATTGTTAATTGGACAAGCCACAATACCTGAAAAACGATTTATTTTTTCTTCGATGTTTTAAATAACGGTCGAGTGTTCCGACTTAATATAACTGCATAACCCTAACGGTTAAATTGTAAACATGAAATTACATGGGTTATATAAAATGCCCCAGGTTTAAGTGTCAAGCAACATGGGTTATGTCCTATGAGGTGATAAACCCGATACGTTTAAAACAACTATTCGCAGTGGGCTACCTCTCTTTGGAAGGATAATCCGGCAGCTTACTACCAATTTCCCAAGATAATGTACTGTAACGGAGATTTATTGGGAATAAAAATACAGTAATGTAAAAGAAATTTTCAAAAAACTGATGAAAATTAAAATTAAAAACACATTTTTTTTGGTACAATTTGTTTTTAATGTTGTTTACCCATTAATAATAATAATAATAATAATAATAATAATAATAATAATAATAATAATAATAATAATAAATCTATTTAGTAATTTAGGCCTCCGGCCCATATTATAAAATACAAGTAAATATAGGCGTGCCCCACTGTGTATAGAAATTAAATATGATGTACTTTATGATTATATATACACAATTTCCTATAAATAATCAGTGGATAATAATCACCTTGAGTTCGAGTTTAAGAAAGGTTCTATAAGACGATTAGTCAAACTGATACAGTAAGAAAGTTTTCTTACTTAAATTCTTATAATCAATATATTATTATGATTCATGAGGAATACCCTTTACTTCAACAGACGGATAGAGATAATAAACTTCTGCAAAATATTTGTCTTAAATGATTATAAGCTGGACAAATACGAAATGGAATTTATCTTCTACCACATTATTATTCCGGTATAATTTCACAGTACCTATTATTTCCTTGAATCCTATTAGGCCTACCTGTCTCTATTTTTAGCATATGCGCTGAATAGTTATATGTTGCGATTGGGCTTCAAAGGGGGGGGGGGGGGAATGTTGATCCTCGTTACTCACCCCAGCACAAGCTGGTTCAAGTTGATTGAGGAACACCGTCTGTTAGCCAATAGTGACTTACGATGGTGTAATGTTTCCCTTGTCCACCCATGAGTGTATTAAGTAGTGTATATATTATTGTATATGTTTTTATTTATAACTTTTTAAATAATAATTTTGATGACGGTTGATCTTTGTTTTGTTCATCAAATATAATTATAAGTTTTGTTAACCCACTAAGGAATTCAGGCTCATAATACTCTCTATCACAAGTCAGAGCTAACTTGTGATATATATTCCCCACTGGAGCTGTGGAGAATATTGATTTCTTTACAATCTGATTCCTGAACATAGGATCGTACTCTCGTCCCTTAGAACTATTAAGTTCCAGGGCCAATTTCCTTTCCTTTCCTAGTATGTATTACATATTTAATATTTCCCAGTTGACTTTGCCAGAGTCGTTTGTCCATTGTGTATATATTTTGTATTTTTATTCTGTTTGTTGTACAGTGTTGTTGTATGGACAGCACTATCTAAAATCATATATTTTGAGTTGTAGAACTATATAAAAATTTTGTGAAATTTTGAAGATTTTTTTTTTAGTTACAAGAGAAAAAATGGGCTTCAAATGGTGTTTTATAGTGAAAATGGCGGAAAAGTGTATAGTCTCAAAAGGGAAATTAACATGGGCATGGCTTTTATAGCTTCATAATGTTTATGGCCTCAAAATTGGAACAGTGTTACAAACGGCTGACATCAATCAGTCGAGAACTTAGCATCAGTGTTCAAGTTGACCTCAATGCTTCTTTGGGCAGGTATGCGAAATTATATGTGAAATGTTTATAGGGGCACAAGGGTTGATAGGGTCAAAAGGATTTATAGGGACAGAAAGGACAATGATGGGGACAAACAATGCATACATTAAGAAATACTCTTAAATGTATAGGGCCATTGACATGGGTGACGTTGATAGGGACTAAAGGATTTATAGGTACTAAAGCGACAAACAAACAATAAAGAAACAAATACAACATAAAGGAAACAAAATGTTTGGGCAAAAGGGAAAGAGTACATGTTTTTTTTTTAGGCAAATGAGTGGCCATGAAAAGAGCCGTTTGGAGTTCTTCCCATGTGGCAAAAAATTGAATGGAGAAACCATGACATGTATAGCCTCAACTTGTGGGAAAATCCTATAGAAAAACTTTAGCATATATTTATAGCCTCAAAACGTAGCAGTGCTTCAAGAATCTGACATCGTTTAGACGGTGACTTAGTAACAGTGTTCGAGTTGACCTCTTTAGGCGCTAGTCTAGGTAAATATGGAAAAGTCAATGTTAAACGGGCCATAAAGATAATATGCAGTGGACTCTATGGCCGCGAAAAAGGTTTATGGAGACAAAATGGTTAGTTAATAGGGTCAAAGGGGAAGGGTAATGGAAAAGGAATTTAAGTATGAATTATCAAATTACACACACACACACACGCGTGCGCGCGCGCGCGCGGTCTTATGAAGGCTTAGAGTGTAAGCTAGGAAGACAAAAGCCAACAAAAATATTTTCACACACCTTATATACCATCAAATACCCCATAAACATTATAAGCCGATTATTAAAAATATTATCGAAATGCCATTCCTAAAAAAGAGAAAAAGAAGAGAAAAAGCAATTACATAATGCTCTTTTTAAATGTTCTTCACATAATCAATCCCTCGGGAATTTGACGAATTGTTTTGTTCGAAACTGGTGATTTAGAGTATTATCGGTAAACGAAGTTAAATGATCGTTTTGCAAGGCTATCACAAGCTTGTAGAAATAAGATCGTACGTTTCTGACCAAACAATAAGTGAAATGCATTTTTTTTTCTTCATTACTGTTGTAAGGGTCTGTCTAACTATCATATGACACTTGATTTCATACACAAGCATATTGAAAGGCCACAAATTGTTGTTGCTGTGGGGTAAACGTCATTTTTCAGTACATGATCTTGTGGAGAAAAATCACGAAAATTACCAACGAGCCACGGTTGGATACTGGCAAGCTTTCACACATACCTACGTTGCCGAGTCCAAGACTCGAACCCAAGCAGACAGAGGTGAGATGTCAGTGGTCTGTAAAAGCGAGAGCATTTAGATCACTCAGCTACCAATGGCCTCGCCATAGTATGTACACATGAGCAGCAAAAAGGGTAAACAAAATCCAACAAAAATATTCTCAAACACCTCATTCTTTTTCTAGAACGACATAAACCTGTTTTTAAAAAAGCTTCCTTAGAAATTGAAAAGTACACTATAATAATAAAACTACACCGAATTGTCTCTCTCATTTTGTTACTTTATCTTCTGTCGTTTTGTTTTCAGATTTGTTTGTGTGTTTTGTTTACCCGCCAGACGTTTCATTTAGGTCGCGACCTATCTGCTGCCTTTAAAGTTTGAGTAGTTAAATTATTATTTTATCAGACTATCTGCTATTTCTTAACCAAATCTTTTATCAAGAACTACACAATATCGCGACCTGGGATCATGTAAATGTATCGTTATAAATCCATGTGGGGTAGCTTGCAAGCTTAATTTTATCCATATCTCCTAAACAACGAGTTTGATGAATATTTGGCAGAGTATGTGTATCAACTCCATTAAATACAGATAACATATTTCAGTTATCTCTGATCACTTTAGGTATCTGCGTGTATCGCTGAGTTATATAAATTATATCAGAATTTTTATGTCTGCCTCGAGAAAATATTCTTTGCCGGATTTGATTGTTTATCCAGCATTACATCATCAAAAACAAATAAATTATTTTTTAAAAAATCTATTAAGTTCATCAACACTCAGCGCTTCATTAATATCGGTTATAAATTAATAATATCATCAGCTTCTTTATTTAATATTTTTGCGTTCTCATTTAAATCTTTAAGAACATCGTAGCAGCACTGATCATCTACAGATGTTGCCACTAAATATAATGTATTCCACTCAAGCCATCTCATTAACAAATTAAGTAATAATTGTGTCTTTCCACTTCCAAACGGACCTAGCATTATCATTCTGATAGAATTTGGTAGCGCTGGATGATGCTTGACTGGTTCTTGTTTTCGTATCGCTGAGAAATCACGACATCCATGTTGTACAGTTATAATAAATGATATGGATTTATATGGTCTTCGATGCAGAGCATCCACCCCAACAAATGGAGTAAGATAATAAAAAAATACCAAAAACTAAATAGCACGCACTTTCAGGCTTTGGAGGAGCATCATTAGGGTCCACGGAGAAGGGAGAAGAGAAAAGCAGCATCTCCTTTCCACTAGTTACAAACACCTGAAAGCGTTTGTTGAATTCCACAGAAAGAGATTCGATAGCTGTTGCATAACTCTTCATTTGCACACAGATGATATCCTGTGGCAAACAGTCTATTACCTCTATCAAAACTGGAACGTGCATGTTGCAGGGCTCTGTTTGGGACAAGTGTCTTTGGAAAAGGTGCAGCTTCGTTCCAAATGCCTTGACATGAGCGTATAGCTTGCATATCACTGCATCTCGTCCTTGAAAATTAACATTCAGTAAATTCAGATGCTTCGTTATGTCAACCAAAAAAGACAAATTTGCCAGACATACAGGATTGGACAATTCTTCCATCGGTAGTCCCTTTTCACACAAAAAATGTCTTATTTCTTATCTGAGAGAGAAAATCGATGCATTGTGGACTCCCGACTTAGCCAACTGACATCGTTTTGATATTTTACGTCTCCGTATTCAGATTGGATGTCAAGCAAGAACTACTGAAACTGTCGGTGGTGTAAAGATTTAGAGCGAATAAAACAGATTGCTTTTACCACTGGTTTCATAACATGATCAAATTTGAGATATTTGGCGCAGAGTGCCTGCTGGTGAATTATGCAGTGTAGTTTAATAGCGTTACCTCCTTCTTCGTTGACCTTATTGCAGATCAATGTGGACAATCCACATCGCTCACCAGCCATGGCAGGCACACCATCGGTAATGATCCCAGAAACTTTACTTCCCGATAGTTTCATATCATCAACAGCATCACCAACCGAAACGAATAAGTTCCTTCCACTGGTTTGGTCTTTAAGGCTTTGAAGGTCAAGAAGCTCCTAATTTCGCTCATGTTGTCGTCAACTCCTCTTAAAAAAATCAAGAGCTTTGTATTGTCAGAAGCATTGGTGTTTTCATCGCAGGCTAATGAGAAATAATCAAAAGTAACTCCCCTGTTCCTCGGTTGTCTCTGAATATTTGACGATATGTCTTCAACTCTCCATGCCACAGTGTTACGTGCCAGGCAAACATTTATAAATAATTGCTTCTTCTCGAGGCAAATGTTCTTTACCATTTTCATGACAGTCTTTGATAAATGTACCTTCAGTAAAAGAGTTGGAATGTTTAGCTATTAACATGGTCACTTCGTAGCTTGCTTTGGTGATATTTTCCTTTGACTCACAGGTCGGCGTGAAGAATCACTGTAGTGATGCCAGAGCAGCTTGGAGTTGCTTCACTTTTTCAGCGCGGTCACTCCCTGTTAGCTTGTCGTATGTGTTAGCATGCTTAGTCTGATAGTGTCTCTTTACGTTGAAATCCTTAAACAAGGCAACCGTCTCGTTACAAATGAGACAAACACATTTGCCCTGATTTTCAGTGAAAAAGTACTGTAATTCCAATCTCTCCTGAAAGCGGCGGCCCACACTGTCTACTCTTTTTCTTTTCATTTGCCATGGCAGAAATGAGCGGAGAAGGGTTCGCGTGCTAGCGGGCCATAAATAATACGATATACGACCTACGCTGCGGGCCGTATGAAATCTTACCGCGGGCCGTGATTGGCTCGCGGGCCGGACTTGGGCCAATTTATTAAACTTCCTTAATTCTGGATCAAGCGCTCTATGAAACCATTGAACCATTCGTATCGAAACAATCCAAAAAATGGTGGTTGTTGTCCTTGATCGACGCACATTATCACAGCTGTAATTTTTGTAAACAACCAATCAAGAAATATTTTAACATATCTTTAGATACGGTGCATATTTCATCCAAAATGATAATTTTGGGGATATATCTTTCACATATTCTTTCAGGAGTTCATTTATCTCCTTTCCAGCGAAAACGTGTGACTATTGAAGGGTTTAGCTACTCGTTCGCTCATTTGTCTTGCGAATCTGTGTAAAGGGGTTAAACCGATTATATTAACAGAATTTGAAGACCTCTGGCGAAATAATTCAATCGCACAAGCAGTTTTATCAGAACCTCCAGGTCCATTAAGATAAACTGTCTTATTCCTAGTCACATGATCACACACTGACGGAGCAGATGATAGATTTGATAGTTGACTATTTTTATAATAATTATCCTTGATTTCAGCTTCGGCAGATTCATAATAATTATGTAAGTTTTCTTGTGTTATTATCCATTCGCCTCATATTTAATCGTAAGTTGTACTTATATAAAATTGAGTCAACAATTCTTAATATTTTCTTTACATATAGAATCAATGCGTAGCGACTCTAATCGCGGCTTTAAGAAATCTGTTTCTCATCGATAGTAAATTTATCACAAAAATACACTAGCATTGAAGATTTTAAATGGGTTAAATGCGGTGAATCGCCATCAATGTAACCAATAATTGTACCTAATTTAGTTCCGTTAGACAAGTAATATTTCTCTTCGTTGCATCAGCGATTATAAAATCAAGTTCAGCATCGTTCATAATTATTCTTGTGCAGTGTCGTTTATGATCATATCGTCCTCCTTGCGCGAATTATCTGATTATTCTTCTGCCAAGATCTTTTGGGGTTTTATTTTCTTCATCAGTAAACTCAGGATTTTCATCATCAGAATATTTATTTTGCTGTGGTAACCAAACTTCGTTATGCAGACGATATAATATAATTGCTGCACTTATTTCATGAAATATTATTATTATTGCGTTGATCATATATCGCAACAATCGGTACCCACTTCTTTTCTGAAAAGTGTCTACCAAACCATGCATAACAAATCGGATGAAGACCTTTAATAAACTCGAATTAGTCGATGCAGTCAAGTCAAAATCCGGTAAAGGTCCGTTCGTCACAACTCTGGTCATCTCATTTGTTGGATGTCCAAACCTCTTAAGATATCCATGCTATTCGCCCATTTCAAGAAAACGTCTGAGATAACACGTTGCCATATAACTGAACTAACATCTTTTTAATCGCATTTAGTATTACACAAACCGCCATGTCCATGTTCTCAGTAGCTTAGATGCACATCTTAAAGAAATTCAAATCGTGTTGGCTTCCACGCATTTTTGCTTGCAAAGTGAGAAGCATCTGACGGAACGAAACAAAACAATTATTCAGTAATTGTTCAATATTGTCAGTGTGCGATGAATATTTTTGCGCAGGATTTTTCATTTCTTCATGGAGAGTTTCTGAACTCTAAATATCTTTATTTAGTCGTACAAATTGATCATAGTTTTCATTATCGGAACTTGAAAACAACCACACCGATTCAGGATCACTTTTGCAAATATTTTCCATAAAATCAAATATATCACCGTCATAAAATCTTACGGTGGAAATATGGTTACGGCATTAGTCCACGCATGTGCATTGTAATCAATGATTTCAATCGAAGCTCCTTTTGATTTATATTATGAATCGTACGAAATCTCTCCGGTTATCGTTTTTATTATCATGGGAAATTTTAGTTTCTTTTTAGCTCAGCAACGTTTTTGATATACGCTCCGGTATCTTTAACTATTTCTGCCCACTCGTTTATTTTTTTGTAAAGTCTTAGATCCGTTAAACCGTTTAAACTTATTGCATTTGTTAAATGTTCCATTACTCGTTCGACTACACAATTTATTTTCGAACATTTTATTGGTTTTAGATAATGAACGATGGGTTTTTCATTCCGCGGATATATACTATAAATAAACGCGGTTACAAGATAAACTTATTTATAATAAGGTTTGTTAATACCAGTCAACATTTCTGGTATCGAATTTTTACTAATTTTATTAATTGTTTTCATTATGAAGCACAAAGTCACGTTTGTCGCGGATATTCCAATTAGTAAATGATTTAGACAAAGAATATATGCATGTGGCTAATAATAGGTCTACATCTCCTTGTATCAAAACCTTGATTTAGACAATAATATTATTATATAAAGTTTTGTTTCGTTTAGGGAATCGCTGAGAGGAGGATCTGTCTATGATATAGCCTCCAGAAAAACCAGTAGCGTGACACGAACGAACCTCTCACTGTCTCTGAAGAGTACCCCATACAAGGACATTCAGAAAGAATCTAGCCAAAAGAGAATCTAGGGTACCCAATACAAGGACATTCAGAAAGAATCAAGCCAAGAAAGAGTCTCGTGTGGCTGCCCATCGGCCATAAGAGAAGTGTTGATAGTGAAAAGATAACCGTTCATCTTGCTACGGTTTATTTTTTAGTAACAGAATATCTATATAAATATATACAAGAAGCAGAAATAAATCAACGCTGCAGTTTGTATAAGTAACTTGATATTATTTCTGCAATTATAAATTTCAAATATAACATTACAAAAAAATGGTCAAGCCCGATGGTGCGATATTTCGCGATTTTTCAATACAAAAGCGGGGGCTCCCAGGGATTTAATGTGCACCTCCTCACCACGTCCAACAACGTGGCGAGTGCGTTTTGCACTCTCTCCTCGGAGTTTTATTGGGTGTGGTGTAGATGAAAAAAGCCTAGACAACCCTTTGACTATCTAATATTCATTAATAAGATCGTTGACTGACATTGGTTCGTCGATATTAGCTATTGGTAGTACAAACTTAGTAAATAATGGTTTTAATATTATTGGTCTAGATGAATGACGTTCAGGACTAATATCTTCATAATCACTAGCAAATACTGTTTCAACTATAACTTATTAATAAAAAATTCGAGATCTGATCTAGCTTGGTTTAAATGTTGTATTGCTTCAATAATCTTTTGTTTTGTATCCTCCGAATACTGAGAAAACGAAGATTTTTTTTAACAGATCTGTAATTCATTTAAAGTGTTCAGTCTTAATATTTCGAAACCAATTTTTAATACAATTTTCGTTAATGATTGCTTTTTTTCTTCCTTCATCATCAAAACTATATACAGCTCATTTTTAGTTTAGAAAGTCTTATTGCATCCGACGCAATAGCATATTTCGCTTCACCATAAAATTTCCAAGGATAATATGTTCGATACTCTGGAAACTTAATAAATATTTTGTATTAGTAGAAAATTCATCTCGTCGTGGTTCTGGTGGTCCATCATAATCTGGTTGAATTTCAGGCCATCCTAAAATTATATCATCGATAATTATACGTCTGCAATATTCTTTTTATACTTTTGCTGTATACTCATCAACTATATTTTTTAGTTTAGTTTGCCACTCACGCACCTACTTGTATCTGTAGTGTTGCACGACGATTGGACAGCTCATTGTGCTAAGTAGGTGGTAGGTTAGCGATTAATTCAATACACCAATGATAAATCAAGCCGAGTCTTTTTCGTCAGGTTCGACTTCAAATGTTATTTCGTCGATTTGCTCCAAAATTACTAGCACGGATCCAGAAGATTTTGTTAGTGGATAACGCCGAGGTATTGTAGTAGATATTTTTAATACTGCAACACCTAGTACTGAGAACCTGTATATACCGGTAACCTCAGCGCTATGTTTAATGGATTAATTCACTACTCATCCAGACACTACCGTATATACTATGTTGTCCGTGATCTTTTTTATGTCAGAAAGCTCAATATCAACGACGGTTGGACTTCTGAGAAGAAAAAAACTCGTTAATGGTTTTGTTTATTTTTTACAGCAACTCAAGAACGAGTTTATTTGAGTAGTACAATGAGATCTAATATTGATTTCTTCATTTATTTTATTGTCGTTAACGAGTTCATCATTGAGAAATCTCTATCATCGATGTATGTTTTTGATGCAGCGACATAGTTTGATTCTGGTTCTGCAATATCAGTAATTTTATTATTAGTCATATTAATGATACCAGATATTATATCATCGGATTTTTGTTTGCTTGACCACGAATATTATCTAATATAGTTGACATAACAACACCTGGCTTAACCTTTCCATTATTATCCATTACTCCATTAATTCTGGCGATACCATATTTCAGTGAAAGATTTCTCGTTTGTAATCATGCTAGCTTATCTTAAAATACAACAACTTTGTTTGGATCTACATTTGCAAGATTTAATAATTCGGACATTTCACCGCTAATGATTTTATTTACATATTCGTGCGATATTCTTCTATTTGATTTTGCTTAGAGGAAGGTCTTCTATAAATATTTACCATTATATTTTTAAGATCTATTTATAACGATAGCGGTTACTTGTATAATCGTCCATGTCTTTATGATAGGGTTTGGTTGATAAAGATACAGTGTTGAGTACAGCAATTGCTTCACGGCCACATATTGGCGGATCGGTTATTGGCTGTGTTGGTAATGTTGAATACTAGATCGGAATGGATTTTGTATATAACATAAATTCCTTCGGCTGAGGAAGTCCGTACAAATCAAAATAAACAGATCCACATGGATCAATTGCGTATGCAACCCAACGAGCTCCTGTACCAGAACTATTATCAAGATTAATGATACTAGTTTCAACATTTGTTGGTCTGTAGGGTTACTGATCTCGTATAAAACACCTCTGAAATGTTTTATATTTAATTGTTTAGTTGCGTTAATTAAATCAAAATTTGAAAGTTGAAGATTAAGCGAGTATTGTAAGGCTGGTAATCTTATATGATCCGAATAAGGCAATTATGTCTTTTGTTGACGTATTTTGCTGGTTCTTGTTGACGTGATCTTTTCTTTAAACTTTCCTTATGTACAATTCCTTGACCTGTTGCCATTCCGGCAGCGGTTCTAACAGCGGTAACAGCGGTAATTAATGCAGGTATGGCTACAAGAAGTAGAAATATACCACCTGTTTTATTGAATCTCTAATGGAACTCAGAATAGATGGAGACGAACTCCTGCATTCTCCTCTAAAATGTTTAAGCTGATTTTTAGTTCACGATAATTTGTTTGGACCACCACTAGAAATTTAATCTTTCTTTAATGTTATCTTTGCTCTGCATTTACTTGCAAGGTTTGATTGTAATTTTGTTATCTGACCAGCAGTCAAGGTGACCTTAACGTGACTATATGACAGAATATCATGAACGATTTAATTATATGTTTTCTACTGGGGCATCTATGCCTCTGTTTCGTCTGCCGATTCCTTCAAGTGACATCGATTATTCACTGAGTATGAGAGAAATTGCTCTGTATGGGCGATAAACTATTGGTGGACCAGCAATATTGATGGCTGGTTGTGTTGCACAAGCTAGGAAATGTGTATCAACGACATATGTCGTGTTAAATCAAAATGTTCCAGCGAAAAGTAATAGATCGGATACAGATTTGTAAAATCTGTGATATTTGTAAACCAGTATCTATATTTTGATCACCTTCCATAAACGTCATCCACCGATTAAATTAACGTGATACATGATTTGTATTATAATCTAACAATATTTCCTCATATGGCTCTCGTTGACCATTTTCCTTAACGAAAGTTCAGACATAACGAAACTGTCGAATATCATATGACTGTGTATTTGTGAATTTATTTGATTATTATTTTGAAAAGCAATGAAAATATGTCGTGGTGCAGAAACACCTGGTTCTGATGCAATATACCATGTAAATAAACCCATAACAATACTTTGAACACTACCTGTGGTCGTTTGTCAACCATGATGATGCTGTTTTACCGCCCTGATCCATAAAAGCGAGTAATGTTTGTTCTTAGGCAAGTAATGGAGTCATTACCAGCATCCACAGCGAAATGTTTGATAGTATTACTTTACCATGAAATGCTGAGGTTTCAGCTGGATTAGCTCCTTCAGCATGCCAGATTACATCATCGTCAGCAGCTATTCTTACAAGTACAACTGTATGCTTACTTCCGAAAAAAAGCTTTGTAACATTTCTACAAAATCCGAAGATGTGGGACAGTGGAATCTTCATGAAAATCTTCTGTTACCATTTTACATTGATCGACGTGTCGCAAATCCTTAGTTGAAATTATCATTCATCGATATTACTGGATGTGTTTCTGCAGCTCCTGCAATATTTCGTACATTACCAATAGTTACGTTTTTAAGATAAGGATGGATAGAAGTGTCCTTAGCAAACATCATTGATGGACCAGCTGATCTTGTTTAGTAATCTGAATTTCTTACTAGATCTAATATCGTTGTGGCAACATCGACGTCTTTTTAAATTGATTCAATCTTTCTTCTATCAATGAGATAGGTATTGCCATCAAACAACGCCATAATTCTATTGTATACAAACCAGCTTGATCCTTATTTCCGAATTGAGTTTCATCTGTTTTCAAAATTTCACCTTCATTAATGTCACTGCTGGTAAGAAATATTTACTCGCACATTTTCCTCCAATCAGAATTTCTAATCGTTCAACATCAGAATGGATGACCACTTTTACGAGTAGAAATAGCACATCCAGTTGAGTCTTCTGGATCATAACATTCCTCCCCTTCAACTTCTTCTTTTGCTCTTCTTACATTCCTTCTAAATGCAAGAAATTCACCATCAAGTTTGAAAGGTGTATCTTTATGTACAGAATATACATTTCTAACCCAATCATCCTATCTTTCCAATATTCAATATATCTAGGTTTTACATATTTTCATTTTGCATGATAGGCATGTGCGGCAACGTCCAATGCATCATTTTGTATGCGTTTAATAGCGAGAGTCGTACATTTATCCTTGAGATTAACTAGTTCTGGAAGTTCATGTTTATTTTATTTTTGTAGGAGATTGTGGTTTCGATTTAGGAAGTGGGACTGTCGATGGATCAGTTTCTTTCTGTTTTCCCTGAGGTGATCTACTTTTGCAGAAAACGTAATGAAAGTTGGATCACGCGTAATAATAGCACTCTCATTATCATGAATTCTAAATATCATACTATAATCATCCTCTTTAAGCTCATGGTGATCTAGTAACATATCAGACGAATAATTAGAATCATTTGCAATGTATTTAGCTAATTCGTCGTCATTCATATTTTTAATTTTTTTTTAATAAGTTCCAGGTTTAAATTTATAATGTAATAAATTTGGACGTACTAACCCGAAATAGTTAGCCAGTTAGCAGGAGCAAACATCACAGAGAGGAGTGTTAGTGAATTTGAACCATGCTGGGTTCGTTAGTAGTGATTTTAGGCACAAGCCGAATGACTGTCCCTTTTTGTAACATAGTCCATATTAAAATTCAGCGGTGTATACAAGTATTGTGATTGAAAAGGCAGCATTTATGGTTGGAAATCAGTAAATTATAGAATGGAATCAGTAAGTTGGAACTTGGTAGGTACCGTTTATGTGGCCATAGTGGAAAATGGGCGTATGTATATGAGCGTGATACGCCGGAAATTCTGTGGATTGACTGGCCTAGGGTCGCGCAGTTAAATATTTCCCAGTTAGTAAGCGAATACTGGTGTAATTTCTATGGCATGATAAGCTATCGGTACGGAAAACAGATGATAATGAATAAAAACCATGCAAAGGTGCAGTTAATGGACGTTTGGGCAAGTTGTCTCCTCTGGGTCGCCAATTGATTAGAGCAAAGATTATTAGTTATAGCAGACACGTCTTTCTTTCCATTTTACAACTCAAGTTGTATGGAAGTCTTTGGAAATTTGGGGAAAACTTATGACTTCCAGCGTGACTCGCGCCAGGGTTTTGACACCGCTCGGTCAAGTGAATACCCCTGTGCGTATAACAATAAATTAATGTTTAAAGGATATAAATATTTTCTTTCTCTTTTTGTGTCGTTGCTGTTTTCGTTCTTTGTTTCGTTCTTTTTGTTCTTCCATTTCTTGTATATACGATCCACTATTCTTCTTTATTAAAGGGATTTTAACATTTTTTATAAAACACGTCAGCCTAATGTTGTCGACAGGAAATATGTTTTCCATGTGTTTGTTTTAATATTTTCTTTTTTATTTCATAGTGTGTAACAGCAAGACCTGGAAATTCATTTAGATAAGTTTTATCGATTAATTTTAAAGTTTTTTAAGTAACTCTATTACTTAATTCGTCGACTATCTCTTCATCAGTTTTTGTTTTACCCTTTAGCTACGGATTTTTCTGGTTGAGGCATTCGTGCAGTAAAATCTTGAAAACGTCTCGATGTTTCTTCAATATTTTTCCTATTTTTTTTTTCAAGTTGAGAAAAAGAGGTTTAGTTGTTTCAGTAACAGGCGTGAACAATTGTTGAGAGCTTTCTGCAAAATCCACCTGAGATTCCTGACGTTCTTGTAATTTTTGTCTGAAAGAATCACGAACTGGAATATATTTCTTAATTGCTTCTAGCCGTTCTCTAGCTACACTAGTTGTATAAGATTCCATAGCTGGTGCCATATTATTGATATATAATAATGATTTATTTATAGCAACAAAGAGTGTGCGGCCTCAGTGATAAATTCGGCGGGTAATAAAAGACACATACAAATTTGAAGAAAGAAAAAACGACAAAAGATAAAGCAACAAAATGAGCTAACCCAATAGGGAAATTCTCGATCAGTCAGAGGCATCGGTTTGATGTTATTGACTTTGTATTTTTCATTTTCATAGGATGCTTTTTTTAAAGTTATAACGTTCTAGCAAACGGTATCTCCATCCTATCTCTTGTTGTTTCCTGAGAGAGAGAGAGAGAGAGAGAGAGAGAGAGAGAGAGAGAGAGAGAGAGAGAGATTAGGAGGGGAGGGGAGGAGTTATCACCCCGAGTATAGGGGAGAAAGTTGAACTTTTATTAAAACCGGAGATTATGAACGAACTGTGAAGGTGAAGAATAGTTTCTTCTAGATGCTTCACTTGTAAAAGGAGCATTAATTAAAGCAAAAGCCTTAAAAATACTCCGGGGAAAAAAGCATTTAAATTGTCTTGTTTTTTTAAACAAATACAACGTTTGTGGTCGAGAGACAACACATGGGATGTTTAGTTTACACTCCCTGACAAGAATGTGCATTATACCTTATCAGAAGCCACCATTAGAATGTGCATTATACCTGATCGGAATTAATGATTACTAGAATGTGCATTATACCTGGTCGGAATACATGATTAGAACGTGAGTATACTTGATCCGCATTAAACTTTTCATTCATTATTACGACGCACTCGGTTTGTGATAATGCGACATTAGTCTATTATTGCTTATTGAGTCATGTTAACAGCCAACTTTCAAATGCCATTACGCTATAGTGTGAATTTCGGTATGTAGACGTTGGTACCTGCATAACAGTGTGTTGTACAATGAATGAGGAGACATGACGAGTTTCGAACAAATGTCTCGCCAGGCGCTCAGCATTAAGATGGTTAGTGTTAGGACACGTCGGCCTGGTGTCACTATAATAGGACTGTGTGTGACATCATGCTACACGTCTGCGGCATGATGCCCCAGTGCTATAATAATATAAAATGAACCCGTTGCAACTCTAACTGCGGTGTAACGAAATTTATTTATCATCGATAGCAAGTTTATAGAAACATAAGCGAGCATAGACGATCTTAGATGTGCTTATTGCGGAGAGACGTCATCGATATAGCCAACACGTGTACCCAAAATGTTCCATTCGACAAGTAAGCGTTTTCTCCACTAACAAATATATCCTCGCTGTTGCATCAGAGATTATAAAATCATATTCAGCATCATCTAGAATTAATCGCGCATAATGTCGTTTATGATCATATGCACCAAGTGAGAAATTTACCGATTATTCTTTTACCGAGATCTTTTTCATCGTATGGTAACAAAACTTGCCTCACATACAATCAGCGATATCAATATTTTACAATCAATCATATATCGTAATGAAACTATTGGTGCCCAGTATTTTTCGGAGAAATGTCTACCAAAAGAAAAATATAACAAATCAGATGGAGTCATTTAGCTAGAATATTCTCCCGGTTAGACCAAAATCAGGTAATGGTCCATTTATCGATACTCGTGTCATCTCGTGACCGGGGTGTCCAAATCTTTAAAAATATTCAGCACACTCACCCATTCCTAGAATACTTCCCAGATAACACGTGACCATATTAACCGAGATTACATCTTTGTAATAGTATTTAGTATTCCACAATCGACCATGTCCGTATTTGACACAACTTGATTGTAGATCATCAAGAAATTCAAATCGTGTTGACTTCCACGAATTCTTTTCCCGGGAAAAGTGAGTTGCAACTGACGGGACTGTAAAGCAAAGTGTTAGTAATTGTTCCATATTCTCTGTTGAAAACTTATGCGCAAGATTTCTCATTCTTTCATGAAGAGATTCTGTACGATATATTTCACGGTTAGATCTTTCAAATTGATCAAACTTACATGTTTTCTTGATACAAATACTTGCATCAGGTCTAATAAGTTCACCGTTGTTTTCAGAACTGTGAAATAGCCATACTGCCACAGAATCGTGTTTACTTAAATCGTGAATAAAATCAAAAATATTTCGTCCAGAGTCTTTCTCTGGATAACATCTTACATTTCGATCTCGTAGAAATATTGTTAGTGCGTTAGTCCACGCGTGGGCATTATGATCAATGATATTTATTGGAGTTCCTTTCGATTTATATTTCGATTCGTAAAATACGTTTCCTGTTATTGTTTTCACGATTATTGGGAATTTTAATGTTTTTTCTAACTCAGTAACATCTTTTATTGTAACACAGGTATCCTTAACCAATTCAGCCGACTCATTTATCTTTCGACGTCTTAGATCAGTTAACCCGTTTCCACGCATCGCCTTTATAAAATGCCATATTTCTCGTTACGCGACACAATTTATTCTTCAAAATTTTATTGGTTTCAGATTTTGAACACTGAGTTTTTCATTTATCGGATAATTTCCATAAATAACCGCTGTTACAGGGTATGCTCGCTCATAATATGGTTTGTCAATACCAGTAAACATTCCAGGTTTGATATGAGCTTTTTTCGTTAACAAAGATAGGATCATATTTGTCATGAATAGGCTAGTACAATAAAGTTTACACTGAAACAATACTAATGATTATCAAGATGGGTAATGATATATACTGCTCGTGTGTCGTTCATCTTAGCGTCAAGACCATCATGGATTTTAAATGTTGACCATACATGAGATCCGCCATAATTTTTAAATTCCTTCTTGGCATCATGGAGTTTGTTAATAACATTTTTTTTCTTCGTATCTACCAAAGACTGTATTTGTAATTAAGATTTATGTACTGTGATGTCCTTATTTGTATCCTTCTGGACCTGCTAGGATGTCATAAGGCACCCTAGGAATTCACATTAGGAAATTGTGAGTACTGTGTCGTCATGCACCAAACATGCCCTCTTGAGCTTGCTAGACTATTGTTTGACAGGCTAGGGGTTCACATAGGGGGTTGTGTTTCGGGTCCCTGAGACTACTAATATGTCATAAGGCTACTTAGTGGTTCACTTGGGGTTGTGCTGTCCTATATACGTGACCTATGGACCTGCTAAGATGTCATAAGGCAACTTAGGAGTTCACATGGGGATTACGTGTTTACATTTGTATCTTTAAAAATATATTTATTATATAAGAATTATAAAATATATCATTAATATTATTTCTGCTAGTATAGATTTGAAAAATGAAGGAATTCAATTATCTAATAAATTAAATCCTGAAAACAATCTTTCCGATTTCGAATATCTACAAGAGCTTAAATCCAGAGGTAGATATACCCTACCATTAGAGTATAAATTTATTAAGGAAATTCAAGAAAATCTCTTTACTTCATTAGCGGACGAGAACAGTACCTCATTTAACGCAGTAGTAAAAGTTAGATCAGAATTATCTAAAGAATACGAAACAAGAAAAAAATATTAATAAGCGGATTTTACAATTAAAATAGATTGATAGAAAATTAAAGTAATTCGTCTTAGTATATAAAATGAAAATAGTTGTTGTCTGCTGATTAGGATTTTTAACGTAGCTTTAACAATTTGTCAGTCATATCGCTACGATGTCTGCAGTGAGGCAGTTTATAGTGATGTCTAGCACTAGTGCATCATGTCGCAGACATGTAGCATGATGTTCCATCCAGTCACATTATCCTGACTCCAGGCCGACCAATCCTAACACTACCCTCTTAATGCTGAGCGTCAAGCGAGGCAGCTGTTAACACCGTTTTTGTAAGTCTTTTGCATGACTCGGCCTGGGATCAAACCCACGACCTCCCGCTTCTGCTGCGGACGCCATGACCACTAGGTCACTGGAGCGGGATGAAAATAGTAGCATGAGAATCATTCGATTTGTATTCTGAGAGGGTATTTACTAGTAAAAATAGTGAAAATCATTCCAAAAACATAAGAATATAATAAATACTTTTTTTGTCAGAATGCGAATCCTATATTCCTGATAATTTGCAAATTCTGAAAAGGTTATTACTAGAAAATCGTACGATTTGCACTTTCGGATGAAATTAATCAAAATTCACCGCTTTTCGTCTATTTTAATCGTTTTTTTTTTAAATTAAGACAATCTGTTCAATAATGAGATTCAAAACCCCAGTGATTCTCTAAATGAGTTATCGATAAATTTATGGGGTTTTTTTTCTTTTTTTTCTTCTCATAAAATAGATTAAACTTAGGTATATTTCGCAAAAACACTCTTATTCTGTATTGTCTTTGTTTTAAAAATTATAAATTTATTTTATAAATTTTTTAGAGAATTGCCTGGGTTTTGACCCTCAAGAATTATGAATTCTACAGGATTTTTCTGCATTAAAAATACTTTTATTCCAGAATAAAATGATTGTGATTTCATTCTGCGGTTAAATATGTTGAAGAATTTATGTAAAGATTCAGTTGTAAATTTTTGGATCAATCAACCATGTTCCCGATCTAATCCGTATGTTTGAATTTTATTATTGTTAGTAAATTATTATGGCATCGGAGATATAACGAATTAATCGGTTCTTGTATGATCAAACTTCCAGGGGATACTTGAGGGGTGAATGTATGTAGATTGTATCCCTGTTGTGCCTGATTTGATATTTTTGTATTTGTCTGATAACTTCCATCAACTGTATCACATACAAGATTGACTGCGAGCCTCAATGTTATATTTACTGTATCCGGTGATATATGTCTACCACCACCAAATGGAGCATTATTGTAACGGAGAATATTATCCTGCTGCGATTTTATTTTTTTGTCCACTCGGCAAGTATCTTAGAAAAGAATTCATCGATTATATCATTGGTGGATTTCTTTAATTCGTCTGCGTTATACGGGGGATACTTAACTTTTGGTAGATCAGCTTCTGTTATCGAGTACTTGCTAAGCAATTTTTGTTTATTCGTGTTATCTGAATTAATTACCATCAAAAATATATGTACCAGTACTATTTCCTCTTTTAAACATATACACTTCCTTAACACCTTCCCATACAAGTTTACCGTCATGAATATCTTCTTCTATAAATATGTGTAATATTAGAGGGATTCTACGATACGAACGATTATCTGAAGTAAAATCAGACCTCGCTGGTTCAGGTGATGGTGGTGGTCCATGATATTCCGGAGCAACTTCAGGCCATCCTAAAACACTTCTAATTGATGATTAATTAATATCCACGACATATTCCTGCGAATTATCTCTATCGATGATGACAAAGTTGGTTCGTGAACCGTTATAGCTATCTTTGACTATTTTCCTGTAATGGATTTAATCCTATGCTGGAATTCATCATTGATATCTTCGATATCATGACTAACTGACTAGTTGGTGTTTTAAAGTTGCCACCGTTCACTAGGAACATATGGGCAACTTTTATAGCTACCATTTCGGTAGCAATTTTAGGTCCCTTGGGGAGGGCTCGCTACTCCCTCCCCTCAGGCATTTAAGTGCTTAATTGCACTATTAATTAATGTTGGGCGTTCTCCCGAATTACTAAAAAGTAACTATCGGAAGAAATGAAAGCCCATTGGGTGGGTAGGAATAGTACCCACACACACCCACCCCTATCAACCAATCGGAAGTGTAGTACTGGTAGCGAGGGAAACTGTTTTCTCATTTCGCTAGTAATTTTGGTGAGCAGTCGAGGAAAAGGAGGAAAAGGTCCCGGCCGGCTGGACAGCTCACACACCAAGCACGCAAACAGCAAGACAGCACGCCACGGACGCAGTCCACACCTGAAACGACAAGGTCATACGAAAGGTCAAAATTCAGTCCAGTTATACTAATGGACAGCCTAACATCCAATAATATGTGAGCCACCTATGCAATTTGTCAAATATCTAAGTCGAAGAATTGTTACTTATTATCCTATCATTCGAAAATAACTAGTACTTGAGCGTACATAAATTAAGTCCCTAACAAATTTAAAAATTAAAAATGTCTAAGCGACATATAGTAGTGTAGTCAATGGCAGGTTGTTTTTGGTCATGAATTTTGTTGGAGGCGGCACCAATAAGGTCAAATTAGTCTTTTTAGGGACACGTATAGTTGTTCAAAGAGGGGTACTCGTAACCAAATGAGTCCCCTATTTTTCAGGCAAACGAACATGGCAAAGGCGAAAATGTCGTCACATCTTTGCTGTACAGGCATTGTTGCATCAGGGTCAGTCCGACAATGGTCGCTACGGCTTCTGTAGTCTCCATCATCTTATCCGGTTATTATATCTTCTGCTTTGCTAGTTGTTTCCGGGGTCCGGTTCTTACAATCCACAGGCTCCTTGATTTTTGAACCATGCCGTGGGAGTTTTCTCTACCTCGTGCCTGGACGCCATCTTGGATTGCCTCGTGGCAGCCGCCATTTTCCCTTGGTAAGCGAGTCAGAGATTGTACAGCTAAGTCCTTGTTGTGACAGAGTTCCAACGGTGGATTTTCAACGTCATTATTGACGAGCGCTAATTATAGCGAACTCCTTGTTACTCCTATGGGTGCCTTTTTTGTTTCTTTGTTGACACTCCTAAATGGTAACATTTATCCGCTGTACTCTCATGTTCACGGTGGACAGCGCTGTCCCGGTCCTGCCTGTACGATGTTCGCCGCTTGAATGTGATCAATCTTCGATATCATAAGATCTTTTTGATATTCCAATAACCAACCAATCGGGGGTTCCATCTGCGTTTATTCTTATTTGCAAATGCCAATGAATTATTTGAATATTGACCCCCGAATGTTTTTCAGACGATATTTGGAAAAACTATAGTATACTCGTAATAACGGTGAAATAAGAGTTAATCTATAAATACTCCCGATAGATGCAGTAATTGAAAAAAAAAATAATTTCGAGGTATCCAGGTGAAAGATCCATGTTGTATCAAGTACATGGTATTAATATTTTCTTTACGTGTTACTTAATCTTTTCAATCCTTTCAGCAATAGCAGGAGAATCAATAACAATATTATTCTGTGTTTGTTGAATACTCGTCTTGATATCAGTAAGTAACATATTTAACGGTTTTCCAAAGAAATTCTGTGTGATTTAAGCAATTTTCCTAAACTTTTTACGGAGATTTGCAAAAAGCACATTAACATGAGCATCATACTCGGTTCGCAGTGTTGATAGTCTATTGTTAACAGCAGTATTATTAATATCTACATAACCTTTCGTTACCGCATCCTTGTCAGATGTTGGATCTCCAAGTTCCAAGTACGGTTATTTTATTTCCGTTCATGGTCAGTTCGCCTGTTATTATATCACCGGACTTTTGTATTCGCGCGATAATATTGTCCGATATAGTTGACATAGTTACACTTGGATTAATTCCTTCGTTGTTATCACACACTGCTATGGCGTTTTCAGGTACTACTTTAATTCTGGTAACAATATTCTTTAATGAAAGATTACTCGTTTTTAATTTTCCTTGCTTATCCTGAAACACAACTACTTCATTTGGATCTACATTTGCAAGATTTAATAATTTAGATATTTCGTCATCGATTAAAAAAATTGCATTCTTTGCTGATATTTCTTTTGTAGGGTTTTCTTTCGAGATAGATCTCCCGTAATACATTATACTCTAAGATCTCTTTGAAAGGCGATTACTCTTATACTCGTGTAAGCTCTTTCGACATCAGGGGCAGCCGCTCTGATTAATGCTGGTAGTGGAACTATACCACCTGATTTAGTTATATCTGAAATAGCACCCACGGATAGAGTATGTCCGATTCCAGTTTTATCATGTTCAGCATCATTGAATTGTTTACGCTGACGTTCTGTCAGTTTTAGCTTATTCTGACCACCTTTAATCTGACTATATTTTAGTGTCATTGTAGTTCCTGATTTTTTCACTGACGCGTCTTGTAGTTTTTAAATCTGCCCCGGAGTCAGAGTAACATTTACATGACGATATGTCATTTATAATGTTACGAGTGATCTAATTGTGTTATAAATTTTCTACTGGTGCATCAATGACTCTCATTGGTCCACTAACACCTTGAAGTAGAATTGATTTGTCACTGTGTATAACAGCATTACTGTTATATTTACTTTACCATCAGCAACACCAGCATTTCGCCAGATTGTATCATTATCATCACCTTTACTTACAAGCACTACTGTATGTTTATCCCCAAAAATAACCTTCCTAACATTTCTGAAAAATCCGAAAATATGAGACAGTGGAATTGTACATTAACAACTTCTTCATTTCAACATTGCCGTAAGTGTTACAAATCCTAGGTTGTAGGTGGCACTAACACCTTTTCATCTCATCTCATCTCCGCCTGTGGCCCCGTTTGGGACATAGGCCGCCAACCAGTTCCCTCCAGGCGTCTCGGTTCTGGGCGAGTCTCTCCAGCTGTCCCCACGTCTTGCCCATCTTCTTTGCGTCTGCATCCAAATCACGGCGCCAGGTGTTTCTGGGTCTTCCTCTCTTCCTCTTTCCTTGAGGGTTCCATGTGAGGGCTTGCCTGGTGATGTTGGGAGCAGGTTTGCGGAGGGTGTGGCCAATCCATCGCCAGCGTCTCTGAAGGATCCTCAACGGGCTGTTGCTTCGTTCTCTGCCACAGTTCGTCGTTGCTGATTCTTTCTGGCCAGCGGATCTTGAGGATCTTCCTGAGGCAGGTGTTGATGAAGACCTGGATTTTCTTCATGGTGGTAGCGGTGGTTCTCCAGGTCTCTGCACCGTACAGCAATATCGGCTTCACGATGGTGTTGAAGACCCTGATCTTGGTGGTGATGTTAAGCTGCCTTGATATCCATATGTTCTTCAGCTGATGGAAAGCTGCCCTTGCTTTGCCGATGCGTGTCTTAACGTCTGCATCCGTTCCTCCCTGCTTGTCCAGGATGCTGCCAAGGTAGGTGAAGCTATCCACCTCCTCCAGCGCATCGCCTTCCACTGTGATGGGTGTATTGCTGGATGCATTTGTCTTGAAAACCTTGCTCTTTCCTCTGTTGATGTGGAGGCCCAGGCTGGCTGAGTTGTCCGCAACAATGCTGGTCTTTTCCTGCATCTGTTGTTGGGTATGCGAGAGGAGAGCCAGGACATCAGCGAAATCTAGGTCGTCCAGTTGTTTCCACAGCGTCCACTGGATGCCGTTTCTTGTTTGGTCTGTCGATGTCTTCATGACCCAATCGATGGCCAGCAGGAAGAGGAATGGTGATAGAAGGCATCCTTGTCTCACCCCTGTATTTACTTCAAAGGCATCAGTGAATTGCCGGCCGTGGACGATCCTACAAGTCATTCTTTCATAGAACTTCCTGATGATGTTGGTGATCTTTTTCTGGGACTCCATAGTGCCTCAGTATTTTCCAGAGGGTCTGCCTGTCAACGCTGTCGAACGCTTTCTCATAATCGAGAAAATTCACGTAGAGTGGCGAATTCCACTCCAGAGACTGTTCCAAGATGATGCGCAGTGTCGCTATCTGGTCCGTGCACGACCTTTCCTTTCGGAAGCCAGCTTGTTGGTCACGGAGATGCGGGTCAACTGCCTCTTTCATCCTGTTCAGTAAGATGCGGTTAAACACCTTCCCCGGGATGGACAACAGCGTAATCCCCCTGTAGTTGGAGCAGTCTTTCTTAGGTAGTTTGGTAGGTCACCTTTCTTAGGTAGTTTGACGAGGTAGCCCTCTCTCCAGTCTGCTGGTACTTCTTCGTCTTCCCATATCATGCAGAAGAGCGGGCAGAGGAGCTCCACACTGGTTTCCACGTCACTAACACCTTTTACAATATCAAAATTAGCAGCTGGTCTATTTGCATGTTCAAAATCATCTGGTTGTACAACTACAGTATCTTGTGCTGTCCATAAGTAAACATCCTGAACATGATCAGCATTATCAGTAATATCCTTAGCAAAACATTATTGAGGGACCAGCTGATCTTGTATAATCATCAAAATATCTCGCTAAACCCAATATTGTTGCGGTAACGTCAACATCCTTCTGAATATATTAAATCACTCTTCAATCAATCATCTATATTGCGCTACTAAACAAATAATCCCATTATTAATAAAACCAACTCGCAAATTATCTGCATATGGTGTGTTAGCCGCAACATTTGTTACAAGTTCTCCTTCTACTTCAATAAATACTTCAGCAGGCAAGAAATATATACTTGTATCCTGAACATGTAGTTCAGTTCTTCCTCGTTGCTTTGGTTGTATTACATTATATAAATAAAACTGATAATCATGTACGGTTTCATCTTTGAGAACCGGTGCATCCATTTCAAATGCTGTGTCAGATATTCGTTTGAACATTTATTATATATTTCTAAAATTTAAATCGTGACTCGCTGACCTTGTCAAACCACTTTCTGCTATTAAATTTCTTTTAATATTTCTTTGTACTTCATCAGATCCTTGATTCATTAACCTTGATAGTTTTTTTTTATTTATCCGCGACATGGTTTATTATTCTACTGTCATTCACGAGCATAATTACAGTAAATGGTAATTTTACTTATTGTGGTTTCTTGGTATTAATCCTGCTAGTCTATCCTTAGCTGCAGTAAAGGCGTTACTGGCAATATTACCAATAACACCATGAGTTTTTTTCTCACCAATAACATTAATAGCTTTCATAGATAATTGTTTTGCGACTAGAGCTATTTTGGGAGTCATTCTTGCAAATAACCCTTGAATAACATTATCAAGTCTGTCACCATTAGTTGCTTTATAGACTGGTAATCGTGAATTTGTTACTCAGACTATTACAGGTCCTCGGTGAAATTGATGTATGATCATCTTTTTTGGTATCGTTATATTTATATCAGACAGTTAGTCACTATGATAACCATCAACAAGTTCGTCGATAAATTTCCGATATACGATGATATCCATGATACTACCTTGAAATAATCGTCGACAAATATCAGCGGCTTTATTAATTATTTCCGGAGAATTATTTCCAGTCCGGGTTGCTCCTATGAGAACTTCTCATCGTCCTTTGTCGGAAAGAATATTATTAGGACAGGTAACAAGATACCTTCCTCCTGATGTAATACCACTTCCAGTTGCTCCTTCTTCCTCCTTTTTATTAAATAATAGTCCTAAGGGTGATCTTTCTACTTCTGCTTTCTTATGTTGTTCACTAGACTTTAATTCTGACAACAATCTTTGTTGTTCTATTTGTTGCTGCGGTCAATGCTGCTGAGTATTTTCATATTGGTGTATTTTATTTGAATTTATCATAAATATTGGATCTTTATTTGAAATTCAATCCCTGTAATATTTTATGCGGCATGTTTACATATTTAGTATGTTCAAGTTTTAAATATCTTTCTTTATGATTAAAACCTACAAACACAAAACAAGCTAGATCAATCGGATTATCGGATCTTTTTAATCACATCAATAGTCTCATTTGTAAAATTTTCAGATAGTGTAATATCTTCTTCTGTTTCGTTTTCCTTATATATTTCTTTTCAACAACTGCTTGTGGTTGTAATTGTGCAGCAGCTATATCAGTTAGAAGATCAAGTAAAATCTTATTTGCCTGTTTCGATCTTTTTGCCATTTTTGCAGTTTGTTCAGCAACTGTTTCAGTATTTTTTGTGATAGGTTTGAATAATTGTTCTGTGCCTTCTGCAAAATCAACTCTAGATTTTTGTCGTTCTTGTAATTTCTTCCTGACAGAATCACGGACTGGTATAAATTTTTTAATTGCTGCTTCGCCAACCAATATTGATCTATGATATGATCTAATTTACAGCAGCAGAGAGGGTGTGACCTCGAATAAATGATGTCTATGTGGTAAACATCTCGTTTAGTTAGAAGTTTCGGTTTGCGTTTTATGGCGTTATATTTTTAAATTTCGTAGGAAGCTTTTGTTTAGCAAATGGACGCTTCTAAAATTGGTCTGTTCAACCTCTCCGCTACTAAAGACTCTCTCTCTCTCTCTCTCTCTCTCTCTCTCTCTCTCTCTCTCTCTCTCTCTCTCTCTCTTGTTTAATATTGAAAATACACATAAAATCAATCGAATTTAATACGAAGACACTAAATTGCAGTATTGTTTTATACCTAACCAACCGCAAAGCAGATTAATACAAATTTGAATTTACAGCATAAAACTAATAGAAAATACATATAGAATAATGGAGAATAAAATATACAGTATACAATAATATAAAATATATCCATATAATTAAAATCCATGCATACATTTATGGCGGCAATCCTCCTCCATGCGGTCTCACGTGAACAGTGTCACGCATTTGTCAATGAAATACTTCAAAGACATTATAGTATAATTTAAATAGATCAGATATGTTATCTAATCAATTGGGTACTCTTTCAATCTTTTGACAACTCTCACGATTCAATATAAACTGTTGCAGACGTACACGGTCTAAACACTAACTACCGATCCCGGAAGTAACCTCGAATATGTAGAAAATTTAAATAATGGGCGTGTTTTCATTGCGGTTCATATAAAATAAGTTCACACCAGAGTTCAAATATACTTGGTGGAAATCTGTAGAAAGGTAAGACGTATTTCTCTATCTTTAATAATTTATGTTGTAATTATTAGAACAAAATGGTGAAAGAACACATATTAACAAGTGCGTTTTTTAACTTTATTCATGTGAAATGTCTCAGTTGAACACGAAATTGTCCACATAGTGCAATTAATAGCATACTTCATATAAATTGATATTTATTGGTATTACGTTTTGCCACTTTGAGTATTGCGATGTCATTTCTACGATTCTCTCATTGTCTGTGGGATTACCTCGTGCTGGTGTGATGGTGTACGGACATTTAATCCCGTGACAGTTAATCCCGTGACAGTTAATGCCTGACACTTAATCCCCCGACAGATAATCCCATTGACACTAAATCCCGCGGCACTTAATCCCTCCCGCGAAAATGTAAACTAAGAAGAAATAAATCGCGGGATTAAGTGTCACCAAACCGGTGTGATTATGTAAGTGTGTTGCTGTGTTTTCTTTGTACCCTACTGTTTCCATTCTATCAATCCTTACGTCTATAAAAATTATTTTAGCCATTCAACGATGTGTGTAACATTTTAGCGATCTAGCATTGCATCTTACCAGTTGGCTTTTTCTTTTCTCTTCTCTTCTTTTTCCTTTTTAATTTGATGAGATGTTTTTTTCTACATAAACATTCACACGCACGCACAAACACACATGTCTATATTGCATAGCGGTATAGCATATAACCGGGTACATACTATACATATAATTTATTTATACCATATAAATATATAAATACACATATTTTGCCATTTGATCGGATTTCCGATTGACTAGAGGCAACTGTGTATTGACCAAGTGAATCAACTCCTCCCATCCCTCCTGCCGAGTGTGTCCAGTACAAAATGTAGTTATGTGCCTTTTGTGGCTATTCTTAATCACTTTTGCCTATTGGTAAGTTGACTGTAGTCTCTGTGACTTTCTATTTTTTATTCACATTAATATTGTCGATATAAGAGACGCTTATGATTTAAATATGAACGAGGTTTAATGAAGAAAGAAGAGCTCTACAGGCACATCTTTAGCTTCTTGAGCACTGAACGCTGAGCCATTCATGTACATGCCAATGAAGATTAGTGTGTAATAGAAACTAAACAAAATGAGGAACCAACAAGAAGTATTTCAAATATTTTAATATATTTACAGTTTATCTAAGTTATTATTCTACTGTAATTGTCATTAATACCGACTATACCGTTGTCTGTCTGTCTCTGTCTCTGTCTCTGTCTCTCTCTTTCTCTGTCTCTCTCTCTCTCTCTCTCTCTCTCTCTCTCTCTCTCTCTCTCTCTCTCTCTCTCTCTCTCTCTTCGTTTGGTTGGTTTGGCTTAACTATTACCATCATTCATAGGTTATAAAACACCGTCGTTTGACAAAAGCGAAACTCCTCCAGTCTTATCATTTCGTGGAGTTTCGCCTGTATCTTGTGTTTTCTTGTTTTAGTTCTATTATGATTATAGGTATTCATTCTGAACATTCTATACCTTTGGACCTATGATTGAACTTTAGGACTGTTTGGAATCTAATTCACAATATTGTGTCTTTTCATTTTTCACTTTGTATTCTAAGGAAATAAATTGTTGAATTTTACGAAACTTTTTAGTTTCATTTCTGCTAGTTACTTAGTTTAAAATCATAAAGACGTAACATTATTGTTAATAAAGAGCCATCCAGGGATAGTCAGAACGGCTATCACAATTAAAGTTATCACTTACTCCTCTCTCCATGCGAAATTGTACACTTTTCAAATTAGTTTTATCCGAATTCGTCAGTTATGAATACTGTATAAAATCTATGTTGGTACCAATCTGCAACTATTCATAAATGCTGGAGAAGCATATCTAACTGGAACGACGGCTAGATGTAACTATTACCGAAGAGTTGTGGAACCATTGCGGAAATATGTCACTATTACCTAAGAGTCGAGGAACCTTTGCGGAAGTATGTCACTATTACCTAAGAGTCATGGAACCAATGCGGAAGTATGTCACTATTACCTAAGAGTCATGGAACCAATGCGGAAGTATGTCACTATTACCGAAGAGTTATGGAGCCATTGCGGAATTATGTCACTATAACCGAAGAAAATATGAAACTACTACGCACCTGTAGGCAAACAATATGTGAAATATGCGAGTATTATGGGGTGGGGCGCACTTTAGCGACAACGGGTCCTTAACATTAAAATAGATGGGTTTGCACTTTGGCGACAGTGGGAATTTGTAAAGACTCCCTTTTAGTAAGAGGGGTAGTTAATTAGATTTAGCTACGTTATGTAGGGAATGACCTCCCTCAATGGTATGAACCGGCGTGAGTGAATGTATAGAACATTAACACAGAACTGGGCAAGAATATGGGGAAGAAATAATGCAATACAAGCCCCCTTTGATAAGAAAAAAAAAACACAAATTTAATCAAAACAAATTATAGTTGTAATTTCAATTTATCTTAAGTTATGTCAACATGATTTAATAACAGTGTCTCATGTGGATTTATTACATCATCCTAACGAGAGCAAATAGTTACTAATCAAATTATCAAGGATGTCAGCCGTCGGCATGATAGTCCTTATTTTCTCTAACTTAAAACATGTAGACTATACCAAATAACTATTAATCGACGAATATATATAAATTGTTAATTTAGTTTTTCTTTGTTCCTGGTTATTCCAACATATGAAAATAAACGTCATCCTCATCATGATCATCATCGTAGCAATCACTACCCTTACCGACATAATCCATTATTTGCCGTTTAGAATTCACTAATGTATGGTTTAGAAGCTAAGAAAACTCGAAGTGAAAATGATGCACTGTGATACTACTACCATTACTAACTTCATATAATATATTATAGTTGTATATAAATAAGTACCACTGTAAATCGTAAAGCTTACAACTTTGTACACTTCAACAATAATGCTAACTCAAGTGTAGCCCATAAAATAATTGGAGTAATTACCAATATCCGTTTTAAGCTTGAATTTTATAAGAATGACACCCTTTTTGAGAAGTTGCCTGTCTACGTCTTGAACAATGTCTATGACTGGCATTTTTTCTTTTAAAAATATAACATTTCGAAGACAAAGTTCTTATCGTCCAATGTGCAATCTTGTAAAGTTTCAATGAGAAATAAAGGTTACTGTGGAATGAAAATTCAGAGTTTTATTCTGATATTAGTATCCTGCTTCTATTTATACTTATGTGGACGAAACAGGTATACTGCTTGATTATTCTTGTAACTGTTAAGAGTTGAGTGTAATTTTCAAAGTTGGGAAAAATTGCTTGCAGTTTTGCAATGTTGCGCGTGAATTCCACTAAAAAATCTAGAGTATATACTATTTCTATTTATATCTCTGTTTATATAATAGCTAGATTTAGTAATTATTTGATGATTACGGGAAGTCCGTGTTGGGAAGACATTCTCAAACTGAGTAATCTGCGAATTTGTAGTTGCACAAGTCATAATGTACAATATTCACGAGACTTGACGGTAGCATGGATTAGTTTCGCAAATGGGCTCTTCATAATTTAACATAGTGGATTCGCTGGCTATATTTAGATATACGTGTTTAGTAATTTGATGGATGGATTAGTTTCGTAAATGGGTCGTCTCTAATTTCTTAACATCGGGAATTTTCTGTATATATTTAGATATAGTTAGTTAGTTTTGCCCGTCACCCTTGCCAGGGTATAGGCCGCCCACAAAAGATTGCCAGAGGCTTCTGTCCTGTGCCATCCCCTCAAGCTGACTCCAGGTGTAACCCATCTTAGTGATGTCTGTCTCAAGGTCGCGTCGCCAGGTGTTTCTTGGTCGTCCCCTTCTCCTCTTGCCTTGAGGGTTCCACCTCAATGCCTGTCTGGTAATGTTGGTTCGTGGCTTACATAGGGTGTGTCCTATCCAACCCCACCTTCTCTTCTTTATCTCATCCTCTATTGGAAGCTGGGAGGTTCTCTGCCACAAGTTGCTGTTGCTGATGGTGTCTGGCCAGCGGATCTGGAGAATTCTTCTTAGGCAGCTGTTGATGAAGGTCTGAACTCTCTTTACTGTGGACTTGGTGGTTCTCCAAGTCTCTGCCCCATACAGTAGGACTGATTTCACGTTGGAGTTGAACAGTCTGATTTTGGTAGTCAAGAACATTTTTTTGGAGCTCCAGATGTTCTTGAGCTGAATGAAAGCTGCTCTCGCCTTTCCGATCCTTGCCTTGACATCTGCATCTGTGCCACCCTGCTGGTTGAAAATGCTGCCTAGATACGTGAAGGACTCTACCTCTTCCAGGGGACTTCCCTGCAGTGTGACTGGGTTGTTACTGGTATAGTTGATCTTGAGGATCTTGGTCTTGTCTTTATGGATGTTGAGGCCCACCTGTGCAGATGTGGCTGCCAGTATGTCGGTCTTGTCCTGCATTTGCTGCTGACTATGGGACACGAGCACTAGGTCATCAGCAAAGTCCAGGTCCTAAAGTTGACTCCAAAATGTCCACTGGATACCATTTCTCCGCCCATTGGTGGTCGTCGTCATAATCCAATCGATGACAAGAAGGAAGAAAAATGGTGACAGCAAGCAGCCTTGCCTGACGCCAGTCCGCACTAAGAGGGTGTCTGTGTGCTGTCCTGCATGAACAACTCTACATGACATTCCGTTGTAAGTGTTTTTGATCAGGTTCACCAGTTTGGTTGGAATGCCATAGTGGCGAAGAAGTTTCCAGAGTGTTTCACGGTCCACGATGTCAAATACCTTCTCATAATCGACAAAGTTGATGTAGAGCGAAGAATTCCACTCCAATGACTGCTCGACTATGATGCGATGAGTAGCTATTTGGTCCGTACACGATCTGTTTTGCCGGAATCCCGCTTGCTCATCTCGCAACTGGGGGTCGACGGCCTCCTTCATCCTCTCCAAGAGGACCTGGTTGAAGACTTTTCCTGGAACTGACAAGAGTGTGATTTCTCTATAGTTGGAGCAGTTGCTGAGGTCGCCTTTCTTTGGGATCTTGATGAGGTGTCCCTCCTTCCAGTCAGTTGGTATTTCTTCTTCCTCCCATATCTTCACAAAAAGAGGGTATAGCATTTCCACTGAAGTCTCTATGTCTGCTTTGAGGGCTTCTGCTGGTATGTCATCAGGCCCAGCAGCCTTGCCGTTCTTCAGCTGGGTGATGGCTTTCCTGATCTCGTCTCTGGTGGGATTGTCACAACTTATAGGGAGATCTACGTTTGCTGGCTGGATTTCTGAGGGATTTGGTGGTGCTGACCTGTTCAACAGTTCTTCAAAATGTTCTGCCCATCTATTCATTTGGTGTTCTGTACTTGGTATGGTCTTTCCCTGCTTGTCCTTTACGGGTCTCTCTGTATTACTGTACTTGCCGGAAAGCTTCTTGGTGATGTCTTACAGTTTCTTCATGTTTCCACTTCTAGCCGCTTCTTCTGCCTCTGCTGCCAGTCCTTCAAGGTAGTTTCTCTTGTCTATCTTGATGGTTCTTTTCACTTCTCTGTGGGCATCAGTGTACTCTTTTTGTGCCTGTACTTTTTTAGTTCTTGTCTTACTGTTATTTACTGCTGATTTTTTCTGTTTACGCTCCTGGATTTTGCACAATGTTTTGTCTGAAATCCATTCTTTCTGTTGGTGTTTCATGGGGCCTAGTACTTCTTGGCATGTTGATTTTACTGCCTCCTTAACTTTCTTCCATCTGTTGTTCACGCTGTCTACCTCGTCTTCAAGCAGCTCTTCTAACACCTGGTACTTGTTGTTAAGAGTATGTCTGTATTCTTCTTTAGTATTTGCATCTCTCAACAGGCCGATATTATACCTTGTTTTCTTCTCTTTTGGGCCCATCCAGTTCTTCTTCAGCTTAAGTTTAAGCTTTGCAACAACTAAGTGGTGGTCAGATGCCACATCTGCTCCCCTCTTCACCCTCACATCTTGCAGGGATTTTCTGAACTTCTTGGCTGTGCAGATGTGGTCAATCTGATTTTCTGTTACATGGTCTGGTGATATCCATGTGCTCTTGTGGATTCTCTTGCGTGGAAAGATGGTACCTCCAATGACCAGGTCGTTCAGTGCACAGAGGTCTGCAAATCTCTCCCCATTTTCGTTCATCTCCCCCAGGCCATGGACCCCCATAACATGTTCATACCCTGTGTTGTCTGACCCAACTTTGGCATTGAAGTCACCCATGACGATGTTGATGTCTTTGTCTGGGAAATTCTCTACTTTGTTCTGTAGTCTGTTGTAAAACTGGTCCTTATCTTTTTCTTCGCTGTCATTTGTTGGAGCATAG